>JANAVB010033011.1:3003775-3627017 GCA_029216955.1 Iris pallida | reverse complement strand
CTGGAGACATCCCTGCGATGACTGAAACCTTAAGCTACCTGAGGTATGGCAGTCAGAAGATCTCAAGGGAAGCCTTGCTGGCAGGCTTTCTATCTCTGTGGCTGCAGAGATGGATCGTGCCAGGGATAAGCACAGCTGACAGAATTTACCGAAATGTATTGTGGCCGACAGTACGTTTGGTGTTCAAGGTCAGAATCAACCTGCTATCGGCAATGGTGTGTTGAATAAACGCAGGTTTGCGGACCTTTGGTGAGGAACTAATCAACAATGCTCCTCACCGAAAAGAATTTCCTAGGGTAGAGATGCCCTATACTTATCTGATGGGCTGGCTATTGCATCATAATTGCAGTTTGTTGCCAACGGGCCCTGGAGATAATGCGGAGGTCTTCCTCCAAAAATTCAATAAAGCCACGTGGACTGCAACTACAGTGGCAGATACCCGAGCAGTACTAAACTACTCTCATGGATGGAACTTTTTCTGTACAAGACCACAAGTTCCAGCTGACTGCCTCGGTATATAATTTGAAGATAGAGGGGAAGGGAGGACTTCATTACCTGTGCCAGTCTTCAAATGGCTAATGTGCATCAGACCCTCACATCTGATGTATAGGAATGAAGACAACTCTGCGCTCGAACCGTATCTACCAAGTCGGTTCGCTCGTCAGTTTGGATATGACCAACTTCACGTTGGTAATCCCTCCACTAGCTTCTACCATTATGGGAAGTTGATTGACGGTGCAAGAGCGTGAAGATACTTTAGCACTGCTTGTATCGGTGCTAGATTTCGGGTATCCACTTCTATAAGTACAACCGAGCTACGAATACTTCATACGTATGCTCGCTTTTATGCATCCATTCGCTCCTTCGCGCATGGCTATAATATGAAGGGGAGTCTTCGATGGCCCGAGGAAGGGAACATCGAAGAACCAGTCAGGGTACTTCCAGACATACTTGATGACGCTGCTGTTCCAGATGAGTATCTGGAAGTAATCCCTACGGGAGTTGGGGAAATAGCTACAGGACCAATTATTATCAGCAAGACCCGAAAGCGAAAATCAGGTACAGCTGTTACCCTCCCAGAGAAGAAGAAGAAGATCACTGTCAAAGGGCCTTCTAGACAGAGAGCCGCTACTCCAGAAGACGAAACTCCAGTCGAGAAGCCTCAACACATTACATCTTCTTCAGTTCATCCTGGAGAAGGGTCCCCGGCATCCCAACCAGCAGCATCAACAGAAGCTGTGGGACTCCTATCTCCTGGACGTCTCAGCTTATCACTTCATCTGACTTTGCCACAAAAGGCATAAGCTATTGAGGACGCTGCCGCTACACGTACTGTTGATCCAGAGCCCATCCCATCAGATGAACCGGCTCTTGCCTTCGATGATGATGAATGGGATCAAGATTATGATGAACTTTTGGCAAGTCCTGTACCTACTCCAGGTAAATATAAATTACACAAAATTTATACAAGATTATGTATTATGATTTTGTAATATTTAACTTATTTTGCTTAATTTGTAGGTGTCATCACTGTAGCAAAGCCTGTAGCTCCTCCTCCTCTTCCTCAAGAAGCTATTTATGAAGAAAACATAAAATTTGAGGAAGAGAGTTCTTCTTTAAAAGAAGAAGAAGGTACTGTCCAAGAGGAATGTTCTCCATCCACAGAGATACAACAAGAGCCTGTGGTAGAGGCTCAGCTAGAACTGTCTTCTCTTGTTGAGGACGGGGAAAAAGAATAAACTGCAGAAGAACCAACTACAGATAAAGAAGCGGCTGCTGTAGAAGAAACAGACTTTAATGAAGAAATAATTGTAGAAGAACCAACTACAACTGAAGTACTCCCAGAGCTTGAAGAGCCGGTAGCCCATGAAGGTGATAAAGATATAATCAATCATCAACTAAAACTGGAGACATTGTTATAGCATCCTCCGTTATTGCTACTGATCCAGCACAAGTTCCTGAGAAGACTGTGTCTGAATCGAAACCAGTCACTATGATCACCATTCCTTCCACAACAATACCGCCACTGAAACTCAAGTAGTTTCGACTCCAGAAACGGCTGGAGTAAAAAGTGCTGAAGACATTGTCCCTGAGGCTCCTGGGGATCAGTTAGCCATGGTAGCGGTATCAACAATGGCTTTAACTCAACTTGCTACCAAGGCAACAACAATATCCACTCCTAGCCTTCAGAAGAGTGACTTGGTAGACATTGCTGCTACGCCGAGCTCAAATGCAAAAATGAATCTCTTAGTTGAGATTCAAACTGAAACTTTCTACAAAACTCTGGCAGCTCTGATTAAGATGGTCCTGAAGAAGGGCCTTCATTATGAAAGCTTGAAGGCTGCGATTGCTCTCACAGTCAGAAATATTGCCATGTTCAATGACACTGAGAGAGCAGCGGCGCTGGAAAAGGTCGTAGAGGGACTTGAACGGCCTATTAGAGAATATCTAAAGCTGTCAAGTAAAACTATTGAAAGTCTCATCCAAAGCAAGTATGATGCTTTATCCGCTAAATACATCGCTCGGGAGACTACTTTCAATGAATCTCTCCAGAACTATAGCAGCGAAGTTGCCAGAGAAAGAGCTTTATTGAATGAAACCAAGCCTCTGTTGGAGATGCATAAAGAAGCCTATGAGACTTCAAACATGAGGATTCATCAACAAGATGATAGAATCCATGAAGTTGAGGCGGTTAGCTCCTTTAAAAGCTGAAAGGGAGCAAATAATTGCGGATAGAGACCAACATCTGACGTAGAGCTCAATTTTGGAAGAGAAGGTTTTCGATGTTGAAGCTGTCATTAAAACCCTTGATGATGCCAAGGATAAAATGATAGCTACTTTCGCCAAATTCTTCCATCTTTGTACTCCAGAGGCTCGACGCACCATAGCTACTGCAACTGGGCTGAGCTCTCGTGAGAAGCGTCTAGCAGAGCTGCAAAAACTGCTCGAAGATCATGTATCTGCTCCGCCTTAGGCATTTTTGTATTTAATACAGAATTTTGTATTCTTCTGTCTTTTTCATTCTGTAATATTTTCAAGAAATGAATAAAATATTTGTTTTGTGACCCTATCATTTATTTTGAAGTTAAACAATAGGTGTGAGATAGAAAACACTTATCAGAGGTAATATAAACATGACAAATCTTCTAAACTCAATAAATTATATCTATCCAGAGGTAATGTGGACATGATAGATAATGAATCTTGTTTTCTTTTTAGAGTGTACAATATTATCAGAGGTAATATGAACGTGACAGATCGTAACAACTCAAAGAAAAATAGATTAATATCTATTCAGAGGCCATATGGACATGATAGATAAGAAAAGAAGTAGACTTAATATTTATTCAGAGGTCATGAGAACATGATAAATAATAAATCTCCCTTTTTTTAATCAGCTGGTAAGACAGAAGATCAAAATTCTCTTTTAAGAGACAAATAATCAGCTTAACCAAATATCGGTAGCTGGAGAATAAAGAAGCAATTTAGACATAATATTTCTTCTAGAATTTACCATTAATTGGCATCATGAGCAAATCTCTATTAGGTTTAGACAACCTATAGGCACCATTGGAGAATACCGTCTCGACTACATAAGGACCTTTCCATTTAGCTTGGAATTTCCTTTTGCTCTTATGAGTCATCACCATCGATCTTCGGACAGCTAGAACTAGCTCACCGACTTTAAATACCCTCTCTTTAACTTTACGATTGAAAGTTTGAGATATGCGGGCTTGATATAACTCAATATGCTGTTGCGCTTGAAGACGCTTCTCGTCCAATCCTTCAAGTTCTTGGAGTCGTAAGCAACCATTATTCTCTGAGGTTAGCTCATTAGCAATGGCTATTCTAAGAGATGGGATTTGGATTTCCAGTGGAAGAACAACCTCACATCCGTAAACTAGTGAGAATGGTGTAAAACCAGTAGGAGTTCGGACTGTCGTTCGGTAAGCCCATAAACATTCTCTAAGTTTCTCATTCCAATCACGTTTATTCGAAGAGATAAACTTTTTGAGAAGTTTAATGATTGCCTTATTGAAAGCTTCGGCCAAACTATTAGTAGCTGGATTATAAGCCGTAGAAGCTATGTTCTGGATTCAATTTTTATCGCAGAATCGATAAAATGTCTGACTGGCAAATTGTGGTCCATTATCATGGATTATCCTTCGAAGAATCCCGAAACGATAAATGATATGATGTTTAATAAAGCTAACCACATTAGATGTTTTCACTTCAACAAGGGAAACCGCTTTCACCCATTTAGAAAAGTAATCAGTTATAGCTAAGATAAATCGATGTCCCTTGACAGAAGGAGGGTTAATCGGACCAATAATATCCATGCCCCAAGCTTCGAAGGGCCAAGAAGCTGCTGTAGGATGTAAGAATTCAGATGGTTAATGAATAAAATTAGCATGAATCTGACATGCTTTACATCATCTGGCATAATCCACAACATCCGCTATCATGGAAGGCCAATAACACCCCATTCTTCGAATACAGTCCGGTAATTTCGGACCCGGTTGGTGGGCACCGCAGACACCATCATGAGTTTCACGGAGTGTTTGCTTAGCTTCACTCTCAGAGAGATAACGCAACAAAAGTTTGTCATATGAACGACGATATAACATGTGCAATGAAGAATCATAGTAGAATCGAAATGATCGTCTCTTGATTGATGCAGCTTCTTTTGGATCTTCAGATAAAATCCCATGAACCGCATAATCAATGAATGCACTTCTCTAATTCCTTTGCTGAGAACTTGATTCTGTAGTATAACTCTGTTCGATATGCAAATTATTCTTGACACAGAATAAGTCTCGATCCAACAAAGTAATGGTATTTTGTCTTCGAATTGAAACAGCTAAGTCTGCAGCTAAACTAGTAAGAGCGTCAGCTTCCAAATTTTGAGAACGTGGTACGAATTCGATGAAGAATCCTTTGAATGAAAGGACCAATTCGATTACCACTTGATGATAGGGAATGAGGTCAGGATTTCTGACTTCATATGTCTCTCTGACCTGATTAACAATCAGTTGAGAATCTCCATAAGCTTCTAGGAACTTAATGTCCAATTGTTTTGCTACTTGAAGACCAATTAGCAGAGCATTATATTCTGCCACATTGTTGGAGCATGGTTCATTAAGAGAATAAGCACGGTATATGACCATCTTATCAGAAGAGATTAAGACGGTACCTACCCCTGAAACAATATTGTCTTTAGGTCCAATCCGCGATGCTCCATCAAAATATAGTTGCCAAATGTCATCCCTCAAAGTCATGTTGCAATCCATGACTTCATCTGGAATGTCCTCATATAGCTTAGATGTTTCAGGTATAGGGTGAGCAGCTAAGAAATCAGCTAATGTTTGACCCTTCACTAATTTTTGAGGTACATAGACCACATCATAAGGAGTAAGCAATATCGCCTAGGTGGCTAACCTGGAGTTAAGAATTCTCGACTTTCTCATCAATACCCGAATAGGATTTATTCTGGATATGACATGAATAGTCTGTCCTGACACATAATGTCCTATCTTTTGAACAGCAAAAACCAAGGCCAGACATTCTTTCTCCACAGGAGTATACCTGTGTTCAGCTCCAACCATCATTCGACTAAGATAATAAATTGTCTGTTCATGACCCTTATCGCTTTTCTGTGCAAGAAGAGCACCAAGTGAATGGTCTAAGGCTCGAACATAGAACAAAAATGGTCTTCCTACCATTGGAGTTACCAGGACAGGTGGATTTGTAAGGTATTGCTTGATGTCATTGAAGGCTTTTTGACATGCTTCATCCCAAACAAATGATACACCTTTCTTTAATAGACGGGAGAAAGGTTGACATCTCCTAGAAAGATTGGATATAAATCTCCTTATATAAGCAATACGACCTTGGAAGCCGCGTAATTCTTTTAGATTGCGTGGACGACGCATTTCAAAAATTGTTTTGATTTTATCAGGATCAACATGGATACCTTGAGAAGTGATGACAAATCCCAAAAATTTGCCACTGGAAACCCCTAAGAAAGACTTAGTGGGATTTATCTTCAGTTGATGTTGACGCATCAACTCAAATACTGTCTTCAAGTCTTGAATATGATCATCTTTTGATCGACTTTTGACAGTAATATCATCTACATAACATTCAACTATTTTTCGTAGATGTTCTTGAAAGATATTGCTCATAGCCCGTTGATACGTAGTACTGGCATTTTTCAGACCAAAAGGCATAACCGTATAGAAGTTAACTCCAAGAGGTGTACGAAAAGCGGTATACTTTTCATCTTCTCGATGCATTTTAATTTGGTTGTATCCTGAAAATCCGTCCAGGAAAGACATGCGTTCAAAACCATATGTATTGTCTATCATGACATCAGTAATTGGGAGTGAAAATTCGTCTTTTGGATAAGCTACATTAAGATCTCGAAAATCTATACAAACTCAGACTTTTTCATTCTTCTTCATAACAGGAACAATGTTGGCAACCCAGTCTGGGTGTTGTTCTTCACGAACAAAGCCACATGTGATCAGCTTTTTGACTTCTACATCAATTGCATCCATCATATCTGGTCGAAAATACCGCTGTTGTTGTTTTACAGGCTTGGCATTAGGGAGAATATTGAGTTTATGAGTAGCTACTTTAGGATCTAGACCTAACATATCCTCATAATTCCATGCAAAGATATCAATATATTCTTTAATCAACTTTATCAATTTTTCATTTTTATCTTCAGAAAGATTTTTACTAATGAATATTGGCTTAGACGTAGTTCCGTCTCCAACGTCAATCTGGATAATTTCATCTTCTGTAGGTGGTTGTCGCTGTTCAAAATGAAGCTCCCATTGAGTGTCCATTTGTTGGGCCTAAGGGTAATTTTTAAATGGCTCAGATTCACCATCAGTTTGAACCATGTTGACTGAAAAGACGCACTCAGATTCATCATAATAGTTTCCTCCAGAATATGAGGATTGTGAAAAACTGGAAGAACATTCTTCTTCTATATCTTCTTTGTACATGTGGGATGTATCAGATTTGATGAACCGGATTTCTTCAAAATCTGAGGATTGTGAAGAACTGGAAGAAAATTCTTCTTGTATATCTTCATTAAACATATGGGATGGATCGTATCCCAACCCATGATGAGTTTTCTGGTAAAACGGATCACCACATAATGGTAACCGTCTACCTTTGCCTTGATTGAGACCTAGCATAGTCTTCAAATCATATCCCATATTCTGGAAAATCTTAAGAAATTGTTGACTATATTTGTCAATTCGGATTCTTCATTTATCTTTTTCTCTAAGATCATCTGTTTGAGTAACAGAAATATTTCTAGCCACGCCAAACACAATTTGGTGCTTGTTTTTCTTATTAAACGGAATCATAAAATAAGATTCTTCGTAACGTCTATAAGTTACACAAGCTTGTGATGATGAGGTTACAGGAAGAAGATAGGGAGAAGATGTTAAGAACCTTTGAGGATAAGGTCCAACATCGACATGAGGAGGAAAAGAATTTTCTTTATGATTAATATATAAGGTTTCCTCTGTATTTATGTCATTTTTATGTTGATGACTTTGATTATCAGCAGATAAAGTCATTCTTTTAATAAATTTGATAGCCATGTACTCCAAAAGGAAATCTTTATTAATATGAGAAAGTACAGAATGATCAATATTTATATCATTTATAAATTGACTACTACTCTTTGGATTGATCATTAATGGACCGTCATCCATCTTCTGCGTAGACTTGCCAAGGTTGATAATCAGTGGCTCTGGATCATTCGTACGAGAAGTACGTCCCTTGACTTTGATCATGAGAGGTTGAACTTGGCTTTTGACTGGAATACTCACTAATTCCTCAGACGAAGCTCGAGTTCTTCCTTTAACCATGATCACCAAAGGTTCGTTATTGACAGGTTGGGGCTGGATTCGACCTTTGACTTTAATCTTCAAAGGTTGCTCTTTCGAAAGATCTTCTGAGGCAGATTGATCTTCTGCAGACGACCGATCTTCAGCCATATCTGATCTCCTTCACATGCTCCTATTTGTAGAGTATTGAATCAGAGAAATAGGCTTTAACACCTTTAAAAAGGATTGATATTTGCAAATTCAGTCTTCACCATTCCTTAAGAATCTACGTACTTAATGCATTGGTGGAGAGTTGAAGGCACAATGTTATGCTCATGTATCCACGGTCTTCCAAGGATGATATTGTAAGATACATCTGAGTTGATAACATAAAAAGTCGCCATAGTTCGAAGATCACCAATTTGAATCTTCAGACGAATCTTCCCCAGTGGTTTACTCTTTCTAGAGTTGAAACCAACTATTGTTGTACTAGTGTAAGTCAAATCACTAGTAGGAATCCTCAAGGGTCGTAGCATACTCTGAAGAATAATGCTAATAGAAGACCCAGAATCAATATAAATCCTGTCAATTTCAGTAGATTCAATATACCCTGTATAACATAGAGGCCTGTCGTGTTTATTATGCTTCAACATCATATTTTCTTGTGTAAAGGTAATGTTAGGAATTGCTTCCATCACACTATGACATTGTGGATATGATACTGGTATATCGTCAGGTCTCTTGAGTTGAGCTAAGCATGAATCTGCTCGTAGCAAAGCTTCGTTCAAAGTTTCACGACTTTCTTTAGAAAGACGAAGCAACTCAAAAATAGAAAGTCTAGCCGGAATATTAGCTAATTGGGCTAGAATATCAAACTTGTAGGGTTTCATCACTACCCCCTAATTTGAAGCAGACTTCAATGGGACGTCAAAGTGTACTGCTTTCTTGTCACGACCCGCTCCTGAATAATCGAACACGAGTCGGACACGCCCAGCCTTTGTCGTTAGACACAACAAAGTAAGCTGTACCAATCTAGGGAAACTAACCAGATAATCATAATGTATATAATCACAGCATCTAAAAACGTATCCCAGAATGATCACCATAATCCACAATTCTATGTATATAAATGTACGAGTCATCAAGAATGAAATGTACATAAATTCTAAAGACAATATCTAAAAGTAAGGCTAACAGTCTAAACCTGAAACCTCAAGCTAAATCATGACCATCCTGCTCAGCTAAGATCCCAGGCTCTGGCCCATAAGGTAGAATGATAAATCCTGCAAGTATACCTGCAACTTATCCAGTCAGGAGCGGAGTAAAGTACAATTCTAGATAATGAACAAGACATCATGATATAAAAGTACAAGGGAACATGGTATGTAAAGTATAAGAAAGAATATGGTATATAAGCACATGAAAGAACATGGTATCTAAGAACATGAAAGAATATGGCATGTAAGAACATGAAAGAACATGGTATCTCGGGAATCATAGGAACTAAGTACATGATATATCTCCTGAACATGTGTGTACAATATTTGAAATATAACTAAGTATGTGACCGGCTAGGGGTAAGCACATGAAATCACATGAATGGGATAGCGCTCCCGCATCTCAAGAAGGTTCAACACAATTACTATTATTAAAATCAAAAATTTTATTTTCTCAAAAATCGGAAAGTGGAGTTACAAATCTCCCCACCTTAAAATAATTTCGTCCTCGAAATTCGAGAGGCAAGAAAACAAACTCAAAGCAAATCTCAAGAAGGTTCAACACAATTTATTTATTGTATTTAAAATTCTCAATATCAAGGTACACTCATACAAACAAACTGGGATAGTGCTCCCGTATCTCGTCCTCGCGCTCCCATGTGGACTCTCCCGGAGAGTGGTGTCTCCACATGACGTGGACAAGTGGGATAGTCCGGTTCCGCAAGCGCTTCTCCCTCCGATCAAGGATCTCCACTGGCTGCTTCTCGTAGGTCAATCTCGGACTCACCTCTAGCTCCGAAAAGTCCACCACATGGCTCGGGTCCGAAATATAGCGTCGAAGCTGGAACACGTAGAAAATGTCGTGCACTCCCTCCAAGCTAGCTGGAAGCGCTAGTCGATATGCCACCTCGCCAATACGTGTCATCACGTCGAAAGGCCCGCTGAATCTCGGACTGAACCTTCCGCCTCTGCCAAAACGAATGGTGCCTCCGGTCGGCGAGATTCTTCAGGATCACTCTGCTTCTAACTGCTAACTCCGGTGACCATCTGCTGTTGTCCGCCTAGTGCTTTTGTCGATCTATGACGCTCTAAGCCTTGAGTCCAAGTATACACAAGAAGTTTGGGATATCATGCTTTGACAAAGATCGAGGATCAAATAGTCACGAACTGGAAGGAATTTCAATTACAACTCAGAGGAGAAAAATCGTGAAGACATAATTATTAAGTACGATCAAAAATCGATATTTTAACACAGGTAGACTAGAACAAGATAGAAAATTATGGTCAGATAGACATGACTTAAGATCGAAGTTTAGACAACTCACAACGAAATACGGAATCACAATCTGGTAATATACAACTGTGAGGAATTCAATGATCTAACAATAAAATGCTAGAAGAAAATTTTAGCAAGGGTTGATTAAGGAGACGTAAGCAATACTCAGGAGATACAGTATCAAATCAGGATGAACGTGCAAGGGTTTGTGATTCTCGAAAACCAATAATTATATGAAAATGGAATATAGTTTCTATGGTATCCGGAAACATATAGATATTTGAAATTACTTTACTTAGAATCCCTGCCCCACCAGTGTATGTTTGGTTGCAGTGAACTTTCGGTTCCATGACTTAAATAACAATATGTTACCGAATAACATGTCAACATTATTCATTTTCAAACAATTATCGACGAAGCAACTCAAGAGATCTAAATATGAAGAGTTTAGGACAAAGCCTCAATAATACCCGAAACCTATGAATGTCTGAAATCACTTCAACTTAAAGTTTCTGCCTCGCCAGTGCGCTACTGGTTACAGTGAACCTTCAGTCTCCATAATCCAGCTAATGGCTGCAGCGCACAACTGTCATGCCATAGTAAGTCATTGAATAGCCTCTCGACTTTATCCATAGGAATTTCAAAGAATCAAAATAAGTTTCAATAGTCCAAGTCACGAAAATGGTGAGGTTATCTGACTATTAGAATATAAGAGTTTATAGGTACTAAAAACGATAAGGGATCCGATCAGTGAGTACAAAAGGGTAGCTAGGGAGATTTAAAATTTCAGATAGGGCGAAGTTTCAACTGATGACGGAATATCAACTGATATCTGGAATGGTAACAAGATTCTATATATGGGACGTTATCCCGAAAGGATAACAGAGTCTCGAAGGATGAACTGAGGCAAGGTATTAGATAAGAGACAAGGTTCAACAATATCTCAATTAACAACGAAACCTCAGACAAAATTTCGAAGGGAAAACGACCTCCAATAGAATACAAGGTCTCAATTGGAAAACCAATATCAACAAAGTCGTGAATAGGAAATAAAATCTTGAATAGAAAATCTTGACGAGGAAACAAGACATCAAATAGGGAACGAGGCTCATTGAGTCGCGAGTAGGAACTGGAGTTTCAAAGTCCGAAAAATCTTGGATATATAAGACAAAATTACGAACAGAATAAAGTCTCGAAAATAGAAAACATGATCTTAAAATCTCGAATGGAATCAAGTTACGAATAGGAAAAGGGAATCAAAGGGTGAATAGAAAACAATATCCATGAAACAAGCGATACCCCAAATAGGAAACAAGATCGAAACAAAGTTGGGAACAGAAAATAGAAAATAAAGTTATAAAAAATGAATATGAAAACATGGTATTAAATAGCAGATATGAAACAAGTGAAATCTCAAAATAAGGGACAAGATCAAACAAGATCGTGAATAGAATAAGGAAAAAAAATTCGTGAATGAGAAATAAAATCTTATAGGGAACGAGTCAAAACTTCAAGGATAGAAAACAAAATCTGCAAATGAAATCTTGAATAGAGGCAAGATTCAAACAAGGTCTTGAATGGCATAAGTTTGAATAGGAAGGTAATCCCGAAATAAAGTCTTAAATATCAACAGAGTCTAAATAGGGAACAAAATTCAAGTAGAACCAAATATTGAATTAGGAAATGACGCCATGGAAACAAGTTATCGAATAGGAAGAAAACCTTGAATAAGAGCAGAGTTACGAACAAGAATGGAAACAACTTTCCAAATACATCTCGAATAGCGACCAAGGTTTCAGAAGAGGAAATAAAATCTAATAATCCTTAAATAGGAAACAAGGAGATTTTTAAGAAACAAACTAGGTGCAAGTGTCATGACCCGCACCCGCTTTTCGGATACGAGACGTGTCCAAGCCAGCCTACGCCGCAGAGTCGGCGGTAGAACGCTGTCAAGTCCGCAAGAAATAAATGCTCAAAATACAATATTTGCTGCTCATTCATATTTCTACATTTATTACAACATTTATAATTAAAGAAAATACAAGGTTTTACAATAAATGAAATTGATACAAATGCTTTCACTACTAAAATATCATCTAATAGCGACGTAATTTAGCGACGGCAAGAAATGACATCGCTAGTTATGAAATATAGCGACATCTTTATATACACGTCGCAAAACGTTGCTGCCTAGCGATGTTCCGTGATAGGCGTTTACTACGTTGCTGAATAGCGACGTTCAGCGACATACCCAAGCCTTCCAAGTGTTAAGAGTGATCGCGACTAAACCTGAAAAATGTTGGTTTCCAGTCAGAAATGGAACAAGTTCACAAACCGACGGCAATGCGAAAACACAATAAAATTAACAAGACATAAAAATAACATATAAGAGATAAAAACTGGTAGATAACTGATGACATAGCACGATAGAGAAGTAAAGAAAAAATAAAAGACATCTACCTATGTGGTGTGAAATATCCTTTTTAACATGTGAACGGCTAGGGGTAAATAAGGCACACTGCACGTGTCATGTGCAGCTGCTAGCTTTCACGAAAAGACACGAAGGATAGTTCTGGGTAGTCCACATGTCTACTAAAATATTTTCCCTCCCGACTACTCCGTGTGACGAGCGTGTCAACAAGCAGCAAGATATATGTATAGACATGAAATGAAAAGACTACTATAAATCGAAAACAATCAGAAAGTGCACTTGCCTGAAGTCCTTAGCTGGAGAAACCAATAACACTATACCACTCAATGAGCCACAATCAGTCAACACAAGCAGAAGTCTCTAGATGCAATAGTACCACGTTCTCAGAATAGTCAAATTAGCTAGGATTGCCTGTCCTTAAGTCCAATTCTGGACACAGGGGCAAAACGATAATTTTGGACAAAAATGATGTCCGTCGTTGGACCCGCTTTGTACCGAAAAGCATGCCAGAGTCAATGGTCTCTAAAGTCGTCAAACTATTTGTCTACGGATCCGGTTTTCCGATACGAACCCAACCGTATGTCCAAAGTTGGATTCCGACAGGCCGTACACAAAATCGCCCGTTGAGTGAGACCGTGGGGCCCGCAAAACGACGTACTATTCAACTTTTCCAGAATTAGACCAAACTTGGCATACAGGACCAGAAAAATGATGGCACAAGTTTCGTCTCAATCCGATGAGCATGCACAAAGTAATTGGAAAACTTGCACATAGGCTGATACGATAAATTTTGACGGATACGTACCAAATTCGTCGCGCACACGCGACCAATTTGAATTCCGTCAAAGTCCACACGACCACGAAGCCGTTACACAGCTTTTGATGCTTTCGGTTCGCGACTACGTCGCCCGGATTGGCAGGACGCACGTCGTATCGATAAATTTTCTAAGTTTTGAAAACAGATTTTTCGTCAACTTCACCCTAATTTTAAACAGCAACTAATCAACAAGAATTAATTCTAAAAATAGTGTTTCCATCTTGGTTAGGTTGTCTAAACTTTGGTTCAAGTAGTTTCTCAAATCTGTCGATAGCTCGGCAGGAAATAGGCTTCCAAATCGGTGTTTCGATATCAAAATTGTCCTGTTTCGGACAAATTTTTCATGAACTTTGGGTCGATGAATCGAACAACAGGGTGCGTCTAAGTATGAAGTGGTTGAAGAGAAATAAACGTGTATAGGTTATCTACCTACCGCGAAAGACGGTTCAACTGTTGGTCGATCGAGCGCGACGAGATACTACCGCAAGTCAGCCCCGCGGAGTGCTGTTGCTGCTGTCGAACTATGCTGCCCTGTCACGCACGGCCGGCGGCCCTGGCCGGCCGGCGATGACCTGCGGCGGCGGGCAGGGCGGCGCGCGGTTGCGCCCAGGCTGGGGTCGGTGCTAGAGGAGGTGTAGGTGGTGGGTTGAGTTAGGGTTTTTGGCCGCTCCTCTCTCTTTGTATATAAATACATTTCGACGAAGATGAGTCGGGGGTCTCGGTTTGCTTGGCTGGGAGAGAGGGTTTGGGCTCAGCTAAAGCTGGGTTGGGCTGGGAAATGTGCTGTGGGCCTCTCGCTTTGGTCTATGTGGGCGCTTGACTATGGGCTCGGTTTCTACTATTTTTTATTCTTTTCTCTATATCTATTAATACCAATACACGTATATATATATATATATATATATATATATATATATATATATATACTCTTAAACTCACCAATACTATCTATCCCTAGATTAGGGCCTATTTCCTATAAATATGAACACCTATATTATACGTTTATTCGACACAAAATATAATCCATTACAATACAATAATATTATTTAGTAATAACCTTAATAATATTACTAAAATAATAATAATAATAATAATAATCGTTACGAAATTTACTAAACCAATTAAAGGAGTATATACCCATATGTACAGGCTAAAAATCATCATTTAAATAAAATGAATTAAAAATAAAAATATTTTATAATTTCCGGGAAGGGGAGCTACAAATCTACCCACCTTAAAATAATTTCGTCCTCGAAATTCTAATTCGCAGCTATTCTTTAAAATTCAAAGTCTACCATTACCTTAATCTCCTCAATTTAATTTCGCAAAATATTTTATAACCTTCTCCAGCCATTTTGTAATTCCGAATACTGGGGGACTTCTACCCACCTTTGGTCATACTTCTCTATCAAATCTTCTGTCGCTAAAACTTTATACTCTTCCAGCTAATTGCTAAAATATTTACCAATATATCTACTGTATATGGCATTTATAATCCTCTCCTATCTATCAAGCGACCCAAAATTTAACAAGCGATCAAATTTACACATGTAGCTAAGAATTACTAATAAATCCTTAATATGCATGACTACTCGTCACTCTGAAATAGGAAGGGCAGACAGATAAGAAAAATAATCGAGAGCAGTTATGAGGTTTCAAGAACTGTAGAGAGTATCCAACGACACAGCTAAAAATGTTTACGAACCATTGACTTATTTGCTAGACTGGGTTACTCTAGTCTAGTCAATTGCTAAATCGAAAAATCCTTCATTTCTTGGAGGGTCGCACAATCCATGCAATATGGAAATTTCGTTCTCAAAATTAATCTAAACAAGGTTATATAATAGAACGGGATTTGAGAATCAAGATTGTGATCTTTTCCGTGGTTATTTAAACATACGAGTAAGGAATATAAATGCAATACAAGATCGTATCTCGTCGTCCAGATAGTTGGAATAAAGGTTACAAATGACTTTGCATCCTAAGAGGTGAGGACTACATACTAGGTATAGGGCCTATTTCCATTTGTTTGGTTTTATAGTCCAAATATGGTGATAAGTATGGATGGGTTTTACCGGGTCTTAAGGGGTTCCCTAATTGGACGTCACTTGTTGGTTGGATGAACCTTGGATCTCAATCCATATGGACTGAACAAGATCCCAAGATAAACTATTTCTACTAGATTAGGGTATCCTAGAATACGTTTCTACCCAAGGGATTGAGCTAGTTGCTAGTCAGGTTGGTTAGCTAGGTTCATAAAGCCCGAATTACGCCTTCCGTGACCTTTGTGTTTAAGTAGCACATGAGGTCTCAATTGGGTAGCATACTAGTGGCATGTGCGTAGTGGGATTCGAATATGTCACAACCATATATTGGGTTGAGGGAATTGAGTCGGGATTGAGGCTCTAATGGAAGTCGGAAAGTATACCGGTATTACGGTAAGGGTTATGGCTAATCCTTTTATCCCGAAAGTCGTACCCCAAAAATAGAGTACAAGGAAACGGTTTTGAGTGGGACGTGATATACCTAGATGAAGGTGGACTCGTCTAGATCTTACATATGAATTTTGTTGGAAGGTAACAACTGATCTCGTGCTCCGAATATTAATGACACGGCCGGGGCACAAAATGATCTAAATGGAAAGTGGGAGTCCATGGGCACTAATCATTCTAATGGAAAATTATTCTAATCAATCGAAAATCCTCATATATCCTAAAATTTTAGAAGGCTTATAGTCTACCCACCTTAGAAGCTAGGACATGGTTTTAGGGTCGAAGGGAGGACGAGTAAACACAAGGCAAGGTTCCCGTCACAGGGCTGGCCGATGGTAGCTACACTTGCGTATACTACTATCATAGCCATGGGGATACTCTGTATCTATCCATCAATTACGAGCTTTCATCTTTCTAATCGGTTAAAGACAAAACAATAAAGAGTTCAAGAGAGATGTCACTGAATACAATTACGTGATCCAAAGGCGAATGTATAATTCAAGAGGATTTGTCAAAGCAGTCGCGAATGAGATCCTAGAGACATCTACATCTCAATCCACGTAAGAAAATTAGATGAAGAGCAAACCAATTGCATTATGGTTGATCAGACCGTAATACAATGATTCTGATTGGACAATATGTTAGCGGGCGTCCCCAATAAACATATGTCTCGAATCAAGCTCGATAAAAGAGTAAGCTTGCAAAAACTAGGCTGTAATAGCAGCGTTGGTCAAGAGAGTCAAAATATAAATAGGCGAGATTTTTGGAAAGGAGGCACAAGTAGTTCGAGTTTTGTGAGAATAAAAATCTAACTCGAGATTCGTACACGAATAACAGAATCAGAAATTATAAACTAACTCCTTACAGCAAAAGGGAATTTAAAATAGACAATTCTAACTTATGATATAAGATTTATATCTAATAAAGCAACATGAAATTAAACTGTTTATCAAAATTAACGACTTAATTCTAGGCAAGTCTAATATACCAAGCGAATAATATATCTACATTGGATCACATTGTCATATCAAAAGTAATAGTGTACCTATAGGGATCTAGCAAGCTATCTAAATTCAATAATTCTGTATCTAAATTGCATGGCCTATCAGAAAATCTTAACTACCCAATTAGTCAAATTAATAAGGGACCCCTATCATAGTTATTCTCCTAAATCATTTTAATCCTAATTATGAATGAGCATTTCCTGGGCGCAGGCTCGTAATGGTACGACTAACTTAAGTACCATCACGAGTTCGCAATCTTTTATGAAAACGGACCTGCATGGGCCACCACGAAAACTTGTCACGACCCGCACCCGCTTTTCAGATAGGAGACGTGTCCAAGCCAGCCTACGCCGCAGAGTCGACGGTAGAACGCTGTCAAGCCCGCAAGAAATAAATGATCAAAATACAACATTTGCTGCTCATTCACATTTCTATATTTATTACAACATTTATAATTAAAGAAAATACAAGGTTTTATAATAAATGAAATTGATACAATTGCTTTCTACTTCTAGGTTGACCTCAGCATACCCAAGCCTTCCCAGTGTTAAGAGTGATCACGGCTAAACCTGAAAAATATTGGTTTCCAGTCAGGAATGGAACAAATACACAAACCGACGGCAATACGAAAATACAATAGAATTAACAAGACATGAAAATAACATATGAGAGATAAAAACTGGTAGATAACTGATGACATAGCACGATAGAGAAATAAAGGAAAAATAAAAGACATCTACCTATGTGGTGTGAAATATCCATTTCAACATGTGAACGGCTAGGGGTAAATAAGGCACACTGCACGTGTCGTGTGCAGCTGCTAGCATTCACGAAAAGATACGGGGGATAGTTCTGGGTAGTCCACATGTCTACTAAGATATTTTCCCTCCCGACTATTCCGTGTGACGAGCGTGTCAACAAGCAGCAAGATATATGTATATACATGAAATGAAAAGACTACTATGAATCGAAAACAATCAGAAAGTGCACTTGCCTGAGGTCCTTAGCTGGAGAAACCAATAACACTATACCACTCAATGAGACACAATCAGTCAACAAAAGTAGAAGTCTCCAGATGCTGAAATAAATAGTACCAACATTCTCAGAATAGTAAAATTAGCTAGGATTGCCTGTCCTTAAGTCCAATTCTGGACACAGGGGCAAAACGGTAATTTCGGGCAAAAATGATGTCTGCCGTTGGACCCGCTTTGCACCGAAAAGCATGTCAGAGTCAATGGTCTCTAAAGACATCAAACTATATGTCTACGGATTCGGTTTTCCGATACGAACCCAATCGTATGTCCAGAGTTGGATTCCGGCGGGCCATGCACAAAATCGCCCGTTGAGTGGGACCGTGGGGCCCGCAAAACGACGTACGATTTAACTGTCTCAGAATTGGACCAAACTTGGCATACAGGACCAAAAAAATGATACGTTCCTGTTGGCGCAAGTTTTGTCTCGATCCGATGAGCGTGCACAAAGTAATTGGAAAACTTGCACAGAGGTCGATACGGTAAATTTTGACGGATACGTGCCAAATTCGTCGCGCACACGAGACCAATTTGAATTCCGTCAAAGCCTACACGACCACGAAGCCGTTATGCAGCTTTCGATGCTTTCGGTTCACGATCACGTCGCCCGGATTGGCGGGACGCACGTCGTATCGATGAATTTTCTAAGTTTTAAAAACAGATTTTTTGTCAACTTTACCCTAATTTTAAACAGCAACTAATCAACAAGAATTAATTCTAAAAATAGTGTTTCCATCTTGGTTAGGTTGTCTAAACTTCGGTTCAAGTAGTTTCTCAAATCTATCGATCGCTCGACAGGAAATAGGCTTCCAAATCGGTGTTTCCATATCGAAAATTATCCTGTTTCGGACAGATTTTTCATGAACTTTGGGTCGATGAATCGAACAATAGGGTGCATCTAAGTATGAAGTGGTTGAAGGGAAATAAACGTGTATAGGTTATCTACGTACCAAGAAAGACGGTTTAACTGTTGGACGATCGAGCGCGACGAGATACTACCGCGAAGTCAGCCCTGCGGAGTGCTGTTACTGCTGTCGAACTATGCTGCCCTGTCACGCGCGGTCGGCGGCCCTGGCCGGCCGGCGACGGCCCGCGACGGCGCGCGGTTGCGCCCAGGCTGGGGTCGACGCTGGAGGAGGTGTAGGTGGTGGGTTGAGTTAGTATTTTTGGCCGCTCCTCTCTCTGTATATAAATACATTTTGACGAAGATGAGTCGGGGGTCTCGGTTTGCTTGGCTGGGAGATAGGGTTTGGGCTCAGCTAAAGCTGGGTTGGGCTGGGAAATGGGCTGTGGGCCTCTCGCTTTGGTCTATGTGGGCGCTTGACTATGGGCTCGGTTTCTTTTCTCTATATCTATTAATACCAATACACGTATATATATATATATATATATATATATATATATATATATATATATATATATATATATATACTCTTAAACTCACCAATACTATCTATCCCTAGATTAGGGCCTATTTCCTATAAATATGAACACCTATATTATACGTTTATTCGACACAAAATATAATCCATTACAATACAATAATATTATTTAGTAATAACCTTAATAATATTACTAAAATAATAATAATAATAATAATAATCGTAACGAAATTCACTAAACCAATTAAAGAAGTATATACCCATATGTACAGGCTAAAAATCATCATTTAAATAAAATAAATTAAAAATAAAAATATTTTACAATTTTCGGGAAGGGGAGCTACAGTAAGAGGAATCGAAGGAAAAATTGGATTATGAATCCTGATCCATGGTTTTCTCCAACTATGCAAAAGAGTATTCTGTCTTCAGTCTACCTTCAGTATTCTCTCCGGAACTGGAATCACTTCAACCTTCTTCAACTATTATGTCGTAGACAGGTCCCTGTGGTAGTGCTCCATGCTGTTGCTGAATATGGAGAGATGAGTCCTTCTTCTGTTATCCTGGTGCTTCTCGTGCTCGTCCTGGGCAGTGTGATCAGTGATCTCCAGGTAATCCTTGACTTGGTGGGCAGACGATCTAGAGAATAAACATAGCCTCCGTCTTTTGTGGCACTCTTTGTGGTGATGTCCTGGGCGACGACAAAAATTGTAAATGACCGTCATCTGAATCTGAGTCTGGATCTCCTGTTGGGCTGAAGCACAGTTTCTGATAGAAATATACGTCTGCTGGCGTGCTGGCTATTGAGACCTGCTCCTGATGATGCGACTGGTGTTGTGACCGAAGAAACGCTGACTGAGTGTTGTGGCACTTTGCTGGTCCAGGCTAGTTGCTGTCTTCGTCATAAGTTTTCATATCGCTCCTGGGCTTAGTTTCCCATCTTGTTGTATGTGCTATGAGCTGGATCTCCCAGTTGGTGACTCTAATCTTCAGAGAAGTTGGGTCCTCGGGAACTTGGGTGGTCTTCAGTGGCAGCTTCAGGTTCTCGATTTGTTCCTCGGTACAAAATATGCGCTTGGTGTCAGGGAAGTCCAAGGTCCGAGAGTCTGGAAGTCCTTTCTAACTCGGAAAATGCATTTGCAAGTCTGGATATTGGAAAAGGATGGCCTGCTGGTGTCAAGGAACTCTTGAAACGTCTTCGTCAACTGTGTACTACCCATGGGGATAGTAGTGGCGATTGAAGGTAGTGGAAGCTCGAAACCTTCAAGTGTAGGTGGATCGACAGTTCTGGTGTCGCATGCTTTTGAACTATCTGAAAAACAAAAAACTGTTAAAATAACCTAGACCTAAATACAACAAGTATTTATAGAATATCAATATACCGGATATACCTGATATACCCTTATTTTTCGATTTTTTTCCTATGCTGTGATCAAGTTTCCCTAGTTTAATCAAGTCCCCCAATAGTACGCTAAGACCTAGGTACCATTAGGATAGACCTGCATGGGCCACCACTAAAAACATGTCACGATCCGCTCCCGAATAATCGGACACGAGTCGGACACGCCCAGCCTTTGTCGTTAGACACAACAAAGTAAGCTGTACCAATCTAGGGAAACTAACCATATAATCATAATGTATATAATCACAGCATCTAAAAATGTATCCCAGAATGATCACCATAATCCACAATTCTATGTATATAAATGTACGAGTCATCAAGAATGAAATGTACATGAATTCTAAAAACAATATCTAAAAGTAAGGCTAACAGTCTAAACCTGAAACCTCAAGCTAAATCATGACCATCCTGCTCAGCTAAGATCCCGGGCTCTGGCCCATAAGGTAGAATGATAAATCCTGCAAGTATACCTGCAACTTATCCAGTCAGTAGTAGAGCAAAGTACAATTCTAGATAATGAACAAGACATCATGATATGAAAGTACAAAGGAACATGGTATGTAAATTACAAGAAAGAACATGGTGTATAAGCACATGAAAGAACATGGTATCTAAGAACATGAAAGAACATGGCATGTAAGAACATGAAAGAACATGGTATCTCGAGAATCATAGGAACTAAGTACATGATATATCTCCTGAACATGTGTGTGCATTATTTGAAATATAACTAAGTATGTGACCGGCTAGGGGTAAGCACATGAAAGCACATGAATGGTACGGCTTAGGACCTGCATGCACGATGCGGGGTCTAAGCTAAACACACCTGAGTTGTTTCTTGGGTTTGGTCACATAAATAGTATATTTCCCCACCCCAGGTACAAGTAATAAGAACAAGGAACGTGAGCACCAGAAAGTACATGACGTGTTGCAATGTGTCAATCAAGAAAGCACAGGATATAATGAAATGCACAAGACCATAGAATGTACTTGCCTTTGCTCCGGGAAGATCGAGAATAGGGAGGTACTAATCTCTATGTCCACCTAGAAATTATTTGGAATAGATCAAAATCTAAATAACTGCAACTTAGCTAAGCATTCTCATTTAACCAACTAATTAATTGTAGATACTAGCCCACTGTTTAACTAGCTAAACATTATACATCACTAACTATTAAGGTAGAGTTAACATGCAAAATTGGATATGCCTTACAACAAAATTTTGTTTTATATAGATAAGATTCCTAATAGAATTATCTATAACTATTATAAAGCTATTTATAATAGAAACAATTTTACCAAGTAATCACATTTAAAGAAAGTAGAAGAATTCATGGTAATAATACAGCTAAAGTAAAACAAGAAAATCTAGGACAAACAAAATCTCAATCCCCTTTTTAATACATTGGCCTATTTAAACTTCATCTCACATCAACCCAAGCCTAGCAGCTCCAACCCAATAACCAAGCATAACTCCTACTAAAACCAACACGTTAGCCCAACAATACTTGCATGCTCAACCCGTAGCAAAATTTTAAGTTGAGCCTCACTAGCCCAAAGCTACTCTATACATGGGCTCATCACTTAAACCCTACCTGAGTCATAACATGACTGTTGAGTTCAACTTAACAACTCATAATACCCCAAGTCCATTTACTCAGCAAGAAGCTACCAATTTGTATAGGACTCAAAATAACCGCGATCCAGATCCACCTATATAACAACCCAGCCTATACTACTAACTCTTGGGCTTGCCTTGCAAAATATTCCAAAAATAGAGAATAGCAAATAATGCTTATAAAATCAACCCACTGTAGTATATGTAGGCATTACCATTCAATATTTGGTTGCATCAAGCCCTTCCCCATCGAATTTAAAATACCCATACGTTAGATAAAGGAAATAATCACTATTTGAAATAATCACAATTCCATCAGTTCACAGTGAATAGAACTCACCCAAATCCCAACTCAAAGACCAGTCATATAGAGCCTCAAAATGATGCATAGCCCACTATGAATATCAACACATCAACTCAGAACTACAGCTCATAATCATTATACAAATTATGAAAAATAGGATTACAACCAAAATAGATTAAACAAAGCAAAATCCTCCACTTGATATTCCCAGGTCCAATCGACTCCAGCCCACGCAGCCACGGACACGCAAATAGACATGAATCGGCTTGGTCACGCACCCACGAACACAGATAAATTGGACACAACCACGGTCAGGTACAGCGGATACGATACCGAATGGTACCAGGTCACGAACAAGCCTCCGAGCCCCCAAGAGCAATACGAACATACACAACATAAAGGAATACAACTCTTATTGTAGAAAACCACTAAACAGAAAAAAATAGAATAGAAATTGGAGAAAAGAATACCTGAAGAAATCAGAATCAAGCAAGAATACTGACTACATATTCTACTTCTGATCAGTGAGTCACGAGTAGCATACACAAACAAAAATAGTCCGATCTGGCGCCAACAGAAGATCTTCAACCAAAAATAGAACAGATCAAGGAAATCAGCTGCTAACGTCAATTGCGACAGTATAGATTGTCAATTGAAGTCAAACTAAAAAAATAGAACAATACGAACTCACCCGATCTGTACTTGATATGTACAGCAGTACTCAAGTTGAACCAAAAATCCGTTCAAATAAGCGATCTGGATTCTCGAGCGGGACGTAGTTCTCCAACAAGAATTCGACCTAGCTTCGAATAATCGAGCTGTCAACAATGAATCAGATCAAGTAGAATATCACAGAATTTCAATGTACTCGGCCACAGAAGAAATAGATCAAATGATCGAACTACTTTCTAAAGTATATCAATTATACTTACCGAAAAATCAGAATCATGAAGATGAACGGACAGAGTAGTGATTGTTCTTCGTGCTGCCGACGGATGAACACAGAGGAAAATTGACTCGATCCCCTCACCAATGAAACAGCTAGCCTGGATTCGAGCAATCGGAGACAAAATGGACCAAATCAGAATCGACAGGGTCGATCTAAAACTTTCTGGATCTCAAAGAAAATTACGGTTCTATGAGAACTCACTGATCGTTCCCTTCCCCGACTGGAGAAGATCGAACACGCGGAGAACTCTATATCGACGGAGTAGATCGGTTCTCCTACTCCGTCAAATCGTTCCCTTCCAGGACTGGAGAAGATCGAACACGCGGAGAACTCTACATCGACGGAGTAGATCGGTTCTCCTACTCCGTCAACCACGAACGAAGGCGTCGGAGATCCTCGCGGCCGTCGCTGCGACCACTCGGTCGCCGGAAGCAGAAGGTCGCCGCTCGAAGTCGTCGAAGATCCTCGCGGTCGTCGCTGCTTCCACTCGGTCGCCGGGACTTGCTGGTGGCGGGGTGGCTCCGCCGAAGATTTGGGGCTTAGGGCTCGCGCTCGGGGAAATGGGGAAGAAGGCTTAAGAAAAGAAATGAAAAAAATGACAATTGGAATACTCTCTCTCTCTCCACAGGCTCAGTATTATAAGGAAATATTTGGAACATTTACAAAAACCCCCCTCCAAAAAAACCTAATTGTAAATCACCCCTTCTACTCTGAAATTTTTATAAAATAACCCTCCTCCTTTTCAGAAATTATAAAAAATGTTAAAAATCAGTTAAAAACTTTTTGGAAAAATGTGGGGACCACAAGTTGGTTATAACAACATTTCAAATTTGAAAATTGCTCCCAATTCATTTTCCTCTAAAATATCAATCACCATAATACTAATTAAAATAAATAAAAATTAACAATTTATTTGAAACCCAAATAAATTAATTACTATTATTAAAATCAAAAAATTTATTTTCTGAAAAATCGAGAAGTGGAGTTACATTTCTGTTTCCCTTTCTTAACCACAGATGATTTAGGAGGTCTTGCCTCAGCAGGAACAGGAGATGGTTGAGCTGGTAGTGTTTCAGCAATGTCCTCCGCTTCTTTAGAAGTTTCCTCATAATCTTTGTGGTACTCTTTCCCAGATCTCGTACCAGTAAAGGTTTCTTCTTCAGACTCAGGAGAATGAAGTACCATATTATAGGTTTTAGTCTTCTTTCCCTTAGTCTTCTTCTTGCAAGAATTTTTATGAGGGACCTCAAATCCAATCCAACAGTGGATTTTTGACCTTGACTTTGTAAAGGAAGTCGCATTCCTTTATCATAATTCAAGCCTTCCGTCTTTTGAAAGTCATAGCCCATCTTTTTCATGAGATGGACAATTGTTGACTATACATGTGACTGGGTAGCGGACTTTCAATAGACGGTTCAACAGAGGAAGAAGGAACAGAAACCTCTGTAACCACAGGAAAAAGAGGAATAGAGACCTCTGTAGCCACATAAGAAAGAGGAATAGAAACCTCTGTAGCAACAGAAGAAGGAGGAACAGAAACCTCTGTAGCCACATAAGAAGGAGTATTCGGGATAGGAGGAAAAATCCCTACAGGAGCTTTCTCATAAGCAGCAAAGACTTGTTGTCTATTTATTGCTAACCATTATTGATGAGTAAGTTTGAGTTTGATAGGAGGAGCCAAACTTGGAGGGCATATATTCAAACCCCTCAGCCTATCCTCCAGAGGAATGTCGTCCCAAAGATGATCCAAATCATCATGATCTGGAGTAACAACATGAGAAATCATATTACAGGTTTTGAATTTTGACCTTTCTTGAATTTTGAAGGTTTACCTTCATCTTCCATTTCAGGTACTAAGTCAGGATGTACCCACATAATTTCACCATTTTTTAATGTGAGAGGCAATAATCCTTCATTTTGCTCTCTAGCAGGCGGGAGATTCACAATTTTTATTATCGCCTTTGGAATTGGGACAATCCCATCTGGAACTTACTGTAGAGGTAAACCTCCAAATTGAAGAAAAATCATATTAGTTGTAACTGTATGCTCATCATTGGTTAAAGCGATGGCATTAGCATTTATCAGCTCTTGGATTTTCTTCTTTAAGACATAACAAGCCTTGGTAGGATGATTTATGTATCTATGATAGATACAATACTTGGGATTGTCAGTCAGATTCACCTCATTGGGTGTTTTTGGTTCTGGAATCTGGAGTTTGCCACTCTTTACAAGATATTGGAAT
Source organism: Iris pallida (assembly GCA_029216955.1). Lineage (NCBI taxonomy): Eukaryota > Viridiplantae > Streptophyta > Magnoliopsida > Asparagales > Iridaceae > Iris > Iris pallida. Next base: position 3,601,002 of record JANAVB010033011.1, on the reverse strand, counting down.
ATCCCAGGGATATCACTGTCATCAAAAGAGTATTCTTCTTTTGGTTTGGAAGACTCCGAATTATTTGGCGTTGTTTTGGGTTCTGAAAGATTAACTACTAGGGTTTCTTTTCCTTTCCCATTGCGATTGCCAAAATTATTTCCTGAAGAGGCTTTCTTTCCTTTGTCTTCTGAGGCAAAGATCATTCCATGTTCACGAGCCAACCTACCACTGGTCTCGGCTGAAACTGCTGCTATAATGAACGAGACCCAATCTGTGAATTGAGAGCCCGTAAAGACAGCAATAGTTGGTCGCAGATTCATTTTGCATGTATCAATCAATGCTGAATCTGGCATACCAGGAGGTATTTTTAAAGTTGCCTGTCGGAAACGTTCGATAAACGTCCGGGTATCTTCCTTCTCCTTTTGTTTAATTTCTATTAAGGAGGACATATTCATATCCATTCCTCCCTCATAGAAACGGGAGAGAAACATTGCTTTGAATTCGTCAAAAGACGATATGCAATTGTCGGATAGACTGTGATACCAGTCATATGCTGAATCCGTCAAACATCCGATGAAAACTCGGATAATAAGAGCATCATTCTTCTGCAGATGCACAATTATAATATCAAAATAATTAATATATTGACTAGGAGAAGCCTTTCCATCAAATAACACCATAGATTGTAGCTTGAATTTTGGAGGAAAGGGTACATTATTCCAGTGAGGAGGATAAGGTTAATTGATCCCTAACCTCTGGAGTTGATCCTTGTGCTTCAGAACTTCAAACTGTGCTTTTAGCTCACGCACTGCTTGAATAGCTTCACTAGTTTGAGGAAGCACATTCGATTGAATAGTTGTCGGATGTACCGTAACTCCCACCGGAGGTGGTACATCTTCTGGAATAAGAGGATCTGGAGATATAGAATTTTGATTGACAGCAGGCTCTTGACTAAGATTATTCAAAGGTACATCAATCCCTTGACTATCTTGAGTTTATGCTGCTATTTGCACCGGTGTTACTACTGCCGGCTGAACAGTTTGCTGAGTCATTATTATTTGATACATACTTTGCATCATAGCAAGCATGTCCTTCAGTGATTGCTCAACTGCAGAGAGACGTTGTTCTGTATTAGCAGTTGACATCTCCGGTTCATCTCCGATAGCATAGGATTCAACCTCCCTTGAACATACAGAGGGATTGGTGTAGAGGTATGAATCAACGCTATCAGTTTTCGACTCCAAAGACTGGGTACCTCCAGCTTCTGAATCTGAAGATTGCAGCGATCTTTGACTTCTTGACCGGGTATGTTGATATACCCCTTTAAAGGTGTCAAGCAGTCGGTTGAACTGTTGTTGGCTTGGAGTCCGGGACGAATTACGTCTTGGACGTCGTCCTCTATTGACATGAGATGCCATATTGACTGATGCATATGACAACTCATGTTCTTGATCATCAGCTTGTTGCTGAGGCACATTGTAGCTTAACCGGTCAAAAACTGACCGTTTAGAAGCCAAACAGCAACATTTGATTACAATCTGGTGACACTCACAATGGTAAATTTTTTGGGGGAGTGTCACAGGAGAATTTTTGTTTTTACGCTTTTGTACAAGCAACTCGCGTAAATCAGAAGGAGTCATCTTCTTTATTATATTTGGGACATAGAAACGTTTAGTCCCTTGTGTATAAAGAAGATTACTGGCTGCATTAGCAGAACCAAACTGTACATTTTTACGCGCCTGGAGTTGCGTGCTTAAATCCTGAGATTTTTGTGCACAAAGGACTCCATCAGCATTACGCGTAATCTGAAGGTTTGGTACCTTGCGTAAAGCAGTGTAAGAAGGTTGTTGGTATAAAACTGAGGTTTTACCAACAATATTATTCTTATTTTTATGCTGCATGTGTACAGGCAAATTCACTTTAGATGCAAAGGCATCATTGTAAATTTTATCTACTCTGTCATCGACAGGAGATTTACCTTTACGCGTAGAGCACAAAATATGAATATCTGCCACGTCACAGACGGGAGATTTACCTTTATGCGTAGAGCGTAAAACTTGTGTGTCTACCACGTCACAGATGGGAGACTGATTTTTATGCGCAGAGCGTAAAAATTGATCTTTACGCACAGAGCGTAAAACTTGGGAGTCTACCACGTTACAGACGGGAGACTGATTTTTATGCCCGGGATGCATCACTGAAGTAGAGACTGCCTCGTCACAGACGGGAGCCTCTACAACAGGAGTGGGATGGATTCCTTTGCCTTCAGAGACGGCAGGAAGATCCGAGGATGCTTTGGACTTAGGAATCCAACCTTTTCGTGGCTTCCGCGATTTTTGAACATTGGAACAGCGAGTACTACCCCCAGTTCGGAGTATTTCTTCCTAAACAGTCTGGTCGAAGTGAACAACCAGAGTCTTCTTTGTCGATCCGACCGACACATCATCATATTGAGCAATTGCTTTCTCGTTAGAGGAGAAAGTCGTCCCCAACAGAGTCGCCATTTTGTTTCACTTAACAAAATGCCTAAAATTGGCTTTTAAAAGAAAACGAGAAAAAGTACAAAAGGACAAATTGTTTCTGGGAAGTATTGCTATAAAAGTCTGATCTGAGAACGATCACTTTGTTCCTTGGACCATACGATAATGATGAAGAAAACTGCTTAAAGAAGACGAACAATCAGAAGAACTAAGTCACCAGAAAGGTATCGAGCAACGACACTGATGGCACAGTCGAATGCTTTCCTGCTTTGCTTCACCCTGTTCTTGAGAAAAAGTTGAAGAAATACTTCTGGGAATATCACTCTGAAAATATGAGTTTTCTCAGAATCTCCTCTCCTGTATATCTCTCTTGATCTTGTCTTGTGTTAAAAATAAGTCTATTTATAGACTAGACCCTCTGTGCGTAAAAAGCAACATAATCGGGTCTCTACGCAAGCAACTGTCACCCACGATTGAAAATCAACTCTACGCGTGATGACATGTGTCCCATAACTTCAGCAATATAGGGAGAGCACGTACACACGTTTCTCGATAAGTGTGGCATGAAAGCCACGTATGTAAGACCACGTTCTCAAATAGCCAGAAATGATTGGGCATAAAAATGACCCAAAATAGACTTCCTGTGTAAAGTAGCAGACTGGGCGTAAAATAGCCCAAAATATACTCCCTGCATAAAGTGGACGAAAAATAGCTTTGAGCGTAAAATTAGCTCAAATAAACTTTACGCGCACAAAAGCTTTGAGCGTAAAAGCTCGATTAGCTTTCGTGCGTAAAAGAAGCAGTCTCTTGAGCGTAAAGTAGCCCATCTGTACACTAAACAACAAGTGTTGGGTTTGGTGTAAATCAAATCTTCTCGACTTCTGTGCAATCCGCTGTCAGAAAATTATTATGTCAGAACAGTATCACGCACATTAAATACGATGTGGATAGCCTGTCTTCCGCGTAAAGTTTTGAGGATGGCTCTCGCGTAAAGTAGCTCGCGTAGAGTTTTACTTTGTTTAATTTCTGCGTAAAGTCTGTCTTTGCGTGAAATAAACTTCTTTGACTTGGCTTATGGAGTACTTTTTACGCTCCTACAGTCGACCTGCTCCTTCAGCTCTGCCAACTCGCTGTTGTTGACCCTATAGACGTGCTGTAAGATAGGCTCAGTGCCCGGCACCAAGTCTATAAAGAACTCAACATCTCTGTCTGGCGGCATCCCAAGCAACTCCTCGGGGAAAACATCCAAGAACTCTGCTATCAATGGATATGGCAAATCCTTCCCCACCAACAAGGCTCCACAGAAACCATCTCCCGGCTCAGCTGCTCCTCTGGCGAACTCAAACTCTAGCTCTCTGGGCGGCCTAAACAAAACCCTGCCTCCTTTGCAATCTATACTAGCATGGTGCATGCTCAACTAATCCATATCGAGTACTATATTGTAGCTCGGAAGTGGCATTATGAGCAAACATGTACTTAATTCCCGACCTCCCTATGTAACACTCTGCCCTTTGTAAATATTATTGACTAGGATAATGCCTCCCCCAGTCATAATCTTACAAGTCCTACCCAAGGATTCAGCAATAATATTGTGCCTAAGAGCAAAAGATACAGAAACAAAACTATGCGTAGCACCAGAGTCAAATAAGGTTAATACAGAAAACAAATCGAGAAGAACAGAACCTTCCACGACATCTGCTACGGGCTCAGCCTCCTCTGCTGCCAGTGCGAACGCTCTGCCCTGGGGTGCTCTCTTCTGATGCTGGGCAAAATGTTGCTGCTGCGTCTGAAGTGGCGGGCCAATCGGTTGAACTGCAGGTCCAGCTGGAGCTCTAGCAGGTGGTGCTCTATCCTGACCTCCCTTAGCTGCACGAACAGGGCAAGTCTTCAGCTAATGGTCGGAAGCTCCGCAGAACAGAAAAATGCCCAACCTCCTCCTACAGGCCTATCGGGTGTGCCCCGACTTCCCACAGTAAGCACACTGAGGAACCTTTCTCTGTCCATGCTGCTGATGGGCACGTGCTGGTGCCTGATGCTGCTGAAACTGAGGCTGCTGAAACGGCCTCTGCTGAATGTGGGGACACTTGGCCGGCCCCGTAATAGAACTAGCTCCCAAAGCATCACCGCTCCTCTTGGGCCTTAGACCGTAGTCCTCCTCCGCTATCTGAGCATCCATCAGAATCTGCTCAAATGTCGCATCGCGACGCCCAGAAGTGCGAGAACGAACTGCGTGAATCAGGCCCCTACAGAACTTGCGAGCCTTCTATCCCTCATCCTGAACCATCCCTGGAGCGAATCGGCTTAGGCGATATGTAACGCCCCAGAACCAGAATACTGGAGAGCGGGGGCGTACATAGCCAGCTACGTATATTGAAGTGCAACCCACCTCTCTATACGGTCACGGCTGTCTAGATATATGAGGGTTTAACTACAAGCCATCAGTCTTCTACGGTCATGAACAAGCCTATAGTCTCAATCTCAAGCAAGCAATAATAGTTACAAGATATCAGAGCACCAAATATACAATAGTAAGGCATCCTATACATTACATATTCGGATGATCATGAAGCTAGTTGTACAAAATGTCAAGACTAGCAAGAGTTTTAGTCATACATGATCAACCCTAGGATTTGTCAATCATGTTACAGCCCGCAGGCAGATAGTAAATAAAGGTGCAATACGAGCTAACACGTGCTCGCCGGCTAAACCTTCAAAAGAATAATTTTACAATAGAGTAGGAGAGCCAAAAATAAATCCACTCGTTGCCAGGGTTACGCCTGGTGGTCACCATCTGGCTGAAAGGTAGGTAGATCCTCTGGAGCTGCTCCGATATCTAGCCATACAAAACCAGCTGGGTCAGACCCCAGAAAGAGTAAGTGCCACAAAGGAGGCTTCACTTAGGAACTAAATCTAGCATATCATAATAAATATTAAAGATAATTATAAAAGAAACTGATAATAACAGAATAACAACAGCGGATTAATTATGGAAAACCATTCAAGTAGCCAGATTGCAACCCTTAAACCAAATAAGGACCGGGATTGCAGCCCCTCACCTGAATAGAAACCCGTCTCAAATACTGTTGTTAAAGTAATAAGACAATAAACGAAGAGAGGACACAGAACTGCTCCGGGAGCCAAGTTACAACCCTTAAACCAAATAAGGACCGTGGTTGTAACCCTTCGCCTGAACAGAACTGGACCCCTGATCTTTATTGTTAAGACCAGTATAAATAATCACGCTATTGAATTAAGGTAAAACATGACGAGCATGGCATGGGGCGCAATAAGACAATAAATGAAGAGAGGTCACAGAACTACTCCGGGAGCCAGGTTACAACCCTTATACCAAACAAGGACCGGGGTTGTAACCCTTCGCCTGAACAGAACTGGTCCCCTGATCTTTATTGTTAAGGCAAGCATAAATAATCCCGTCATGTCACAATCTTGTACAGGATCAGGATAAGACTAAGCTGGGCTAAACTCCATCCAATCAATCACGGCCAAGCAATGAGTACGGCTTGATACTTTAACTAACTAGGGTTATCACAGGCCTAGTTACTAGCAAATGCAATGAGATTATCCCAACAGCCACAAGCCCTGCAGACCATCCAGGTTATCCAGACACAATTAGGGGGTTGGATTCATGTGGGTACATTGTCCAGGAAATGCATGTACCTTTAAGTAGTTTGGTGGTTGCAACACATGTCAGTGTGCTGGAAATGTGCCCTACTCGATGGTAGGCTACAAATCCCATGATGGGATGCCCAGATAACGGAATTTCCTGTAGCTGGAAAATCTATTCATGACTACTGGATTTTCTAGTTATTACCCTTAATAAATTTCAGTAGGTACCCCTGACCGTGGTATTCAGGGTTCCATGTCCTAGACATGACGCAAGACAATACTAGTTTATTTGTACAAACGCAATCGTCTACGGTGTCCAAGTCAATTATTCTTGTCATGTTAGGCTAGCTGTCGTAACAATATTTCAAAGTGCATCATGTCAGGTTTACTTGTCAAGAGTGCGCCACGGCGGGCTACTATTGTGTTCCGAGAACATGTGCAAAATCTACATAGTTCAAGCATAAATGTGATATTTTGATATAATAATAATAATAATAATAATAATAATAATATAATAAAAAAAGGACAAGACTGTGGAAGGAGCCATGCGGCTAAGAGAAATAAGCTCATGCGGCTGTGGGGAGGCAGTGCCATACGGCTAAGGGATATCGGCGCATGTGGCTAAGGATGCGGATCTCATCTGGCTCAGGGACAATTGAATTCATGCGGCAGAAAGGATGCGCGCTCATACGGCTGGGAACTGCGAGCTCATGCGGCTGTGGGGGAGCAACGCCATGCGGCTAAGTAATGCTCGTATATGCGGCTGCAGGGAATGACTTCATGCGGCAGGATAGAAACAGGTGTATGCGGCTCAGGAGATACGGTGCCATGCGGCTGGGAGCATGCAGGCTTATGCGGCTGAGGATGCTGGTGTTCATGCGGCTAAGGACCAAGAATAACTTATGCGGCTGCGGAACAATCAAGCATATACGGCTGCGAGGGAATCGACTTCATGCGGCTGGGACAAATGATAGCTATGCGTCTAAGTAATGCCAAGGCCTTATGCGGCTGCGGAAAGATGGGTCATATGCGGCTGTGGATAATTAAGTTCATGCGGCTGGACTTACCATGCGGCCAGGGGATGAATTCCTGCGGCTGAAAGACAGAAGTTCATGCGGCTGAGGCAAGGAGCCCATGTCCTATGCGGTAAAGACTGCTATGCTGCTAAGAAAAACTTGTCGCATGAAAGTCCATGCGGTCAAGTACTGTGCTTCTTCCCCACTTGTCCGAGAAGAAGATCCATGAAATCCATGGCTTCAAAGCTTTATCAATCCTTCACCCAAGGTCTGAATCCAGACTTCCATAGGTCAAAATGGGGCATAATCAAATTCTCTACAACATGGAACCATCAAAACTAGATAATAACAAGGTTAAATAGATTAAAACCCAAGAAATCTAAAAATACAATAAACTTAGATCTACATAAATTGAACCATGGAAATTAGAAATGCTAAGTATTAAAGTATGTTAGAAACTCGTGAGGAAGAGAATGGAACACTAAAAACTGAGTTCCTCCATGAAGCAAGCTACACTTGCCTAGGCTCTCTCTCCCTGGTAGGTGAAGAGAGTAATGGCCATGAAGAAGGAGAAGTAAATAAAGAAGAAGTAAATGAAGAGAGAGAAGGAGTGGGCGGCTATAAAGGAGAAGAGTGGGGGTAGGTGGGGGTTCGGTCCACATAAAGAAAAACTAATACAAACCGAACCAAGCCAACCAAGCCGAACCAAGCAAGAGAAACACCAAGATAAACCATGCCAGGAAACATGCAATATACGTATACGTATACCAAAATACGTAATACGAACCACGGTCGTTACAACTCTATCCACCTTAAAAGAATTCCGTCCTCGAAATTTAATCAAGATGCTAGAGAAGCAAGAACAAGCTATACTAATCACAGGCAAGCTATAACAAGGCAATCAATCAAGCAATCATTCATTCAAACAAGAAATTGAAATTATAAGGCATAAGAAGGACATTATACCTTACGAATCAAACAGGTCGGGATATCACGATCGGATATCATCCTCATGCTCCCATGTTGACTCACCCAAAGAGTGATGACCCCAAGCAACACAGACTAACTTAATAGTCTTGTTCTTGAGCATCTTCTCCCTCCGATCTAATATAGACACGGGCCACTCCTCATACGAAAGGTTGGTACCAACAACCAATTCCGATTGATCCAGGATGTGGCTCGGGTCTAGGATATACCATCGTAGCTGGGATACATGGAACACGTCATGCACCTCACGTAATGACGACGGAAGAGCGAGACGATAGGATACATCACCTACTCGCTCCAGAATGTCGAACGTTCCTATATACCTAGGACTAAGCTTTTTCCATACGCCGAAATGAATGACGCCACGGTTAGACAAAATCCTCAGGAATACATGGTCGTCGATCGAGAATTCAAGGGGGCACCGATGAGAATCGGCCCAATGGCACTGGCGATCTTGGGCAACTCGAAGATGATCTCTGACTCTCCTGACCACCTCAACTGTCTGAGCAATCATTTTCGGACCTAGCATCTCCCTCTCTCCAACATCGTCTCATACTAGCGGAGATCGGCACTTCCTACCATATACCTCGAACGGGGCCATCTGGATACTGGCCTGGAAACTGTTGTTGTACGAGAACTCCACCAGGTGCAGGTAATCTTCTCACGAACCACTGAAGTCGAGCGTACAAGATCTCAATATATCTTCCAAGGTTCGTATGGTACGCTATGACTGACCATCTGTCTGTGGATGATAAGCTGAGCTGAACTGAAGGTGAGTCCCCAAACTCTCTTGCAGGCTATACCAAAAGTGCGACATAAATCTGGAATCTTTGTCCGAGATGATACTGACTGGTACACCGGGAAATCTGACGATCTGCCTGAGGTACATATCCGCTAGCTGAGCCGTCGACTGACCAACTCTGAATGGGAGAAAGTGAGCCACCTTCGTGAGCCAGTCTATTATAACCCAAATAGTATCTCTACCGGCCGGGGACCTAGGTAATCCAGTCACAAAATCTATAATTATATGCTCCCACTTCCATTCCGGAATTGACAAAGGCTGAAGAAGTCCAGCTGGCCTCTAATGTTCAGCTTTAACTTATTGGCAAACCAAACATCGAGAGACGAACCGGGCTATCTTCCTCTTCATGCCATTCCGTCAAAAGTGCTGATGAATATCATGGTACATCTTCGTACCACCGAGATAAATAGAATACTGGGAACTATGAGCCTCTGCTATGATCTCCTGTCTGATATCTCCACTGGGTACACAAAGACGCCTTCCATGTCGAAGTGTACCGTCTCCATGAATGCATAACTCTGGTCTTCGTCCTGTCTCACACTCTGCTCTAAGCCGCTGAAGCTTAGCATCTGCTGACTGCGCCATCAGGATCCTCTCGACTATAGTGGACTGAACTTGCATACTGGCTATTAATGCCACACTGGTAGAAAGGACAACTTCTATACCCATCTTCTGAAGATCTGCTAACAGCTCTGGTTGTGCTGTTAGAAAATAAACTCCGGCTCTCTTGCTCAATGCATCTGCTACTATATTGGCCTTTCCAGGATGATACTGCAAGTTGACATCATAATTCACAAGCAGCTCTAGCCATCTCCTCTGACGCATGTTAAGATCCTTCTGGGTGAACACATACTTCAGGCTCTTGTGGTTGGTGAAAATCTCCATCCTGTCTCCAAAAAAGTAGTTCCTCTACAACTTAAGTGCAAACACTACTGCTGCTAACTCCAAGTCATGGGTTAGGTAATTGCTCTCATGATCACGAAGTTGGCGTGACACATAAGCTATTACCTTCCTATGCTGCATCAGAACACATCCCAAACCTCTGCCTGAAGCATCACAATACACTGAGAATCCCCCAGTCCCATCTGAAAGCGTGAGAATGGGAGCCGTCATCAAGCCTCGCTTCAACTTCTCAAAAGAAAGATAACATTCTGCTGTCCAAGAAAACTACACATCATTGCGGGTCAACTGGGTCAATGGCGCTAAAATTCGAGCAAAGTCTGAAACAAATCGCCGGTAGTAGCCGGCCAAGCCAAGAACACTGCGAACTTCTACAACTGTGCTAGGTACTGGCTACGTCTCAATAGCCACGATCTTCTGGGAATTTACTTCTACTCCTCCTTTGGTGATGATATGACCCAAGTACGAAATACGATCAAGCCAGAACTCACATTTATTAAACTTGGCATATAACTGGTGCTCTCTGAGAATCTGGAGGACAACTCTGAGATGCTGCTCATGCTCCGCCTCACTCTTGCTGTAGACCAGGATGTCGTCTATGAACATAATCACAAACTGATCCAAATAAGGCATGAAGATGCGATTCATGAGGTCCATGAATACAGCCGACGCATTTGTTGTTCCAAATGGCATAACAAGAAACTCCTAATGCCCATATTGGGATCTGAAAGCTGTCTTCGGGATGTCCTGCTCTCTGACTCTAATCTGGTGATATCCTGACCGCAAGTCAATCTTCGAGAATACTGCTGCCCCCTTGAGTTGATCAAACAAGTCATCTATCCTCGGGAGAGGGTATCTGTTCTTGATTGTCACTGAGTTCAAGGTACGATAATCAACACATAATCTGGACGTACCATCTTTCTTTTTTACAAGAAGCATCGGGACTCCCCAAGGCGATCCACTAGCACGAATGAATCCCTTGGTTCTGAGTTCTTCAATCATCTTGTACAATATCTCTAACTCTGACGGCGCCATCCTGTAGACTCTCTCTGATACTGGGGCTGTCCCTGGGATCAAATCTATGGTGAACTCGATCTCTCGCTCTGGCGATATCCCTGGAAGCTCTTCTGGAAAAATATCTGGAAACTCCTCGACTACCCAGGGTAACTGTACTGTTGTTACTGCCATCTGTAATACTGGAGGATAAGGCTCAACTTTGCCTCAGGAAAAGAAAAACTCTGGCTCGCCAGGAATGCTAAAAATAACCCTGCCGATATGGCAGTCTATCCTAGCATACTGGTCCCTCAACCAATCCATCCCTAGGACCACATCATAATCAGCCATCGGGAACTCTATCAATCTAGCAGGGAATTCTCTACCGCTAACTATGATCCGACATGAGAAAAACACTTTATCTACTCCCACAAGTCCATTACCAGTAAGTATATCGAGCCTTACTGATAATGACTCGGGCTTCAGTCCTATTCGTGTCGCGAATCGTGCAGACATAAACGAATGCGATGCACCAAAATCAAATAATACTGAAGCTGGAAAGGTGTTGACGAGAACAGTACCTACCACCACCTCACCTGGTGTTAATCCTTCTTCTCCTATGGTCAAAGCCAGCACCTGACCATGTCCTCTGGGTGCGGGTCCCCTCTGCTGAAAACTTTTATGCCTGTTCTGGATCAAGGCTTGGGCTTGGGCATACTGCTGCGGTCTCTGCTGCTGGAATACCTGGAACTGCGTCGGCAATGGCCTCGGAAATAGGTACTGCTGCTGCTGCTGCTGGACCGGTGCTGGTCCTCTAACTGAAGGACTAGAGAAGGCTGATGAAGATGAACTCTCCCTATTTGGGAAGTTCCCAATTCTGTGGTCTGGGGCACCATAAACCAAGCACAAACCCTGTGCTCTGCGACACTCGGATACCACATGTCCTGGCATTCCGTATTGTGAACATCCCACTGCGGAAGAGTGCTTCTGCTTCTGCTGCTGAGGGTGCATCACGGTTGGATGTTGAACCGACGTCACAGAGGCCACCCGCCTCGGAGCTCCAATGGTCAAGTGCCGGGGCTGGTGCTGAAGACTGGTTCATCTGACTATGGGATCGCTTTCGACCTTATATCCTGTCCACGATCCTCTGGGATGTATACTCATGCCTCCTGGATGCTCTCAATATCGCATCAAAAGTCTGTTGTTCGAACTGCTCCACTGCCAACAAGATCTCTAGATGGAGCCCCTGCTGGAACCGTTGGGCTCTGTCGAACTCGGTCACTACCAAGGTGGGAGCAAACCAACTAAGTCTCGAAAACTTGGTCGTATATCTGTCGATCGTCCTGCCCATCTGCTTCAGATTGGTGAACCTCGTCTGTAGATCGTATCGAGCTACAATATTGAAATACTTGGTTTAGAATCTCTCTCTGAATACTGTCCAAGCAATAGGTGCCACTAACCCAACGGCCTGCGCCGCCCTCCAGCTTCGGGTAAGATCCAATAACTGCAGGTGCACCACGGCCACCTTCTCGTTCTCTGGAGTCCTAGCTGCTTCTAGAATCACCTCTGTATCCTGAAGCCATGCATCTACAATAATAGCATCCTCGCTACCATCGAAGAAGGGAGGGTTCAAGCGATTGAAGCTGTTGGCCGTGCTGTTACCCTGATGACCTCCTCTGGTCAGAGCATCTGTCACTGCCTGGTACAAGGCATCTCCTCGATGATCATGAGAAGCTAACAATGTCCTGATGAGACCCACCAAGGTGCCATCATCAGGCTCTGTAGGATGGACGGGCTGAACTGGTGGCTCTGGTCCCCCAGTAGGCATGACTCTGGAGGCTACTCCTGAATGCTGGGCTTGATCTCCTGGTTGCTGCTGGTCCACGGGAGGTGCTCCGCCTTGCCGATCGGTAGGACCAGGAATAATGCCGCTGAAGAAGACGACATAGGGAACAATAAGGAAGGACCAGGACAGATCAACGATACAAGCATGTGATCAGGTCAAGATTTTTAGGGATTTAGAAGATACGAGCAGAGATCAAGGGCGAGTACTGATTGAGACATCTAGTCGGTAAACCCTCACATATCTTGATTTACAAGAACTGTATGGGCCACCACTTAAACCATGTAATGCCCCAGAACCAGAATACTGGAGAGCGGGGGCGTATATAGCCAGCTACGTATATTGAAGTACAACACACCTCTCTATAAGGTCATGACTGTCTAGATACATGAGGGTTTAACTACAAGCCATCAGTCTCCTACGGTCATGAACAAGCCTATAGTCTCAATCTCAAGCAAGCAATAACAATTACAAGATGTCAGAGCACCAAATATACAATAGTAAGGCGTCTCATATATTACATATTCGGATGATCATGAAGCTAGTCGTACAAAATGTCAAGACTAGCAATAGTTTTAGTCATACATAATCAACCCTATGATTTGTCAATCATGTTACAGCCTGTAGGCAAATAGTAAATAAAGGTGCAATACGAGCTAACACGTGCTCGCCGGTTAAATGCCTCAAAAGAATAATTTTACAATAGAGTAGGAGAGCCAAAAATAAACCTACTCGTTGTCAGGGTTACGTCTGGTGGTCACCATCTGGCTGGAAGGTAGGTAGATCCTCTGGAGCTGCTCCGATATCTGGCCATACAAAATCAGCTAGGTCAGACCCCAAAAAAAGAACAAGTGCCACAAAGGAGGCTTCACTTAGGAACTAAAACCAGCATATCATAATGAATATTAAAGATAATTATAAAAAAAATTTATAATAACAGAATAACAACAGTGGATTGAGTACGGGAAAACCATTCAAGTAGCCAGATTGCAACCCTTAAACCAAACAAGGACCGGGGTTGCAGTCCCTCACCTGAATAGAAACCCGTCTCAAATACTGTTGATAAATTAATAAGACAATAAACGAAAAGAGGACACAGAACTGCTCCGGGAGCCAGGTTGCAACCCTTAAACCAAATAAGGACCGGGATTGTAACCCTTCGCCTGAACAGAACTGGACTCCTGATCTTTATTGTTAAGGCCAATATAAATAATCACGCTATTGAAGTAAGGTAAAACATGACGAGCATGGCATGGGGCGTAATAAGACAATAAATGAAGAGAGAACACAGAACTGCTCCGGGAGCCAGGTTACAACCCTTAAACCAAATAAGGACCGGAGTTGTAACCCTTCGCCTGAACAAAACTGGTCCCCTGATCTTTATTGTTAAGGCAAGCATAAATAAACTGGTACCCTACTCGACGGTAGGCTACAAATCCCGTGACGGGGCGCCCAGATAACAGGATTGCTTGTAGCTGAAAAATCTCTTCATGACTACTGGATTTTCTAGTTATTAGCCTTAGTAAATTTCAGTCGGTACCCCTGACCGTGGTATTAAGGGTTTCCTGTCCTAGACATGATACAAGACAATACTGGTTTATTTGTACAAACACAATCGTCTACGGTGTCCAAGTCAATCATTCTTGTTATGTCAGGCTAGCTGTCGTAACAGCATTTCAAAGTGCATCATGTCAGGTTTACTTGTCAAGAGTGCGCCACGGTGGGCCACTATTGTGTTCCGAGAACATATGCAAAATCTACATGGTTCAAGCATAAATGTGATATTTTGATATAATAATAATAATAATAATATAATAATAATAATAAAAGAGGATAAGACTGTGGAAGGAGCCATGCGGCTAAAAGAAATAAGCTCATGCGGCTGTGGGGAGGCAGTGTCATGTGGCTAAGGGATATCGGGCGCATGTGGCTAAGGATGCGGGTCTCATGCGGCTCAGGGACAATTGAATTCATGCGGCAGAAAGGATGTGCGCTCATGCGGCTGGGAACTGCGAGTTCATGCGACTGTGGAAGAGCAACGCCATGCGGCTAAGTAATGCTCGCATATGTGGCTGCAGGGAATGACTTCATGCGGTAGGATAGAAACATGTGTATGCGGCTTAGGAGATGCGGTGCCATGCGGCTGGGAGCATGCGGGCTTATGCGGCTGAGGATGCTAGTGTTCATGCGGCTAAGGACCAAAGACAACTTATGGGGCTATGAAACAATCAAGCACATGCGACTACGGGGGAATCGACTTCATGCGGCTGGAACAAATGATAGCTATGCAGCTAAGTAATGCCAAGGCCTTATGCGGCTGCGGGGAGACGAGTCATATGCGGCTGAGGATAATTGAGTTCATGCGGCTGGACTTGCCATGCGGCCAGGGGATGAATTCCTGCGGCTGAAAGGCAGAAGTTCATGCGGCTGAGGCAAGGAGCCCATGGCATATGCGGCAAAGACTGCCATGCTGCTAAGAAAAACTTGTCGCATGAAAGTCCATACGGTCAAGTACTGTGCTTCTTCCCCACTTGTCCGAGAAGAAGAGCCATGAAATCCATGCCTCCAAAGCTTCATAAATCCTTCACCCAAGGTCTGAATCTAGACTTCCATCGGTCAAAATGGGGCAGAAACAAATTTTCTACAACATGGAACCATCAAAACTAGATAATAACAAGGTTAAATAGTTCAAAACACAAGAAATCCAAAAATACAATAAACTTAGATCTACACAAATTGAACCATGGAAATTTGAAATACTAAGTATTAAAGTATGTTAGAATCTCGTGAGAAAGATAATGGAACAATAAAAATTGAGTTCCTCGATGAAGCAATCTGCACTTGCCTAGGCTATCTCTCTCTCTGGTAGGTGAAGAGAGTAATGGTGAAGAAGGAAAAGTAAATAAAGAAGAAGTAAATAAAGAGAGAGAAGGAGTGGGCGGCTATAAAGGAGAAGAGTGGGGGTAGGTGGGAGTTCGGTCCACATGAAGAAAAACCAATCTAAACCGAACCAAGCCAACCAAGCCGAACCAAGCAAGAGAAACACCAAGATAAACCATGCCAGAAAACATGCAATATACGTATACGTATACCAAAATACGTAATATGAACCACGGTCGTTACACGAAAGAACTCCGCCGCATACTCGTCCACAGACGAGTTCCCCTATACCAGTCCTGCAAACTGGCCCTCCAGCGCGCTAAGAGCTATATCAGGATAGAACTTCTCCTTGAATAGCCTTCGGAAGTTCTCCCAGGTCAACCCTCTGACTGACGCACGAGGATCCGTACGGTACCAGGTCAACGAAATGTCGAAGAACAGGCTCGCCACTACTGATACCCAGAGCCTCTTCGGGATCTCTGCTAGATCCAGGCTTCTCTCTACGTCCTCTAGCCAATCATCGGCGTAAAAGGATGCCCTCGGTTCCCTTAAACTCTCGAGGGACCATCTTCTTGAAGTCCAGTACTGTACCAAGCCTCGAATGCTGCTGATACAGCTCCTGGGCCCGAGCGCCCTGAACCGGAGCCGTAGCTACCTTCTCGACTGCTACCAGTGCCAACTGATGAGCATTCTCCATGCTCTGCCTCAATGCCTCTGTCTGACGCTGCGATGCCTCAGCCTGCGCTCGCTGTGTCTCTATCATCTACTAGAGAAGCGTGAACATCTGTGTAGCATCTACCGACAGTACAGGTGGAGGCAGAAGAGTCTCCGATATGACGATGGAAGGCCTCCGAACTGGAGGTGGAAGACCTCCCGAAATTGCTGCTGCTGCTCCCACCTGGATGGCAGAAACAGTAGGGGCAGCAGGGACAGTCGTCTGGACCTCTCCCTCCTCTAGAGAAATAGTCCTCGACGGATCGGACCTCGTCGGGGCAATACTAGATCCAGCCGCCTGAGCTCAGGTAATCGTCATCCCGAAGACAGATTCGAGCAAAAAAAATCAATATGGCACAAGATAAAATATTATCAAAGAAGGACAATTAAATTTGAATTGCAAGAAGAGTTGTCATGATAATCAAAAGATCGAAAATTTTTCTAAAATGTGATTGAGTACTCCTATCATAACTTAGAACCTATATCCTAGCTGCAGGCTCGTAATTAGTACTCTAAGTCGAGTACCATTACGAAATCGCACTAGTTACGACATAGACCTCCATGGGACACCACAAAAATGTGTCACGACCCGCACCCTGTTTAGGGTCACGAATACGTGGGTACGTCCAGCCTACGCCGCAGTGTCGGTGGTAGGTCGTCTATAAAATCTAACATCAACAATATATATATATATATATATATATATATATATATATATATATATATATATATATATATATATATATATATGTACCTGTCATCTCTCAACGGTGGAATATATATATATATATATATATATATATATATATATATATATTATATATATATATATATATATATATATATATATATATTCCACCGTTGAGAGATGACAGGTACATATATATATATATATATATATATATATATATATATATATATAACTCAACCACATGAATTTAAGGAAGATACGCACGAAAAGATAAAGATATGATGGAAATATGCAGGCTGAAAATAGATGCAAGTCACAGAGTCACAACCAGAAGTAGAGAGTATATCATAATGTACATATCCCAAAATAATAATATACTACAAGCCAAAATGATAAGCTGGAACGCAGTCCAGTCAAATCTACTAGTCTAGATCCCTACCGGTGGTGCGTCCTCTAAAGGTACCGGATCCAATAAATCTAAGTGGTAATCTTCGTCTACGCCAAATCCATAGAAGGTCGGACAGTCTGTATCTGAATCCTCTGTAAAACAAAAAAGTTATCCAGTTAGGATATGAACAAGTAGAAACACTAACAGCAGTTCCATGTGAATTGATAAATTCTATAAGAGACAGTTATAATAAAATACAAGAAGAAATAACAATACTGGAATATAAACAGAATATGTTAATCTGGATATCATGTCAGTGTATGAAATACTGGAAATGTAGAGCAGTACAGTGATAACTGATGTATAATATAAACATAAACGGTGCCTTGAGATATTAGAGCGTAACGTGATCGACTTGGGTCAAGATCAGGCTCTTCCATTTGACCGACTATGGTACAAGAACAAGCGCAAGTAAATCTGGAGATCAGGCCGGCCAAAATGGAAAGCTATGGTACAAGTAGTATCAGGTCAGACTTTACCCTACGTGAGGCGAGGGTAAAGCTATAATACAAGTAGTAACCAGTGGGGTATGATCACATAACCTCTAATAACTCCCAATCCACGAGTAGTATAATGGATCCAACCATGACACGTCATGACACGGGATTTAAAGAGCATGGGGCCAGCCCACTCCTAAATCGGTGTCTATATAAGTACAGAAAACAAGATCGAACAATGTACTCATATACCAGGTAAACCAGGAATAACCTCTCATGACGAGATCCAACGTATACTAGTCCGTGTACCATCGTGTCTAGAATCAAGTAAGATACTACAACTGAATCGGATATAGCAGATATCAAGACAATGAAAACTATCAGAGAATGTACTCGCCTGCGGTCCTGAGCAGTTAATAGGAATCGAGGCTCAGAGGATAGTCATAGACCTAAATATGAGATATACAAGAGTTAATTAGGGTTTAATAGTATTTGGCATGCTTTCTAGTATATGATATGCAAATCTAGGTCAAACTAAGTCAAACTAGGTCAAAGAAAGTCAAACTAAGTCAAACTAGGTTAAAGGAAGTAAAACCAAGTCAAACTAGGTCAAAGGAAGTCAAACCAACTCAAACTAGATCAAAATTTGACTTACAGTTGACTTTTGGTCAACTTGTCGACTCTGGTCAACTTCTAGTCCAATCTAGGTCAACTTAGACCATTGGTTGACTCATAGTTGACTTTTGGTCAACTGGTCAACTCTGGTCAAGTTCTAGTCAATTCTAGGCTAAAAGTTGACTTGTAGTTGACTTTTTGTAAAAAATCCAACTTTGGGTCAACGGGGTCAAAACTAGACTAAACATACCATTCCTAACATTTACCTACCAAGATATCATATATCTAGGTCAACATGGTATCCCGAAACCGATACCTTGGTTAGAGTCGAATACCTTGACTTTACCCTTACCAAGGTAATTCCCATTACCTTGTCTATACCAAGGTAAATCACTTTTACCTTGGGATACTACTCTTGGTATCCTAAGATACCAAGATACTTATCTATCTAACTATTACCAACCACTATCTCACTCTAACTAACATATCTAATATATCTTATCACATATCTTAACATATGCATATATACCTTAAGGTACTACCTTGGTATCATAAGATACCAAGATACTCTCCAATATCTATCTAACCAACTAACTCTCATAAACTAATATATATATATATATATATATATATATATATATATATATATATATATATATATATATATATATATATATATATAACAACCATAATATCCTAACTAGTATCTAACACAAAGCTAACATACCTATACCTTAACTAAAAATCTAACACGCATCCTACCAATATCCTAACATATAGGATACTAACATATCAATACCTTGATACACTATAACTAATACTCACTACTAACTATCCCCTAACACACTCACTAACAACTCACACACACACCCACACATAGGCTCACAAATGGGAGATTATATAGGGGAGGAGAAGTGGAGCTAACATGGGGGTATTGGGGACCAAGGGTGTAAGCCCCCTGAAATTTTGGGAGTTATTTTTGAATTTTCTAAATGAATTCTTTTCGATAATTCATTTTTATTTGGTTAATTTTGATCATTAAATGCTCTTTACCGTGACTTTGATTTCTAGAGTATCAGGGATGCCAGTCTCTGGAAATTTTCTTCTTGAAGTTTGTAGTAGACGAGATTACCTTCAATTTGATAAATCATGTCCACTCGAACTTGTTCCCTTGTACTCCATTTGCTTCGCGCAACTTTCGGATCAATTTAGACCAATTTATCGTCTGCCGAAATTCGTGACTTAACTTCCAACTTAATTTTCGGGCCCGACATCGGTCCATTCCAGTCAATCCAATACATGGCTCTGGCCTGTTTTGAGTCTACTATGCACGTGCCACTTGCGTGCCACCAAATTGATTTCCTTTGTGCTCCCATTTTATCCATGATTTTAATTGGTTTAAATTTATTATTTTAATTAAATCTTGGCCCCAACTCAACCAAACTTGGTCCAACACCCAATCTAATTTGGTGTATCCCCTATTATGACTGCTCATATACACCACTATTGTATTTATCTTTTTCCCTACACAAAATTATCCTCCTCATATACAAATATCTTATTTTCTCTCTCTCTATTATATATATACATATATATATAATACTCTCTCTCTCTCTGAATTTAAATCCTCACTCTCTCTCCTAACTAACACCCTATGTGCAGCCGACCTACCCTCTCTCTCCCTTCCTTTCTACAATCTATCTATCTCTTTATTTATACATAATATATGTATATACATACACAAATATATCTCTCTCTCTCCTTACACCTCACCCCCATCACTATCACCCCATCACCATCTCCCCTTCTCTCTTCCCTCTCACCAGCCGAGAACACCCCTCTCAACTCCTTCTTCATTTTCTTCTTCATTGTTTCCTCCTTCTCCTTCACTCCTTCTTCATCTCCTCCTCATCATCACCACCATCATCATCATGCTCACCAAACACCACCACCTCCACCATTCTTCTTTCTCTTCTCCCTGGCCTCCTCCTCCTCCTAGCCGAGGTTGGTGGCCAGCTCCAGCAGCAGCGGCAGCAAGCTCGCAGCAGCAGCAACTACAATGGCTGCAGCAAGGCAGCCAGCATCAGCAGCAGCGGCTGCAGCCGCGCACCGCCGCGTGGCCGGCCACCCATGGCCGGGCAACCCCGACAATCACCCCCTTGGCCGCCTCCTGGCTTCCGGACGTGCCGTCCAGGCGATCCGTGCGTTTTGCACGAGATCCCGCCGTGACGCGCGCGAGAACGGAACACAGAATTCGCGTCCGGGACAACGACTTTCTGCGTATTTTCTGGGAGATCCGACCGTTGGATCGACGATTTCTTTGCTCCGTCTCAATCTTGATATAATGCTCTTCACTCCCCTTAATTTTCGTCCGTTAATTTTATCGTTTGATACATCAAAATCGGCCACAAGTTGACGCTTTGAATTGTGTTATTTTTGGACAGTTTTGTGGAGACAACTTTGTCGGTTCGTATCTCCTCCATCGCAGCTCCGCCTGGCGTGCCACCAGTTCCTATACGTATCTGGTATAACCCTCTTCCTGTCCCATAAGTTTTTTTTATTGTGAGCACGTTTGATTGGTTGAATTCGATGCCAAAGTTGCCCGTCCGAATTTCTAATTTCCAAGTTGTAAAATTCCATTTTTGAACTCAGGACTCCGAATTCAATTTCTGACACCACCAGTAGACTCGTGGCGTCATTCTGGCACGTTTTCATAAAAAGTTTATTAGATTTGGAGGACGTGGGCCCTGACACGTATTTCGGTGTAAAGCGGGCTCCACAGTCCGGGTCAACGGAACTTTTTAACGTCGGCTCATCGAAATCTAATTTTCGAATATATGTTGAGTTCGTATTGTCATTTTGGACTCGTTGACATATAATTTGCTAGGTTTTAGTGGACATTGGTTCCGGCACGCATTTCGGTGCAAGTCGGATACCAATATCCGGGTCAACGGATCATTTTGAGATCGGCTCATCGGAATTCAATTCTGGATATACCGTTGGGTTCGTATCGTCATTCTGGACTCGTTGACATATAATTTGCTGAGATTTGAGGACATTGGCTCCGACACACTTTTTCGTGCAAATTGGATTCGAATATCCGGGTCAACGGACCAATCTGAGATTGGGTCATCGGAATTCAATTTCGGATATACCGTTGAGTTCGTATCGTTATTCTGGATTCGTGGACATATAATTTGTTAAATTTAGCACACTTTTATTCTGGCACATTTTTCGGTACAAAGTGGGTCCGACAAGGACACCATTTTGACCCAAAATTATCTTTTTGCCTCTGTATCCAAATTGAACTTATGGATAGGCCATCCTAGCTAATTTGACCATTCTGGACACATTGATGATGTTTGTTTCACCATCTGACAACATCTGTAGATTTTTACCCTATTATTATAATCTTTCTCCTTTTGTTGTATTTTGAGATCCATCGATTCCAGTAATTTTACAACCACTGAAATTGAATATATTGACCCTGTAGATGTTTATAGAGACTAGCCTTGACCCTGTTTGACTATGGTTGACTGCTTTGACTGAACGTCGAAGTAGAGTCAACATTTGACCTAGTTTAACCTAGAGTTGACCAAAGTTGACTAAAGTTGACAGTTGACCAAAAGTCAACTGTATGTCAACCTTTGATCCAGTTTGACCTAGTTTGACTTGGTTTGACTTCCTGTGACCTAGTTTGACCTAGTGTGACCTAGTTTGACTTAGTGGACTGAGATTGACCTAGATTAATCATGCCTAACACTGTTGAACCCTAATTAGCTTATATATATCTCATATTTAGGTCTGTGATTTCACTCTGAGCCATATTACACAGTTGACATATTCCACCAGATCTCAGGCGAGTACATTCTCTGATAGTAGTTCCTTATCTTGATATTTTCTGTATCTGATTCAGTTATAGTATTTTACTTGATTCTCGTCACGATGGTACACAGACTAGTATACGCCGGATTCTATCATGGGATGTTATTCCTGGACTTTCTTGGTATATTGGTACATTTCCTGTACTTGTATAGACACCGATTCCTGAGAGGGAGTAGCTACCCTCTTAGAGAATCCCATGTCATGACGTGCTATGTCCGGATCCATATCTACTCGGAAATGGGGAATTTTATAGATAGTGTGATCAATGCCCATCTTGAGTTACTACTTGTATCATAGCTATACCCTCACCTCACGATGGGTATAGCCTGACCTGTGCTACAACTTGTTCCTTAGCTTGCCATCCCGTCCGGGCCGAGTCCACGTACTTGTAGTCGGTCGGCTAGAAGCCTGATCTTGACCCTTACAGATCACATTATGCTATAATATTCGAGGCACATTTTACATTTATTACATCAGTTACATATTATAGTTCAGCTTACTTTTCCTGCATGATTCACCTTGACATGATTTTCAGTTTATATATCATGTTTTACTTACAGCCTTGATATATCATCTGTTATTCCATTATGATTATCTCTTACATCATTTGTCAATACTATGAAACTGTTGTTAGTTTATGTACTCGTTCCCATCCTGACTGGATACGTTGATAATATTTTAGGAGTTGTTATGCCATTATTAGACTTCATGATGTTGCTAGCAGAGGTGGATCTCACTATTCTTCTATGTGAGTGGCCTGGTAGTTATCCTTAATTTGTCTTGTTTTTCCTTCTTTATTTTCATGTCTTATGATTCCTTCTAGTAGTTTCTAATTGTTCTTGTGCCTTAGTTATCTTTCCTGTCTTATCTTCTTTAGATGTTGGATTGTGATTGAGTACATTTGTAGTTCATGGACCTTCTAGATGTAGTGTATATTTATTGGGTACTAGACAGCGTTCTACCGTCGATACTGCGACGTAGGCTGGACGTGGCCCACGTATTCGTATCCGGATGCGGGTCGTGACAAAGGGGCTGCACACTGCAGCCCCTAAAACTGCTGCTGCTTATATTGCTGCTGTGGCTGCTGTTATTACTGCTGTTGGGGCAACAAAACCCCCCTATGAGCAGCCACTCCCCCTCTCTCTACACACACACACACACACACACACACACACACACACACACACACATATATATATATATATATATATATATATATATATATATATATATATATATATACACTCACACATATATATATACACATACACTCCAAAACATCCCAAAACCTATCCGAATATCCAAATCCTCGCAATTCTACCCTCTAGGACCTAGACACGTACCCCACACAAGCAATCTAACTCGCACACATGAGCGAAAACGAAAAACGAGGCCCGAATGGCCAAATGGCCATTTTGGCGACTCCGGGACGTTCGATTCGCGATACCGCACGATACAGTCACCAAACCTATCCAAATTCGACCCAAACTCTACCCACGAGTTCTAAATAATGATTAGAACATATTCTAAGTGCTAACTTTCCGATTCTAGCGTCGGTGTAAAAAGTCACCCGTGTGTTGTGTACGACCGTTGAGCACCTCTAGAGGGGGGTGAATAGAGTGTGTGCGTGTGCAGCGAAAAATAATCACCAATTAAAAATATTAAGCAATTATATATTATGGCATATAAAAGATGGTAAATAAAATACGGTAAAGTAAGAGTCAAGAATTCAAACTCAGTGAACACCACGATGTATACTGGTTTCCCTCTAAGAGGATAGTCCAGTCGCGAGTACTCTTGCTCGCTGTTAATCTACTATGACACAAGCTTTAACTGAGCACTTGAAACTCTTACAACATCGTGCTTGGCGACAAGTGCACGACCGACTTCACAATACCGTTCTTGGTGACGAGCGCACGACCGGCTCCAGAAGGTAATTGGAAAACTGGAACGTTTTCTGAATACACCTCTGATACAACTCTTCAATACCAAACTCTAGATTAAACAGAAACTGTACTGGCTTGGCTAAGAGTCGTAGGCTTAGATATGAAAGTAAAAAGCTCATAACACTTTAGATAGAGAAGAGAAGAGATGAAATTGGATTGTTGAGATGAATGGTAATCTTAACTCTATTTATAGTGTTTTTGTGGAACCGAACTCGGGCAGAGTTCGGATGCTAGGATTTCGCATACGAACGTTGCATGCAGATTCGGAGGCAATAAATATTTGAATTTAAACAGACCGAACTCGGGCCGAACTCGGACCGAACTCGGGCGAACTCGGACCGAACTTGGGCCGAACTCGGACCGAACTCGGACCGAACTCGGGCCGAACTCGGACCGAACTCGGACCGAACTCTGACCGAACTCGGGCCGAACTCGGACCGAACTCGGTCAGAGTTCTGTCAGAGTTCTGCTGGTTCAGAACAGTAAGGAATAAACCAAAATTGCATAGGCTTTGGGCTTTTTGGAAATGTGGGTTTTGGGATACGTAGGTAGGCTTATTTTTGTTTGTGGATTGAGAAAAATCTAAGCCAGTACCGATCCGATCAATCTCATATTTTTTCTAGACTTAATAAAAGGAAAAATACAGAATAAATATGAAAACCAATCGCCCTTTTGATGACGTCTTTTTCCTGACATTGAAGACGTATTTTTTCTTGACAGCAATCGTCCAAAGATAAACAGATCTGAAAATCTGAAAATATTTCGGGGGCTTCGCCCCCGAACCCCTGACCGGGGGCGCTACCCCCTCGACCCCTGTCTGCTGACCGGGCAGCGGGACCCCCGATGCGAGGCCCCGGATAGGTCGTTAGGCGGTTCAGAGAAATCTTCTTGTATTACGCTGTCTTTAGCCCATTAATAATTCTCCATTGCATATGTCCTGGTTTGATCATGTTTAATCATGCTTACAGTATGTCTACAAATACATGTTAGGCAAACAAAATAATATAACTGATACAAGCATAGCAATATGATATAAAAAACATTTAGGACAATGCTAAGTATAAGTAGCAACATGATAGGGATTATATGAATATTAGTGATTTTATTATGTTAAACTTAATTGATTAGTCATATTCAAAAACATGATATAATCATTGGGCTAACATGTTGGAACCTGAAAACCCCGAAAAAGTCTATTTTTATGATTTCTCGCGAAATGATCCCATGTATCCAAATATGGACACGTACCTAGCCTCATCTCACCCAAACTAATCTAATTAGATCTAATTAGGCTAGGGGCAACATCCAAACATGTCAATTTAGGAGTTTTCCCAAATTTGGCACTAAACCTAGTCTAAAAGTTCCAAATTGAGTCCAATGGGTTCCAAACATCTTCTAATGGATTATTCTACACGTCGGCCATCCTCTAATATGTAAATGACACTAATTAGAAGTAATTACAAATGTTAGAGTGAGGGTTTACCTCTTGGGAGTTGGAATCCCAAGGAAATGTCCCAAAATTACTTCTTTTAGGTCAAACTCCAAAATCTATGCTTCTACCACCACCAAGCTTGATCTACCTAGATCAAAACCACAAATGAGAGATAAACAAGGGTTAGCACCAAGATTAGAGAGAGATCTAGAGTATGGAAGAGAATTAGAAGAGATTTGACTTACTTTGGAGCTTAAAATCCAAAGGGAAAAGAAAAAGTTTTTTGTAGAATGAGAGAAATGCAGAGAAAGGGAGCTTTCTTGCAATGAGAAGAAGGGAAGGGGTGTGTGCTGCTAGCCGGCCACATGTAGGGGGGTTTGGGGCATTGTGCAAAGTCACAAATACCCTCCAAGTCAAGAAAATGAGTGGTTTTGAGTTGGGGTCAAAATGGTAACTTGAAAACTCCCAATTCCAAGTTCTAAATCTAATTCTAATCCCTAATCCCACTAAAATCAAATGGGATTTGGTCAAATATAAATATCTAAATTTGGTCATGACAAGTTGGTCGGTTCCAATTGGGTCCAAAACTGACCCGGGTCACTAACACAAGTCGAAAGAGACAAAACTCAAACCCGATCAAATAAAACCCCAAATACAATATTAATACATAAATATTCACAAAAATATTAGAATATGAAAAATGACAAAATTATCCTAAATTTGAAAACTGGAGGTGACAGGTCTCCTCCAACCAGCTCATCCTGTGGATGTATATTGGTCATGAGGAGTTTACTGTCTAGATCCGCTGGGAGAATCCTTACGAGAGGAGTTGACGGAGGCTTCGCGACCATATATATGAAGGCACTTGCTTTTTGTCCCGATAGTATTGCAGGATTGACCTTCAAGTCCAACTATAGATGTAGACTCTACTCAGATTCACCCGCATCACTTGTCTAAGGCTTTAGAATCCAAGTTGTTCACTCGAACTAGCTCAACTTGTCGTGCAAATAGCATAAAATGAAGCATATCTAGAAACCGTCGCCTCATGCAGTTAGCCAGATAACTTCCCTAATTCAGGAAATAATGATGGTGGGGGGTAACCTATCTCCAGTAATAGAGGACCCCGGTCCTCCTGTGCCTAAGTCCAATGCGAGCCACCCTACAAAGTGTGGGCTTGCTAGAGGCATCTAGGCAAGAATTTGTTGACCCGATACAAGAGCCCCCTTCAAGGGCCACGAATGGACATAATTCCAAAAGTTAGTGTTATCCGAGAGTTCTACTGAACAAGCGAATTTTGACAAGGAGAGCAAAGATGGACAGTGGCAACTCATTATGGAGAATGAGCACCTACAGGAAGAAGGATGCTCTCCAATCCAAAGAAAGCCAACAGACAGAGAGAGTGAGAGAGAGAGAGAGTAGCCTCGAAAGTTCGTGTTATTGCTCGTGCTACCAAAGGGAAAATTAAAAATCATTTCAATTAAGTGATGTAGTAATGGCATAAGGGTGTGTCTTGAGTCGTTGTTGTGTTGCTAGGGTGAAGGGTAGTTGTGTCCCTTCACCCATTTGTACTTTTTCATATATATAATTAATTACCTTTCTTCATATATTAATTACTTTCTTTATATCACACGTGCGCGCGCACACGCACACACACATAAGAAACTAGGTAGATATCAAATTGTTTTGTTAAATTTTAGTGAAACATACGATTTTCGGTTAGATATTTTTATAGTTATAATGGTTTACTAGATAAATGGTTTAGGCATTACACTTGTATTACAAAGCTAACTACTTGGGTTTAAAGAATTTCCCAATCTTGAATTCTAGACAATGATGAGTCTTGGCTCTTTAATACAAAATGATATACGTTTTGGTTATGGAACAATCCCTCGACAAAGATAGGCATAAATGTTGCATATATATATTGAC
Source organism: Iris pallida (assembly GCA_029216955.1). Classification (NCBI taxonomy): domain Eukaryota; kingdom Viridiplantae; phylum Streptophyta; class Magnoliopsida; order Asparagales; family Iridaceae; genus Iris; species Iris pallida. The sequence goes on along the minus strand of JANAVB010033011.1, from coordinate 3,573,395 downwards.
CATCTCAAATTTTGGATTAACAAAAACCTCATGACACTTCATTATCGTATTCAAGTTCTAGACAATTTACACTTGACATCTCAATCTCAATCGATTTCATATAGAAAGAGTCAAATTCGAGGATTCTATTAAAAACCTTTTCCATAACTATTTGTATCGTGTTCTTGACCAAGATACTAGTGACAATCATTTGTAATTAATTTTTTGTCGTATACCTCTATTAAGATAATATACGGAACCTTTTACCGTGTCGTATTAGGTATCCAGTATACCCAAGAATTCTTATAAATAGTGACTGCCCAAACAGAGCTTCACTTACCTCAATTGACACATTCAAAGGTAACCCCTTGTTTAGTTTCTTATATATTTTCAATAAGATTTTGATTATGGATGTTCACATAGAATAGCGAAACTTATCTCATTAATGCTTGATAAGGTAATTATGAATATTTTAGTCAAAATTATTGAGTGCATTTATAAACTCATGTTTTTATAATCTGAACAAGTTTAGTTTCAATTGTTATTTTGATAAGATAATTTTCAAGAGACTCCTAATTAAATTTTTGTTATATGGTCTTAAACACAAAAAAAAATATATATATTATGTATCTTATCCCTCTTACAATCTACCCGTTTCTCATTTAGATTAAATGGGGTAATTATTCATTTAGCACAAAAGAAATAGAAGTTTTGAATTAGAAATTTTAATTTGATTACAGACCTTACGACAATGTCTTCTGAGATTAGTGCTTCAAGCTCCACTGTCTTGCCTGGTGCGAACCTTAACGAGGATCAAGTGGACTTAAGGACTTTCTCTTTGAGAAACAAATTAAGTGTGCTTTACGTGGACGATAACTATTTCCTGGAAAAGTTTTACATGAAAGTACTTGAATGCTTTGGAGCAAATGGCACTGTGGCTGAAAATGGACAACAAGCACTGGATATCGTTCTTGCTGGGGAGAAGTTTGATCTTATTTTGATTGACAGTCGTGTTCCAGTTATCAATTCTTTCGAGGTAAGTCTCTCTATGATCATGCATATGCAATTTACAACTCTATTTAATTCTTTATTTGGGGATGAAGTGATTATAGATAAGAAAAAATAATAATAATAACTAATACAAACACTCTGATGGTTGATATATGTAAATTCCAAGCAATAGATAGTTATTAATATATATTTAGACGTAATAGTAAATGTCATAGTGTGACTTGCCTTTTAGGGAAAAACTTACATGTTGCATTATGAGGTAGAGGTAAATCATGGTTGCAACTTTGGCAATAATATCAACTTAGTTGGTTATGCCATTTCCATAACTAGAACCGATCTACAAGCCTGAAAATTGGGTTGATTGATTAGGGATTTTGCTAGTATTTGTGCTTATAAGCGTTAGATCTTACATATATATATATATGTTTTTCTGTCAGGTTACAAAAGAACTGCGTGACATTGGTGTATCTGCCAAGATTTTGGGTGTGGGTTTGGATAGACCTGAAGAGAGGCAAATGTTTCTTGATGCCGGAGCAGATGACTGCATTGATGGTCCGATAAAACTCATTAAGCTCGCCCAGGTGCTCAAGGAAATTGACGTGAACGTTGGAAATAATGTTGAATGAAGCTCGTATGTAATAGCTTTGGAGGTCCCAAAAAGCTACTAATAAAATAAAAGGGTATAAGACCATGTACTAGCTTGTGAGGTCCCAAACATCTACTAATAAAAAAAAAGTGGACCATTTGATATTTCATACATCATCTTGACTTATATCATTTGCTCTTCTATACTCCTTTGTTTTGGCGAAGCATGGGTTCAAAACATTAATGTCCTCTCCTATAACCTTCATAAGTGGACGACTCGATGACAATCATATGCATTTACCAATTGTACTACAAAACATTTGTCATTTTCTCTTCTATCCTTGCTAAAGTATTAAATTCAAAAGATTGACAAGGTAAGTATTCATATGATTCACAGGTTAATTTATACTTTAATATCCTTAAGTATTTGTTAAGTGCAACTTGATACTATAAATTATTTTAATAGGCATGTAAATATTTTAAAAATTGTAAGTTTGGGGGACTTAATGATTGATACCCTCCGTTTAAATATCATTCATGAAGACTGGTGTTGGACTAATGAAGAACTTCGTCCATATCATTTGTCTAAGGTTACGGTCTCAGTGAGTTTGAACAGTGCATTGTCCCTGTGAGGGTGTTCGATAAATGCAATTCTTATACCAAGGAGGGTGAGTCGAGCCGAGGGGTCAGTACTCCCAGAGAGAGTGTCCTTATATGCCATGTGATCGACATTACACTTGTATTGCATAGCTAACTACTTGGACTTCATGGTTTTTTTTGTCTATAATTTGACAAAATGTTGAGGCTTGGCTCTTGATAACTGATACACGTTTGGGTAATGGGACAATCCCTCTAAAATGATAGGAGTAATGTCGTTCTTGACCATCCCTAAATGTTGGATTGACATATGCCTTGTGGCACTTGCACCATCTTTGTATTCAAGTTCTAGATTCAGTCATGTTTATACGTGACATCTCTATCTCATATAGAAAGAGTCAGATTCGAGGATACTATAATTACCAACCTTTTCAACAACTGTTTGTATTCTTGACCAGGGTACTATTGACAATCGTTCCTAACTAATGTTTTGTTGTATACCTATGTTAAGATAATGTTATGAATCTACTGAAGTAATTATTTTGTCGTTTTTCCTTCTAAAGATAATAAATATGAACCTTTTTCATTGTTGTATTATGTATGTGGTATACCCAACAATTCTTATAAATAGGGACTGCTCAATAAAGCTTCCAATACCCCCATTGGCACATCCAAAGGTAATGCCTTGTCAGCTTCTCATTTGTTTTTAAGAAAAATTTGATTATAGACGGTCACGTAGATTACCATAACTTATCCCCTTAATCCTAGAAAAGGTAATTATGGATACTTAGTTGGAATTTATTGTGTGCTTTTATAAAGTCATGAAATTTAAAATCTGAACAAATTAGAGTAATGAATTAAAATTTTGAATTTGATATTACAAACATTTCATTAATGTCTTCTGAGATTAGTGCTTCAAACCCCAACATCCTTGATGTTGATGGTGTGAACCTTAACGAGTATCATGTGGGCTTGAGGAGTTTCTCTTTGCAAAACAAATTAAGAGTTCTTTATGTGGACAATAACCCATTCCTTGGGGGGGGGGGGGGGGAGGAATTCATGACGGTACTTGAATGCTTTGGAACAAATGGCAGTGTGGATGAAAATGGACAACAAGCATTGGATATCATTCTTGCTGTTGCTGGGGGAGGTTTGTATCTTGTTTTGATTGATAGTCATGTTCAAGTTATGAGTGCTTTCGAGGCACATAGAGTCGTGGTGTACTGGTAACACCACCGTGCGTCGGGGGTGAGGGCCGGGTTCGAGCCCTCCCTCCCACGGAGGTGGCTGGGTGGCGGTGGCCACGGCCTCCGGGCCAAGGTCGGGTGGAGTCGTCCACCGGCTTTGGTTTATAAAAAAAAAAAAGAAGAAGAAGAAGAAGAAGTTATGAGTGCTTTCGAGGGAAGTCTTTATGTCCCTAAGGCATTAGCCTAGTGGTAGTGTAGGGGGCCGTCCATGCACAGGTCATACATGGACTTAATATGAGGCACATGAGGCGATCGCCTCAGGCCCAAAATTTTAGAGGGCACCAATTTTTTTTATATATTATTTAATGTATGTTAGGCCAATTATGAACAAGAGCCCATCAAACTCATTATAATCATTTTAGTCATCATAATTTTTTTTTGTTATAGGATATATAAACGTCATATACTAGAATACCAAGAGAGAAGTCGGTTAGTCAGAATTTTTAAAAAAAAATGGTGTGGTCGCTGTTAATATCATATCTCCCTTCCTTCGATCTAATAGTATGGCGCTCTCAATCTCCTCTACCCTTCGGTCGTTGTCAATCTCCTTTGTCTCAATCATCTCTATCCTTTCGTTGTTGTCAATCTCCTTTGTGTGTGTGTTTCTTGGTCATCTTGGAGGTAACAAGAGAACGAGTTGCAACTTTTTTTTTCTTCTTTTTATTGTTATCGTATGAATTACCCTAAACATTGTTAGCTTTCTTCTTATTTATTTCTCTGGTACATTAATATTTTTATTTTTTGTTTGGAACATATTCAGTTTTATTAAAATTTTATATGACATATATTATTTTGGATATTATATTTTATTTGTTGTTTTATTTCTTGAATTTTGTGTTGATAATACTATTGCATCATCGTACATAAAAAAAAAAAATTATATGACTCATTAAGTTTTGAGGGCACCATTTTTAGAGTTCGCCTCAGGTCTCAAAATCTAAAGTCCGGCACTGGCACAGGTATTGGGTTCGAATCCACCCTCAGACGGCTGGGTGACTTATATAGCCGCAGTCCGACTTGAAGAAAGGACACATAAAAAAAAAAGGTAAGTCTTTATGTTGAAAATAATTTATCCACACGCTCGGATGATGATGATGATATTTAAAACCAAGAGAATAAATAGTTATTTAAATATAATAGTAAGTGGGATAATGTGCATTATGAGGTAGATCAATCATGTTGCATACAAGAAACTTATCATATTATTTGAAATTCATGTCAAGGTATTTGATATTATCACTGGTATAGGTGTATGTCGGTCGATTAACTGTCACTTATTAGTCGGTTATGCCATTTCTACAAGGCCCAAGTTAATTCGGCTACTCGAACTAGGGATTTTGCTACTATTTGTGCTTATAAGCTTAATGTCATACTTCTATATGTTTGTTAGGTTACAAAAAAAAAAAAAAAAAATTTAAGTGGCAATGGACCAATGGTATATATGGCAAGATTCTGGGAGTGGATTTGGATGGAACATCTGAAGGAAAAAGTAACTGTTTCTTGATGCTGGAGCAGATGACTACGTGAAGCTTCTGTACTAGTAATAAAATCAAGGGTATAAAAGGACCATGTATGAGGTCCCAAAAACTATAAAATAGGCAATTATTATTGGCACTTCCATAGCAATCACAGATAATTCTGAAATTTCTATTCCCAAAATACCCTTTTGAAAATGTTAACGGCATCCAAATACTAAGTTCAACTTTTTTTTGGCTTCTACTCTTCCTTCCCAAATTCCTAAACCTTGATATGCGTTTATTGCGTAGTTTTGTAGTAGATAGTCTTATTTGGAACTATTTCTGAAGTTTCGAACTCTATTAGTGGACTTACAAGCTTCAGATTTGGAACAGTCCGTTTGGAAAGACAAAGGATTGTCAAATTTTTTGAAGTCCTGGATATGCACATGACTACCATAATTTTGGCAGTCCTGAGTGCTTCTGTGTTTGGGAACTTTTGTGGAAAGGGAAGAAAAATTTGAAGGGAAGAAAAATGGAGGAGGATAAAATGAAGGTAAAGTTAATTTTTTCTTCCTTTATTTGGATGGACAAAAAGTAGGGAAAGGAAAAGTTTAAAAATAATTTTTTATTTGTTTAGGGATAGAGATACAATTACTATTTAGTCCTTGGTATTCTCAAATGATAATTTATTATTACTTTTATGAGGGGTGATGGAATAAATTCACTCAAATTCCTCTCATCTCTCTCCATTTTCCTCCCACTTTTGGAAAGAAAAAAAATTTTAGTGGAACCCACCTACTTTTTTCTCTCAAATTTTTCTCCCACATTTTTCCTCCTCCTTTCCAAACACCGTCATTTTTGCCACATAAACAAGACATTGTCTTGTGGCTCATGCCACATAGGAGCCACCTAAGACTCGCAACACTTAACAAGACAATAGCATTGGTGTCATTACCATGATACAAAAATGTCAAAGAGCCTCTAAAGCCTATTATATACCGAAAGAATATATATATATTAATTTTGCAAATGACCTCTAGAGCACCGAATCCCATCAGAACTCCGAATCCCATCAGAATTCCGAAGTTAAGCGTGCTTAATTTTGCAAATGACTTCTAGCCTAGTGGTTAAGAGAGATGCATGCGGCCCGAGTGGTCAGGAGTTCGAATCCCAGTGGGAGCGATTCCAGAAACTATTTACCTGGTTCCAAAAAAAAAAAAATATATATATATATATATATATATATATATATATATATATATATATATATATATATATATATATATATACTAAGAAATTATTGGAGCCGAGTTGCGGGCTAGTGTGGGCCATGGAGCAGCCGGCGGTCGAGCGGGCCTCGGGGCTGAGTTTGGGCCTACAGACCGAGTTGTAAGCCTTCGAGCATGAGATAAGTGAGATGTAAGTCCTTCGGGATTGAGTTGAAGGACCATTGGGTGGCAAATTGTATTTATAGTTAACATTTCTCATATATTTTTCTTTTCGAAGAAGATAAATATTATAGATAAAAGGTATAGGCACACACACAACACAAAGCTATATAAACTCAAAATAAATTTTGAGAAGAAGTATCTGTAAACATTAAAAGGGAGCCTAAAATGAGGCCAAAAAAACATTGCTGAAAACTGTCCCACTATTGAATGGTCATGGCACTGTAGGATCTGGAGCATACACAAAAAATAAAAATAAAAATGAAGGATAGAGTTTTGAATACGAAAAAGTGAGCAAAATGATGGGATGTTTGAACCATATAAGGACTGCAATGATGCAGGACTAATGTTGGGTGATGACCCTTCCAAATCACTTGCTAATATAGAGATTGAGCAAGCACAATCAAATGCCGTCCATACAAGTATCAAGTGCAAACTATGATCACTACATCGGGAAAAAAAAGTTCAAGCTAATAAAATCAGGAAAGTGTTCACATAACTGTTCACTATGCTCGAGCTATGTTTTCCCGTAGGCAATCTAATATCTCAAAAATGATGAGTAGTTGTACACAAACTGAGGATATATGGATCTAAGTCCATGTTTCAAAAGTATAACACCCTAACTTTATACTTGAATAACATGAACTTATACAAAGTACTAAAAAATTGTTTTTGAGTAGATATTCTCTCTCAAGGTATGCATCAAACAAACTTTTTCAAAGAAGAGAAAAAGGAAATCCAATTATCTTGCTTGAACTTACATATCCTTTGATCTTGTTTGGAAAGGGAAATGCAGTTCACCTCCTCAGCGGTCCATTGCTTCGTTCCTTCTTAGAGCTTGCGGAACGATTCCCCGTATCTTTAATTTCGATAGCCTGTTTCAGACACTCCACCACCTCGCTCATCTTCGGCCGCTCTTTCGCCTGCCTGTTGAGGCACCTATCCGCAAGCTTCGCGATCTCCCGGGCAGCCTTGTCGGAGAATTGGTGCTGGAGCCGCGGGTCCATAATCATGTTGAACCTCCCACTATCTGCAGGGTGCTGCTTCACCCACTCCAGTAGCTTCTGCTCGCCAGTCGGGCGATTCCTCTCCAAGGACCTCCTGCCTGCGAGGAGTTCGTAGAGTACGACCCCGAAGCTCCACACGTCGCTCTTAGTAGTGAGATGGCCGGTCTCGATGTAATCTGGGGCTGCGTATCCGTAAGTTCCCACCACCTGGTCAGTAATGTAAACTGATCATCCCATGAGATTTGAGTTGAAAGGTAAGTGTTATCTTACAAGCAAATATGGGCTTCAATCAAATCCGAAAGCATTTTGTACCGAAGGTCCAGCCTTCGAGAGTAATGCTTTTCATCGCTATAACCTTATCCTTATAAATTTCAACTTTCTGAAGACAGATTGTGGAGCAATGTATGTACAAACGCCTCGTAAATTTTAATGTGTGTTAATACGCCTTGTAAATGTTAACGACTGTCTATTCCAATTGATGGTATAAGTGCTACACTGATACAAGTTTGAAGTTTCTTACTTCTGCTATACAAGATTTAGTGATGCTTGTTGATCAAAGGGAATAAGTAGCATGGAAAATGAAAGAAATGATCAGAAATGAATGGAAAAGGGCCAGCTGCACTGGCTCAGAAAATTGTTCAGAAAATGTACTCCTAGCATGATTATGAAATTTGGAAGAGCAAACTGAAAAGTACGCTTACTGCTGTGGACACATGAGTGTTGCCAGCAGTTGGCCCCTCCCTCGCTAGCCCGAAATCCGACAGTTTCGGTTTGAAATCCTCGTCTAATAGAACGTTTGATGCCTTGAAGTCTCGGTATATCACCTGGACAAGATGAGGTATCTATGGTTATGAACGTGCCAACATTTGGCACATGATTTATACTTTGTAAACAAACCAGTGCGACAGAAATAATACACGATTTCACATAAATAGAATATGGTGAAATTTTAATATACTATAAAAAATATATTGTTGAAGTTACCTGAACTTCCAAGCCTTCGTGCAGATACGCCAGACCTTCAGCTGCGCCCAGGGCTATATGTAGTCTCAAGTTCCACGAGAGACAAGGATACGCCCGGTTGAATAAGTGATCCTCCAGACTCCTGTTGCGCATGAATTCATAAACTAGAAGTCTCTGGATCCCCCTCTCGCCATCTTCAGCACAATATCCAACGAGTTTTACCAGATTTGGGTGCTCAACGACTCCAAGGAATTGGACTTCCGCTAGCCATTGTTTGTGTCCCTAGATAGAAGAAGGAACAAATTAGCATAATTATAGTCAACTATTAAAAGGATCTTCTTTAGGATATTGAGGATTTAAAGTAGAAAACATCTCCAAAGAAGTTAACATTCCTTCCTTGTCACTATTTTCCTTGAACTTTCTTGATGCTGTTTAATATGTGAAAATAGCATGCCAGGCCATTGGTAAAATGCCAGAGAAGAAATCAGAATTTCTGGAAGATCATTCAAGCAACTTCAGCACTAGGTATAAATTTCTAATCAAATTAACTACTAACAGGTTGAATTTTTTGTGATTTATGGTGTTCTTGTGATTTATACAAATCTGGCTTCACCTGTCAATAGAACACGGTCATTATCCTACAAATCCGCAACAGAATTTGTAATTCCCAAGTTTAAAAAAAAAGTCAATACAAGTTATTCTAGAAAATTTTCTCGTCTCAAAGTACTGTTGTAAAGTATTTATGTTCGGAACTCTAGCTAAACCTGACTGAGCAGCACAGAAAACCTAATCCACACATCTACAAGCATCTCAATGATTCATAGCTACAAGAGTAATCCAAAATACTGAAACGTAAGGTATGTCTTGATTTATCAATTATAAACCAACTAGCTAGTGTTACCTATACCTCGAAAACATTCATTAGAATAGACAGGGTAATCATTAAATAAAAACATGTTGGTTGATCATCTTGTGAGTCCTCGGCATATTTTTACTTGGCTATCGTAGAATTTCTCCTCTCTTCCTTTTATTAAAAATCCTCTCTCTAAGAATCATGGTGCAACAGAAACAGATGGATATTCCTAGTTGCCCTTGCTCATCTTTAAGTGTAGTTCCTAATCCTATTTATCTTCCCGTCATTATTTATAATGTACATGATCACAATGAACCTTCATTACAAAGAGGCTTGCAGATCATGATAAAATAGTTTCTTTTTTTTCGTTGATGAAAAGTAATAAACAACTTTTCCGCTCATCAAACCATATACATTAAGTTTACGAGACTGATATTTTAGTAGCTTCCATCATCAGCTGATTCAAAATCCTAGAGAAGCTTAGGAGACGAGGATACTATTCAGGTATCAATTTAATTCCACAAACTCAAAGTTGAAAAGTTAGCAAATAGCAACATTAATCAATCCGCCACACCAGTAAAAGATCCAGATCATCCCCTTTTTCCTTCCAGAGGCAGATAGAGGTATCATCACTGCAAACTGAAACTTAATGAACATATTAAAAGTGTTGGGAATCTGTTCCAATTCGGGTGTTTAGCTTATTCAACCTGGAAGTAATGTCCTAAAGCAGAGCTTTTCGTCTTCAGGTGCAGCTACCTAACGTAATGATTATCAGCTTTAATTTACTAAAAGATCTTGGATGCAACTTCCCATATAGCAAAGATTATCAGCTTAGCCCGTCATCTAGAATCTTTCAAGTCAGTTAAAAAATTTGTATGTCACGCGTTGCTTGGGGGAGCTTAAAGTGCATAACCAATAAGATAGGGTTCCCAAACTACTAATACGGCTTCCTTAATGGCAAGCCCTATCTTGTCCACAATTCCCCTCTGAGGAACTTGGCATCATCTCAAAGGATTGACATTGGCATGGTAGTTCCCATACCTAATAATTTAGGGTGTGCTCTATAGTCAAGGGCTGGCTTTAAATGATGATGTTGATGATAATGAAATGTCAGATCATAAGTGAGGTAAGCAAAGGCCACCATAGATGGTTTAAGAACAAAAGTAAAGAATTCAAGTAGCACATGCTATTAAGTCAAGAATGTTTAAGAATACAAGGGGTTCGCTTAGGATCAAGGAATTTCTACATAAGAGAAGCAAAATTTACCTCTCCAGCTGGCCATGTTTTCAATCTTCTAGGATTGCCGTTTGCCAAGAACATCCTAATAATGTCTTGACCAGAGCAAAAATTCTAGAAACAAATTCCTGCTTGGATCCATGACACAACCACTGATGAAGACTAAGCTTTGAACACTATAAAGACAATGTATATATAGCATGATGGAGCTTCCAATATTTGCAAAAATATTGTCTTCGACAACTGGTAAAGTAAACTTTAATCAATAAAATAGGTTTAAACATGAGTTGATGTACTTATTTTTGTGTCAGACAACTCGGCACTGAACGCTAAGCTCAGGCAATCAGAATTAGAAGTCTTAGTCACACATGCCAGTAAGCTCTTTCTGTGGTTTTGTCTTCGGTGCATCTGACCAACATAGGTTTAAGTCCTCTTTTTGATGGATGACAAACAAGAAGAACCACCTTACCTTAAATTATATCTTTCAGAATCCCTCGTTGTTGCTAATTTTTTTTCCCTTTAATGGCAGCATCGCTGTCCAATCATTGCATAGATTATACATCAAGATGCAATACTAAATCCAATCAATAAAATACAAAGTTTTTACTATAAACTGCACAAGACTATCAACATCATCCTATATTCTATTTAAGAAGACAACAACAGAGGTGAATACTACTAAACTAGACCTTTTTAATTAGCACCACCATCAAAGACACATACCTTTAGAATTGCTTATGGGAAGAGGCGACGATTAAACTAAGCAAGTAAATTAATTTATTCACAAGTAACATACTAATATTAAAAAAAAAAGAGTAGGCCAAGAATTTGTGTCAAATGCATGCATGAACCAACACACTTTAGTTATTGTTTTGACATTATTCCCCATAGTTACGATAAATTATTCAGTGGGACGTGATATAATGACACATGGTAATATCTTACTATTTTTTATAATCATATCTTAATAATATTTGGTTTTTGATATTATCATATGTCATTGTATCATTGGACGGGCTCATCATTCACAGTGCTGGCTTTCGCAAACCTTTCCCTTGGAAAACCAAAAATTGGCCATAGTGCATAGTTTGAGATGTACATGTTGATTATCCAATAATTATGGACCACACATTTAAAATTAATTGTGTTGGACTATCTAAATAATTAAGACAAATTACAGTGGTCTAATTGAAAATAAGCTTTAAGGGTATAATTGTCATGGAAATAATGTGTAGATACCGGAGATAAATCTAATTTGATGAGGGGCCAAACTAGAAACCCCAGCTTATACGGCCCAAAAAAAAAGGCCCATCAACACAGAGAGGGACAAAATATTCATCTGTCGTAGCAAGTTGGAGGATCGAACCGAATAAAGAGACGACCGTTTCAAGATCCATCAAGCCAAGCAACGGATTCAGGTATGCTTCCGCAATTAATTTAACAGGTTAAAATTGATACTATGTCGAACACATTGACACAGAATTAAAATGAATGATCAAGCAAAGTGTACATATGTATGTATGTATGTATACCTGCAGGCCCTTCGGGTTGAGCCGCTTGACCGCGACGGCGATCTTCTCCCCCGTCCCGCCCGCGGGGCGGACGAAGCCCTTGTAGACGCCGCCGAACCCTCCCTCGCCGATCTTGAGCGTGCGGTGGAAGTCGTTGGTGGCGCTGCGCAGCTCGGCGAGCTCGAACGCCCGGAGGCTGTGGGCCCTCTCCTCGTACATGGCCGGTATGCTCCGCTGCGAGGAGGTCGAGCCGGAGGACTTGCTGGTGTGCTGCCCGCCGCCGCCGCCACCCGAGTCGTCGGACCGGCTCAGCCCGTTGTTGGAGTTGGGCCCCGAGGCTGCGGGCCCGGGCCTCGGGTCTCCGCGGGCGTGCTTGGACTTGGTTCTGAAGAGGTTGAAGCAGGCCATGGCCACTGAGCAGATCGTTAAAAAGTAGTGTAAGTGTGACTTACATCACCATAACTTTGTTACATAGTTAGTTCAAATTAAGAAGCAAGAATAGCTTAAACAAGTTATATACATATATATCAAGAATTTGATTTTGAGAAGTGTGGGGAATCAAGGAGAAGCCATTAATTGAGGAGGAACAACACAAGTTGTTGTAGAAGGGGAGATGAGGGAAGTAGAGGATGGGGAAAGGGTAGAGCTTCCTCTTGAGGAGGAGGAGGAAGAAGAAGAGGGAGGGGAAGGTGGTAGGTGGTATATATATATATATATATATATATATGCGAAAAGAGGGAGAGACGTCATGTCAAGAAAGGGAAGGAAGTAGTCTATTCTTTGCAACTAGTCAAAACAACAAGCAATTGAAAAATGGGATTTTTTGACTTTCATCCCACTTATTAATATGCATTTGTACTTACATCCCACTTTTTAATTTTTTTAGACTTACATCCCATTTTTTGTCACTAAAAGTATTTATATTGTCACGAAAAGTATTCGTTTTGTCACAAAAAATATTTTTCGTGACAAAAGTGGGATGTAAGTCAAATAAAATTAAAAAGTGGGATGTAAGTACAAATTCATATTAATAAGTGGGATGAAAGTCAAAAAATCCCTTGAAAAATTTGTTGCTACTTTGGCAGCGGTTCTGTTGTGACTGTACGTCACGTGTCAACATCTCACTGAGACGATAGATTCAAACAAATAGAGGGACCAATTGAATCGCAATATATGGCTCGCGGTCACAGTCCGTAGGCACAGACTGCAAACCATATATCATTTTTTATTTGAAAATGAGGACAGGAGATTGTATAATGTACATGATATATCTTTGAGGCGAGTGTTATTAGCAGTTAGATTATATTTGTAAGTAATGTAATATGGCCTATAAAGTTCACTCGTGTAGACACTATATATATTGTAAATTGTTCCATCAATAAGAACAAGGATTATTATTTCCTACATGGTATCAGAGCCTTCAGAAAAATCCTAGCCGTCCAGAAAAATTCTAGCCGTACGCGCCCGCCCCCGCCGTTCGACATCCGCCGCTCGACATCCGGTGCCGACGACCCCCCGCGCCTGACCGATCCGCGCCCGCACCGGATCGAACCCCCCCCCCCCCCCCCCCGCGCCTGACCGATCCGGCACCGCCGACCGCTGACCGATCCGGCGCCGACCGTGCCCGAGTCTGCCGATCCGGCGCCGACCGCGCCCGCGTCTGACCGATCCGGCGCCGACCGCCGAACCCCCAACCCGCGCCTGACCGATCCGGCGCCGACCGCGCCCGCGTCTAACCGATCCGGCGACGCCCGCTCTCGCGCCTGACCGCGCCCGCCTGTCCGCGGCAGAACCCGCCGCACGCCCCTACGCGCCAGATCCGGCGCCCCTGATCGCGGCCGATTCGCCGCCGACCCCGTCCATCAACAACCGATTCGTCGGAGTTGTACAAAATTTTTTGTACACCCGACATCAGCAACCGATCCGCAACCGATCCTTCATCGGCGGTCGATTCGTCGGAGTTGTACAAAAATTTTTGTACACCCGACATCCGCGATGGCAGATGATGCTGCGTCCAGCTAGTCCGTCGCGACTGGCGGTGGCGGTGCACACAACCCAAATTATCCTAATCCGAAGGATCCATATTTTCTGAGTTCTGCTGATCAACCAGGAAATATCATTACTCCTATTGTTTTCCGTGGACCGAACTATGCTGAGTGATCTCGGTCGATACGTCTCTCCCTGATCTCTAGGCGAAAGATTACTTTTTTGGAAGGTACTGAAGTCAAATCTGTTAATGATGCTAGTAAATTGCTTGAATGGATATGCGTGCAAGCGCTATTGGTTCAATGGGTTCTCAATACCATTGATCCGTCTCTGAAGAAATCTTTGCCGTACTTTGAGAAGGTTTGTCCATTGTGGAACTTGTTGGAAAAAAGATTTGTTGTTAGCAATGGCACTCGGAAGCAACAAATTAAGGTGGCTTTGGCTGAGTGTAAACAAACAGCTTCGATGTCTGTGGAAACCTACTTTAGAAATTTGTAGTCTTTGTGGGATGAACAAGCTGCTTATTTTCCATTACCTTCTTGTACCTGTGGTGAACTTGCTCCAAAGCTGCAGGCTATGAGGGAGGAAGACCACTTTCAGGACTTTATGTATGGGTTGAATGTTGAGTTGTATGGTCATACCCAATCTAATCTTCTGGCTCAGGATCCTCAGCCAAGTTTAGATCGGGCATACCATGCAGTCCGTGAGGAGGAGGATATACAAAAATGTCAGGTCCAATCCACTACGGAGGAGGTGTTGGCGCTGACTATCAAGACTTCACCTCGTTTTTTTACTACTTCTAACAGAAGAACCTCGGATTCCAGGGACAAATCAGGTATGATCTGTACTCATTGCAAGAAAACAGGTCATGATGTTGCAACTTGCTTTACCAAGATTGGCTATCCAGAGTGGTGGGAGACTCGTCCTCGGCGTGAGGGCGGACGTGGTGCTGGCGGTGGCAGAGGCCCGGCACCACAACAGAGACGTGATGGGGGACGCGGTACTGGTGGCGCAGGGGTTGTTCATCATGTCACCGCTGCTGGTCATGGTGTCCCTGCTGGTCTTGCTGGGAGTTCGACAGATATGATGCATGGAGGGTATCCTTAACCACTCTCAGGTGAACAATGGCAGAAACTGATGAGCTTGCTGGGTAACGACAATCCTTCCAAACCTGGTTCTTCAAACTCTGATCGTCTGATGGGTAAGAATTCTTATGTCACTTGGATATTCGATACTGGGGCTACTCTTCATGCGACAGGCTCTCGTGATTGTTTAGTTGATTACTTTGAGGGCCCTGTCTGTCCTGTGATTTTGCCTGATGGGAGCACTATTGAGGCTGTTCTAAGAGGCAAAGTATTTTTGACTACTTCATTGGGGTTGACGGATATTCTTTATGTTTCGACATTGACTTGCAATTTGATCTCTGTCTCACAATTGATTGGTGCCAGAAATTGTGATATGTTATTTACTCCTGATTTGTGTTTTGTTCAGGACCGAAGTACGAGGATGGTGATTGGAGCAGGTGAACAAAGGGGTGGACTTTACTTCTTGGGGGAGGTTCCAGCTTCTTTGGCTTCAGTGATCCTGGCATGCAAATAGGGTGATTCTGAGGTTTGGCATAGTAGACTGGGGCATCCTTCAGATAAAGTAATGCAGACTTTACCTTTTCTCTCTGGTAGTAGTGTATTTTCTCATAAGGCTTGTGATATTTGTCATCAAGTTAAACGGACTCGTGATACCTTTCCTGATAGTAGTAGTCGTGCTTTGAGATGCTTTGAACTTATACACTGTGATCTGTGGAGACCGTATCATGTTCCGTAATCTAATGGGGCACGATATTTTTTGACTTTGGTGGATGAATTTTCTAGAGCTGTTTGGGTTATTTTATTGACGGATAAGTGTGTTGTTTATTCTATGTTTCTTAAATTCATTGCAATGGTGAAGCGTCAGTTTGGGGCTGATATATGTCGTGTGCGGAGTGACAATGGCACTGAATTTAATTGTTTACGAGATTATTTTTTATCTCAAGATATATTGTTCCAAACATCTTGTGTTGGGACACCTCGACAGAATGGAAGGGTAGAAAGAAAACATCGACATATTTTAAATCTAGCCAGGGCATTGAGATTTCAGGGTTCTCTTTCCATGGATTTTTGGGGGGAATGTGTTCTGGGTGCATGTTATTTGATAAATAGAACACCTTCTAGTATCTTGTATTTTAAGTCTCCTTATGAAATTTTATATGGTTCGGCTCCTTCGTATGATCATCTACATATTTTTGGGTGTCTGTGCTATACGTATGATTTAAAATCTCAACATGATAAATTTGCTAGCAGGAGTAGAAAATGTATCTTTGTTGGGTATCCACTCGATAAAAAGGGATGGAAACTGTATGATTTGGAGACTGGTGAATTTTTTGTGTCCCGCGATGTTACTTTTTATGAAAAAGAATTTCCTGGGTGTGGCTCTGCTAACGAGATGTCTTCTGCGACACGCCATACATCTGTTGAGGTGCCGGAAGACGATATAGAGGCTTTTGGTATGGTGCCGGCTACGGTTGTTGAGGCCGGAGTGGTTGCTGGCGGCTCGGCACCTGTAAGCCCCTGATTTTTAAAATTCATTTTTAATTAGTGTTAATTATTTTTTTGTGACAAATTAGCCTTAAAATAATTATTTAGATTTTTAGGAATTTTTTTAGAATTTTTAAATGTTTTAAAAGCATTTTGTAATTTTCTGAATTGTTTTAATAGTGTTTTGCAATTATTAGAATTGTTTTTATATTGATTTGTAATAAATGAATTGTTATTTATTAAGAAATGCAAATCCTATTTTGCATTTAGCCCTAGGAAAACCTATTATGTAAATTCCTAAACCTAGGGGACCTAACTGCTAAACTACCTAACCCCCCCCCCCCCCCCGACCGAACCCTCTCTCTCTCCTCTGACTCGACGCTGCCCCGACCGACCGACGCTGCCCCCCCGCCATTTTCGGCTGCCCCCGACCGACCTAAACCCTCTATTTAAACCCCCGCAGCCCCCCCGACCTAGCTACCACCACCCCGACGCACCACAGCCCCCAACCGCCCAGTTCTTCACCAAAAACCTAGCCCTAACCCTAGCTCCGGCGAGACCCCCAGCGCCGCCCCTACGCCGAGCACCACCGCCCGCAACCACCACCGATAGGTTTGCCGCAGTGAGGCGAACGCGTCGCCACCGGAGCGCCCTGACCCCGACGTCTCCTCCGCCCGTCAGCACCCTCAAACCCCCCCTACGACGGCCGGACACGTAAGTTGCAAGTGTCGCGACGTGTCGTGCGTGTCTCGTGTTGGGTCGAAAGTGTTCGCCGTGTCCTGGCGAACACGAACGCAGACGAGGACACACGAGACTGAGCTCGTACGTGTCGTGCTAGGCGAAGACACGTAGATACCTGTGTCCTGAACTGTCCGGACACAGGCTCGTGTTTATTATTATTTTTTTTTTATGTTTATGTTAATAAAAACCTAATAAAATCTGCCTAAGTCCTATCCCTAACACAACTAATGGGCTGACCCCCTGGCCAGCCCGTTCTAACTCGAATCCCCCCCCCCCCCCCCCCCCGCTGGCTCAGGTTCGAATCCCCCCCCCCTTTCTCTTCTGTTTTCTTTTCTTTTCTTTTCTTTTTCTTTTATGTTTTATATATATATTTATATATATATATATATGTATATATATATATATATATATATATGTATTAGTATGTATATATGTATATACTGTATTTTAACAGTATTTTATATATATGTATATATATATTTTTATGCTTAGTAAAATTTTATATATTTATTGGTATTTATATACATATATGTATATATCTTCATATGTATATATATATTTATACTATATATATATATATACAATATTAGTGTATGTATATATATGTACTTTTATAATTAAGTATTTTCCTTATATATATATGTACTTTTAGAACATATGTATGTATATTTTCACTATGCATAATTTTACCATGTTAAAATAATAATATTTATTTTGCACTATTACCAAATTGTATTTTTAGTGTATTTAAATTGCTACAACCATTTGGTGTCCAAGCCTAGCATAGGTATTTGGGCTCAAATGTGTTTTCACACATTCAAGACCTGTACAAGTCATATTGGACTTGATTTATGGCCTTGGGTCCTGTATTTGAACTTTGGTTCAAATTATATACATGGACAAAATACGCAGATAATTAATTATTGTGTGCATTGTTGTTTTTGATTTTCTAAAAATACCTAAAGTATTGCTAAAATTGTGGAAAAATAGTTTTTAGATACTATGTTAAGTTAGCTAATTTAGTATAATTTTTGTAGTATTTAATTTACTGTTTTGCCACTAGTTTGGCATATGAAACCAAAACTCACTTTCTGTATACTTAGGAAAAACTAATTTTTATAAAATATTTGTACTGGTTAATAAATTCTAGAAAAATTATAATAAATTTCTATAATTAGCAAGGATCGTTTTTGTACTTTGTTTTGTGCAAAACTAGGCTTTTTGTCTATCTCTAAAATTATTAGAACACAATGATCTTTTAATTTATTTATAGATTAATTACGACTTGTAGCTTTTTGTGTTATTTGGAGTTTTAGTCGTGTTGAACCCCAACCCTCACTAGTGTAAAGACCCTAGAAAGTTAGTTAACATAGTGTGTCACCCCACATTGGTCTCCTATGCCAAGTTATCATTTTGGCTAGGTGTCCAGTCACAAGTCGTGTTTCACCAATTAGTGTCCTAGTGTTTTAGCTTAGTGTAAAAGCTAAGTTTATGTATGTATTTCTACGGTGACGAGTTACCGAACATCCATAGCACTTTTATCGCAGCTTGTTTTGCTAGAGGCAAGTACATCTACATACTCATTTACTGTCTTTTAATGCTAGAACATGTATTAACCCTGTTAAAAGACTGATCCTTGAGGTAGCAAGTTATATCTTCACATGTTGTATCACTTTCAGTACCGGCCATGTTTAGTACAGCTCTTATATCTTCACATGCTTCTTACGGGTTCTCAGTACAAGTTTCACTATGCTTTAGACTGCTCTGAGTATTCATATGTTTTTACTGCCCTCGTATCTCACATGATTAGAATATGGGTTATGGGAAAACTGATAGTATTGTACGTGATCACGACCCCCCCTATAGTAGCGAGCTTGGTCGCATTTTATATGCATACCTTGCCGTAGACTTTATACCAAGGCAGATTTGTGCGTATGTACATCTATTCGCCCTATCACTTGTACGAAAGTATATTTTATTATGTGCCACAGCACATTGTATATCTATTTGACCGATCACGTACCTGCTACAGTTTTAAACATTACATATACATCTGTCTCTATAACATATGTATCCTTGCCATGATAGATTATGATGACATGTTTCCAGTATTTCCTGTTTTATAGACTTATCACACCATGATCCTTGTTGTACATCTCTTTCATTATATGTTCAGTACTTTAGTTGTAGAGGTTGTACTTGCTCCCGTCCTGACAGAATAACGTTGTAGGTATACTTACTGAGGAAGAGTTGCTCTGTGATTCGTATTATGGAGTCACTGTCGAGGACCCGGTTTTGCCATGCGAGGATGTTCCTGCGGGGAGACTCGCCTAGTTTGCGTAGTCACTTGGGATACTTAGTATAGTCATGTATTAGACTACATCATTTTGTAACTGGACATGTATCCAGTTTTACATTTCAGTTTACTTGTACTTGGATATTTTACTTTATACGACGACTTTTGTGTTTGGAGCATTTATGATTCTTCTTCACTTATAGAACTGTTAGCACATTTAGTCTTATCTTGTTATCTCTAGAACAGCTTACTGCACTTTATCTTAAGCGTAGGCTGGACATGGCTCGGCCCGGCCCAACAATTTGGGTAACGGGTCGTGACATGTTTTTTTGGCGGCCCATGCAAGGTCCTGACTAAACTGTTTGGTTACGTTATTGTACCAAGCATGCCTGCAATTAGGAACTTAAGGTAATTAGACAACATTAGGAAAGACGCTTAGAACACCTAGAGGAATGCTAGGATTGCAACATAGGAAATACATCACATGTTTGCTATTATAATTAGATTTTTCTTGCATATGATTGCTTACTTTAAACAAGTCCTTATAAGTCTTTTTATGTGTAATTTAGATGGTGCTTACTCGTTCGTCCCAGTATGTTACTCCCGAGAATGGGGCCCTCCATATCCAGTCAGCTGACCAGTTGACTGATACACCCCCACCTACTACATTCCCCCACTCCACAGATCCACAGACCCAGATACCACCTTCCACATCCCAGGCCCAGCAGGACCCGATACTTCCACCACCTCCTATCACTATACCCACCCAGGCTTCCGTCACTCTCGACAGGACCCAGCTGCTCACACTGATCCAGGGGTTCCTAACAACCCATCAGGAGCAGACTACCCTACTCTACCAGAGCCTAGAGTTGGCCCGGAGCATTGAGGAGCGTCTTCTGTCTAGCAAGAGGCCGGCTTCTGTACACCATAAGGGACCGTCCAAGCATCAGGCTTTCCAGCAGAGAGCACCGACGCCACCCCAGCAGACTTACCGTCCCCCTACACCACATCACCCGACCCAGCTAGTTAGAGCCCCGGGACCCCGACAGCAGCAGCAGAAGGGAGCTTTTTGTGTATACTGCAAGAAGCAAGGCCATGACTTTCTCGTCTGTAGGAAGAGGTTGGGTCAGTGTTTAGCTTGTGGGTCTGCCATCCATCAGATTCGAGACTGCCCAGTAGCCAAGGGACCCCAGGGGAAGACTTATAGCCTAGTCCTTGAGCCGGAGCCGGAACAGGTTTCGGGAGGTTAGTTTTGATCGTAGACTTAGTCATTTTGTTGTGTTGCTTGCTATGCTAGAATATTGTAGGGTCTTCAATCCTTGTGAATTTCGAGGACAAAATTTTTCAAGGAGGGAAGACTTGTAAGCCCCTGATTTTCAAAATTCATTTTTAATTAGTGTTAATTATTTTTTGTGACAAATTAGCCTTAAAATAATTATTTAGATTTTTAGGAATTTTTCTAGAATTTTTAAATGTTTTAAAAGCATTTTGTAATTTTCTGAATTATTTTAATAGTGTTTTGCAATTATTAGAATTGTTTTTATATTGATTTGTAATAAATGAATTGTTATTTATTAAGAAATGCAAATCCTATTTTGCATTTAGCCCTAGGAAAACCTATTATGTAAATTCCTAAACCTAGGGGACCTAACTGCTAAACTACCTAACCCCCCCGACCGAACCCTCTCTCTCTCTCTCCTCTGACTCGACGCTGCCTCGACCGACCGACGCTGCCCCCCCGCCATTTCTGGCTGCCCCCGACCGACCTAAACCCTCTATTTAAACCCCCGCAGCCCCCCCGACCTAGCTACCACCACCCCGACGCACCACAGCCCCCAACCGCCCAGTTCTTCACCAAAAACCCTAGCCCTAACCCTAGCTCCGGCGAGACCCCCAGCGCCGCCCCTACGCCGAGCACCACCGCCCGCAACCACCACCGATAAGTTCGCCGCAGTGAGGCGAACGAGTCGCCACCGGAGCGCCCTGACCCCGACGTCTCCTCCGCCCGTCAGCACCCTCAAACCCCCCCTACGACGGCCGGACACGTAAGTTGCAAGTGTCGCGACGTGTCGTGCGTGTCTCGTGTTGGGTCGAAAGTGTTCGCCGTGTCCTGGCGAACACGAACGCAGACGAGGACACACGAGACTGAGCTCGTACGTGTCGTGCTAGGCGAAGACACGTAGATACCTGTGTCCTGAACTGTCCGGACACAGGCTCGTGTTTATTATTTTTTTTTTAATGTTTATGTTAATCAAAACCTAATAAAATCTGCCTAAGTCCTATCCCTAACACAACTAATGGGCTGACCCCCTGGCCAGCCCGTTCTAACTCGAATCCCCCCCCCGCTGGCTCAGGTTCGAATCCCCCCCCTTTCTCTTCTGTTTTCTTTTCTTTTCTTTTCTTTTTCTTTTTATGTTTTATATATATATATTTATATATATATATGTATATATATATATGTATTAGTATGTATATATGTATATACTGTATTTTAACAGTATTTTATATATATGTATATATATATTTTTATGCTTAGTAAAATTTTATATATTTATTGGTATTTATATACATATATGTATATCTTCATATGTATATATATATTTATACTATATATATATATATATATACAATATTAGTGTATGTATATATATGTACTTTTATAATTAAGTATTTTCCTTATATATATATATATATATATATATATATGTACTTTTAGAACATATGTATGTATATTTTCACTATGCATAATTTTACCATGTTAAAATAATAATATTTATTTTGCACTATTACCAAATTGTATTTTTAGTGTATTTAAATTGCTGCAACCATTTGGTGTCCAAGCCTAGCATGGGTATTTGGGCTCAAATGTGTTTTCACACATTCAAGACCTGTACAAGTCATATTGGACTTGATTCATGGCCTTGGGTCCTGTATTTGAACTTTGGTTCAAATTATATACATGGACAAAATACGCAGATAATTAATTATTGTGTGCATTGTTGTTTTTGATTTTCTAAAAATACCTAAAGTATTGCTAAAATTATGGAAAAATAGTTTTTAGATACTATGTTAAGTTAGCTAATTTAGTATAATTTTTGTAGTATTTAATTTACTATTTTGCCACTAGTTTGGCATATGAAACCAAAACTCACTTTCTGTATACTTAGGAAAAACTGATTTTTATAAAATATTTGTACTGGTTAATAAATTCTAGAAAAATTATAATAAATTTCTATAATTAGCAAGGATCGTTTTGGTACTTTGTTTTGTGCAAAACTAGGCTTTTTGCCTATCTCTAAAATTATTAGAACACAATGATCTTTTAATTTATTTATTGATTAATTACGACTTGTAGCTTTTTGTGTTATTTGGAGTTTTAGTCGTGTTGAACCCCAACCCTCACTAGTGTAAAGACCCTAGAAAGTTAGTTAACATAGTGTGTCACCCCACATTGGTCTCCTATGCCAAGTCATCATTTTGGCTAGGTGTCCAGTCACAAGTCGTGTTTCACCAATTAGTGTCCTAGTGTTTTAGCTTAGTGTAAAAGCTAAGTTTATGTATGTATTTCTATAGTGACGAGTTACCGGACATCCATAGCACTTTTATCGCAGCTTGTTTTGCTAGAGACAAGTACATCTACATACTCATTTACTGTCTTTTAATGCTAGAACATGTATTAACCCTGTTAAAAGACTGATCCTTGAGGTAGCAAGTTATGTCTTCACATGTTGTATCACTTTCAGTACCGGCCATGTTTAGTACAGCTCTTATATCTTCACATGCTTCTTACGGGTTCTCAGTACAAGTTTCACTATGCTTTAAACTGCTCTGAGTATTCACATGTTTTTACTGCCCTCGTATCTCACATGATTAGAATATGGGTTATGGGGAAACTGATAGTATTGTACGTGATCACGACCCCCCCTATAGTAGTGAGCTTGGTCGCATTTTATATGCATACCTTGCCGTAGGCTTTATACCAAGGCAGATTTGTGCGTATGTACATCTATTCGCCCTATCACTTGTATGAAAGTACATTTTATTATGTGCCACAGCACATTGTATATCTATTTGACCGATCACGTATCTGCTACAGTTTTAAACATTACATATACATCTGTCTCTATGACATATGTATCCTTGCCATGATAGATTATGATAACATGTTTCCAGTATTTCCTGTTTTATAGACTTATCACACCATGATCCTTGTTGTACATCTCTTTCATTATATGTTCAGTACTTTAGTTGTAGAGGTTGTACTTGCTTCCGTCCTGACAGGATAACGTTGTAGGTATACTTACTGAGGAAGAGTTGCTCTGTGATTCGTATTATGGAGTCACTTTCGAGGACCCGATTTTGCCATGCGAGGATGTTCCTGCGGGGAGACTCGCCTAGTTTACGTAGTCACTTGGGATACTTAGTATAGTCATGTATTAGACTACATCATTTTGTAACTGGACATGTATCCAGTTTTACATTTCAGTTTACTTGTACTTGGATATTTTACTTTATACGACGACTTTTGTGTTTGGAGCATTTTTGATTCTTCTTCACTTATAGAACTGTTAGCACATTTAGTCTTATCTTGTTATCTCTAGAACAGCTTACTGCGCTTTATCCTAAGCGTAGGCTGGACATGGCTCGGCCCGGCCCAATAATTTGGGTAACGGGTCGTGACAGCACCGAGTGGCGAGAATGCACAGGTAGCTGCAGAAGTATTAACAAGAGAGTCCGCTGGGGGTGATGCGGATACTACTGATGATACAGGGGATACAGTGTTGCCAGAGGTGCCCGACGAGGTATTATTGGGAAGAGAAATGAGAAAGAAATCACAGCCAGTGCGATTACAGGATTTTGTGACGAATGCTATTCGAAGTAAAAGTCCCCCCTTCACCACAGTTCATCTGTTTCCGTCACTTCCTCAGGTACTTCGTATCCTCTAACACAATTTCTAAGTTATGACATATTTATTGCTATACACAGAGATTTTCTTGCAGCTGTCACTGCAGGTGTTGAGCCTACTTCATATCGCCAGGCCTCGTGAGATTCAGGCTGGCGCGCGGCTATGCAAACTGAAATACAGGCTCTGGAAGATAATGGGACATGGAGTCTTGTCAATTTGCCTCCTGGGAAGAAAGCATTGGAAAGTAGATGGGTGTACAAAATAAAGCAACTCTGACGGCAGTGTTGAGCGCTTAAAGGCACGGCTGGTTGTGTTCGGTAATCATCAGGTTGAGGGGATCGACTATTCAGAGACATTTGCACCGGTAGCTAAGATGCCTACAGTTCGGACGTTTTTGGCTGTTGCCGCTGTGAGAGGCTGGACTTTGCACCAGATGGATGTGCACAATACTTTTCTTCATGGAGATCTGACAGAAGAAGTGTATATGAAGTTGCCGCCAGGTTTTTCGTATAGTGAACCCAACAAAGTGTGTCGCCTGCATAAGTCTCTATATGGATTGAAACAGGCACCACGTTGTTGGTTTGCTAAGCTTGCTGCTTCTCTGATATCCTATGGATTTATTCAATCTCATTATGATTATTCATTTTTCTCTCTTTTTAAAGGAAAGGTTGAGTTACATGTTTTGATCTATGTGGATGATATGATTGTGTCTGGTAATGACTCAGGTGCTTTAGATGCTTTCAAAAAGTACCTTAGTTCTTGCTTTCATATGAAGGTCCTTGGTGTGTTGAAGTACTTTCTTGGCATAGAGGTGGCTCGGAGTGCAGAAAGAATTTCCTTGTGTCAACGGAAGTATGCTTTGGACATTATTTCAGAATGCGACTTGATGGGGTCTCGACCTGATGGCTTTCCCATGGAGCCCAATCACAAGCTGGCAGAATCGAATAGTCCAAAGCTGGCGGATGCAGAGACTTATCGGAGGCTGGTTGGGAGGTTGATTTATCTATCATTTACTCGTCCTGACTTAGCCTATGCTGTGCATATCTTGTCTCAATTCTTACAGGAGCCTCGGCAAGATCATTGGCATGCTGCTTTGAGAGTTGTCAGATATCTCAAACATGCACCGGGACAGGGTATTCTTTTGAAAGCTAATTGTGATCTCCATATTTCTGGTTGGTGTGATTCCGACTGGGTCAGTTGTCCCTTGACTCGCCGCTCTGTTACAGGCTGGTTGGTGTTTCTGGGGAGGTCTCCTATTTCTTGGAAGACCAAGAAGCAACCAACTGTTTTCCGATCTTCCGCTGAAGCTGAATACCGATCTCTTGCTGCGCTTGTTTGTGAGTTGAAATGGTTGAAGGAGTTATTGGTGTGTTTGGGCGTTCGTCAGAAGTCTGCTATGTCGGTGTATTGTGACTGTCAGTCAGCCCTGCACCTGGCTCAGAACCCGGTATTTCATGAGCGTAGTAAGCATATTGAGGTGGATTTGCATTTTGTACACGATGTTATTAGAGATGGCACCGTAATAGCCTCGCATGTTCCTACTTCTTCTCAACTGGCTGACATCTTCACCAATCCCCTTGGAAAGCATGTATTTGATTCTTTACTTTCCAAGTTGGACATTTGTGACTTGCATGCTCCAACTTGAGGGGGGTGTTAGATTATATTTGTAACTAATGTAATATGGCCCATAAAGCCCACTCGTGTAGACACTATATATATTGTAAATTGTTCCATCAATGAGAACAAGGATTATTATTCCCTACATTAGCACCCCCAATTTTTTATTTTTTATTTTGTGGTATGATACAAACGTTTTTTACTCTCTCTTTTTTCTCTCCAAATTTTGGCAGTTTTATTGTATAAACATGATTGTCAAAATTCCTCCATTTTTTGGACTTAATTGTGTATGTTCCAAAGTTTCAAAGCTCCTCTAATGGAGGTTTGAAACTTAGAAAATAGTGCCTTATTGGACTTCTACTAATAGACCATAACAAAACATGTATTACATATAAATCTAAGAATCTAAACAAAAGAAACTAGCTAGATTTGAGAAAATCTAAAATCTAAAAAAACATAGTTTCATTTGGTGATATTGTATATTGATTGTGTAGGTTTGTTCTCGTCATCTACGTCGATAATTGTTGCGAGATTTAGAGTTTAGGCTTGGAAAAGAAAAAGATGAAGAAGAGGAGAAAAACGGTGTGGGTTTCCCTAAAGAAAAAGTGTGTTTCCCCTAAGGCCTCGTTAGGTTTGCAGAAAGGAATGGAAAGAAAACCAATTCCTTGGTATTTTCTTTCTTTTGAAAAATTATAATTTTTATTGATTTTTATTTCCAATGTTTGGAAAATACTTCAATATGGAAAAGTAATTTATTGCTTAAATAGATAGAATCATTTTCTTTCCTAATTTTTCTTTCGTTGGGAATCACTTTTCTTTCCTCCTCAATTTTTTTGACACCCAAACATAAGAAGCTAATCACTTTCCTTACCCATAATTCCGCAAACCAAACGAGGCCCAAGTGTAAAATGAAGTAAGTTTTGTTGTACCTTAACCAGTGTTGCCTCCGAGAATATTTTATTGATCCAATAACACTGACAATCTTTTTTAGGGCTGCCTTCCCATGACTTAATCTTTCATGTGGAATAAGAGTTTACATTTCGTAAGTTGTTGAAGGAATCCAAAAATTATCAACAAAAACTATAATGACGGTTGTAGATGAATTATACGTGTATACAACATCAAAATACAAATAGCTAGCAACATTCAGTAAGAGCATCATTAGTAGTTGGGACTCTCAAATGCAATCTGAGGCCTAAAATTTATAAAAAAGAAGAAGTTAGATGTAGAATGTGTTGGATTTGGATGAGAATAGTAGAAAATGATAAAGTGAGCTCCGATTCCAAAGATTGTCTAGTCAAAAATTAATGTAGAAAAAGTAATATAAAGTTTAGAATCTAGAAAGTTGAGCTCCAAATTGGGACTTATTATTCTACAAAACGACTTTCTACAATCTAGAATCTAGAAATTAGGAGGCCCAACCCTTAGCACCTATGGATGGGATGCGGCAAAAATTGTAAAAATTGGGACTAGGGATGAAACTTATTATTCTACAAAATGAGCTCATACATTCTAAATCTAAAATCTAGAAAATGAGATGGGCCTTACTAATGATGCTCTAATTGATAAGAAATAATAATTCGTGGAATAAATATTTGAACTTTAATAGCTTTAACTTAAACCATTTTTGTTGTGGATTTTTTTTAAAACACAAGTATTTCATGACTAATATCCAAAAAGCAAGTCAAGCTCGCTAGGAAAAATTGAAAGCGATCAAAATCCTTAGAATGATAGCAGTAAAAACTGCTAAAAGAACTAGCAATCAAGTTGTTAAAGATAGAGCAAAGCTCTGGACTAGCAGATAAAACTAGTGAATAATTTACTAAACAGAATAGTTGAGCAGACTGCTGGTGGTCAGAACCATCGTTCAAAGCAAGATTTGACCATCTCCATCAATTCTCTTACTATAAGGCCCTGTTTGGTAACCTTGAAGTGGGCCTGGATTCCTAAAAAGGGGGAAAGTGGTGAATGGAATTTAATGTGCGGGTGTTTGGTTGGTGGGGGTTGGTGCGGGTTTATTCGGGAATGAAATCCGAACTCCTTTCATTCATTTTCAACGCTTCGAGTTCCTTCCTCCGAGAGCGGAAGTGGGAGGAAGACGCTAGGAAAGGACTCTTCAGTCCGGTGTTTTCCTTTCCGCCAGGAAACTCAATTCTCCCCAGTTGGTTTGCGGTCACCCCCTCTGTTCATTCTCGACTACTGACAATATGCATGCTATTTTCCCCAAAATTTCTCTATTTCTCGATGATATAGTGTATGAATACGTACTTGTAGATTAGATATGTGGGTTCTGAACACATATTTTTCTCATCCTTTCATTTTTGTTTATTATTTTGTGTAGATCGAGCAGCTTTCTATATTTTCCACCATCATTCGTTGGTTTTAATGTGTTGTTGGTTCAGATCTTGTAGATCTATCTGTTTTTATGGCAGATCTGACTCATGGACTGATTTTTTTTTGAGTTTTTATAGTTTTATGTTGTAGATCGAGTAGGAAAAATAATTATTCCGTATTTTTAAATCAGATCTGTAGGATTTTAATACATATTATAGTTTTTGGGATATTTCGTGCAATACTTTGTGTAGATCGAGCAGATCTATATTTTTGAACATGAGTTCGTTGGTTTATTGGTTCAGATCTTGTAGATCAATCTGTTTTTATGGCAGATCTGAATCATGGACTGATTTTTTTTGGAGTTTTTGTAGTTTGATGTTGTAGATCGAGTAGGAAAAATAATTATTTTGTATTTCTGCCTCAGATCTGTGGGTTTTTAATACATATTATAGTTTTTGTTTCATTTCGTGCAATACTTTGTGTAGATCGAGCAGATCTATATTTTTGAACATGAGTTCGTTGGTTTATTGGTTCAGATCTTGTAGATCTATCTGTTTTTATGGCATATCCGAATCATGGACTGATTTTTTTGGGAGTTTTTGTAGTTTGATGTTGTAGATCGAGTAGGAAAAATAATTATTCCGTATTTTTAAATCAGATCTGTGGGTTTTTAATACATATTATAGTTTTTGTTTCATTTCGTGCAATACTTTGTGTAGATCGAGCAGATCTATATTTTTAAACATGAGTTCGTTGGTTTATTGGTTTAGATCTTGTAGATGTATATGTTTTTATGACAGATCTACATCATAGAGTTAATTTATTGTCGAGTTTTTGTAAATTTAAGTTGTAGATCGAATGTTGAACTTAGAAATAAGAAATTATTGTATTAATTAGGTCAGATCTGTGGAGGATGAATACGTATTGTAAATTTCTTTCAGATCTATTAATTAGGTCAGATTTGTTGGTTTTATTGTCTTATTGGGTTTGATCTTTTAGATCTATATATTTTTATGGCAGATCTATATCATATACGTAATTTTTTGTCCGAGTTTTTGTAAATTTAATGTATTTACTTACCTTATTAACTATTCTTGGACTATGATGAGGAGGGAAATTTTGAGGTATTTGGGTATACCAACTGTTAGTGACCTTTGTAGCATTCCTCATCTTGTGTGATGGGTTGAAGAGGCAGAAAATTTTAGGTGGCAAACTTGAACTTTCGTAGATATCCCAAATGATCTACTGAAATTTGTTTGCATTCCTCGTCACACGATGATTGGTTGAAGAGGCTTCAATTTTAAGTTTGAAGCTTGCTTGTATTATACTTAATTTCTCTGCATTCCCCATCACACTATGATGGGTGAAGAGGTAACAAAGGTTGCTAATTTGCCTATGATGAAAAGAATCCTAAATCTGAGTCAGTAATTTTTAAAGTAAAATACAATTACTATATTTTACATTTTATGTTTGTTTTCTGTTCATTAATAGTTTGTGCATTATGGACTTGATTATTTTTGTGCAAGTTTCTGTCTGTTGTCTGAAAGTACCTTATTTTTTTGGGTGAAATGTTCGAGTTCAGTTACTTTGTATGCTCGAGTTCCTGTTGAAATGTGTATTAATCTACCTTTTTTTTTGGGTGTACATTTAGTTTAAATGTTCGAGTTCAGTTACTTTTACTTTGTATGCTCGAGTCCCTGTTCAAATGTGTATTAAATGTACCTTATTTTTTTGGGTGTACATTTAGTTTAAATGTTCGAGTTCAGTTACTTTGTATGCTCGAGCCCCTGTTTAAATTTGTATTAAATCTGACACAATATTTCAGTAATTATGTTAAGTTAAATACAATTACTATATTTTACATTTTATGTTGTTTTTTGTTCATTAATAGTGTATTTTTTATGGACTTGATTCTTTTTGTGCAAGTTTCTGTCTTTTACTTTTACTTTGTATGCTCGAGCCCCTGTTCAAATGTGTGTTAAATCTGACTAAATATTTCAGTAATTTTTTAAGTTAGCCAAAATTACTATGTCAAACATTTTATGTTCGTTTTCTGTTCATTAATAGTGTGTTTTTTAAGGACTTGATTCTTTTTGTGCAAGTTTCTGTCTTTTACTTTACTTTGTATGCTCGGGCCCCTATTCAAATGTGTGTTAAATCTGACTCAATATTATATTAAATTTATGACTTTGGTACAATCTACCACTGCTTCCCCTTTGTAGGATGGATATATATGATCCTACGGTACTAGCTACTGTTGCTAGTACTATGAGTGTGATTAATGTCGTTATATCTTTGTTGGTTGAGGAGGAGGATTATCGACCTGGCATTGCTAGGGAGCCTTCCGAGATTAGACAACAATGGAGAGATGCGCACATGTATCAAATTTTGTGGGGAGGAAAAGACAATTGCGTATCCTATCTTAGGATGAGCACGGCTTCTTTCTATACGTTAGTGCGTATGCTAAGGGGAAATGGGTCGCTCTGGGATAGTCGTTGGGTTTGTGTCGAAGAACAGGTTGCAATATTTCTGTACATGTTAGGGCACAAGTCAAAAAAACAGAGTATGCAATGTTGACTTCGTGAGATCGGGTGAAACGATTTCAAGATACTTTCACCTTGTACTAGGGTCTATATTTACCCTACGTGGATTAGTTATGAAGCAACCTGGACCTGAAACTTCAATTGAGATAAGGCAAAACTGTGAATGGTTTCCTTATTTTCAGGTAATTATTACCTAAAAAAGTCTACTTTTAGTACTTATTTTCTTAGTAATGTTAGTTAACTAACATACTTGAATCAACTGTAGGATTGTATCGGGTTAATAGATGGAACCCATATCCAAGCCACATTGCCTTTATCAGAGGCCCCTCATTTTAGGGGTAGGAAGGATACACTAACACAAAATGTATTAGCTGCCGCTACCCCCAATAAGAAGTTTTTCTACGTGTTAGCTGGTTGGGAGGGGTCAGCTAATGATATGACTGTTTTGAAGGATGCCCTCTCTAAGCCCCCCCCCCCCCCCCCCCCCACCAAATGGACTTAAAACTATTGAAGGTATTAAATAGTTAATAGTCTAAAAAATTTCTAGAGGCTCGTTACATAGAAACTTATTAGTGTTGTATATTGTTGTAGGCAAGTACTATCTAGTTGATGCTGGATATACAACTATGCCTGGGTTCATAGCCCCCTATCGTGGTATGAGATGCCATCTATCCCACACAAAGGGACATGAACCTAGGAATGCAAAGGAGCTCTTCAATTGGAGGCATTCAAAATTGCGAAGCAAAATAGAATGTGCCTTTGGTACCCTTAAGAATCGGTTTTGCATCTTAGGATCCAAAAAATTTCACTTCTTCTCCACCCAAGTTGATCTTGTAATTGTTTGTTGTATTTTGCATAATTTTATACTTGGGATCGATCCTAATGATGGATTAGATGTTTAAGTTGACATGGATGGGACGACGACCTCCGAAAATGAGAGCGTTTATCACTTCGAACAATTCACGCAAAATAGTTCACAAGCTGAACAAAGAAGCGTGAAAAAAGCGTGGGAAGGATTTCGTGACAACATATCTGCTGAAATGTGGCATGACTACTGCCAGGGAAAGGGTACCTAACCTGTCCCTATACTTTTGTTTTTGGGAAGTGTACATTAATTCATTTTGGTACACTTTAGGTTCTGTTGTTGGAGGGAACTCTTTTGCCAGGGACATATAATTAGCATGGGATGTCTTTAATGACTTTTTTGGTCTGTTATGTCTGCAAGTATTCAATATTTCAGTATGTTCTGTTTGCTGGTTTGCAAGTGCGTTATTTTTGGTGCTGTTTTCAGGCGAAATGGGAGATAATTTTGGAAAACATGGTAATAGCCCCTTTGCCCCTCCAAAGCTAAGGCGTGCTTCTTTTGGTAAAGAAACAACAAGCCTTCAACAGGAAACCACATCGACCTTTTCACCTAGTAATTCTCTACCAAATGTGAACTGGAGTCGATCGGTAGATCCTTATTTGGATTCATATTCATATATCCAAAGTGAAAGATCTAATCCGGAAAAGGAATTTAAAGAGGTGGTTGCCACATCTCCTTCTAAGAAGAATAATTCAAAGAAGGGTAGTCAAATCAACAAACGTTGGCACCAATCTCATACAGATTTGCTTTTGAGCGTTCTTTGTGATGAGGCAAACAATTGTGGGAAGCCGGACAAAACCTTCAAAAAAAGTTCTTTGGAAAGGGGGGTTGGTGTTGTGAATGAAAGGTTTGGTGAGAGTTACTGTGAAACCCAGTTTTTGGATTTGTAATTTATTATTATTATTATATATTATTACTATTATTATTATATATTATTTATTTAGTCGGTTTTAGAAAACAAATATTATTTTTAAATAAATCGTTGACTTTTGATTGCGGCCCTGCCCCGATTTCGAGTCCGGACTCCGCACTCGAGTTCGAACCCGTCTTCCATTTCCTAAACCCAATTCGGTTTCCAGTCCCGAATCCACCCTAAACCCTTGAATTAATTATTAGCCTTGATTATATATATATATATATATATATATATATATATATATATATATATATATATATATATATAAATTCTATTTATGGTTAAAAAAATAAAAAAATAAAACAAAAACCCAAGGCCAGGACCTGGCTAACCCCACGCCCCACGACCTGGACCAACTTTCCCTCTTAATCCCACGTATCCCTCTCTCCTACAACCCCTCATCTCCTTACAAACCCTTTTCCCTTTTCCTTTTATTTTAACCACCATCAGCACCAACACTCCTCCATCCCCACTCCCATTTCATTTTTCTCTCTCTCAATTCCTCCCCAAGCCCAGTACCCGAGCCTTGCTGAGCTCTCCCGAAGCCGCTCGACTCCGCGCCCGGTCATCTCCAGCGCCCCCGTGCCCTAGGCCCGCGATCGGCCACGCCCGCCGGCCTCCGTCGACCCCGGCGCCCTCCCGGCGCCATCCCCTCTCGGCCGAACACTCCCGTCGATCTCCCGAGCGCGCCCCAGCGCTCCACCGCCAGCCGGCCCCGACGCACCTCCGCCCGAGCGCCGACTCCGCGGCCACCCGTGACCCGCCGGACCCCGATCCGGCCCGCCCCGACGTTCCCCGCGGCAACCCCGCGCGCAACCCGAGCCCAGCGCCCCTTTCCAGCCGCTGTCGCCCCCAGCAGCCCGATCTGCGCGCGCGTAGCCCCGTCCCGAGTGGACAGCACCTGCGTGTGCTTTCGGTGTGGTTCGATTCCGAGTTCGTTCCCGCGGATTTGCGTGTCCCGAGTCCGAGGCAACCCTTCGGATTCCGTCGATTTGGGTAATTTCTGATTAATCATAGTAGTTCGTCCCTCCCATGTCTATGATGAGATTGGCCCACGAATTCCCTCGGGAATTCGATTCTTGGGTTACGTTTTGTTTTCGGGATTTTTTGAGAGACTTTCGGGAAAGCCTCTGTTAGTTGGTTTTGATTTTTCGAAACTTTCGGAAATGAATTCTGAGAATATTTGGTTTTCGGATCTTTTCGGAATTGTGCTGTGATGTTTTCTGGGTTGGTTTCGGATTCCCGAATTCGTTTCGGGTTGTTCCGAATTAATATTGGAATGATTGTGGTTATTTATTTATATATATTTTGGATTTCCCTGGTTTGGGATACTTGCAGGAAAATATTGGCATACTTTCCCAGTTTTTGGGTTGACCGAAAATAGAGAAAATGCTGCCAGATTTTCTATAAAATTTAATTATATTTTAAAATGATTTTAGATGGTTTTTCGGAAAATATTATTATTTTGGATTTTTGGGCGACGATCGTATTGGTCAATGGGCCCTGGCTAAGTGCAAACGAAACCGGCTTCTCCCGGACGTTGAGGCATTAGCCTATATATGACGATTGGACCAATATCTGAGACTCATTATTAATTTAATTTATTTTAATTATTAATTTATTCATAATTAATTTGTAGGATAATTTTAGAATTAACAACTGTTTCTCTTATTTCAATTTATGTAAAATAAATTGTAAGGGCATAAGCCCAGCTTTTCTATTTTTCTCTGTGGCCTGTAATTTTGTAGCGTAGGTTTTCTGTCATTCTCTGGTTTTACGATTTTTTAGCGTACGCGTAAATCTAAAATAAATATTACTTTAATATAGAAAATTAATAAAGTTTTTCTCACATTAAAATTTACAAGCTTTAAATATTTTTAACGACGATCATGTTTTCTCATTAAAACAAGAAATATAGTTTTATATGTATAATTACGAAAATACAAAGTTTTAATCAATTAAATTGGTAACTACGAGTTTTTCCAAAATACAAAGTTAAATTGATCTTTCCCTCGTTATTAATTACAATGCACCGATAATCGCGTTTTGTTCGTGTTTACTAAATAAAGATTAAAATTTGACTAGGACAAACTTAGATATTGCAACTAGCATAGTTAGCTTGGTAACTCTGGAATCTGAGTCAACTTCTTGAATGTAGGATTTCGAGGACGAGTCTCAATCCCATCTCGAAGTCTTCAACCCTTCAAGTCCAGTCCAATTTGAGGCAAGTACATTTTGTGTTAGTTTACAATTATTTAGTAATCGTGTTATTGCAAGTTTAAACCACGATGCAATACGAAACTCTCTCTGAGAGCACTGACTGTAACTACTGTAACTGTTTGGGGACTGGGGGAGTAGTGTAATGAGTATGACCACATCCAAAGTAACTTAGAACTGTATTAGCTTACCCCTCATACACATGGGGATAAGCCGTATCGTATCAATAGGATACAACTGTACAACCCAAGCCGGTCATATTCATTGCCTATTCAAATCACACTGTTTAACTGCTAGAAAACTGTTTACTTCAAATTGTTTAAAAGTGCATGATTCTATTATTATTTTAATTGTCAAATTAGTATGAATTGTACTTTGCTCCCTCCTGACTGGAGATACATTTTTTGGGGATATTGAGGATGCTGAGCTGTTAATCAACAGCTATTATGACCCAGTTCTGTACCCCGTGGTGCTGCCAGAGTCCCCTTTTGAAGGACGCAGGACCTGAGGCCGATGAGCCGAATGCTTAGCTAGACTTTCCTGTTTTCAGTTTGGTTGTTGTTTTTGAAAATTCTGTTATTTGAATTTAGTATTTTAATTCAGTTCATTTACTTCCAGTTGTATTTATTTCAATGTTTAATAAAGTTTTAAATTCCTGAATATTGAGTTGTGACAAATATAGATGTTGTTGTGGTTACCTGCTAACGGAACAGCTTACTGCCGTCGTCTTAACAACGGTGCAGGCTGGGCATGATCCGGTTTGACCCAATTATTTGGGATCGGGTTGTGACAGTTACACGTGGATAAATGTCCAAAATCATCTTAGAGTGCAAAAGGGTAAATGGTTGGACATTTTGAAGGCGAAGGACATGTCAGGGACGGAATGGGATGAGGATAGCAAGACTATAACTTTGGATGAAGAAACCTATAACGATCTTGATAAGGTAATTGTGGCATGACTTGCTAGTACTATAGTTACTTTTACAACTTATGTGTATTTTCCTACTTGTAGCTTATACTAATGTGTATTTTCATTGTCTATATAGGCTAAATCAAGGTTGTGTCTATACATCAACAAATCCATACGAAACTATGATTTGTTGAGGGTGATTTGTGGGGATGACCATGCAACTGGTAGTCAGTCTAGATCCTGTTATGACCAATATTGTGTTAATGAGAAGGAGGTTGTTAATTTGGATCATGTGAATGAGGACCCTGTAGGTGAGAACAGGGAACCTAGCAAGTCTTCAATCCTAAGTAAGACAACAAGTAAATCAAAAAGCGTCCAATCATCTGGTTTTAAGCGCCATAGAGATGCGGTGGAGGAGTACATGCCTAACTTGGTAAACTCTTTGACCGTAATTGGTCAAGTTCTAGATTCTGCGTTTGGGGGGGGGGGTCATGTAGAAAAAGTGGGTAGTAAAGTATGGGATCTAGTGGAGTGTTATGAAGAAGATGTCCTCAACGCTGCGTACGATTTTCTTATTCAAAATCTGGGTGAGGCTAAAAGATTTGTAGGTTAGCCTCTAGCACAACGCAGCAAGTGGTTGGAGGGTTTCAAATCCAGGAGGTTGTCCCCACCAAATCAGGACTAATTCCACCAGCTAGCCAAATGATGGTTCATTTTGTTAATGTAGTTTAGTATTTCTGCAAATTTGTGTAACTATTTGTACTATCGACATGAAGACAGTTAAGAAAAGACCATTACGGCTGATCTTTGTATTATTTTGATGCAAGAACACTTGCACTCTCTGCCCCTCTAAAATATTGGGCAGCTAGTAGCCCATGAAATGTGTAATACTTAGATATGTTGCAGCCATGTACAACACCATGGCTTACTATATTTTATATATTTTCTGTTATCTGACATGTTGTTTTTAAGGTTTTTTTGTCCTGCTGAATACATGTTTTCGTAACTTTTTTTAAGCTATTTCCGTTGTCTTCCTGTTGGGTTTGCCTTGCTGTTTCAGGTCTTACTAAGTTCTATTTTTTTTAAGTTTGTTGGCTTTGCCTTGCTGTTATCCTATTCTTTTATCTACCCTATTTTGCTATTTCTGTTATTTCAGCTTGCATTCGTCCTATTCTTTTATCTGCTATTTTTGCCCTATCTTGCTTTACAGCCTACCGGCAGACCATGTCTTACTACGTCGTTCTGAGGGGAAGAGTGCCTGGGGTTTATACCAATTTGCTTGAATGCTACAATCAAGTTCATGGTTTTAAGGGTGCTTGCTACTTCAAGTGTCAAGATTGGTCGGAGGCTTTTGGATACTTCCAAAAGTCAGAACACTTGCATACCATAGCAAAGTCGTCCTCTGTCCATAATGTCCAGCTCTTCAGTATGCTTCATGTCTGCACTTTTTTCTTTGTGAGTTTTCTAGTATTTGTGTTTTATATGTTTGTCGTCTAGAATCTTAACTATGGCACTCTCATGAGGGTGAACTAATCATATGTTGTACATATTTTCCTTTTTTCCTTGTCTACTCAGTTTATGCATTATATTTGCAGACTGATGTGGGAACCAATATTATGCTTTTGGTATTTTAGCTATTTTCTTCCAATTTTCTGTCTTATATATGTTTTTGTATGTCTTTCTTCTGCCTTTCTTTCATATTCAGTTTCGGGTTGGAGTTTCTTTGCAGTATACTATCCTGCCTTTCTTTCATATTCAGTTTATGTTTTATTTTCTAGGCTGTGATGAAGGGGGAAATATGATATTTTTGGTATTTTACTATCACGACCCGCTACCCAAATTGTTGGGCCAGGCCGAGTCATGCCCAGCCTACGTTTGAGATAAAACGTAGTAAGGTGTTCTAAAGACAACATGATAAGACTAAATGTGCTAACAGTTCTATAAGTGAATAAAAGTCATAAATGCTCCAAACACAAAAGTCGTCTCATATAGTAAAATGTCCAAGTACTAGTCTGAAATGTAAAACTGGATACATGTCCAGTTACAAAACACGTAGTCTAATACATGACTACTCTCAAAAGTCTAAAGCAAAAAGACAACTAGGCGAGGTTCCCCACAGGAACATCCTCGTAAAGCAAAGCCGGGTCCTCGGCAGTATCTCCATAATATGAGACGCAGAGTAACTCCTCCTCAGTAAGGACACCTACAACGTTATCCTGTCAGGACGAGAGCAAGTACTGAATCTAACAAACTAGCATATGAAACATGGAAATGAACATAAGAGGAATAACTGGAAACATGGCATCACATAGTCTATCATGGCAAGGATACATATGTCGTAGAGACAGATGTATATGTAATATTTAAAACTGTAGCATGTACGTGATCGGTCAATAGATGTACAATGTGCAGGGGCACATGTAAATGAAATGTACATACGTACAAGTGTAAAGGCGGTAGATGTACATACGTACAAATACAGCTTTGAGATAAAAGCCTACGGCGCAGTAACATATAAAATAAAACTTTGTTCGGTACTATAGAGGGGGTATGATCACGTACACTACTATCAGTTTCCCCATAACCCAGGTTCTAATCATGTGAGAGATACATAAAGACTGTTCTAAACATGGTAGTAATGGAAAGTACAATATGTGATATTTTAATTTGCTACCCCAAGGATCAGCATTTAACATGGTTGGATTAGCAGTTCATTTATGTGACAATATGTAAAGTTTGTGGAAAGTACTTGCCTCTAGCAAAACAAAGCAAAGCAAGCTGCGATAAAAGTGCTATAGATGTCTGGTAACTCGTCACTGTAGAAATAAATACATAAACTTAGTTTTTACACTAAGCTAAAACACTTGGACACTAATTGGTGCGACACGACTTGTGACTGGGCACCTAGCCAAAATGATGATTTTAGCATAGGAGACCAATGTGGGGTGAAACACTACTTTAACTAACTTTCTAGGGTCTTTACACTAGTGAGGGGTGAGGTTCAATATGGCTAAAACTCAAAATAGCACAAAAAGTTGCAAGTCGTAATTATTCAATAAATAAATCAAATGATCATCGTATTTTAACAATTTTTGAGATAGACAAAAAGCTTATTTTTACATAAACTAAAGTACCAAAAAGATCCTTGTTAATTATAGAAATTTATTATAGTTTTTCTGGAATTTATTAACCAGTACAAGTATTTTATAAAAATCAGTTTTCCTAAGTATACGGAAAATGAGTTTTGGTTTCATATGCCAAACTAGTGGCAAAACTATAAATTAAATACTATAAAAATTATACTAAATTAGCTAAATTAACAAAGTATCTAAATACTATTTTTCTAGAATTGTAACAATACTTTAAGTATTTTTAAAAAATCATAAACAGCATTGCACACAATTAAAATTAAATAATTAATTATCTGCGTATTTTGTCCATGTATATAATTTGAACCGAAGTTCAAATACAGGACCTAAGGCCATGAATCAAGTCCAATATGACTTGTACAGGTCTTGAATGTGTGAAAACACATTTGGGCCCAAAAACCCATGCTAGGCTTGGACACCAAATGGTTGCAGTAATTTAAATACACTAAAATACAAATTGGTAAAAGTGTAAAATAAATATTAATATTTTAATAAGGTAAAATTATACAAAATGAATATATATACATACATATGTTAAAAATACATATATATATAAGAAAAATACTTAACTATAAAGTATATATATATATACAAATATTGTATACATATATATAATAATATATATATAATAATAATATATATACACATGAACATATATGCATATATACATATTATAATAAAGTACTAAATATAACATATATATATATATATATATATATATATATATATATATATATATATATATATATATATATATATATATATATATATATATATATATATACAGTACATATATATACAGTACATATATATAATACAGAATAATAATACATATATATACAATTATATGTATATACATATATACATAAAAAAAATACATATATACATAAATATATATATAAATAACAGAAAAAGAGAAAAAGAAAAAGGAAAAGAAAAAGAAATGAAAACAGCAGTAAGGGGGCTCGAACTCGAGCCAGAGAGCGCGTGCGCGCGGGGAGGGGGTTTAGACTAGGTCGGGCTGGCCAGGGGGTCAGCCCGAGGGTTGTGTTAGGATTAGGTTTAGGCTATAGTTATTTAGGTTAGGTTAAATATTATATATAAAAAAATAATAAAATCGATCCTGTGTCCGAACAGTTAGGGACACAGGATTCTACGTGTCCGTGCTAAGCACGACACGTACGGGACATGAAACTCGTGTCCAGTCCTACCTTCGTGTTCGTCCGGACACGTCGAACAACATACGTCAAACACGAGACACGTACGACACGCTTTCGACACCGCTACTCACGTGTCCGATTGCTGGGGAGGTTTCGAAGGGGCTGGACGGCGGCGGAGGCGTCGGCGAGGCGGGGCTCGGGTGGCGCTGGGGTCGTCTCGTCGAGGCGAAGCGACTAGTGGTGTTTGGGGGCGGTGAATGTCAACGGCGGGGCTGGGCGAGGCTCGCCGGAGTTAGGTTTAGGATTTGGAGTTTGGGGCTGTCGGCGAGGCGGTCGGGGGTGGCTAGGTGATGATTTAGGGTTAGTGTTTGGTCTGGGGAAAAAGGGGGGTTTAAATAGGCGGGTTTGAGGCGGTCGGGGGACTGTGCGCTGGCCGAAAATGGCGGGGGCAGTCGCCGGTCAGCCGTCGTCGGTCATCGGACAGGGAGTGGGTAAAAGGGAAATTAGCATCTAGGTCCCTATAGTTTTAGGATTTACACAAAAGCCCTAACAGTTAAACAATGCAAATAATAATTTGCATTCCACACTTAAAACATTTTATTAATTACAAATTGATATTAAAATAATTCTAATAATTATAAAATGATATTAAAACAATTTAGAAAATTGTAAATTGATATTTTTTGTATTTAAAACTCATTTAAAATTCATTTAAAAATTCTAGAAAAATTCCTAAAAATCATAATAAATATTTTAAGGCTAAAAATGACATTAATAATTAATTAACACTAATTAAATAATTTTTGAAAAAGAGGGGCTTACAAGTCTTCCATCCTTGAAAAATTTCGTCCTCGAAATTCAAAAGGATTGAAGATCCTACAATATTCTAACATAGCAAGCAATGCAACAAATGACTAAGGCTATGATCGAAACTAACCTCTAAGGTATCAAGCGGGAACGGGTGGTTCTCTCACAGCGGTTGGATCGAACAAGTATTCTCTCCCTCATGTCCGACTCCCTCTCCCAAGTAGATTCACCTAGAGAGTGACGGCTCCAAGCTACTCGTACTAAGGGTATAACCTTGCTCCTCAGCCTCTTCTCTCTCCTGTCTAATATCTCCACTGGCTGCTCAGAAACTGTAAGGCTCGGTCCGACCTCCAACTCTGAATGATCTAGCACATGACTGGGGTCTGGAACATATCTCCTCAGCTGAGATACGTGAAAGACATCGTGAACTCCTGCTAGGTTGGGTGGAAGTGCAACCCTGTAAGCTACCTCTCCAATCCTGCCAAGTACCTCGAACGGCCCGATGTATCTGGGGCTCAGCTTCCCTCCTCGTCCGAACCAGATCGTCCCTCTAGTAGGTGATATCTTCACTAGTACCATATCACCGTCTGCGAACTCCATCGGTCTGCGACTAGCATCAGTCCAGTGTTTCTGCCTGTCCTGAGCTACTCTGAGCCTGTCTCTGATCATCCCGACTTTCTCTGCTGCATCTGTGATCATCTCTAGCCCAAGCATAACTCTGTCTCCAACATCATCCCAAAAGAGTGGTGTGCGGCATCGTCGTCCATAAAGCACCTCGAAAGGAGACATACCGATACTGGCTTGGTAGCTGTTGTTGTATGAAAACTCTACCAAGTGCAGATGGCTCTTCCATGATCCTCCGAAGTCCAGCACGCAGGTCCTCAATATATCCTTCAGTGTCTGTATCGTCCTCTCGGACAGCCCATCTGTCTGCGGATGGTACGCCGTACTGAACTTGAGCCTACTGCCCAACTCCTCATGTAAGCTCCTCCAGTAGTGGGATGTGAATCTGTTGTCTCTGTCCGACACGATACTCACTGGCACTCCGTATAGGTGAACTAACTGCTGCATGTATAGCTTCGCCAACTTCTCGGTGGAAAGCCCCACCTTGAAGGGTATAAAGTGCGCACACTTCGTCAGTCTGTCCACGATGACCCAAATGGCATCCTTCTCTCCTTGGGAACGAGGAAGTCCTGAGACGAAGTCCATCGTAATATGTTCCCACTTCCACTCGAGAATGGGTAACGGCTGCAACAAACCAGCTGGCCTCTGGCGCTCCGTCTTGACCTGCTGGCAAACTAGGCATCTCGAGATGAAACGTGATACATCCCTCTTCATCCCGTGCCACCAAAGATGTTCTCGCAAGTCACGGTACATCTTGTTAGCACCAGGGTGAATAGAATATCTCGATCGGTGTGCCTCCTGCAAGACTGCCTCTACCAGCTCTCCTTTCGGCACGCACAATCGACGGCCATGCTTCAAGGATCCATCCTCTGCTATAGTGAAGTCATCCAGCAATCCAGCTAACGCCTGGGCTCGAAGTCTGTGAAGGCTCTCATCTGTAGACTGTGCCTTCCAGATCTGCTCCATCAAACCTGACTGAATATCAAGCGCCATCATCTGTATCACTGATCCTGGCCGAACTAGCTCGATACCGAGCTTCTCCAGATCCTCCCGCAAATGCCGATCAATCATCAGGTACCATGCCATCGGATGCCTGCTCAGCGTATCCGCCACCATGTTTGCCTTCCCGGGGTGATACTGTAAATCGATTCGAAGTCTTTCATCAACTCCAACCATCGTATTTGCATCATGTTCAGCTCTTTCTGCGTGAACACATACTTCAAACTTTTGTGGTCAGTAAAGATTTCTACACGCTCTCCGTATAAGTAATGTTTCCATAACTTGAGTGCAAAGATCACCGTAGCTAACTCGAGGTCATGGGTAGGATAATCCCGCTCATGAGTCTGCAATTGCCTAGATGCATAAGCAATCACTTTCCCATACGGCTGTAGGACACATCCTAGCTCCTTTCCAGAAGCATCGCTGTATATGGTGAAACCTCCAGAACCTAAAGGTAATGTCAGAACTGGAGCGGTCGTCAGCCTCCTCTTCAGCTCCTCAAATGCTGTCTGGCAGTCCTTTGACCAGATATACTCTACGTCCTTCCGCGTCAGCTTCGTCATGGGTTCAGCTATCCTAGCAAAGTCCTGGACGAACTTTCGATAATAGCCTGCTAAACCCAGAAAGCTCCTGATCTCTGAAACTGACGTC
The DNA here is from genome assembly GCA_029216955.1 of Iris pallida. Taxonomy (NCBI): domain Eukaryota; kingdom Viridiplantae; phylum Streptophyta; class Magnoliopsida; order Asparagales; family Iridaceae; genus Iris; species Iris pallida. Next base: position 3,530,210 of record JANAVB010033011.1, on the reverse strand, counting down.
GGAGCCTTCCACGTCTCAACTGCAGCAATCTTCCTGGGATCCACCGAGATTCCATCACCAGTAACTACATGGCCGAGAAACTCCACTCGGTCTAAAAAGAACTCGCACTTCGGCAATTTGGCAAACAATCTCTCCTGCCTCAGAATCCCCAAAACTATCCGCAAGTGCTCTGCATGCTCTTCTGGCGTCTTCGAGTATATCAGGATGTCGTCAATAAATACTACGACAAACTTATCCAGATACTGGTGAAATATCTTATTCATCAGATTCATAAAGACAGCTGGCACATTTGTGAGACCAAATGGCATCACCAGAAACTCGTACTGCCCGTACTTCGTGTTGAACGCCGTCTTCTGGATGTCTGATGCCCTAACCTTCACCTGGTGGTACCCGAATCTCTAGTCTATCCTGGAAAATACCTTCGCCCCGCTCAACTGGTCGAACAAATCATCTATCCTGGGCAGAGGATATTTGTTCTTGATGGTGATGGCGTTCAAGGCCCGGTAGTCAATACACAACCGGACTGTACCATCCTTTTTAGGCACAAAGAGCACTGGCGCTCCCCATGGAGAAGCACTGGATCGAATGAAACCCTTTTTCAATAGGTCATCAATCTGCTCTTTCATCTCTACGACCTCCTTGGGATTCACTCTATAGCAAGCCCGGGATACTGGTGGTGAACCTGGCACTAAATCTATAGTGAATTCCATATCTCTGTCAGGCGGAAGCCCTGGAAGATCCTCTGGGAATACATCTATAAACTCCCTAATGATAGGGTGTGGCGGTGCTACGTCCCCGACTGTCGCACAACAGTTCGGCTCTAGACTGATCTCCGGCCCTGTCCTCTTGACACTGAATGGTGCTGTGCCTGGAGGACTGAACAAAATACTACCCTCATGACAATCTATAGATGCATGGGCATAGCTAAGCCAGTCTATCCCCAATATGATATAATATCCGGGGAGTGGCATCACAAAGAATCGTCCCCTGAACTCTCTCCCGACTATAAAAATAGAACATCTATAAATAGCTCTAATAGGCACTGGTCCTCCTCCCGTCATCACTCTACTAATCTTCGCAGTAGGTGAAGCTACTAGATGGTATTTATGCATAAACTCTAATGACAGGAAGCTATGAGATGTACCAGAATCAAACAAACATAGAGCTAGAAAAGTATGCAAATAAACATGACATGTGATGACGTCAGCTAAGTAATCTGGCTCCGAAACCTGCTCCGGCTCTGGCTCAAGGGCTAGGCTATAAACCTTCCCCTGAGGTCCCTTATGTTGTTGCAGATGCTGCCCAAACCTCTGCTGCTGAGTCGGGAGTGGTCCTCTAGGCTTCGCTGCTGGGCAGTTCCGAAGCTGATGGATGGTAGACCCACAAGCCAAACACTGACCCAACCTCTTCCTGCAGACGACGAAGTCATGACCTGGTCTTCCGCAGAAAGAACATATAGCTCCCTTCTACTGCTGCTGCTGTCGGGGTCCCGGGGCTCTAACTGGCGGGGTCTGATGATGTGGTGTAGGGGGACGGTAAGTCTGCTGGTGCGGCGTCGGTGCTCTCTGCTGGAAAGCTTGACGCTTGGACGGTCCCTCATGATGTACAGAAGCCGGCCTCTTGCTAGACAGAAAATGCTCCTCGATGCTCCGGGCCAACTCTAGGCTCTGGTAGTAGTCAGTCGTATCGTTCGCCACTATAAGAATGCCAATGTCTGGAACTAGACCATGGCAAAACCTACGGGTCATCTCCTCTGGATCTGCAACCAGACTAGGAGCGAAACGGCTCAGGCGACTAAACTCTGCCGCATACTTATCAACAGAACGGTTCCCCTGCTAGATGTTCTGGAATCGTAGCCCCATGGCTACTCTAGCAGTGGTCGAGAAGAATTTCTTCTTGAACTGGATCTTGAACTGATCCCAAGTGGCTCTCCCTCTCGCAAACAACGGCTCATTCCGGAACCAGACTCCTGCCAAGTCTATCAGCAGAAATCCCGCTGCCTCGACCTGGAGGTCACCCGGCATCCTAACTCCAAGGAGCTTTCTCTCTACCGAGTCTAGCCAGTCATCTGCTACTACTATGCCCTCAGTCCCTGAAAACTCCTTAGGATTCAGACCCATGAAGTCCTTGATCGTCCCCGCTCTCTGCCATGGCTCTACAGGTGGTGGGACCACGGTACGTTCCTCAGAACGCTCCATACTCTGGCGGAGTAGGGTAGTCTGCTCCTGATGGGTTGTTAGGAACCCCTGAATCATAGTGAGCAGTTGGTTCCCGTCGAGAGTAACGGAAGCTTGGGTAGGTATAGTGATAGGGGGTGGTAGAAGTATTGGGTCCTGCTGGGCATGTGATGTGGAAGGTGGTTGTGGTATCTGGGTTTGTGGATCTGTGGAGTGGGGGAGTATGGTAGGTGGAGGTGTATCAGTCAACTGGCCAGCTGACTGGATAAGGAGGGCCCCATTCTCGGGTGTAACATACTGGGATGAACGAGTAAGCACCATCTAAATTACAATAAAAAGGACTTATAAGGACTTGTTAAAGTAAGCAATAATAAATAAGAAAATCTAATTATAATAGCAAACATGTGATGTATTTCCTATATTACAATCCTAGCATTCCTCTAGATGTTCTAAGCGTCATTTCTAATGTTGTCTAATTACCTTAAGTTCCTAATTACAGGCATGCTTGGTACAATAACGTAACCAAACAATTTAGTCAGGACCTGTATGGACCACCACTAAAAACATGTCACGACCCGCTACCCAAATTGTTGGGCCAGGCCGAGTCATGCCCAGCCTACGTTTGAGATAAAATGTAGTAAGCTGTTCTAAAGACAACAGGATAAGACTAAATGTGCTAACAGTTCTATAAGTGAATAAAAGTTATAAATGCTCCAAACACAAAAGTCGTCTCATATAGTAAAATATCCAAGTACTAGTCTGAAATGTAAAACTGGATACATGTCCAGTTACAAAACACGTAGTCTAATACATGACTACTCTCAAAAGCCTAAAGCAAAAAGACAACTAGGCGAGGTTCCCCGCAGGAACATCCTCATAAAGCAAAGCCGGGTCCTCGGCAGTATCTCCATAATATGAGTCGCAGAGTAACTCCTCCTCAGTAAGGACACCTACAACGTTATCCTGTCAGGACGGGAGCAAGTACTGAATCTAACAAACTATCATATGAAACATGGAAATGAACTGTCACTTTTCGTTCCCAGAATACGTATTTTTAATGCATATACTATTAGGATGTATTTATTTTAGGATGTATTATTTTATATTCATCATGTACTGCTCTGTATTTAAGTTCCTTTAAATTCATGTTAATTAATTTCCTGCAATTTTATTTCTGCATTTGACTTCCTGCTCTTATACCCTGCTTTAGCTTTGCTTTAGGATCGGTTTAGATTGGCTTATTCATGTGGTTCATCATGAACCAAACCAAACCCCCACCTACCACCACCCCTTCCATTTAAAGCCCATCCCCTTTCTCTCTCTTCATTACTTCACCATTACTCTTCTTCTTCCTCATAACTCTTTCACCAACCTAGGAGAACTAGGCAAGTGCCAACTTGCTTCTTGATGGATCCCCATTTTTATTGTTCCATCATCTTTCTTATTTGATTCTAAGTCTCTTTAGTACTTGGCATTTTCGATTTCCATGGCTTCTTTATTGTAGATCTAAGTTTATTGTATTTTCAGATTTCTTAGGTTTTGATCTAGTAAACTTTGTTATCTCCAAGTTTTGATGGTTCTACGTTGTAAAAAATTTCGTTCTACCCTATTTTGACCTATGGAAGTTCAGATTTGGGCTTAGAATGAAGGGATTAGAGAGCTTGGAAGCAATGGTTTCTATGGTTCTGTCCTTAGGAATTCGGAGAAGAAGAACAGTTCTGGCCACATGACAAAGCTTGACCGCATGAGTCTTCATGCGACAAGTCCCCTGGCCGCATGGGCATTCTAGCCGCATGGGCATGGGCATTCCAGCCGTATGACTTCATTCGTTTGAGCCGCATAAGACGGATTCCAATCCCAGCCGTATGGGCTTAGTCAGCCGCATGAGGCTTATCTGCCGCATGAGTTCTTAGCTAGCCGCATATGCATTCGGTCCCGCAGCCGCATGGCGCTGCATGACCTCTCAGCCGCATATAGGATTGTACTTATTCTAGCCGCATGAAATTAGTTTTTCCTTAGCCGCATATAGGCTCACCCCATGATCAACCGCATAGGCGCATGTCATTTTGAGCCGTATAGGGTTTGCTATCCCCCAGCCGCATAGAATTTCCTTTGGCCGCATGATCGCATGTTAATCGTAGCCGCATGAGACTGTAACCTTTTTTAGCCGCATGGCTTGGGCATTGCTGAGCTGCATGAGACTATTTCAAACCCCGGCCGCTTAGGCGCATGTGGTCCTAGCCGCATAGGCGCATGTTGTCCCGGCCGCATGAATTTAAGCTTCCTTAGCCGCATGATTTCCTGGTCGCATGAACTCTGATTCTAAAGCCTTTTGGCTGATCCTTGTTCTAAATTGACATTGATTGACATTGATTGACCTTGATTAATTACCTTGGCTTTTATTAACATTAATTATTGTCTTGATATTATAATATGATAGTTGGTTATCTCGATTAATAATTGATCATGTATTCCTAGTTGGAACTAAGAGGCTGGCTAGTCGTCTTATTGGATTGAATGAATGAGACACGTTCATATTATGAACTATTATAATCGACTGGCTGGTCCCAAAACATTGGCATACAGATACATGCAGGCTTCAGTTATTTATTTATCTAACTATTATGAAAGCAGCATGTGTACTTTATGGTCAAGGCATGATTATTTCGGGGTTAGTTTTGATTGTTGCATTACGCTATGTAAGACCTACAACCTAACAGCACTGGTATTGTTGTAGAAATGCATATCGTACCCCGTACGAAAGTACTCATTTGAATGACCATGATCCACGGCATGGGATTTTGCTTAACATAGAGGCTATTAAGTTAAGTAAAATAATGATTTTATGGAGAGAACGGATTCACGAGTTCTTACATGACAGCTCTCTTGGGACTAGTAGTGCCCAACAAGCCGGCTGGTCCCCACAGATACTGCAAACCTGCCACACGGGCATGGAGCGGTATCTGGTTATATTATTTATTGTATATTGTATATTGATGACGGGCGTCCTGCTAGGACTCGTCTAATTCATGATTGGCGCAATTGATTGACTGGATAAACTAGCCTTGCTTGCACATAGTAAGAACTAAGGAATCCTTTATTGCATATATCCAGGATAACTTGGGATCACAGTAACAAGCCGTAGTAGTTGAATGGCCGTTTAAATTGATTTGTTTGTGTACGGTATCTACTCTGTTACCTAACTGAGATGATCAGAATGTCAGGACATGACGGGCCAACTTCTGTCCTTGTTTGGTTGGGAGGTTGGTTCGAAGTGTCGTGATGTTATGTGAATCCCAGTGGCAAGCAGAGATCTATTATTATATTCTTTTACTTACTGATTTCATCCTTCATATCGTGCTTCCTTGCGGTACTTGCTATTAGAGGTCTAACCTCTCTGGTTTTGCATGGCCAGATTTAGAGCTGGTCCCCGAGGATCCAGCTTACTTCCACCTCCAAGATGGTCAACACTAGAGGAATGATCGCAGGAGGACTCGAGTGAGTTTTTTACTTCACTATTCGTTTTGTTACTTACTTTATACTTGCCGTTTGGCACCGACATATTAGTCGAATTGTCTTGTACTCACTTTTACATAATTATAATTAAGTCAGACTGCAGCTGATAACAATTATGTATACTTTGCTACATCATATGGCTATGCTTTGTAAGGCCAGATATCAAGAACATTTTGACTGAGCGTTTGGGACGCCTTACTGCTTTATCTTACATGTTCTCTATTTCTGTTTCTTATTTGAATGATTGAGACAATAGATGTGAAGTAACCATAGTGAGACTTTCATGTAGTATGCACCCCCTCGTCTTTTAGACAGTATTGATCGTATTATACGGTATTCATCTACCCGTAATACGTAGCTGGCTGAGTCATTCCCCCGCTCTCCAGTATTCTGGTTCTGGGGCGTGGCAAGGTTTTAGTGGTGGCCCATGCAGGTCTGATTTCAGACTTATGGGGTGTTTTGATTTATAGGATGTCTCAATCACACATGTTCCCCCTTGATCTCATGATTCGTTGTTCTCAACTCTAGCTTGACATTCCAGTATCCTTTGACTTCATTGATCTTTTCTGTCCGGTCGTTTGATTGTTCTCTTGTCCCTTTTTAGGGGTACTTCGTCCGCATCTGTCAGAGCTGGACAACATCAACAAGGGAAACATGGACAGCCTGACCAGGTTGGTCAGCAACAAGGGCCAGTACTACCCCAAGAGGCTATTCAAGAAGAAGTGATAGTAGAAGCAGCAGCTGGATCGCAGTATCCGGAGGTTCCACCACCACCAACAGTTCCACCTATCCCTGTGGGAGTAGACACACCGACTTTCTAGAGATCATGAGAGGGATGATGGCTACTCAGCAACACCAGATGTTAGCCCAGCAGCGCCTGCACGCTCAGTTGCAGGAGCAGAACGTACTACTCAACCAAGGGTTGCAGACAGCTTTGGAAAGAGGGGCAAGGCCAGATTCAGGAGCATCAGCCAGGTTTTGCAAGTACAACCCCCGTCGTTTCGAGGGCACGGAGGATGCCATCTCAGCAGATGCATGGCTTAAGGAAACTGAGGCTATTCTGACGGCAGCTAAGGTACCGACGGAAGAACGTGTGGATCAAGTAAAGTTGTTACTTCAGGATCTCGCACGTGATTGGTGGGAATCAGAGGAAGTAGGCATCAGACGTCCTGTTGCTTGGGACAATTTTACTGCAAGGTTCAAGACGAAGTACTATGGAGTTGTGGCACAGTTTGAGCTGCAACAGAAGTTTATCAACCTCAAGCAGGCCGGCAATACGGTAGATGCTTACGTAGCGAAGTTCTGCAGATTGAGTAGGTTCGCCCCAGAGATGGTAGCAACGGAGAGCCAGAGGGCTATGAGGTTCCAGCAAGGGTTTCATCTTGAGCTCTTGCAATTGATAGAGGGGCACAATTATCAGACTTTCGATGAGGTATTGACGGCCACCCGAAGGCATGTGATCACCATTCAGAGGATCACTGCAAGGACTGGAGGTCAGAAGAGATCCCACAGTCAGATTGAAGGAGGAGGGGGAGCAGCGTCCCGAACAACAGCACCATCCTTTGGCATTTGCATTCACGATGTAACAATACGAGGGCCAGCACCACCACCAAGGCAGCAGCAACAGCAACAGAAGAAGAATCAGCAACCCCCAGCGGGCTGCACTTATTGTGGAAAGATGGGGCACACTAGAGATGTGTGTCGGGCATTGAACGGACTGTGTTTGATATGTGGAAATCAAGATCATCGGGTTACCACATGTCCCATGAATTCGAGGTCAGGAGGACCAGTGCAGCAGTTTCCTGCTCTGCCAGCACCAGGGGCAGGACAGTATCGAGGACCAGCTGTGGCAGTGAGACCATTGGCCCAGCGTCCGTTAATGCCACAGGCTCAGATGTTTCAGTAGCAGGGACCGCCGATACAGCAACACCAGCATAGACCACCCCAGCATCATCAAGGAAGGGGCCAGCAGCAGCACCAGCACCAGGCTAGGCCGCAGCATGGGAATCAACAAGGAGGTCGAGGGCAGGCATTCACTCTGTCCTTGGAAGAGGCATTAGCATCAGGAGATGTTGTGGCAGGTAACATTCTTGTCGCCTCATATCCCGCAGTAGCATTGTTTGATTCGGAAGCATCACATTCATTTATATCTGCATAATTTGCGACACGGCTAGGAATGGAGTTCGAGGCATTGCCAGGAAGGTTAAACATACTCACTGGTAATGGGCTCGTAGGAGTTAGTAGAGTCATTCTAGAATGTAGCGTTGTAGTTTACGGGCATTCTTTACCCGTCCGGTTGATAGAATTTCCTGTTGGAAATTTCGACGTTATCTTAGGCATGGACTGGCTGAAAGACAGTCATGCGATAATAGATTGTCGTAGAGGGGGTGTATCTTTTGATATCCCAGGCATGAAGCGATTCACCTTAGTCAGATCAGAGACAACTCGGCAAGAGCAGAGGGTAGTAACGGCAATGGAAGAAGTTCAAGTTCCGAAGGTAGTTGATGAATTTCTAGATATATTTCCCGAAGAACTTTCAGGACTACCACCAGTTAGAGATATTGAGTTCAGTATAGAATTGGCACCTGGAACTAACCCGATATTATATCGAGTTTACAGAATGGCAGATTCGGAGCAGGCCAAGGTATATCAGCACATAGAAGAATTGAAGGAGAAGAAGTTCATCCAAGCTAGCATATCACCATAGACAGCACCAGTAGTACTTGTAGGAAAGAAGGATGGGTCATCCAGATTATGCATTGACTACAGGAAGCTTAACGCGGCAACAGTGAAGAACAAGTACCCACTACCCAGGATCGACGACTTATTTGATCAGTTGAGCAAAGCTAGAGTTTTCTCCAAGATAGATCTTCGTTCAGGGTATCATCAAGTGAGGGTTCGGAAGGAGGACATCCCCAAGACAGCATTCAGGTCAAAGTATGGGCATTATGAATTCTTGGTAATGCCGTTTGGTTTGACCAATGCTCCAGCAATATTCATGGATTTGATGAACCGCATCTTTATGCCATACTTAGATCAGTTTGTCGTGGTGTTTCTCGATGACATTCTTGTTTATTCTGCCAGTGAAGAGGAGCATGAAGACTACCTCGGGAAAGTGTTACAGGTTATGAGAGAGAACCAGTTGTATGCCAAGCTCAGCAAGTGTGAGTTTTGGTCGGATCATATTTCATTTTTGGGTCATATCATATCAAGAGCTGGAGTAGCAGTGGATTCCAAGAAGGTAGAAGCAGTAGAGAGTTGGCCAGTACCCAAGACCGTAGCTGATGTGCGGAGTTTCTTGGGATTGGCAGGATATTACAGAAGGTTCGTGTCAGACTTTGCAAGGCTTTCAGCACCCATGACCCGCTTGACACGGAAGGATGTACCATTCATCTGGTCGGCAGAATGCCAGGCATCATTTGAGAATCTAAAGCAGAAGTTGATATCAGCACCTATTCTTACATTGCCAATTGGACCCGGAGGTTTTACTGTATATTGTGATGCGTTAGGTAAAGGACTTGGATGTGTCCTCATGCAACATGGGAAGGTGATAGCGTACGCATCTAGGCAACTTCGAGACCACGAAAAGAATTATCCAACTCATGACTTGGAGTTGGCGGCAGTAGTATTTGTTTTAAAGCTATGGAGGCATTACTTGTACGGTGATCGAGTAGACATGTACACAGACCATAAAAGTCTGAAGTACATCTTTACTCAGAAGGAGCTGAACATGATGCAGAGAAGATGGTTAGAGCTGATCAAGGATTACGACGTAGAGCTTCAGTATCATCCAGGAAAGGCTAATGTAGTAGCAGACGCTCTCAGCAGGAGAGGCGGCGCATTTATGTTGACAACACAGAAGCATATCTTAGAAGACCTTCAGGAGATGGACATCGAAGTTATACTTCCTAGTGATATAGGAATTCTGGCAAGTCTACAAGTTCAATCCGACTTGGTAGATAGGATCAAGACAGCTCAGGCACAGGACCCAAAGATTCAGAAGCTTAGGGCAGAATATGAGTCAGGACTCAGAAAGGAGTTAAAAATTCATGAAGATGGTACACTTAGGTTTAGATCACATCTATGTGTACCTAGTGGAGATATCAGACATGAGGTTATGGCAGAAGCTCACAGTTCTCAGTATTCTATACACCCTGGAGGAACCAAGATGTACCAAGATATCAAGCAACACTTCTGGTGGAACGAGATGAAGGGGGAGATAGCTAGATTCGTTTCCCGTTGCTTGGTATGTCAGCAAGTGAAGGCAGAACAGCAGAGGCCAGCTGGGTTATTGTAACCGCTTCCTATCCCGGAATGGAAGTGGAAGCATATCACAATGGACTTTGTGACCGGTTTACCAAGATCACCAAGTGGTAAGGATGCTATTTGGGTAATCGTAGATCAGCTTACGAAGGTAGCACACTTTCTTCCTTTCAGAGTAGGATAATCTACAGAGAAGTTGGCAGAGTTATATATGCAACAAATAGTCAGACAGCATGGAGTCCCTGTCAGTATTGTGTCAGACAGAGATACTCGTTTTATATCACATTTCTGGAAGAGTTTACATCATAGTCTGGGTACCAAGTTAAGGTTTAGCACGGTTTACCATCCACAGACGGACGGGCAATCAGAAAAAATAATCCAGACTTTAGAAGACATGTTGCGAGCTTGCACTCTGGATTTTGGAGGGTCTTGGGAGAGCCACCTGCACTTAGTCGAGTTCTCATACAACAACAGTTATCAAGCTAGTATCCAGATGGCGCCATTTGAAGCACTATATGGTAAGAAGTGTAGGTCACCACTAGCATGGGACGATATCGGGGAGAGGAAGATGCTAGGCCCAGAAATGATTGTTCAGACAGTAGAAGTGGTTAAAGGAATTAGAGAGCGACTTCGAGTTGTGCAGGATCGGCATCGTCATTGGGCGGACCATCATCGTAGGCCGCTAGAGTTTTCTGTTGGGGACCACGTGTTCCTACGGATCTCACCTACTCGTAGGGTCATTAGATTTGGCGTTCGCAGGAAATTGAGTCCGCGGTACGTAGGCCCGTTTGTTATCCTCGATCGGATAGGCGATGTTGCTTATCGTTTATCCCTTCCACCTTCGTTACGAGAGGTGCATGATGTGTTCCATGTATCTCAATTGCGAAGGTATGTATCGGACCCAAGCCATATCCTTGATCATTCTGAGCTGGTTGTTGGTACCAACTTGTCTTACGAGGAGCAGCCTGTGTCCATTTTGGACCGAAGAGAGAAGATACTCAAGAACCGAACAATTAGCCTTGTCCGGGTTGCTTGGGGTCATCACTCTTTAAGAGAGTCAACGTAGGAACGTGAGGATGATATCCGATCACGGTATCCGCACCTGTTTGACTCACAAGGTATATTTCTTCCTGTATACCTTGATTGTCTTAACTCCTCATGCTTGTCACCTTATGAGTAGAATTGCTTGGTGTCGTCAATAGTTAAACAGAGATATGTTACTTGCTATTGGCATTGTGAAATGATTGCTTACTCAATTGCTTATGCTTAGATTAGTTAGCTTTGATGTTTCTATCCTGCTCGGATTTGAAATTCCGAGGACGGAATTTTTCTAAGGAGGGTAGAGATGTCACTTTCCGTTCCTAGAATACGTATTTTTAATGCATATACTATTAGGATGTATTTATTTTAGGATGTATTTATTTTATATTCATCATGTACTGCTCTGTATTTAAGTTCCTTTAAATTCATGTTAATTAATTTTCTGCGATTTTATTTCTGCATTTGACTTCCTGCTCTTATACCCTGCTTTAGCTTTGCTTTAGGATCGGTTTAGATTGGCTTATTCATGTGGTTCATCATGAACCGAACCAAATCCCCACCTACCACCACCCCTTCCATTTAAAGCCCATCCCCTTTCTCTCTCTTCATTACTTCACCATTACTCTTCTTCCTCATAACTCTTTCACCAACCTAGGAGAACTAGGCAAGTGCCAACTTGCTTCTTGATGGATCCCCATTTTTATTGTTCCATCATCTTCCTTATTTGATTCTAAGTCTCTTTAGTACTTGGCATTTTTGATTTCTATGGCTTCTTTATCGTAGATCTAAGTTTGTTGTATTTTCGGATTTCTTAGGTTTTGATCTAGTAAACTTTGTTATCTCCAAGTTTTGATGATTCCATGTTGTAGAGAATTTCGTTCTACCCCATTTTGACCTATAAAAGTTCAGATTTGGGCTTAGAATGAAGGGATTAGAGAGCTTGGAAGCAATGGTTTCCATGGTTCTGTCCTTAGGAATTCGGAGAAGAAGAACAGTTCTGGCCACATGACAAAGCTTGACCGCATGAGTCTTCATGCGACAAGTCCCCTGGCCGCATGGGCATTCTAGCCGCATGGGCATGGGCATTCCAGTCGCATGAGTTTATTCGTTTGAGCCGCATGAGACGGATTCCAATCCCAGCCGTATGGGCTTAGTCAGCCGCATGAGGCTTATCTGCCGCATGAGTTCTTAGCTAGCCGCATATGCATTCGGTCCCGCAGCCGCATGGCGCTGCATGACCTCTCAGCCGTATATAGGATTGCACTTATTCTAGCCGCATGAAAATAGTTTTTCCTTAGCCGCATATAGGCTCGCCCCATGATCAGCCGCATAGGCGCATGTCATTTTGAGCCGCATGGGGTTTGCTATCCCCCAGCCGCATGAAATTTCCTTTGGCCGTATGGTCGCATGTTAACCGTAGCCGTATGAGACTGTAACCTTTTTCAGCCGTATGGCTTGGGCATTGCTGAGCCTCATGGGGCTATTTCAAACCCCGGCCGCTTAGGCGCGTGTGGTCCTAGCCGCATAGGCGCATGTTGTCCCGGCCGCATGAATTTAAGCTTCCTTAGCCGCATGATTTCCTGGTCGCATGAACTCTGATTCTAAAGCCTTTTGGCTGATCCTTGTTCCAAATTGACATTGATTGACATTGATTGACCTTGATTAATTACCTTAGCTTTTATTAATATTAATTATTGTCTTGATATTATAATATGATAGTTGGTTATCTCGATTAATAATTGATCATGTATTCCTAGTTGGAACTAAGAGGCTGGCTAGTCGTCTTATTGGATTGAATGAATGAGACACATTCATATTATGAACTATTATAATCGACTGGCTGGTCCCAAAACATTGGCATACAGATACATGCAGGCTTCAGTTATTTATTTATCTAACTATTACGAAAGCAGCATGTGTAGTTTATGGTCAAGGCATGATTATTCCGTGGTTAGTTTTGATTGTTGTATTACGCTATGTAAGACCTACAACCTAATTGCACTGGTATTGTTGTAGAAATGCATATCGTACCCCGTACGAAAGTACTCATTTGAATGACAATGATCTACGACATAGGATTTCGCTTAACATAGAGGCTATTAAGTTAAGTAAAATAATAATTTCATGGAGAGAACGGATTCCCGAGTTCTTACATGGCAGCCCTCTTGGGACTAGTAGTGCCCGACAGGCCGGCTGGTCCCCACAGATACTGCAAACCTGCCACACGGGCATGGAGCGATATCTGGTTATATTATTTATTGTATATTGTATATTGATGACGGGCGTCCTACTAGGACTCGTCTAATTCATGATTGGCGCAATTGATTGACTGGGTAAACTAGCCTTGCTTGCACATAGTAAGAACTGAGGAATCCTTTATTGCATATATCCAGGATAACTTGGGATCACAGTAGCAAGCCATAGTAGTTGAATGGCCGTTTAAATTGATTTGTTTGTATACTGTATCTACTCTGTTACCTAACTGAGATGATCAGAATGTCAGGACATGACGGGCCAACTTCTGTCCTTGTTTGGTTGGGAGGTTGGTTCGAAGTGTCGTGATGTTATGTGAATCCCAGTGGCAAGCAGAGATCTATTATTATATTCTTTTATTTAGTGTTTCATCCTTCATATCGTGCTTTCTTACGGTACTTGCTATTAGAGGTCTAACCTCTCTGGTTTTGTATGGCCAGATTTAGAGCCGGTCCCCGAGGATCCAGCTTACTTCCACCTCCAAGATGGTCAATACTAGAGGAATGATCGCAGGAGGACTCGAGTGGGTTCTTTACTTCACCACTCATTTTGTTACTTACTTTATACTTGCCGTTTGGCACCGACATGTTAGTCGGATTGTCTTGTACTCACTTTTACATAATTGTAATTAAGTCAGACTGCAGCTGATAACAATTGTGTATACTTTGCTACATCATCTGGCTATGCTTTGTAAGGCCAGATATCAAGAACATTTTGACTGAGCGTTTGGGATGCCTTACTGCTTTATCTTACATGTTCTCAATTTCTGTTTCTTATTTGAATGATTGAGACAATAGATGTGAAGTAACCATAGTGAGACTTTCATGTAGTATGCACCCCCTCGTCTTTTAGACAGCATTGATCGTATTATACGGTATTCATCTACCCGTAATATGTAGCTGGCTGAGTCATTCCCCCGCTCTCCAGTATTCTGGTTCTGGGGCGTGACATGAACATAAGAGGAATAACTAGAAACATGGCATCACATAGTCTATCATGGCAAGGATACTTATGTCATAGAGACAGATGTATATGTAATGTTTAAAACTGTAGCAGGTACGTGATCGGTCAATAGATGTACAATGTGTAGGGGCACATGTAAATGAAATGTACATACGTACAAGTGTAAAGGCGGTAGATGTATATACGTACAAATACAGCTTTGAGATAAAAGCCTACGGCGCAGTAACATATAAAATGAAACTTTGCTCGGTACTGTAGAGGGGGTATGATCACGTACACTACTATCAGTTTTTCCATAACCCAGGTTCTAATCATGTGAGAGATACATAAAGACTATTCTAAACATGGTAGTAATAGAAAGTACAACATGTGATATTTTAACTTGCTACCCCAAGGATCAGCATTTAACATGGTTGGATTAGCAGTTCATTTATGTGACAATATGTAAAGTTTGTAGAAAGTACTTGCCTCTAGCAAAGCAAAGCAAGCTGCGATAAAAGTGCTATAGATGTCTGGTAACTCGTCACTGTAGAAATAAATACATAAACTTAGTTTTTATACTAAGCTAAAACACTAGGACACTAATTGGTGCGACACGACTTGTGACTGGGCACCTAGCCAAAATAATAATTTTAGCATAGGAGACCAATGTGGGGTGACACACTACTTTAACTAACTTTATAGGGTCTTTACACTAGTGAGGGGTGAGGTTCAATACGGCTAAAACTCAAAATAGCACAAAAAGTTGCAAGTCGTAATTATTCAATAAATAAATCAAATGATCATCGTGTTTTAACAATTTTTGAGATAGACAAAAAGCTTATTTTTACATAAACTAAAGTACCAAAAAGATCCTTGTTAATTATAGAAATTTATTATAATTTTTCTGGAATTTATTAACCAGTACAAGTATTTTATAAAAATTAGTTTTCCTAAGTATACAGAAAATGAGTTTTGGTTTCATATGCCAAACTAGTGGCAAAACTGTAAATTAAATACTATAAAAATTATACTAAATTAGCTAAATTAACAAAGTATCTAAATACTATTTTTTTTAAAATTTTAACAGTACTTTAAGTATTTTTAGAAAAACATAAACAACATTGCACACAATCAAAATTAAATAATTAATTATCTGCGTATTTTGTCCATGTATATAATTTGAACTGAAGTTCAAATACAGGACCCAAGGCCATGAATCAAGCCCAATATGACTTGTACAGGTCTTGAATGTGTGAAAATACATTTGGGCCCAAAAATCCATGCTAGGCTTGGACACCAAATGGTTGCAGTAATTTAAATACACAAAAATATAAATTGGTAAAAGTGCAAAATAAATATTAATATTTTAATAAGATAAAATTATACAAAATTAATATATACATACATATGTTAAAAATACATATATATATATATATATATATATATATATATATATATATATATATATATATATATATATATATATATATATATATATATATATAAGAAAAATACTTAACTATAAAGTATATATATATATACAAATATTGTATACATATATATAATAGTATATATAATAATAATATATATACACATGAACATATATACATATATACATATTATAATAAAGTACTAAATATAACATATATATATATATATTTTATATATATAATATATATATATATAAATACAGTACATATATATATATATAATACAGAATAATAATACATATATATATATATACAATTATATGTATATACATATATACATAAATATATATATAAATAACAGAAAAAGAGAAAAAGAAAAAGGAAAAGAAAAAGAAATGGAAACAGCAGTAAGGGGGCTCGAACTCGAGCCAGAGAGCGCGCGCGCGCGCGCGGGGGGGGGGGGGGGGGGGGGGGAGGGAGGTTTAGACTAGGTCGGGCTGGCCAGGGGGTCAGCCCGAGGGTTGTGTTAGGATTAGGTTTAGGTTATAGTTATTTAGGTTAGGTTAAATATTATATATAAAAAAATATAATAAAATCGATCCTATGTCCGGACAGTTAGGGACACAGGATTCTACGTGTCCGTGCTAAGCACGACACGTACGGGCCAAGAAACTCGTGTCCAGTCCTACCTTCGTGTTCGTCAGGACACGGCGAATAACATACGTCAAACACGAGACACGTAAGACACGCTTTCGACACCGCTACTCACGTGTCCGATTGCTGGGGAGGTTTCGAAGGGGCTGGACGGCGGCGGAGGCGTCGACGAGGCGGCGCTCGGGTGGCGCTGGGGTCGTCTCGTCGAGGCGAAGCGACTGGTGGTGGTTGGTGGCGGTGAATGTCGACGGCGGGGCTGGGCGAGGCTCGCCGGAGTTAGGTTTAGGGTTTGGAGTTTGGGGCTGTCGGCGAGGCGGTCTGGGGTGGCTAGGTGATGATTTAGGGTTAGGGTTTGGATTGGGGAAGAAGGGGGGTTTAAATAGACGGATTTGAGGCGGTCGGGGGGCTGTGCGCTGGCCGAAAATGGCGGAGGCAGTCGCCAGTCGGCCGTCGTCGATCGTCGGGCAGGGAGTGGGTGAAAGGGAAATTAGCATCTAGGCCCCTATAGTTTTAGGATTTACACTAAAGCCCTAACAGTTAAACAATGCAAATAATAATTTACATTCCACACTTAAAATATTTTTATTAATTACAAATTGATATTAAAATAATTCTAATAATTACAAAATGATATTAAAACAATTTAAAAAATTGCAAATTAATATTTTTTTTGTATTTAAAACTCATTTAAAATTCATTTAAAAATTCTAGAAAAATTCCTAAAAATCTTAATAAATATTTTAAGGATAAAAATGACATTAATAATTAATTAACACTAATTAAATAATTTTTGAAAAATAGGGGCTTATATTTACCAAACTTTTAGTGGGCATGGTAGCATTCCTCGTCGTGTGTGATAGGTTGAAAAGGTATCTCCTTAGTACTTTGCATTGGTCACTGCGATACTAAGGTATGATGCATTCCTCATCATGCTTCGATGGGTTGAAGAGGTAACAATTCTTGCTGGATGAAAACAAACTCCAATCTCTGAGCCTTTATTTCCACAGATATCTATTCTGTATGAGCTTCTTTCGATGTAAAAATATATAATCTATTTCAGCTTCTTTGGATGTAAAATTAATTACTCTGGACAATTTGTACAGATAAATTTTTATGTATTGCGGACATTTTGAACATAAGTACTTATCTGTACACCCCAGGCGATTTCGGGCCTGTATTGTGGACATTTTGTACAGATTTTGTATTGTGGAGATTTGGTACAGATAATTTTGGCTGGTATTGTGGACATTTTTGCTGTATTGGCCTGCAGTCAACATGTGTATGCCTGGACAATATGTATGCCTGGATAATATGTATGCCTGCAGTCAACATTTTTGCTGTATTAGCTTGCAGTCAACATTTTGTACAGATTTTTTTCCTTTAGAGTCTGCACAAGGATTCATGTCCAATTTGGCTTGGACATTTTGCTCTTGCTATTGCCTGGACAATATGTATGCCTGGACAATATGTATGTGCTTCAAGGATTCATGTCCAATATGTATGCCTTTAACCTATATAGGGCTACAGTTTGCCTGGACATTTTGCTCTTGCTATTGCCTGGACATTTTGCTCTCGGTTTTGCCTGGACGTTTTGCTTCATTACTGGACATTTTGGTTCACGTCCAATTTGGCTTGTGCGTTTTACATGTTTGTCTTCAACTCTTAGTTCATTATTTTTGCCTGGGCATTTTCCTCTCGGCATACATGTTTCATGTCTAATTTTGGTTCCAGTTTTATGAAAATTTTCAGCAAAAGAGAGGCATGTAAGATCACCATATTCATAATGTGGTCATGCTATCAACTTCCATGTTGGTTAGCCAAACAATGGAATTGGGAAAATCTCTCTTTCTATGTCAAATACCGGTGTGTTACCAAACATTAGAAGTGGAAGAACTATACTTTCTAAATCAACTTCATGGGTCAGCCAAACATATTTTTGGGATTTCAAAATTCAGGAACTCAACTCAGTTCACCTGAATTGTATTTTACTTTCCACTATCAACCCACTTCAAGGTTACCAAACAGGCCCTAAAACCAACAAGTTCGAAAAAAGTTCCGGAACGCACTTTGTCATCTCACTTCGTGGAGTAGTAGTGGTATGCTACTGGACTCTCAGACTAATGTAACGCAGTATTGCAAAAAAATGACTTCTTGAGAGGAAACTCTATCTATGTTCTCACTTTTCTCTTGGAACTCTCTTTGGACTTATGTTTTATTTTCTAGAAGACATAGTGCTGGAGTAACAACTTAAATAGGAGAGCCATCCTCTGAACAAAGGTAATTGTCAACTAAAGACGTGGACGGAAGACCATGGGGTAATTTTCTATTGAGTAAGGCGATCACCAGTAATAAGTCCTTATAATCACGAAAATTACAAAAATTGAACATGATGGATTCACGACACCAATGTTTTATTCAGCGCCCCTCCGCAAAGCTCATGCGTTTGCTCCGCGTATGAAGCACGCCATCTTCGCGAAGCTCCTACACTTGAACCTTGCCCATTACGACCTCCTTTCACCCACCATATTAATCACTTGAGCTAATACACCTCATTTGTAGAAGACAATAAATAATGGCAAATTATAAAGGCACTTCATGTCATTCCCTGATTCCCTAGAATCGATAGTCGTCCCTCGGACGTGATGTCGTACGAACCTAATTTGCAATCGCACAAGACATAGTCATAAGGTTATCCAAAACACAATATTAATAGAGTACGCAGAGAAATTGAACAACACATTTGAGACAGAAGAAACTTTCATTTTATTGATAATAGACAGCATTTACAAGACTCTATTATAATCCTTGCCGTGCGGGCTTACAGCATGACTCGATTATAAAATAAATGCCGATGAGATAGTCGTTCCATACATTATATCCCCATTTACAAGCAAAACATTCAAAATATCTGCTATCGTGGGGAGTCGAGACATTTTTCTTCTGGACTGAATGTGGAGTCTTCAAAGGATCAAAACAAGCATTTTAGCACACGGACGATGCTTCAAAATGACTAGCATCGTCTTGAGTTAAGTGGCACGCCATTCTTGATTCGGGGTACCTGTGGAGAGCGAGGATCAGTACATTACACTTGTAATGGTGCATGGAAAATTAAGTTCCACGCTCTCATTTGGTTAAAGAAATGATACGACTTAATTTATGATCTTTCTAGCCATCCTAATGAATTTCAGACAAGCATATGATAAGCCAAATGTAAATTACACTAGAACTTACCCACGGCAGAGCATGCCGTGCAATGTGAGACTTATCATGTTCTTTCCTGTCAATTGTTATCATTTACTAGCATATCGTGTGCAATTTCATAGGTGATGGTCACGGACACCACAAGCCATCTTGGACTTATAGCTTTGTTAGACGGGACCCTTTCAACGCAAGTAGCGAGCCCCGCTGAAAGTTTTTGCATAACCCGTGCTAACATTCCGTACAGCTATACCATATTTCCCCTAGGTCGAATCGGTCCCGTGGCCCCGGGGTGCCGTTCGAATTTTTTTACCTTGTGCACAAGTTGTCCATGACCGTGCTAGACTAAACTTAGTTACTCAAGCATGGTCTATATTATGAGAATTTAATCATTAATTTCATCGTGTCCCGCCTTGTCGTGGCATCATTTGATCAATGAGTCTATCTTTTGTTTACCATAGCAAGCATGTAAAAGTTTCATAGCATATTAATTCTATAGCGAGTGTATGTGATGAATCGTGCAATAGTTCATTGAAAGTAGGCATTTGTGACCTTTGCATAACCAACTAGCATTCTATCAAATGATTTAGGATTTAAGAGGTTCAAGGGAAAGAAGGGCCAGCCACTCACTTTGATTATTTGATTGAGACGAGAGACCCGTTGGCTGCACTAGACGGCGCCTACACGATCACCAGAAATCACATATATAAGCATCTGATTAGAACACTATTTCATTCAATGAGTTCGATACGAATGGGAAGTTCGAAAACACAAGCCAGGAAAACCATAAAAACAATCACGAAAACGTATTCAGAAAACCAAAGCCAAAGAAGCAAGTGCGGCATGAAAAGCAGAACAACGACAGGTTTCTTCCGACTCAACCACAGAGTCTATCCTTGAGGCACAACCCACTGAATATAGGACTTGATTCCGAAGAAGTCATTCCATAATGAGAATGAATCTTAATTCAATCATTCCTGTTCAATCGATTCAATCGATCCCTATCAACCGGTTCCAACCAAATCGATAGCAATAGTGTTCCTTTATCGCGCACCCCGTGGACAAAAAATGGGACATGATATAGGGACGAGGAACTACACTTCAATACTTACTCAGGACTAGTCCCTTTTTTTTAGTTTACAAGTTTGCCACTAGACTCATGGCTATCACAAACGTTGGTATATAAGTCAATTTTTTTCTCTTCTTCTTCCATTCTCCCTCCCAATATCCTAAGCATTTTCTCTTCCAAATCTTTCTCAATCCATGTCCACGCCTAAATTTTATCTCTAGTAACTAAAATTTAATTTAGTATTCATTCTAGACGGATTTTCGAAGTTTTGAACCCATTTTCGAGTTATGAACTTCAAACATTCGTCAACAGTCGCGACGAAAACGATGATGGACTGCCAAAAATATTGACAGTCCTACCAATTGGAAGGATTATAAAAAAATTTGACAGTCCTAGGTAAAACATTGAGCAACATATATTTTTAGGACTGTCAAAATTTTGACAGTCCTTCCAATTGGTAGGACTGTCAAAAATTTTGACAGTCCTACGTAAAATATTGAGCAACATATAATTTTAGGACTGTCATATTTTTTGACATTCCTTCCAATTGACAGTCCTAAAAGAAACTTGCTGTAACAGCAAGTTCCTTTTAGGTCTGTCAAATTTTTTAGGGATTTTTTGACTTTCATCCCACTTGCTAATTATATGAATTTGTACTTACATCCCTCTTTTTAATTTTTATAGACTTACATCCCACTTTTCGTCACGAAAAACATTCATTTTGTCACAAAAAGTATTTGTTTTGTCACGAAAAATACTTTTAGTGACGAAAAGTGGGATGTAAGTACAAAGTCATATTAATAAGTGGGATGAAAGTCAAAAAATCCTATTTTTTTAATAGTCCTAATTGTTGTCAGGACTATCAAATTTTTTGAGAGTACTAAAAGAAACTTGTTTTTAATAACCGTTGAAGCAGAAGTCACATAATTAGAAGGATTTTTAATTTTTTTTATATAATTAGTAAGTTACCTTTATAAGTATTTTTAAATCTATTTTAGAGATAAATAAATTATCTACTTGGTTTAAAAATAAATAAATTATATACTCAGTTTTAAAAAACTCAAAATTTTAAATATATTTTAGAGATAATTCTCTCAGTTTTGTTTATTTTAAAATAAACCTTCATGTGATCTATAAATCTATTTTAGAGATAAGTCTCTCAATTTTAAATATATTTTAGAGATAAGTCTCATAACATCACATTAGATTAACAATAATACAAATAAAAATCTATTAACATCATCACACAAATAAAAATACACAGGACTGCAGAAAATTTCTACGGTCCTGACAACGTACAGGACTGTGAAAATTTTCTAATGTCCTGAGTCTTCCCAGCCGCGACTGTGTCAGAATTTCTTACTTCAAAATTTATGGGTTAGAAACTTCAAAACTCGTCCAACATTTTAAATCTCTTCCAATCCATTTCTCCAAACCTCATTCCAATCATGTCCATGACATCAAAATTTCGGCAACGACCATTTTTTTGTCAGTGCTAAGAAATGATGTATGAAAGTTTCGGCAACGGCTGAGCTCGTCGGCAGCAGGAGGAGGAGGAGGGAAAAAAAGTTCAGAATTTGAGAGGGTTTAAAGATAAGAATTTTGGTGAAGATGGAAGTTGTGAGGAAAA
Source organism: Iris pallida (assembly GCA_029216955.1). Lineage (NCBI taxonomy): Eukaryota > Viridiplantae > Streptophyta > Magnoliopsida > Asparagales > Iridaceae > Iris > Iris pallida. The sequence continues at coordinate 3,508,034 of JANAVB010033011.1, read as the reverse complement.
TGAGTTTAGGTTTGAGAGGGTTTGAGGAGAGAGAGAGAAAAAAAATTAGAAATGAAGATATTTGAGAGGGTTTGGGGGAGGGGGAGCTGGGGGGGGGGGGGGGGAGGGTTGGGGTGGTGTTGGGCAACTCCTAAAAAATGGACTGTTTTGAGTAAAAGTTCCTTCAAATTGAGCTAACATCAATTTTTGATCAGTCCTGAGTAAAGAATGAAGTGTTCTTATAATTTATCCAAATAATAGTTCAAATATTAAAATATATACTTGAAGTTTGTCTCATAATAGAATGATGGATCGCAGCACTGATGACCAAAATCAAATACGAACCAAACACTCTTTTGCATATGGTGTATTATTTTTTATGTGAAATTTTCTAAGTTAACTACGCTCCACTTGCCTTTCGTCACACTCGAGTTGACAACTGTGATATAGATTTTGGATGCAAAGATGGACTAACTACAGGGTCGAAGGGTGCAGGGGCGGATCCAGGATTTAAAGTTGGAATGGGCTACTATAGTACTACTAATTTCATGTCGAAATTTTCCTATATTTGTAAGGTTCGATACCTGTCATAATGGATAAAAACACTGACATCTAGCACTAGGTAATCATGACCTCTAGCACTAGGTAATCATGAAGCAAAATTTCAAAGACCAACACACATTTTTCATCTTCACATGCTCATATATAAAGAGAAAACTAACTGTAGTAGAGTAGATGGCATGGGAACTCACAAAGCCAGGTCACTACTGATGTTTGCGAGAGACGATGGGAATACTCTATAGAGGCAGTTATTGTTGAGTCCCCTATCAAAACATCAGTAAACAAGTACTAAGTACTAACACTTCATTTATTTCTATTGATATTACTAGCATTACTGTACTCACAAGTATTCAAGGCTCTTCAAGTGACCAACAGAATTGATAATCCCACCAGAGAAGTGATTATTGGAGGGATCAAGTGTCTTGAGCCTTGAGAGCTTCCCAATCTCTGCTGGGATTGGTCCTGATATGTTGTTGCTATGCAACAGACTACAATTACAACCATTCAATTAATTAGTCACTTGTTACATAAAACAAAGCCACATAACAAAATAAACAAAGTTTTCAGAGCATACACAATCTCAAGGTTTGTCAAGTCGCCAATGCTTGGAGACTGTACCAGACATTTTATAGCTTGGACTTCCTGTGTGATCATTAAAAGGAATACAAATATTTTATATATAGAGAGAGGTTGTTAGCATTTGATACAAAAAAAAATAAGATACATGTCCATTGCATTTAATACAAAAAACATAAGGTACATATCTTCAGACAACCGAATACAAAAAACATAAGGTACATACATGTCCATTGCATTTGATACATGTCCATTGCATTTGATACAAAAAAAAAACATAAGGCACATATACAAAAAAGTAGTTTGTAGTGACAAACTAGTGAAGTTGTGCCCTTCGCACTTTCAAACAATCGAACTCATCTATTATCGAATTCACATCGATATCTTCAGAAAGTTCTTTTTCAATATAGAGAGTCATACAATCCGAAAGAAACTCATCTTCCATCTTGTTACGAAGTTGCGTCTTGATAAGCTTCATAGCTGAAAATGCCCGTTCCGTTGTTGCCGTTGAGACGGGAAGAGTCAATACAAGACGAATCAACCTATCAATCAGATAGAAAATCTCTGACTTCCTTGTCTCAACTAATCTTTGACATAATTCGGCAATTGTAGCTATATTTTGAAACTCTGAATGATGAGGAATATCAACATTATATTGTTGCAGTTGGCTTCTCAAAATGAAAATCTCTTGCTCAGTGAAATCTTCAGGATAAAACTCCTCCGCAAGTTGACAAATATCTTCAACTTTAAATGCCTTGAAGTTATCCCTTGGATCCAATGCCGAACTAAGAGTCAGGAGTCTCATTGTTCGTTCATTGAATCTTTCTTCCAACTCCATATCTTGTTTATCTATTGCCTCATTAAAAATATCAAAGTGATAATGATGCTCTAATGTAATGTGACCCCGTTGTTGACATGAACGACCACTACCCTCAAGATAAGGAGCACTTAGATCGGGTATACATATAATCTTATGCTTCTCACAAAATGTTTTCACTTCTTCAAAGAAAGTACTCCATCCATTTTGTCTCAACTCTTGTAGGAGTTTCCTTGTGGAAGAGAAGGATGTTGTTCTTGAACTTCTTGAGAATTGTCTTTTGGTTTAAAGAAAGAATGCAATATTTTTAAACGCTTGGGCGGTTGACTCATTCTTCTCAAGTTTGATTTCTAAATAAATCAAAAAAAGTATGTATTAGCCTAACCTATGATTTACCAATTTATAATATGTAACTGATAAACAATAGAAATAAGTAACCTTCAAATTGTAGCAACTAAAAACTAGCAAGATAATTGATAGATAATCGTCAAATAAAAATCACCCGCCCAAATCTCTAACGGTCTAACCTAGGATACTTTCGGTTGTAATCAACAATTCTCAATGTAAATCAAACATTACTAAGTTATAGATAACAATTATTAATTTAAGAATCCAAAGAGAAAGTAATCAACATTTATCAATGTAAATCAAACAAAACTGAAAATATCCTTACAGAACAGTTTTCAGCAGCTACCTGGATAGCGAGTCACTGGGTGGCACTTCTAGGCATGCTGATCTTTAAAAATTAAATAGACCGTTTTCTGAAAAATTAAAAATTGGGTGTCATTTCATAATTCTGAATCAATAAATTCAAACTTCAAAATCTACCAGGTTCCAATACACAAATGACAAATCGTAGCTCCTCCCCAACCCCAATTACCCCACCAAGCACAAATCCCAAACCCTAATCCACCATCACAGAGATCATTCTCTCCTAACCTTTTCCTAACCCTAAAATTTTAAATCTCCTAATCTTTCCCATAACCTAAAAAATCTCTATTCTGAATATTGAATAAGTTGGAGCAAAAGAAGTACAATAAACCCTAAACAATTTTTTAGAACAAATAAATCATGAAAAAATTAATTGCAAGAAAAAACTTACATCCATCTCTAGGTCACCATGAGATTCTCCTGTAGTCCTGTTGGGACTCTGGAAGTACAATAAACCGGTACAATAAACCAGAGAACTCGAGAAGACAAGAGCCGGACTGCCGGAGAACTCGAGAAGACAAGAGCCGGAGCCGGAGCCGGAGCCGAAGAAGAAAAAAAACAACAACTCAGAACCCTTACAAAACCTAACTCTTTTTCACACTCATTCTCTTTCTCTTTCTCTCGTGTGAATTCAAAGTGACTTGTATTGGCAGCTTATTGGGTGGGCTAACTTGTTTTTTTTTTCCTTTCTTAATGGGTTGAAATACATATGTAGTAAAAAAAAATTGTTGGATGGGCTACAGCCCACCCAAGGATACACTTGGATCCGCCCCTGCATCCATCTCTAGGTCACCATGAAATTCTCCTGTAGTCCTGTTGGGACTCTGGAAGTACAATAAACCAGAGAACTCGAGAAGACAAGAGCCGGACTGCCGGAGAACTCGAGAAGACAAGAGCCGGAGCCGAAGAAGAAAAAAACAACAACTCAGAACCCTTACAAAACCTAACTCTTTTTCACACTCATTCTCTTTCTCTTTCTCTCGTGTGAATTCAAAGTGACTTGTATTGGCAGCTTATTGGGTGGGCTAACTTGTTTTTTTTCTTTCTTAATGGGCTGAAATACATATGTAGTAAAAAAAAAAATTGTTGGATGGGCTACAGCCCACCCAAGGATACACTTGGATCCGCCCCTGGAAGGGTGAAACTTTTGAAAACTTTAAAAAAAATGTAATATAACTTCTAATAAGTCTGAAATACTTGGTGTTTGTTTGGATGTGAATTGAAAAGGATATTTGGACTTTGGAACTCGAATAAGTTAAGATATTTGTGTTTAAGTTTTTATAATAGACGTAATTAGTATTTAGGTCTCGAATAAGTTATAATATTTGTGTTTGGGTCTCCATATTAGACATAATTAGCATTTGAGTTTCGAATAAGTTAGAATATTTGTGTTTTGGTCTCCACAATAGACATAATTTGTTTTTGGGTTTGGACTAACGGTTATTTGATTATTAAAATCCAACTAAAAAATATAAAAAAAGGAAGAAAAACAAAAACAAAACTAATAAAAATGAATAAGAAAGGGAAAAAAACAAAAAAAAAAGCAAAAAATGAAAAAAATGAAAAAGGAAAAAAGAGAGAAAAATGACGAAAAAAATGAAAAAAAAGGTCCATGTGGCGTAGCCCGTTGGGAACGGTGGAGCACCCCGGTGCAGTGGCGCGGGTTCGAGCCCCCTTGGAGGCATGCCTCCAAGCACCATTAAGAAGTGGACACCCTAAAAAAAAAATTGAAAAAAAAGGAAAAAAAGGAAAAGGAAAAGAACTAAAATACTGAAGAAAAAAATAAAATAAAAATCTATAAATACGAAAAAGGATAAAAAAAATACGAAAAAACGTAACAAAAAAAAACTTGTCCAAGCAAAACTAATATACCAACATATTATTAAGTGATACCGAACTCGAGTGACTTTTGTGATAAACGAGGAGTTGTATAAGACCCCGGCTGGCTGGGTGGCGGAACATCAGTGAATCGAGCCACGGGGCGTATTATTCCTTCCACTTATTTGTGGGAGTTGGGGACATTGGGCCCAACATGCATACAATGCAGTGTGCACTAAGTCTCATGCGTAACGTCATGCATCTCAACAAAAAAAAAATCTTAAGTGACAGAATTCTCATGTTTTGTGGATAAATTATTTATCCGGATATTCATAATTTTAGAAAATATATTTATTAACCTAAACCAAACATGGATTATGTTTTCCATAATAAATTTGCCGAGAATATTTAGACTTTAGGTCTAGATATTCCCGAACAAATTTATTTTCAGAAATTACGAAGGCCCGGGCAAATTTCTTCCACATTAAATTTATTCCAGTTCTTTTTCTTTTCTTTTTTTCTTTTTTCCCCTTTTTTTTTTTCTCTTTTTCTCTTTTTGGTTTTTTATTTTATTTTATTTTTTGTTCTTGTTTTAGTTGGATTTTGTCGTTAGTCCAAGACTCAAACGCTAATTATGTCTATTATGGAGATCTAAACACAAATATTATAATTTATTGGAGACCAAACTATGTTATTATGGAAACCCAAACATAATTATCCTAACTTGATATCATTAACTATTCAAGTTTTTCAATTTGATACCCAAAAGTTTGACAGGAGACAACTTAATACCATCAAATATTGAAAATTTTCATGTTGATACACTTCGTCAATAAGGGTTAACTTTTCTGTTAAACAAAATTGACTAAAATACCTCCCTTCCTCCCTCTGCAGCCCCCCTCCCTTGCTGCCGCAAACCATCCCCACCCTCGCGACATGCAACCCCCTCCCCCCCCCCCCCCCCACCCCAACTCCCGCCCCTCCACCATCTCCCCCCGGACCCCGACCTGCACCCTTCTACCGGCCCTGCCTCGCCTCCGCCCCCAACTCCCGCCCCTCCCTCGTTAAGGTTAAGATTAAGATTATGGCTAGGTTAAAAATATATTTTCACATCACTTTGTTGATGATGGTATAAATTTGTACATAAAACAATGTTGATATCAAAATCGTTAAACAAATACTGCTCTTCCTTCTTTTTTTCCCCCTTTCTCTCCATGAGTAAGGGCTAGCATCATTCAATTTTTGGATCAGAGTCGAACTAAACCGGATAAAAGATTTAGATTTGATTCGATTTGAAAAAAATCTGATTCGATTTCGACTTTGAGTTTCAGTCCAAAAAAATGATAAATGGCCTTCGACTTCCCGCGGGCCTACGTGGCCAAACCCTATTCGTCCTTCCCTATTTGTATGGGGACCACCGTCGGTAGACCTGCCACTGAGATGTTGTCACGTGGACTGCGGATTAAAAGTACGGTCCACGTAGCAGTGTCCAACATAAATCAAATATGACTTACGCAATATATATATATATATATATATATATATATATATATATATATATATATATATATATATTTGTGTATATTTTGAAAATAAAAAAAATTGTACGTATTTTAAAGTCTAACTTTGAACTACAAAAAATGTACGCATAAAAAATATATTTTTAAATATAATTTAACCATAATTCTAGCTTTGATTGATCTCAATTAAATAATAAAAATAATTTAACCGTACAAACTAAATAAATCAAATAAATCGAATCGACTATTCGGTTTTGACTAATTGATTCGAATTTAATGTTAGAATTTTAAAGAACCCTTTTAGTTCGGTTAAAACTGACCAAAAATTGCTCACCTCTATCCATGAGAACACAAGTCAGATGAGCAGACTTGAAAACAGAGGTCTACGCCTCTCCCTCTCTTGCTATGGAGAATTGGAGGCAAGGAGAGTGACAGAAACACCAATTCCACATGTACACCTAAGCTTCTTAGCTTCTTGGAAGGGGTCAAAATTAAATTAAATTGCGTGGTTCTGTGTGAAATGAGCTCGAATGGAACGGAGAAAGAAATTTGTCTGTTTGGTCCTTGTTAGCAATCACTCGAATAAAATTTTTATTATAGGCAAAAAAATTCGTATTTTTAAAAAATGTATAATATTTGTTATTTTTGAAAATTTTAAATCAGTACTTAAATTTTAAACATACAAAATTTATAAATTATTAAAAAAATAGTACTAAAAATGTGAAGAAAATCGGTTGAATTAATCAAAGTTGACAATATGTTTAAAAATATGAAGTTTCTAATCTCAATATTTATATTTATCGAATATTTGAACAAATTTTTAAAATATTTTATTTGTACTGCGCTAATTTATATACTTTTATTTTTGCAGTTCCATTTTTTTTTTTTCCGTTTAGTCTGAATTTGTTCGTGTGTGGTCCTTGTAATGTTTTTTAAAGGAAAGGACAGTGGAGGCAGCCAGCTGCCAGCAAGCCGTGTTTGCAGTTGGGCAGTAGTAGTAGGCTGACTCACCCCTTCTACAACTTTGGTCAACCCACAGCTATTTTTGTAATCAAAGATTCAAGAGAAAATTCAAACATGTTTTTACTGCAACAACAACAACAGAAATTTGTATCAATAATATATTTTAATATCGACCACCATAGTACTCTCTCTCTCACTCTCTCACACACACACCCAATATATATTTTTTTATTTGTCAGAAACAACCAGAAATTCAAGCAATGTGCTGAAATATAAAATGACTTACATAAAAAATTAAAAAAAATGGATGGACTAAGTCAACCTCATCCCACAATATAGTTACGTCCTTGTTAAAAGTGTTGGAGTGGGTGGAGTTTACAACCTATGTGGAGAAGACCCCGGAGTGCGACGAGCGCCGTTCGTATGTCGAAAAAGCTCGAGGAGAAGGCGGAGGGTGCTACTGGAGCTGCTGGGAGCAAAGGGGCCGAGTTCTGGCCGAACTCTGCCTCCCCATTCCAGAATAGTCCTGGATGCCCGACACAGAGTTCTGTCCGAACTCTGTGTCGTCAGGCTGGGCAAATTTCTGGGGTGATTTATCACCGTTGGATCATATCTGATGGTCCAGATTTTGCTGCGGATTAGGGGAGTTAATATTAGGTTATTCCTAACCCTAATCATTGTAGACAACACAAGAAAAGAGAGAGAAAGGAGGCAAGAGTGTCATTACAACTTTGGGAGAGAAGACGCAGGATTGAAGGTCTTTTTCGAAGGAGAATCGGATTCAGGTAATCTTTACTCGTCGTTCTTGTTCTTCGTAGCCTTGTAATCATTGTTCTTGCTTCCAAGTGTTGTGGGGATCCGATTTGGATCGGGAGAAGTTTGTAGAGGGTGTAATTCTTCTATTTCATTAGTGGATGCTTCTCAGGGTTGGACTCCGATCGTCCCGTGGTTTTTTCCCGCAAGAGTTTTCCACGTCAAAAATTCTTTGTGTCTGCGTGGTTTGTTTTGGTGTTTTGGTTCGTACGTTGTATTGCTCGGTTCTCTCGCAGGTACTCTCTAGTTTGAGGAAAGATTTCCGTATTTTTTTCCCAACAGAGTGGTATCAGAGCCAGGTTCTGGAATTCAGAAGGGTGTCAGGAGTTGACAGAAAACTAGAGAGGAGAGATGGACGCGAAGCCGGTGCGCATGGTGAACCTGAACGGCACCAACTATCACTATTGACGGAGCAAGATGAAAGATTTGATGTTTGTCTAGAAGCTGCATCTGCCCGTATTTGTATCCGAGAAGCACAGTAATAAATCCGAGGAGGACTGGAAATTCGAGCATATACAGGTGTGCAGATATATCAGGCAGTTCGTTGACGAGAACGTGTACAATCACGTTGCCAATATTGAGCACGCGAAGACGTTATGGGATAAGCTGAAATCTTTGTACGCGAAGAAGACCGGGGTAAACAAGTTGTTCCTGATCCGGACGATGATGGGTCTGCGGTACAAAGATGGGGCGTCTATTACGGATCACTTGAGTGATTTCCAGGACGTGGTTGTCCAGCTGTCTTCGATGGGAGTCAAGTTCGACGACGAAGTTCAGGGACTATGGCTGCTGTGTACATTGCCAGACTCGTGGGAGACCGTACGAGTATCTATGATCGCTTCTGCTCCAGAGGGCATGGTCAGTCTGGAGTTTGCCAAGAGCGGGGTGCTGAATGAAGAGATGCGGAGACGTTCTCAGGGCACTTCATCCACATCCCACCACTCAGAGGCATTGATTTCAGAGAGCCGCAGAAGGGGCAAAAGCAGGGGTCCAGGTGGTGGCAAAGACAAGAGCAGGGGAAAGTCCAAGGATCGTTATGAGGACTCGGAGTGTTACCATTGTGGCAAGAAGGTCCACATCAAGCGGAACTATTTCGCTTGGAAGAGAGAGAAGAAGTTAAGGGCGACAAGGGGAAGCAAGATGAGAACACTACAGCGGCGGCCTCGATACATGGAGGCGATGCGATCGTCGTAGGTGATGAGGTCATTACAAACCTCGCCTGCGATGATAGTTCTTGGCTGGTGAACTCAGGAGCTTCAGCGCACGTATCTCACAACAGGGCACTATTTGCCACTTACACAACAGGCGACTGTGGAGTGTTGAAGATGGGCAATGAAGATGTATCGAAAGCGGTTGCCGTTGGAGATGTGCATTTGAGAATGAAGACGAGTGCAGTTTTTGTTCTCAAAGATGTTCGTCATGTCCCTGATATCCGTTTCAACCTGGTTTCGGTTGGAAGGTTGGATGACGACGGATTCTTCAGTCTCTTTGGGAATAGTCAGTGGAAGCTTTCTAGTGGTTCGATGGTGGTTGCCAGAGGAAGTAAGAAGTTCGGTCTCTACTATATGGAGGGGAGCGCACAGGGGGCACAAGAGGTGAACGCAGTTGTTTGCCATTAAAATCTTTTGATTGAAATTTTAATTACAAATAGAACAGTGTTACAATGTAGGACTTAGATGTAGTCCTAGGAGAACACTTTTATTTATCTGGGTCCCTGTGTCGATGGAGCGAGTGGTAATACGTTGACTCCGTTGTCGATCTGACGACGGTTTTCGGTTCTCTGAAGGTCTGAGTTGCTCTGGGTGCTGGAGCTTGTGGAGAGGAAGAAGACGTTGAGTGTCTCTTCCGATATCTGGGAGTAAACTCTGATGCTTTGGTTGACTGTGCCTCTTGATCTCTGACAGTCTGTGTGTGTGTGAGAGGGAATGATCCTTCTATTTATAAGCAGCAGGTTGGCTACTCATACGCGCATATATAGGATGAGCCTGTTTGTGGGGATGCCATGTGGTGATTGCTGATGGAGGTGCATGGGCGGCGCGCTCGGATTGAGGAGTTGAACTCTTCTTGTTGTATTTGTAGGCTGCGACAGAGTTTACACGTAGCAATAGAGAAGATCTTTCGGTTGCTGAGATCTTGGGTGATTAGCACCCCTTCATCGGCTGAACTGAGTTAAAGGACACGTGGCGCGTATCCGTAGCTCAAAGATCTCAGATTTGGTGGAGAGTAATCTGACAGGATGCGCCTAGGATTGGGCGCATGAGTAGACTTTGGCTTGTAACCTTTAGGAGTTACGAACCAGTCTGGGCGCATGGTTTTTGATGCGCATGCGGGGCTTCAGTAGTGACTTGACCTCCGTCTTTAGGGATCAGAGAAAAGTCTGAGGTGCGTGGCTTTTGGGGCGCATGCAAAGATTTGGACGCATGGCTGCGGAGGCACATGCGAAATGGTTGGGTGGCCACGTGGCTTGTAACCGTCGGAGCAAAGTAATGATGATGTTGACGTCAACGACGCTTCTTTTTCTGAAAAAGCTGTCAACTGTTCAGTCCTCGGGGACTGGCTGCTGTTGTGTCAGACTTCAGCATTTAATGTTCTTTGACGGATGATAGGCTGAAATGGGCGCATGGGTCTATGCGTGTTTAGGACGCATGGATCTGTGCTTTGTTGGGCGCATCCATACGGGACACTTTGGAATGGGCGGGTTTGTACAATGTGCGGTGTCTGGCCGGCGCATCCATTTGCATGACGTGCCTTTATTGGTCTGACTGTTGCGTTCTTCGGGTGCTTTAAATAGCCGTTTTTGACTTGGCCGAATTCGAAGCGTCTGGTTCACCACCATAAATGCAAATTCATTACATGAGATTCGGAGAGACTGCCACTTGGCGCATGGGTTTGATTTGCCCGGCCTATAAATAGTGGCAAGGAGAGAGTTTACTTCTCGTTCTCTCACGTCCTCCCAAAATGAACATGTTTGCTCGAGCACATTCTGTTTATGACATGTTCCCGAGGGTGAAGATGCGACGACTTGTCTTCGTTCATGCACTTGAAGGTGACTGTTACATCCGAAAGTCGGAGTCGAGGGCTTCTGAGGCAGGCGGAAGGTGCCTGTTGCATCCGAAGATCGGGATGCTCGAGTCTCGTCTCCGTTATGCTGGAAGAGTCGCAGATCGGAATTGTGGTGCCCCGATCATCTTCCTTGGGCTTTGGGAGAGCTCCTCCTCCTACTAGAGTGGGTGTTGCCCATTCTGGTTGTGTTGAAAGCCTCATTTTGTCGCGGATCGATTACGGTGCTCTCCTCTTCCTTTGGAGAGCTCTTCCTTCCGCTAGGGTGGGGTTGATCGTCCACCCTTGTTCTGCTCAATAAATGTTTCATTAGTCGAAGCACCCGATCGGATCGAAGTGGAGCGCATGTGTTGAGACTTCATGATGCGCATGACTGAGATGCTGAAGGGATGCACATAACTAAGCTGCTGATGGAATGCCCCTGACTGAGACGCTGAAGGGATACGCCTGACTGAGACGCTGAAGAGATGCGCCTGACTGAGACGCTGAAGAGATGCGCCTGACTGAGAGCGCATGGCGGTTGCTGCGCCTAACTGTAGACTTAGGGTCTTTCTTTTGTAGTTGTAATGCCCTTTTTAGACATGTAATAGACTTTTGTATAAAATAAAAAATCTTCTTTTCGATGTCTATGCTTTTGCTGTTTGTTGTGCCAAGTACTTCATCTGAGCTCCCTGGCACGTGTAATGTTAGGCGCATAGGATTTCTGGTCCTGAAATTCCATGCTTCTACAAGACCCCCTTCAAAGTTTTCAAAACTTTTCGTCAAGTTTTGGAATACTTTGAATAAGAAGTGTAACGCCCAGTTTTCTAAAAGAGGATAATTTTGAAATTTTATAATTTTGTAATTTTAATCTTTTATAAATGATATTTAAATCATGATATGATTCTTGGTGATTTTTAATCATTTATAACTATTTTAAAATTATGACTTGTGATTTTGATGTGCTTGCTAGCGTAACCCGAGAGACTGTCTGACCTAGAGCCCAACCATGGCATTAGGATGATTTATTTTCACATTTGAGCATGAGGGTATTTTGGTCATTTGGCCTCTTTGAATTATTTGATGATTTATTTAATTGGTGTTTTTGATTTTTGACTTGAGCTAGTTGAGACCTTGTTTGTGTTTAGGTCGAAGACATGGTTTTTCTGCGGATATCTCCGACTCGTGGTACTATACGTTTTGGTGGAGGTGGGAAGCTTAGCCCGCGCTTCATCGGACCTTTCGTGATCAGCGGGAGAGTCGGTGACGTGGCATATAGGCTAGACTTGCCACCTGCACTAGTGGGTGTCCACAACGTATTCCATGTATCATAGTTGAGACGGTACGTGGCTGACCCTAGCCATGTGCTTGATCATTCAGAGATTGAGGTAGGGCCTACTCTCAGTTATCCAGAGCAGCCAGTGGAGATTCTGGATCGCCGAGAGAAGGTGCTGAGAAACCAGGTGATACCCTTGGTTCGCGTCGCATGGAGGCATCATTCTCCAGGAGAGTCTACCTGGGAGCGGGAGGATGAGATGCGCGAGCGATACCCTTATCTTTTTGGACCTTGGGGTATACTTTCTATCCTTCTCATCAGTGCATTTCACATTTCAATTTCGAGGACGAAATTCTTTTAAGGAGGGTAGATTTGTCACTACCACATTTCTAGCATGAGGGTATTTTGGTCATTTTAATTTTTGGGAATTATTTGGAATTATTATGAATTATTGAGATTGTTAGAATTTATATGATTTTTGATATAATTTAATTAAGGGTTAATCTAGACTTTGACTAGTGATGACTTTGGGAGCCTAACCTAGAAGCTAACCCTAACTAAGGTGACTTGGTTTAGTATGTAACCTTAGTCTAACCTAGATCAACCCATGATTTGGTCATTTAGACTCAAGTTAGAATAGAAGGCTTTTAGTCATAAGCCATGACTTATGGTTTTGAAACCAAAGATTATCAACTTAAGCCATAGAGGCCCAAAGCCCATAGCCCATTACTAGAAACCCTAACCCTAATCATCATGGCTGGCCACCTAGGGATCATCCCCCTATTTATACTCTCTTCCATTAGGTTAGCCTCCTTTAGGAAATAGCAAGTTTGGAAAAAGAGGTAAATCCCATCTTTAGAAATTCATAGAAAATCCATTTTAATTCCTTTTTAATCCAAACAAGTTGCATTAGATCCTAATTCATCTATACTTGCCGTTATTGAGGATTATTCCAGCTTGGGATCATTTTGGGGAAGTTTGCTAACAAGGAGGAAGATCTAGAAGAGTGCTTTTGCTTGAGGAGTTCTTCAATAGGTAATTGATACTAAAACCTATTAATTTCCAGTTTTCTTTGCATATAAGGTTAGGTTTAGGGGTTACCTAACTGTCCACGAGTTTTGGACACAATTTGTGTCCAATCACTACCAAAATAAGTCGTTTTAGCGACGCCCAAAGACGTCGCTAAAACGACAAATTACGTCGCTAACAATATTTACAGACGCAATTACCGACGTTTTGGACTTGTCGCAAAAACGTAAGTCGCTGATCTTTAAAACGTCGCCGAACATCGCAAATACCGACGTTCACCGACGTATTATTACGTCGGTATATCCTGGGATATTACCGACGTCTACCGTCGTTTCGTCGGTGGATTAGCGACGTGTTGAAAGTCGCTACACGTTGATAAAATCCTGGGATTATTACCGACGTCTACCGTCGTTTCGTCGGTGGATTAACGACGTGTTGAAAGTCGCTATACGTCGGTAAAATTTTGGAATTATTACCACCGTTCACCGACGTTTACCGACGGTCTCCGACGTATAAGGACGTCGGTAAACATCGGTACCCTGGAAAATTTTGCAGATTTACCGACGTTTACCGACGTACGTTTGCGTCGGTAAACGTCGGTAAATCTGCAAAAAAATAAAAAAATAAAAAACAGAATGTCCTTTTCTCCCTGCAGTTTAAAAAGATAACCATAAAGTATAACAGATATCCAAGTCACAATAAATAACAAAGTCTACACACAACCATGTCCAAATAACCAAGTCTACACACAACCATGTCCAAATAACCAAAGTCTACACACAACCTTTTCTCCCTACAGAATGTCCTTTTCTTCCTGATGCTGCAGTTTAAAAATAAAATACAGAATATCCAAATAACCAAGTCTACACCAAATAACAAACTCTACAACCAAATAACCAAAGTCTACACACAACCAACAAATAGAATAGGATCCAAACATCCAAGTCTACACAACCAACAATATCCAAGTCACAACAAAGGTTGAAACAAACACAAACAAACAGTCCTAACTAGGACTACTAGGGATCTGGTGCAGGAGGGGTACTGCCGCGACGAAGGGATAAGAACAACTCATACTCCTCAAGTGAAATCGATACCGATGGAGCAGACAGTGACGTCGGTGGAGTCGGTGTCGATGAAGAAGGCGGTGGAGGCGGCGGAGTCGACGACGATGAAGGCGCACCCGGAGGACCAGCACGCTCCAACGCTGTAAGTCGCTGGTTGTATGAATCCATGGTAGATAACAGTCTATCACTGCTCTGGACCATCGAATCCGTCACCAATCTCAGCCTATCGGTCATGGTCACCTATGCTGTCTGCAGCTCCGTCATCGTGCGCTCTAACCCTCCAATGCTGCGCTCTGTCCTCTCAATCGTCTCCATGAGCTCCATAATGCCGCGATCGAGCGCATCCAATCGTGCTAGCAGCGCAGGATCGTCCGTAGGGTGCTGAGACTGCTCCTCGATCCGTCGTAGCAGGTCGTCACAGAGAGACTCTATCATCTGGTGGACTCGGACAGACTCCTGGGACGGCTGTGGACCATGCACACTAGCAGGAGATGTCCTAGAGGACTGGGTCGTAACTAGGGTGCCATAGGATCCCGTACCGTAGTGCGTACCCCTACGGAGTCCACCAGCGGCGGTCATCCACAGCTCGTCCGTCGACGGAGCTTGAGTGGGCTGAGAGGAAGTACCGGCCTCTCCTGCATTAGGTGCACTAGCAGCCGCCCGTTCCCGCAGCCTCTGATACTCGACCTAGAAAGTATGGATAGTACTCTATAATTTCTAATTTTTAATTAATTTACTTATTAATACTAACTACATAAATATTTATTTGCATCATATTTACTAAGTTATATTAAAATTGACACGAAGTATTAAATTAAGATAACGTATTGTAATACTTACATAGGTCTGCTCGGCCCTCTCGTCAATAAGGTCTTCGCCCTTCCGATGGGTGGCCAGGAAGACGGTCACCATGTCGGCGTTACCGACCATCCTTACCTGTAATTAAATATATTATCTTATTAATAATTTATCAGATTTGTATTAAAATAATATTTCTAAAAGAAAAAAGACATACTAGACCACTAAAATGTTCCGTCATCGGAATCGAACCACCGTACCACTTCGAGGCATATTGCCTAGCCGCCTTGGCCTTCTCCAACTTCTTCTTGTACTTTGGCTCGTCGAATCGAGCCTTCATCGCATTCCACTGATCAGGGGTGATCCAACCTTGGATCGGCTTTCCGGCACGATCACGATCCTTCTGATCATTAATAGCGTCGCGGATCAACTTGGCAGCGACGGCAGGAAACATTCCCTCGATAAGCTCGGCCCGGTACGGTGGATAGAAAAACATATCCTAGAAGAGCGCAAACCAAATATTTATCAGTTATATATAATATGAATTAATTATATGATTCATATTAAAAGTAAATCTATTTTAACCTTGAAGCACGTAAACCAGTAGTTCTTCCTTTCGTCTGGAGCATCAGAGTAGTTAATCCAGGGACCACCATAATTATGCCTCAACATGTGGCCTAGGCATCTCTGTACCTCTGGGGGACGATATCTATACAGATATATTATATTCATGAAAAAAGTTAATTTATGATAAAAACAGAAAAAAAAAATTATAAACCAAAACACCTACTTTGTACCGTCGGCCCAGATCTCCGTCCTCCTCTCCTCCGGAGGTGCGCACGCATCATCTGCATGATGCTGGTCGGCCGTCGGCGCAGTCGCCTCGGCCGTCGGTGCAGCCTCCGCCATCTGCTCATCCGTCTCCATCGTCGTATCAGCAGTAGGAACGCTAGACGGGCGATCACTCTCAACAGGCCTGGAACTACTCGTCCCAGGAGATATGCCACGTGACGTCGTCCCAGCAAGCCCAGCTACTGTCCGATATGGAGGAGTAATCGGCGACGAGGATCCAGAGCCGGTACCAGTAGGAGGTACCGAAGGAAAACCCCGTCCTCTAGCAGTACCTGTAGGAAGTATCGGAGGATCATGACCTCATCGTCCTCCTTTTCGGAATGATCCGCGACGACCTGCCATACCTGATAACAGCATATAATAATACAACAAATAATAGAGACTAGAAATATGAAAGTACAACAATTAATAGAGACTAGAAATATGAAAGTACAACAAAGACAAGATAATAACCAAGACAACATATGATGATACATTCTACAATAAACTTCTAAGTCTAGATAATATATTCTAGAAGAAACATCTAAGTTCAGATAAGTATATCTCTCTCAATCATCTTCAGAATAATCATCTTGTTCGTCTTCCTCGACCTCATCTTCCTCTTCCTTCTCATCTTCACTTTCATCTTCGCCTTCGTCGGCTTCGTCTTCCTCTTCGGATAATTCTATATCTTCTACATTGTTTCGTGTAATACGTAACTTCCGTGGAGTCCACATCGATAATATTGGTTACAAGAGGTAGCTCGTCCTCCTGGTAAGCTTTTTCGTCAACATCAAAAGTATCTCTAGCTTTAGTCTTGCATACTGCCCACCAGTCAGACTTCGTTGCTCTCCGTCTCGGATAAGCTGTGAAGTACACGAGCTGAGCCTGAGTTGCTAGGACAAACGGTTCGTAGCCTTGATATCTACGCTTGTAGTTTATATCCACAAGACCATGCTTGTCAATTTTCCAACCTTGATTTTCAATCGGATCGAACCATTCACACTTGAACAACACGATATTTGCAGGTTCTCTGCCATTATTATATGACAACTCCATAATCTCTCGCAAGATGCCAAAGAAATCATTTCCTGGATCGACGTCTTTGTAGTTCGAAGACTTGATACACAAACAACTATTTTTCGTGGAATCAAGATCCAGGAAGCTGTCTCTGATCGGAGCATTTGTCGACTTGAACTGAAAGCCATTGACACAGTAACTTGGCCATATTTTAACAAAAGTAATTGGTCCCTTGGCAAGAGTTCTAATTCATTCAATCTCGGGTGATATTAGACGATCGACCTGAATATCAAAGAAGAGATAATAAGTTATTTATTGCGCAGTTGCATTGGAAGAGGCCAGTAATTACCGAGCTACTTACATATTTGCTCAACCAAGAAGGAAAATGACGTCTCATTTCTTGTTCTAATGCTTCGTCTGTTAGGTACGGTCTAACCAGCCTCAACTCATCATTATATGTGCTGGAAAACAACGAAGCAACCGCCGATTAGTACAATAATATTAGCTTATACTATTACATTGAGATGACGTAAACTCATCATCCTGAGTTACTTATCCCTCTAGCTTCTCCACTTCATCCTCGTCGCAATTGAGTAATACATACAACTGAGCAGCCCTTAGCTCTTCGTCATTCAAATATCTCTTCTTAATTTTCCTCGAAGGTTTTCCGGATGCATTGAATACTTTCAGTATTCTATCATTAAATTCTTGATATCCGTTGTCGTTTCTCGGAGCCCTCGTTCTATTCGTAGCAACATGAGGTTTGAAATAGGAGGAGCAGAAATTTGTAATCTCCTCGAGAATATAGGCTTCACAAATAGAACCCTCGACCCGAGCCTTATTTTTTACCTTTTTTTAGGTGATTCAAATATCGCTCGAACGGGTACATCTATCGATATTCGACGGGTCCACCAATACGTACCTTGTAGGAAAGATGAATCGGTAAATGCTCCATAGAGTCGAAGAATCCAGGAGGGAACACCCTCTCTAGCTTGCACAGTGTTACCGCAATGTCCTTCTCTTGCTTTTCTAGACGATCAACGAGCAATTTCTTAGAACAAATGACCCTGAAGAATATGCTAAGCTCCGTCAATGGATCCCAAATTGCCTGCGGTAAAAATTCCCGAAATGCAATCGGAATTAACCGCTCCATGAATACGTGACAATCATGGCTCTTCATACCTGTCAGATTGTTCTCCTTGAGGTCGACGCATCTTCTCAAGTTCGAAACATACCCATATGGAAATTTCAGACCTTGAATCCACCTGCAAAGCCTCACTTTATCCTCTTTCTCCAGTGAGAAAATTGCCTTAGGCTGCTTCAACTTCCCATTCCCGTCCTCTATTAAATGCAATCCACTCCGTCTACATATTTCTTCCAAGTCCAATCTAGCCTTTGGATTGTCTTTCGTCTTCCCCTTTACGTCCATTACAGTATTAATTATATTGTCAAACACATTCTTCTCGATATGCATGACATCAAGGTTATGTCTAATCAGATTGGTGCTCCAATATGGAAGATCCCAGAATATACTCCTCTTCGTCCAGTTATGAGTGCGACCAAATCCGTCATACTTGTAGCCCGTAGCAGGCTGCTCAATAGCTCTTGGTAAATCTTTTACCTCTTCCCATATCGTGTATCCGAGCCACCTTGGCGGGGGATTAGCCTTCTCCACAATGCCAGTACGAAAAGCATTCATGTTCCTCCGGTACGGATGATTCTTCGGCAGGAATTGTCGATGACAATCGAAGAAGCACGGTTTGCCTCCGTGTTTCAAACGGAAAGCCTTAGTGCTATCCATGCAGCAATACGGACATGAAAGACGACCATGCGTGCTCCATCTAGATAACATTCCATAGGCCGGAAAGTCGTTGATGGTCCACATAAGTGTTGCCCGCATCTGGAAATTTTGTTTTCTAGATACATCGTACGTGTTGGAACCTACTTCCCACAGATGATTCAACTCATCAATCAATGGCTGTAAATACACATCGATGTTCCTATTCAGATTGTTCGGACCTGGGATAATAACGGTGAGGAACATATACGGAGTCTTCATGCACATCCAAGGCGGTAGATTATACGGGGTGACGATCACAGGCCAACACAAATACTGGAATCCCAAAAGTCCGAATGGGGTAAAACCGTCGGAGCAGAGACCCAATCTGACATTACGCAGATCAGAAGCAAAATCTGGATTCTCTCGATCAAAGTGCTTCATGTTTGCCATTAAAATCTTTTGATAGAAATTTTAATACAAACAGAACAGTGTTACAATATAGGACTTAGACGTAGTCCTAGGAGTACACTTTTGTTTATCTGGGTCCCTTGTGCCGATAGAGCGAGTGGTAATGCGTTGACTCCGTTGACGATCTGACGACGGTTCTCGGTTCTCTGAAGGTCTGAGTTACACTGGGTGCTGGAGCTTACGGAGAGGAAGAAGACGTTGAGTGTCTGTATCCGCCTCGGTGGTTGTGCGATGTCTCTGTCTGTCTATATATATTCGTATGGAAGAAGGAGATGATCCCTCTATTTATAGTCTGCAGGCTGGCTGCTCAAGCGCGCATATGTAGGATGCGCCTGGACGCGGGGACGCCACATGGTGATTGCTGATGGAGGCGCATGGACGATGTGCCCTGATTGAGGAGTTGAATTCTTCATGCTACTATTGTGGGCTGGCACGTAGCAGGGGGAAGAATCTTTCTGTTACTGAGATCTTGGGTGAATTGAGTCAAAGGACACGTGTCGTAGGCCCATGGCTCGGAGAGCTCGGATTTGACGGGGAATGATCTGGTAGGATACACCTGGGATTGGGCGCATGAGGAGACTTTGGCTCGTAGCCTTTGGGAGTCATGAACCATTCGGGGCGCATGGCTTTTGAGGTGCATACGAGGCTTCAGTAGTGACTTTATTTCTGTCTTTAGGGATCAGAGAAAAGTTTAAGGTGCATGCAGAGCTTTGGACACATGGCTGCGGAGGTGCATGCGAGATGGTTGGACGGCCACGTGGTTGTAACCGTCGAAAGTAATGATGATGCTGACGTTGGCAATGCTTTATTTTCTGAAAAAGCTGTCAACTGTTCAGTCCTCGAGAGACGTGCTGCCAACTCTGTCCGACTTTAGCATTTAATATTTTTGACAGGTGATGGACTGTTGAGTGGGCGCATTGATCGGCATTCCACTAGGCACATGGGGCCGTATGGGGGGGCACATGCTTGTGAAGCACTTTGGTGTTGAGGCACGTCCATGTGATGCACGGTCTGACCGGCGCATCCACTCCGTATGACGCGTCTTTTGGTGTGACTGTTACGTTCTTCGAGTGCTTTGAATAGCCGTTTTTGACTTGGCTGAATTCGAAGCGTCAGTTTCATCCATTTAATGCAAATTTATTGCACGAGATTCAGAGAGCCAGCCACTTGGCGCATGGGTTTGATTTGCCCGGTCTATAAATAGTGGCATGGAGAGAGTTTGCTTCTCGTTCTCTGACGTCCTTCCGAAATGAAATTGTTTACTTGAGTGCATTCTGTCGATGAGATGCTCCCGAAGGTAAAGATGCGACGTATTATCCTCATTGATGCACTTGAAGGTGTCTGTTACATCCAAAAGTCGGAGTCAAGGGCTTCTGAGGCAGGCGGAAGGTACCTGTTGCATCCAAAGATCGGGATGCATGAGCCTCGTCTCAGTTATACGGGAAGATCTACAGATCGGAATTGCGGTGCTGCGGCTTTGGAGGCTCTTTCTTCTGTCAGAGTGGGTGTTGCCCATTCTGGTTGTGTTAAAAGCTGCTTCTTTAGCCGCGGTTTCGATTGCGGTCTTCCTTGGTCTTTGGAGGCTCTTTCGAAGCCTCCCCTGGCCACAGGTTGATTTGCGGTGGTCCTCTCTTCCTCGGTTTGGGGAGCTCTTTCTCCAGCTAGAGGGTTGATTGCCACCCTCGTTCTGCTCAATAAATGCTTCATTAGTCGAAGCATTAGATGGCTGAGCCTGGCTGGAAGGGTGGCACATAACTGAGCTGCTGAAGGGATGCACATAACTGAGGATGCACATAACTGAGCTGATGAAAGGATGCGCCCGGCTGAGGGCGCATGGTGGGATGCGCCTGACTGAGAGCGCATGGTGGGATGCGCCTGACTGAGAGCGCATGGTGGTTGTTGCGCCTGGCTGAAAACTTAGGGTCTTTTCTTTTTGTAGAAGTTCTCCTTCGTACAGCCTTTTCTGGACATGTAATAGACTTTTATATATAAATAAAAATCCTCTTTTAATGTTTATACTTTTGTTTTGCTGTGTCAAGTACTTTGTCTGAGCTCCCTGGCGCATGTAGTATTTGGCGCATAGGATTTCTGATCGTGAAATTCCATGCTTCTACAAGACCCCCTTCAAAGTTTTCAAAACTTTTTTATCAAGTTTTGGAATACTTTGAATAAGAAGCATGGTGGTTGGGGCGCATGACTGTTCGGGCGCATGGATACTCTGCGCATCAGTGATGTGGCGCATGCTCCTCTCAGTTAATGTAAATGATAACGCCTCGATAACCAAGAAGATTAATAATAATCTTTTTGGATTTATTTGCAGTTATCTCCTTGCAGAACCCGAAGCGACGGCTGAGGTCACACTTCATTGGTTCACGCGTGCGACTGAGCCTATAAATAGGCGTGAAGTGAAGAGAGAGAGAGAGTTCTAGCCAAGATTTGATTCCTCTCTTTGCTTTTATCTTTTAGAGTTCTTCTTCGAAAAACCCTAACTTTCTTCTTTCAAGGAATGGCTCGCAAGACTCCTCGCGGCGGTGTTGGCAAGGGAAAGGAGCCTGCGGATTTTGCCGAGGAAGACGCTCCTGTCACCATTGTGACTCCGGCCGACATTCGGCCTGCGGTGACGGGTGGGTGTCATCTTTTCCACGAGTTTTGGATCACACGGCTGAGTTGGTGTGCCCTAACTCTTTGTTGCCGACGCGCATGGACCTCTGTCCTGATGATGCGTCGAGGTTTTGTTCCGCCGACGTGCATGGGTTTAGGCCCTTATTATGCGCCGAGGTTTAACTGCTAACACGCATGGGTTTACACCCTGATGATGCGCCGCAGCTTCACTGCTGACGCGCATGGGTTTACACCCTGATGATGCGCCGAAGCTTCACTGCTGACGTGCATGGATTTATACCCTGATGATTCGCCGGGTTGCTTGACACACTTTGTCTTGTTAAAGCTTTTTTGCCTGACTTTTGTTTTTGTTATGTCAGTGTTGATGACTATCCCTTTGCTGAATGAAGTCCTTCTGGATGCTTCTCTTTGTCAAATGGGAGTTGATTTTGATGAGGAGGATATCAACCCCACGAAGGATGCTATCCTACTGAATCAACCTCCTGAGAGAATGCTGCAAATCCAGAGTCAGTCGTCGATTTTCCTCCAGAGTATGATGGAGAGCGGTAAACTGGAATCTGCTGAATCCGAGGATGTGACCTTCTTAAAACCTGCCTTTTTGTTCGGTGACCGACTGATCTCCACCGAGGCGAAGATACTGAAGATCAAAGAAGACTGGTTCTTCTCTGCGAAGGGCATGGTTCTGTATATGTGACAACTTGAGCGCCAGTTGCCACTGACGGCTTTCTACCGTTTAGCTTCCAAGAGGAGAATGCCCTGGAAACTTACTCCTTCTCAAGGAGGGGCAGTGGAGGGTACCCTTTCGATTGATGTTACTTCGAATCAAAGGGATACCTTGGCCGCCTCGCGAGCCGAGCCCTCGTTCAGTTGCCGGACTTTGCATCCTCAGAGCCTTTATAGTGAGGTCCCTAATGACACCTTTGCCTTCAGTGCTTCGACCTTTGCAAATTGGATGCTAACATCGAGGGTCATGTATCCGAAAGGTAGCTTTAGGGTTGAAGGTTGGTGTCACCACATGTCGAAGTGGGATGAGTTGACCCTCTGGGTGTTGTCAAAGTTCAAGGCTGAGCTTAAAGAAATTGGACTGACGGCCGCTATCCGTGCCACACAGGCTGGCGTGGATCTCAATAAGCATATGTTCCTTGCGCTCTTGGAGATGTTCAATGCCCAGACTGGTACTTTCTTTACTCCAGTGGGAGAGTTGGGATTGGCTCTCCACGAAATGTACGAGGTATCCAGACTTCCCTGGGGCTCGGAATCGTACGAGGAATATTTTCCATCAAACGAAGAGATCCTTGTCTTGGAAAAGAAGGACCCGGGGATGATGGCTGTTTTCAAAGAGGTAGCGAGCCATCATTATCTGATGCAATGGAGGGACAAAGGCAAGTCTCAATCTCATGTGACTGCTTGGAGGGATTACGTCTTCAAGCAGGATTTGGCGGATTCCTCGAAGATCCGGTTTATGACTCCGCAAGGGCTGAAACCTGCGGAAGTGACTTCTGAAATGAGCCAATTGGACGAGAGGACTCCCCGTTCGAATGAGAGTGGCGAAGATGCGTATAGCTGCTTCTGGCACTATGTGCACCGGATGTCATCTAAGGCAGTATTGGCTGCATACTTGATGATATGGCTCCGAGATTGTGTGTTCGCGGGCGGATCTGGTTCTGTGGAGAGGGTTCACCGGAACCTCATTTTGCCAGCGGTGAAATTGGCTTTCGGTCGCCCTTTGGCTCCTCTCCCCCACGATGGTGTGTAACCTGTTGCGGGGTTTGAGGACCTTTGCTGAGGATGTGATCCATGGGAGAGGTAGGAACGACAACTTTCCCCGGGCCGAGCTACCATTCCATTATCTGATGGGATGGTTGATTCTATATCATCCGAACGTGATGAGTCCAGGCCCGGAGGAGGATCACGTTGAAGGTGACGCCTTTATCCGCCGCTTCTACAAGAGGAAGTGGTTGCACATTGGCGTCCCCATCTGTAGGAGAGTTTTGTCCTATCTTCAAGGGTGCGAGATTGTCAAGGTCGGTCCCATCTTCAAAGATTTCGAGGCTGACCAAGATATGGATGACTCTGGTGAAGATGTAATTACTCTGCCGAAATGGGGTTTTCGTTGGTTGTAAAGTATTCGGCCTTCCCACTTGGTCTACCGCAACCAAAATAGGTGTTATCTGGAGCCATATCTGCCAAGCCGTTTTGCTCGCCAGTTTGGCTACACCCAGCTAATGTTACGGAATCCCAGTAACAGTCTGGGGTTTGCCGGGAGTTTGCTGGACGGAGCCCGGGGCTGGCAATGTTACAATGCCGGGTGCACTGGTGTTCAATTCACTACCCCAGTTCGCAACCCTCGACCACAGATCCTGTATTCGGCCGTTAAGCTATATTTTATCATGAATACTGTGTCTCCTAATTATGATAGGAAGACCAGTTTCATCATTGGAACTCAGCTAGAGGCTACGACGAATATGTTGGTGGCGGCTCGGTCGTATCGTCCACCGGAGTTGGCGGGATATCGGGCTGCCGCTGTAGCATCAATGAGAGATCCCCCTGCTGGAAAGAGGCGGGCTGACGTAGAAGCCGGTTCATCTGTACCAAAGAGTTCGAAGAAAGTGACGACTCCAAAGGCTGCGTCAATAGAATCAGTCCCTGCTGAGGTAATGAGTCATCCGCAATCTGGCTCATCTTGTCATTTTGGTGATCTGTGCTTTTCTTCTTGTAGGGATCGTCGAAGAAGAAAACTCGTATTTCAAAATCGGGCGTCAGTAAACCAAAGGAGGTGGCAAGCTCTTCTGATGAACGCATTCCTCCGATGGTGATGTCTCCAATGGAGGAGAATCCTGAAGATGTTTCTGCAGAGATTTTAGTATCTCCAGACTTTGTCGGAAGAGACACTGAGGTTGCAGCAACTTCCGGGATGGTGCAGGCTGCCGTGGGGGCCTTGGACGTTGAGGGTCCTGTGGGCACGGGGCTTCCTAATGAGGAAGTAGAGTGGAGTTCGTCGTCTTCAGATGACGTTCCTCCAGAGTTGCATGAGTCTGTTGCGGGGGCAACAGACGTTATAGGAACAGAGGAGAGGGTTGATTCTCCTCCCTGTCATGATGAGGGGAGGTCGGCCGTAGCGTTGCTGAGCCCTACTCCGGACTCAGCGGCAGAGGCTGAGGTGGCTGTCGACCGGGAGGTAGCGACAGATCCCGTCCCTGTAGAGGGATTTGATGATGGAAACGAGACTCGTCTGCCGGTCTTGACCCCAGGGGCGAGTCAGGAGACAAGTGTTGATCTTTCCGTCCTGCTAGAGGGGGAATGTCCCGTACTGCCTGCTGATAGTGCGTTGGGGACTGATGAGGTAGCCGCTGACGTCGGTGGTTCTTCCGAGCTTGAGAAGGGTAAGGGTTTGGCGGAACCCTCTGTTGCTCCTTCTACTTGGGTACTATATCGACGCCTCTCTCGGCTCCTTCTGTTCTTTTGGCTCCTCGGGCTAGTAGTCAAGCCCCTGTTGGTGAAGAGCCTGTTGATGCCGAGGTTCCAACCTCGCAGGTTGAGGCAGACGGGCCTTCTTCCGGTCCGCTGTCTAGAGTAGCTCCTCCGACTCCTGCTATGACGCCGCAGGTGCTGGCGGATGCAGATGAATATGTGAAGTTCATCATTGAGGCGGTGTATAAGATGCTGCAGAGGGGCGTATCGGCGGTGATAGATGCCAATGGGAGCTTTGCAATGGCATAAACTCTGGCACTGCCTCACATCAACCTGATCCGTCTCCACCAGGGCCATGATCATATGGCCGACATTCTGGAGGCCTCGGTGGCCGAGCTGGACCAGCGGCTTTCCGAGTTTTAGTGTATCCAGCAAAACGATCTTTCCGTCCTGATAGACGCGGAAAAGAAGAAGTTGATCGCTGAGACTGAGTCCTCTTATCAGGCCACCGTGAGCGTCTGAAAATGCGAAGTGGCCGAGACTGAAGTTGCAGTAGAGCGATTGTCTCAGTCTACGTAGGAGAAGGTGGAGTTGCGAGCTGCGTTGGATGCTAGTATCGCGGAGGTTGATGCCGAGATTCGCCGCCTTGAAGACCAGCGGGCTCGTCTTCTATAAGATGCTGAGCGTGTCCAGGCTAAACATGTAGCATTTAAGAAGGAGGAAGCAACTTTCACCCACCAGGCTCTTACCCTGGCTCAGCAGCGGCAATAGTTGGATGAGAAGCGTGAGGATGACACTTCTTCTGAGGCCATAGAAGCGATGCGTCAAGAAGCTGAACACCGGGTCCTGGCGACTGTGGAGACTCGGGCGACAGACTTGAGGCGTCGGATTGAAGAGCTTTTGGCCAACCCCGGGGATATTTAGGGATTGTAGTCTTTTTTTTATTTTGTGTATTTGGCAACTCTTTACTGGGGGTGTAATCCTTTACTCTTTTTTTCAAAAAATAAAGAATACAAAGTTTTTGTGGTGTGTTCATTTTTGCTGTCATGAACTTGATGATTTGTGTGGACCTATTATCTTTTGCGCACCTTGGTTTTTAGGTACAGATAATAAGTTTGAGAGAATCAACATGTTTGCTCAGAGGTGATGTGGACGTGGCAAATATGGAATTCAAATGACGGAATCTTCCTACTCAGAGGTGTTATGGACGTGGTAGGAATGCCTCTGAAGAATACGCGGAACTACTCAGAGGTAATGTAGACGTGGAAGTTCTGCGATCAATGTACGGCAACACAGGGGTTGTCTGTATAGGATGTTTACTCAGAGGTAATGTGGACGTGGTAAACATGATGGGTAGCATAGTCTTACGAAGTGTAAGATTCCGCTTTGTAGGGCGTAGGGGGACAACTCAGAGGTAATGTGGACGTGGTTGTCCTTCTACTGGAGGATGCCACGGAACAGCTGGGTTCCGGAAGCGTATAATTTTGTGGAAGGGAATTGTATGTGAGCCCTGATGATTGGGTCCACTGATCCTTTGTGGAAGTACATGTCTGAAAGATGTCAAGAGTAGTACTTCTTTAGGAACTTGCCGTTGATGGGCATCATGAACAAGTCCCCATCGGGTTTAGCGAGGCGGTAAGCACCATTTGAGTATACCGTCTCTATGATGAAAGGTCCTTCCCATTTGGCCTCGAACTTTCCTGGTGTCTTGTGAGTCAACACCATCGACCTCATGACTGCCAGAACCAGGTTGCCTACTTGGAAAGTCCTTTGCTTGACCTTCTTGTTGAAAGCCTGTGATATACGGGCTTGGTAGAGTTCAATGCGTTGTTGAGCTAGAAGACGCTTTTCGTCAAGTGCCTCCAGTTCTTGCAGACGATGACGTTGATTGTCCTCCTCTGTGAGTTGGTTTACGATTGCTACGCGGAGTGAGGGTATCTGGATTTCGAGAGGTAGTACCGCTTCGCTCCCGTAGACCAGGGAGAATGGTGTGTTTCCTGTCGGGGTCCGTACCGTTGTGTGGTAGGCCCAAAGACATTCGCCGAGCTTTTCGTCCCCGTCGCGTTTATTGGATGAGACGACTTTTTTGAGTAGCCTGACGATAGTCTTGTTGAACGCCTCGGCCAATCCGTTTGCTGTCGGATTGTAGGCGGTTGAGGCCACGTTTTGAATGCGATTCTTGTCACAGAATCTGCTGAAAACATGGCTGATGAACTGAGGACCGTTATCGTGGATAATCCTCCGGGGTACCCCGAAACGGTAGATGACATGGTGCTTGATGAAGCTGATCACCCTAGAGCTCTTTACTTCCGCCAGTGGAACTGCTTCTGCCCATTTGGAGTAGTCGGTGATGGCTAGGATGAAGCGGTGTCCTCTCGATGAAGGAGGGGTGATCCGTCCTACAATGTCCATACCCCAAGCTTCGAAGGGCCAAGAGGCGACTGTTGGATGTAGTGGTTCTGACGGTGTATGGATAAAGTCTGCGTGAAGATGGCACGCATGGCACTTTTTAGCATAGTCGACAGCGTCAGCGGCCATGGTTGGCCAGTTGTAGCCCATACGTCGTAGTCGATTCTGCAACTTAGGGCCAGGTTGATGGGCTCCGTAGGTTCCATCGTGAGCTTCTCGAAGGACTTCGGCTGCTTCTTCATTGGACAGACATCCTAGGAGAAGTCCATCGTAGGAGCGTCGGTACAGCATTTTAGTAGCTGTATCGTAGTAGAATCGAAGGGAGCGCCTCCTGACTGAGACGGCTTCTTTCGGGTCTTCTGAGAGAATTCCGTAGACAGCGAAGTCGATGAACGGAAATCTCCAGTCTCGGACATTAACACCAGCACTTGTTGACATGGCATGGGCCACTCGTGAGCACGTGTTATTTTTAGGACAGACCAAGTCTCGACCAACTACCGTGACGTAGTGTTGAGTCCCGAGGGGTGCTGCTAATGAGGCTGCAAGGCCAGCCAGAGCGTCAGCCTCCAGATTTTATAAACGAGGTACATGTTCAATGAAGAACTTGGTGAAGGTTGAAATGATGTTCAACGCAACTTCATGGTAAGGGATCAGGTCTTCATGGCGAACTTCGTATTGCCTTCTGATCTGGTTTACGATGAGTTTTGAGTCGCCGTAGGCTTCCAGATGATTCACCCCCAGCTATTGCGCCAGCTGGAGTCCCATGATGAGCGCATTGTACTCAGCAACATTGTTGGAGCACGGCTTCGAAAGTGTAAGCACGCTGGATGATCAGTTGATCGAGGGAGACTAATGCTACCCCCACTCCTGCGATAATTTGGCCTTTGGGGCCTGTTCTTGAAGCGCCATCAAAAAACATCCGCCAGACGGAGCTTTCTTCAGTGACGTTTGATTCTTGGACCTCATCCGGGATGTCTTTATAGAGTCTTGAGGACTCTGGGATGGGGTGTGCAGCTAAAAAGTCGGCCAGAGCCCGATCCTTGACGACTTTTTGCAGAACGAGCACCATGTTGTATGGCGTTAGCATGATCGGCCATGTAGCTAGTCGGGAGTTCAATGATCCTGGCTTCGTCATGAGAACTCTGAGTGGATTGACTCGGAAGATGACATGAATTGTCTGGCCCGAGACATAATGGCGAGTCTTCTGGATGGCAAATACCAACGCCAAGCACTCCTTTTCAACGGGGTTGTACCGGTGTTCGGCTCCGATCAGTGTTCTACTGAGGTAGTAGATAGCTTGCTCATAGCCTGTATCGCTGTTCTGAGCCAGCAGAGCGTCGAGGGAATGATCCATGGCACGGACGTAGAGGAAAATGGTTTGCCGACGACGGGTGCCACCAGGACTGGCGGGCTCGTCAAGTAAACCTTGATGTCATCGAAAGCTTTTTGGCATTCCTCTGTCCAGACATAAGAGACTCCTTTCTTCATGAGCTGAGTGAAGGGTTGACACTTTCCGAAGAGGTTTGCTATAAACCTCCGGATGTATGCCAAACGCCCCTGCAGGCCTCGAAGTTCTCGGAGGTTCTTCGGAGGGTCCATGTCAAGGATGGCTTTGGTCTTTTCGGGATCGACATGAATGCCTTTTGCCGTGATAATAAAGCCCAAGAACTTTTTGCTAGAAACCTCTTGGAAGGATTTAGCGGGGTTTATCTTGAGTTGATGCGCTCGCATGAGATCGAAGACTGTCTTTAGGTCTTGTAGGTGATCACCTTTGAGACAGCTCTTGACTGCGATGTCATCAACATAGCATTCGACTGTCTTGCAAAGATGCTGATGAAAAATGGTGCTCATAGCTCGTTGGTATGTGGCACCAGCATTCTTCAAGCCGAAGGGCATCACTGTGTAATAGAAAACACCCTTTGGAGTCTTGAATGATGTGTGTTTTGCGTCATCAGGGAACATCTTGATCTGGTTGTAGCCCGAATACCCGTCCATGAAAGACATGCGTTCGAAGCCACATGTGTTATCGATCATCACGTCGGTGATTGGAAGCGAGAATTCGTCCTTCGGGCAAACAGAGTTGAGATCCCTGAAGTTAATACAGACTCGTATCTTTCCATTCTTCTTGGTGACAGGGACAATGTTGGCCACCTAATCTGGGTGTTGTTCTTCACGGATGAAGTCGCTGGTCAAGAGTTTGTCCACCTCCTGATCGATGGTGTTCATGATGTCATGACGAAAGCGTCGCTGTTGTTGTTTGATAGGCTGGGCATCAGGTAAGATGTTAAGCCTATGCATCATGATCTGGGGATCTAGTCCCGGTATATCTTCGTAGCTCCAGGCGAAGACATCGATATACTCTTTAGCCAGCTGGATTAAAGATTCCCGGTCTTCTTCTTCTAGGCTTTTGCTGATGAAAATGGGTTTGAAAGAAGATCCATCCCAAGGTCGATCTGCTCGACTTCGTCTTCGGTAGGGGGTTCGCGTAATTCAAAATGAGACTCCCACTGTTCTCCCAGGCGTTGAGCCCAGGGTTCTTCTTCGAAGAATTCTGGCGTTTGGTTTTCGCCTTCATCTCCCTGAAATTATGCAGATGTCATGTTGGCTGATAGTACTCTCTTGAAGGCTGAGCCGATACTGGTATCGGAATCCCAAGTTGATGCTTCGGATGAGTGAGAATGTTCTGCTTCTTCTGCCTCCGAACTCTCTGGAGTTGACGGCGGCGTGACATAGCCTACCCCCCATCGAGTTCGATGATAGTAGTCCTGCGACTTTCCTTTAGGTGTTGGAAGCCGGAGAGGAAGACGTCGACCCTTGCCGTAGTTCAGGCCTTCGTTGCTTTTTAAGTCGTAACCCATCTTTTGGATGAGGTACTTTGCCTTGTCCGTGTACCGATAGACTTGTATTCTGCCAGTATCTGGTTCTGGCTCGAGTGGCGGGAGGTCTTGATGACGCTCAACTTTGCCGAAGATGATGGATTCTTCGTCTCGACTCCGCGACGGGACTACCGAACAGACCCTTTGGGACGGGGCTTCTCGATTTACATGGACGGTCGTTATTTGTGTTTGCAACGACCGTAGAGCATTATCTAATGTATACATGGCATTCCAATGTGGAAGACTAGAATAATTAAAAGACACTCTATTATTGATGAAACACAAGATTTTATCCTGCGGGATTACATTGTCCAGAGAGGGTGCATCTACATCAGCAGAGATATATTCCCCTAGCTCTTCATTTGTGAGTACTAGGATTGGATCGGGAGAGTCCACCACAGCTTTGGTCTTGGGGTCCGAGAGGGCTATGTGGGCCTTCTCCGGCAGCTTGGATGAGACAGATGATTGCGGCGGCTTGCCCTTAAGACGTACCTTCAGAGGTACCTCCACTGTGCCTCCGGTGATTGGTGCCTTCCCCTGTAGTTTTGCCACAAGGAGAGCCGATATTTGAGACGGCTTTCCCTTGAGCCGTATCTTCAAGGGAGCTTCAGGAGCAGTTGGTGCTTTCCCGGGTAGCTTGATGTTCATGGGAGGCAACTTCTGAGGCGGTTTGCCTTTGAGTCGGATCTTCAAAGGAGCGTCGGGAGTCATCTCAGGCTCCATGTCTGGCTCTGCTGTCGTTTCTGCTTCATCGTCAGCATCATTGGCTTCCCCCTCGTCAGGTGACTTGTACAAGGTGGAATCAGTGAAGTAGGCTTCAAGCCCTTTAAAAGGGTCAATGTCCGCGAACTCCGTCCGGATGACGTCGTTGGTGGACACGTACTTCATACATTGGTAGAGTGTGGATGGCACCACCATGTACTCATACAGCCATGGACGACCCAACAAGAGGTTGTAGTTGACGTCGGCGTCCACGACATAGCAAGTCACCTCGGTTCTGAGGTTACCGATATGGCACTTTAGTCGTATCTTGCCCAGTGGCTCGCTTTTACTAGCATTGAAGCCACTGATTGTTGTGTTGGAAGGCGCCAATCGGTACATTGGGATCCCCAGTATTGAGAGCAGCGTCTTCGGAATGATGCTGAGGGAAGACCCCGGATCGATCTGAATCCGCTTCACCTTGACAGAATCGATATACCCTGTATAATACAGCGGCCTGTTGTGTCGGTTGTGTTTGAACAGCATGTCTTATTGGGTGAAGGTTATATTGGGGATAACCTTATCCGCACAATGACAGTGCGCACATGTAGTTGGGAGATCTTCAGGCTGCTTGACTTGACTGATGAAAGACTCGGCATCCTTCAGAGCTTCACAGAGAGCTTCACGAGTGTTTTTGGAAAGACGAAGGAGCTCAAACAGAGAAAGGCGGGCAGGAGTACTGGCAAGTTGTGCCAGTATGTCAAATTTGTGGGGCTTGGCTAGCCCCGAAGCATTCTCCTTTCGCAGAGGCCTGTCGAAACGAGCCTCTACCTTTTTCTGCTTATTGGTTGCTGGAGGCTTAGATGGGCCCTCTCCCTGGGCAGCAGGGATGGTGCAAGGAGGCACCACCTCGACGGCAGCTTCGTCGGGTTGGGCGTTCTGTTGTGAACGCGTCTGTACAGGAAGTGCCTCTTCCACAGAGGAAGAGACCATACGGCAAGACTTGATCTTCCTGCCTTTGGTTCTGGAGGCAGAGCGTACCTCCGGTTGAGTAACCTCGGAGACAAGATCAGGGTGAACCCATAAGATCTCTTCCCGAGATGTGGTGAGTGGGATGAGTCCACTTACGTTGTCACGAGTAGGTGGTAAGTTAACCACCTTCATTGTCGCCTTAGGGATGGGGACGACGCCATCTTGTATTGTAGTTGGCGGCAAGGTGCCGAACTGGAGTGACACCACGTTGGCCAAAACCGTCTTCTCCTCGTAGTCGACGAAGATAACATCCGCATTGATCATGCACTGGATATAGTTTTTGAGGACGTAGCAGCCCTTGGTTGGGTGTCCGACAAACCGATGGTAGTGACAATACCTCGGATTGTCCACTTTCCCAACCTCGTCGGGACGCTTCGGGTCCGGCAACTTGATCTTGTCACCCTGCTTCAGTATCTCGAAGAGTTGCAGGGTTTCTTCATCGTTAAAAGAATACACCTCCTTTGGCCTTGGTGCAAGTGGAGGCTTCTGAGTAGGCGCTGATGCACCTTTTGAGGCATTGACAGTCAATGCATGTTTCCCCTTCGTCTCTCGGCCGGGGTTGTTGGCTGCATGCCGCTTTCCCTTGTCCTCAAAGACAGGGAAACTAACTCCCAGAAGACGAGCATTGGACGCCTTCTTTTCTGCTGCTTCAGCTTCGATGATCAAGCAACTCCAGTCGAAAGGAGGAGTAGAGTTGAGCCAGAGTTTGACTACAGGCAGCATGTTCATGCTGCAGGAGGAGAGGAGTGCATGTTCTGGCATGCCCGGGGGCAGTCTGAAGTAGGCCTGTCGGAAGCGTTCGATGAATACCCGAACTGTTTCCTTCTCCTTCTGGCGTATCTCTATGAGGGACGCTATTGTCATGTCCTTCCCGCCGTCGTAGAAACGGTCAAGGAAAAGGTATGTCAAGTCGTCGAAGGAAGATATATAATTGTCTGGGAGGCTGCAGTACCAGTCGTACGCCACTCCTTTCAGTGCCCCGACAAATATGCTGGTGAGTAGCGCGTCCTCCTTCGAAAGATGTCCCGTTTGGGACTGGAAGTACGTCAGATAGCGACGCGGAGAGTCCTTCCCGTCGTATGGCGTCAATGTTTATGGTTTATATTTGGGAGGATAAACCACTTTGTTCCATTCGAGGGGATAAGGTTGGAGGATGCCCATCTTTTGGCGCTCCTCTTGTCTATTCTTGGACTCAAAGCGTTCGTGCAGGTCCCTGATCATCTCGACCACGTCTTCCGTGGAGCTGGAAGTCGGGAAAGGTGGTACCACCTGGAGTTGAGCATTTGAGGGCTCCGACGTCCGAGCGGCTTTGCGGCGATCCGTATCCAAGGATACCTTTTGAGGGGGTATACTTGACTCTCCATTGGCCCCTGGGTCAGGACCGGTAGAAGGTGTCCTGGCCAAAGCTCACTGTATCTCAAACACTGCTTGAGTCAGTGTTTGCATGGAGGCAGAGAGGGTTTTGAGTCCTCCCTCCAGGGTATCCATGCACTGGACGAGGTCCGCTGGTGGCGCATCTGACTCGGTGTCACCCCCAGTCATGTAGACTATCATGACACGGCTGGAGTCGGATGGCTTGGTTGAGTCTTCGCTTTCAGCCTCACTCTCCTGTAGAGGTGTTGTAGTTCCCAGAGCTTCGTCTTGGCTACCCCCAGTTATGTTCCGGAGGACTTCTTCTTCTTCGAGACTCGGATCCGCAGGGGCTAGACTACCCCCAGCTAAGTTTTGGAGGACGCCTTCGTCTTCGGGAGAAGTATCCGTAAGGGCCTGATTACCCACAGTCCTGTCTTGAAGGACTTCTTCATCTTCGAGATGCAGATCCACAGGGGCTAGACGACCCCCAGCTATGTCGGGGAGGCTGACTTCGCCTCGAGGATGAAGATCCACCCCAGCTGTGCTTTGGAGGACACCCTCATTTTCGGAAGGAGGATCAACAAGGGCTTGACTGCCCCCAGCTTCCTCCAAGATCTTCTTCCTCCCCCGAGTGTCTTCGAACACTCCGGAGGACGAGACGGTTGTCTTGGTTTTCCTCGGCTGGCGCTTGGACGAGGAATTGCCAGTCGCCTTTCGGACTGACGAGGAGTTAGAGATTACATTGCATGAAGCAACCTTTAGTTCTGGCTCCTCTTTTGTTGACACCTTCTTTCCGAGGCGATGTCGGAGGGGTGTCGATGATTGCAGCCGCTGGAACACCGACTATCTTGGTGGGACTGCTGACTTACAACAGCAGTTGATGGTGACTACAGCACAAGTGTGCCCTGTGAGGGGCACATCGTGCTTGTCAGTCGACTCTCCTGACCGGCGTTTGTGAGTGATCACGTTACGTAGATCGTTGGAGGAGAGTGCCACCTTCGTATCCCCTTCAGGCGCATGGCAAGGCCAAGCGCCGGGGTGGTCAAGTGAATGCTGTGCCCCCTGATCCAACACCAAATAGACGCTCAGATCAGTAGTGGGGGAACAACATTTAGAGTGACTTGAACGAACCTCAGACGCACAACCAGAGGAGGCACGTGAGTTCAAGGCCACTGGGTTTGTCTTGCTCGACTTGGTTGCAAACGCAACATGTGCGCCCAAGTGAGACAAGGACTTTGAAGGTCGGCTCGTTTCTGGCACAGAGGCACCTGGGTCGACCTTATATAGCTTACCATCAGCAGCGCGCATGATTGTGAGCGCATGGTTCTAGTTTGCTGCTGGCATAGCACGTTTGGGGCGCATGGCCCGTGCTGCCTTGGACTTCTTCGTACTAGGCCGCTGGGGCGTGTAGTACTCAGAATCCAAATTCTCCTCGCCACTACAGCGAGTGAGTCTGTTAAAGACAGAGACTTTCTGTGGCGCATCGGAGGTGATGCGCGGGGCATTAGCTGCACCTCTGCTCCGTCGACGCATCTTCCTCGCCTGAGAGGGAGATGGCTGGGGAATGTGGTCAGCCGCACGTTTTCCCGAGATACGCTGCACCGGTGGGCGCATCTTGGTTGCTGAGGACGTCAGCAGGAAGGGAAGACTGGATCGGCACATCCCCTTCAGTAGTGGTGCCAGCGGCGTCGACCTTGCGCACCCAGATTTGGCGAGTCTTCTTCGGCTTTGGCAGCCGCTTCGAAGGACTCGTACTGCCTTCAGAGATGAACTCCTCATATGCCTGTTGATTGAGGCGTACGACCAGCGTCTTGTGGGAGGGGCCCACCTTCACATCGTCGGATTGCGACACAGCTTTATCGGTGGAGGAGAAAGAGGTCCCCAGCAGAGTCGCCAGCTTGTTTGCCATTAAAATCTTTTGATGGAAATTTCAATACAAACAGAACAGTATTACAATGTAGGACTTAGACGTATAGGAGTACACTTTTGTTTATCTGGGTCCCTTGTGCCGATGGAGTGAGTGGTAATACGTTGACTCCGTTGACGATCTGACGACGGTTCTCGGTTCTCTGAAGGTCTGAGTTATACTGGGTACTGGAGCTTGCAGAGAGGAAGAGGATGTTGAGTTTCTATATCTGCCTCGGTGGTTGTGCGATGTCTCTGTCTGTCTATGTATGTTTGAGTGGAAGAAGGAGATGATCCCTCTATTTATAGTCTGCAGGCTGGCTGCTCAAGCGCACATATGTAGGATGCGCCTGGACGCGGGGACGCCATATGGTAATTGCTGATGGAGGTGCATGGACGATGCGCCCTGATTCAGGATTTGAATTCTTCATGCTACTGTTGTGGGCTGGCATGTAGCAGGGGGAAGAATCATTCTGTTGCTGAGATCTTGGGTGAATCGTGTCAAAGGACACGTGTCGTAGGCCCATGGCTCGGAGATCTCGGATTTGACGAGGAATGATCTGGTAGGATGAGCCTGGAATTGGGCGCATGAGGAGACTTTGGCTCGTAACCTTTGGGAGTCACAAACCATTCGGGGCGCATGGCTTTTGAGGCACATGCGAGGCTTCAGTAGTGACTTTACTTCTGTCTTTAGGGATCAGACAAAAGTCTGAGGCACATGGCTTTTGAGACGCATGCAGAGCTTTGGGCGCATGGCTGCGGAGGCGCATGCGAGATGGTTGGACGGCCACGTGGTTGTAACCGTCGGAATTAATGATGATGCTGACGTTGGCGACGCTTCGTTTTCTGAAAAAGCTATCAACTGTTCAGTCCTCGAGAGACGTGCTGCCAACTCTGTCAGACTTCAGCATTTCATGTTTTTGACTGGTGATGGACTGTTAAGTGGGCGTATTGATCGGCGTTCCACTAGGCGCATGGGGCCGTATGGAGGGGCGCATGCTTGTGAAGCGCTTTGGTGTTGAGGCACGTCTATGTGATGCACGGTCTGACCGTCGCATCCACTCTGCATGACGCGTCTTTTGGTGCGACTGTTACGCTCTTCGAGTGCTTTGAATAGCCGTTTTTGACTTTGCTGAATTCGAAGCGTCAGGTTCATCCATTTAATGCAAATTTATTGCACGGGATTCGGAGAGCCAGCCACTTGGCGCATGGGTTTGATTTGCCCGGCCTATAAATAGTGGCATGGAGAGATTTTGCTTCTCGTTCTCTCACGTCCTTTCGAAATGAACTTGTTTACTCGAGTGCATTATGTCGATGAGATGCTCCCGAAGGTGAAGATGCGATGCATTGTCCTCATTGATGCACTTGAAGGTGTCTGTTACATCCAAAAGTCAGAGTCGAGGGCTTCTGAGGCAGGCGGA
Source organism: Iris pallida (assembly GCA_029216955.1). Taxonomy (NCBI): domain Eukaryota; kingdom Viridiplantae; phylum Streptophyta; class Magnoliopsida; order Asparagales; family Iridaceae; genus Iris; species Iris pallida. The sequence goes on along the minus strand of JANAVB010033011.1, from coordinate 3,471,240 downwards.
TGGTGCCTGTTGTATCCAAAGATCGGGATGCTCGAGCCTCGTCTCCGTTATACGGGAAGATCTGCAGATCGAAATTGCGGTGCTGCGGCTTTGGAGGCTCTTTCTTCTGTCAGAGTGGGTTGTTGCCCATTCTGGTTGTGTTGAAAGCTGCTCCTTTAGCCGCGATTTCGATTGCGGTCTTCCTTGGTCTTTGGAGGCTCTTTCGAAGCCTCCCCTGGCCATAGGTTGATTTACGGTGCTCCTCTCTTCCTCGGTTTAGGGAGCTCTTCCTCCAGCTAGAGGGTTGATTGCCACCCTCGTTCTGCTCAATAAATGCTTCATTAGTCGAAGCATTAGATGGCTGAGCCTGGCTGGAAGGGTGGCACATAACTGAGCTGCTGAAGGGATGCACATAACTGAGGATGCACATAACTGAGCTGCTGAAAGGATGCACCCGGCTGAGGGCGCATGGTGGGATACGTCTGACTGAGAGCGCATGGTGGGATGCGCCTGACTGAGAGCGCATGGTGGTTGCTGTGCCAGGCTGAAAACTTAGGGTCTTTCTTTTTGTAGAAGTTCTCCTTCGTACAGCCTTTTCTGGACATGTAATAGACTTTTATATATAAATAAAAATCCTCTTTCAATGTTTATACTTTTGTTTTGCTGTGTCAAGTACTTTTTCTGAGCTCCCTAGCGCATGTAGTATTTGGCGTATAGGATTTCTGATCGTGAAATTCCATGCTTCTACACTTCCATGCTTCTCCATCAGATGGGTGATCCAACACTCCTTCGGTATGTTCCCGCTTATGCCAACTCATGTTTTCTGCAATTTCCTTCACCATAAACAACCGCTGCAACCGCGGCGTCAACGGCAAGTAGTGGATCGAAGAGGTAGGCTTCCTGGTACCGACAGACTTTCCTCTACCACATGTCTTGTAGCGATCGACACCACAAAATCTGCAGGCGTCTTCATCTTTATCATCTTTGTAGTACAACATGCACCCGTTGCGACAGGCATCGATTTTTTCGTATCCCATCCAGAGCGATCTAGCCATCCTCTTAGACCGGTAGAAGTTTTTAGGTAACTTCGCACCCTCAGACACTATTTCTATAAGCAACTCTATAAGACGGTTGTAGCAATCTTACGACATGTTAAAATCGGACTTGATGCTCAACAATCTTATAACCACCTCCAACGGTGAATGATCCTCACAACCAGGATATAATAGAGTCCTTGCATTCTCCAGCAACTCCATGAACTGTGCAGCATCGGGGTTCGGTGCCTCCTCAGGTGCATCATGATCATCCGGATCGAAACTAGGCCCGGCCGCATCAAAAACCATGTTCACCAACCCATCGTCGTAAGGAGCGTTATTGTGGACATCCACATAAGGCTCGTACTCCGATGCTAAAGACACAAGTTCTCCGTGCTCGCTCCACTGATAGTAATTCGACGTGAAACCCTTCGAGTATAAATGATACGAGACATCCACTTCTGGATGATATTTCAAGTTGCGACATCTCACACACGGACACTTAATTTTGGTACCGTCTATGTACTGAGGGAACGCCATGGCAAACTGCAGGAACTGGTGTACACCCTCTATGAATTCATCCCGCATACCGCACATGTCATCAGGATGACGGTTGTACATCCACGAACGATTCCGCAGATAGTAATTCAGCTCCATATCCATTTGAGGATAATTCTGTAAGATAGATACATGCACATTACAGTCAGTGAATAAATGTTAAGGCAGTTTAGATATGGGTGCACAATTTAGATAGAGGTCAGTAGAGAGTGACAGTTTAGAGAAAACTGAGATTATTGGTGAGGTATAATTGTACTTATAGGAGTACACGACACCAACTGTCCAATATCGACCCTTTGGGTCTACAAGAGTTACTTCACTCAGTTTGTCAAGACAAGTAAAACTTTTTAAATTAATACCCAATATCGACCCTTTGGCATGTGCTTGAGCAGTATCCTAACCCAAACTATCTATCCTAACTAATAAATAAATATCCTACTTTAACATCTACTAACTCTAATATTCCTTCTAACATAAACTAATATCCTAATCTTAACTAACCCTTTAACTGAAACTAATATCTAAACAATGATAATCAGGAACTAACACCCTAACCTGGAAGTCCACACTGCTCAAGCAGGGGCCATAGGCCAAGTTATAAGGCAAAATGCAGGCAACTGCCTGTAGCTACAAGACAAAACCAAATGTTGACGGTATATATACCGTCAACATTTAAAAAGTTTACTTGTCTTGACAAACTGAGTGAAGTAACTCTTATAGGCCCAAAAGGTACTCTATACACTCTTACTTATGCAAGCCTTTTAAGGCAATCAGCGTTATGCTAGATTTTCGAAAAAATCTATAACTCTGATAGGTACTAGGACTGTACCAATCATACCTATATTTCAAAGATACTCTATACACTCTAGGTACTAGGACTGAACTAACTCTCTAACACTCTAATGACACTCACTCACATATACCCACTCTTACTTAGGAATACTAAGATCTGACACATACTAAGATCTGACAAATACAGAAAAGAGAATAGCAGGGAGTTTCTCTCCTGTAGACCCTCAATTTATAGGTACAGGCTAGAGCACTGTCAGCCATAGATGATGCTCTGATTTTCAAAAAATGTTGCGTCGATGATAATTCAATTGAAAGCGATGAATCATGCACCTTGATTCATGTGACATGCGACTGTTAAGTGCAAAATAGATGCCTCAATTTTTGCGTCAATGCGCCAACATCGCTCAAACTTTCAAAAAGATTGTCTGTTCATGATCACATTGGTTTACCCCTTTTTTGGTACTTCAACAACCTCATTTTTCGCTTAAAAACTTATACTGCATATATGAGGATGGAAAAGGAAGAGGGAGAGTAGGCCCCTTATAGAGAGCTTAGTCATATTTTAAGGGGGTGGCTTATCGCACAAGTGTCCATGACATAAAGGTGCATGGGTGCTCACGCGGGTAAATGTGTTTATTCTCGCCCGCAGTAATAGAACAAGCACGCACGTGCGAGCATTTATAGATCTGGTGCGCCCCTAGTGGTTGTGTTTCTCAAGAACATAAACACGTATGCGGGTGGGTTTAGTACGGGTGTGCGACTAGCGGTGCATAGGTATATGTGCTCACCCATGACTAAGAACATGAGCAAACATGTGCATGCCCAAACAAAGATAACGTTTATGATCGATCATAAAAATGACCTTGGATGCGCTAAAATCAATCGAGAATCAAATTAAAACCGATTTAGATTTTTTTCCTATTGAGTTAAAAACCAGAACTTACAAGTCTTAGTCTTGGTTCTTAGCGACCATCTTGCTAGAGTTGTTACTTGGTCAAGAGGATGTTATTTTAATTATCTTATTTTTTGATGGGCTCATCTTTGGACTAATAGGTTATGTTCCCAAATGTTGATCCTCAAAATCATGCTAGGTATCATGAAGTATACCAATTCTTAACGTTGTTATTATTATTATTATTATTATTATTATTATTATTATTATTATTTACACACCCACCGACACTCTAAACAGTTACTAACACTCCGACCTGAAAACTACCCTAGTGGTGATTACCAAGTATGTTTTATTTTCTTGTAGTGGTGTATGTGTGTGTCGTGTCTGTGTTTGTGCATGTCGTGTATGTCATATCGTGTCTGTGTCAGCACGTCAGGAGGAGGGAGTTAGGGTTAGGGTTTACATGTCTTGGTCGGAGTCGGGTCGGGGTCGTCGGGGCTGGAGCAGCGGTGGAGACGTGTTGGCGTCGGAGTCGGGTCGGCGTCGACGAGAAAAATCAACGATGGAGGGAGGACACCGGAGGAACGGGGGTCGCCGCAGGGAAGGGGGTCACCGCGGGGAGGGGGTAGCTGGAGGGAGGGGTCGCCGTAGGGAGGGGTCCCCGGAGAGGAGAGAGAAAGGGGGAGAGAAATTTGGGGAGCGGGAGATTGAAAATTTTGGACGAGAGAAAATAAATGATCGATCGGGTTGAACCCTATATGAAACGTTTTTACGACGTCCACAAAGGACGTCGCTAAACGTCGCTATTCAATAAAAAAACTGGCGACGTCCCTAATTTGGAGTCGCAAAATGTCGCTGAGTTAAACAAAACAGCGACGTTCTGTGACTAAACAGCGACATCAGCTTTCCAAAGCATAATATGTGACGCTAACGGTCGCTAAACGTCGCTGATAGTGACGTTCAGTGACGTTTTTATACAACGTCGCTAATTTCACAAATATTATCGACGTATATGACTTGTGTCGCTAAATTCGTCGCCAATATAACTTATTTTGGTTGTGAATTTGTGTCCGTATCGGACATGTATCGTATTGGTAATATATGTTTGTAGAAATGCCACATAGGAAGTTATTTTCTTATTTTCGAAAAGTGATTGCATGGATTTGTAGATCTAGGGGAGTGTATTAATTTTTGTGATGGTGGTATGGTATTTTGTGCCCTGTTGTGTCGTGTTTTTCCACTTGGACACGCAGCACGAGCCCGTAGGCCGTGTCCTGCATCTCGGGGCCTGTATCTCAGGATACAGGACACGTCGTGACCTAAAATTTTGGGGGAAACATGGGACAATGTCTGACACCAAGCTCCTAAAATTTGGGATCGTCTCGTGGTGTGCACGTGGAGAAATTCCACTTGCACTGGCCGCGCGCTGTCGCGCACGGGCGGCTGTGCGCGTGCACAGACACGACTGACACGGAGTTCGTGTCGTGTCTGTGTGTCACGTGGACACGTATCAGGGTGACACAGTTCTAGACCTACCCTAGGCGCACCTATGGACACGAACACGGGTTGTGTCGTGTCGTGTGTCGCGTGTTAGACACGCGTGCACGCATGCACGCATGCACGACGATTAATTATGCACAGTGTGTGTCTGTGTTCGTACAGTTATTTGGACACGATCGTGTCCAATTATTGGACACGAATACACTCCCCAGTATCCTCACATGTATGATATTTATTACCAACCCTTTATTTGTTATTTTGATGATTATTTGAATTCGAATTTTCAAATTCCCTTTGAACACTGATTCATCACTGATACGGCTGAATGTATTTTTTGTTCTGCATTTGATTTCATTTTTTTTCCTATTTTTGTGATGAATGAATGATAAGTAGGACTCACCTACATATTTGTTAATAGTTGAATATGTAGTCGTGTTTGTGTGGGGAAAGGGGAATCATCGAAATGAGTTTTGTGTATTGGGTTGGTGGTTTTCTGTCAAGTTTCAGGAATCCTGAACCTGGGATTAACTCCCTAATTCACACATTACTGATTTCCAGGTTCACTCCTCTCACACACCCATGTAAATGTATCATCTAACACACACAAATGAATTTCCTCACACTCTCACACACATGTCACTGTTTTTCCTCACTTGCTATCACACACACACTATGGTACATTAACTCTAGACTGTCACACACATGATATCTAATCACACTATTTTTCTCATATTGCCTACACATTTTTGAAACCTGTTAACTCCTCAAACAATTCCATTTTCACTATCACTGTTCCTATGTATCTTACACACACATACACAATCTCCACACATGACACACATTTCTGAAATTTAACTCACTCACATTGCTACCACATGTTATACACATACAAATGACATACTCACATATGTTTTTCTCACAACACACACATGACATTTCTTAAACCTGTCACACATATCCTTTCCTCACAGCCCTACCCACATACACACACACATTATGTATCCTTTACATGTGTGTGTGTGTAAATATATATATATATATATATATATATATATATATATATATATATATATATATATATAGATATTTTCTAATCTATGTGTATGTGCATTTACACACATATATATATATGTGTGTGGGGAAATAGTTATACTAGCCTATGTGAATGTGTAGTGGGGTATGAGGTAGGAATCTCATTAGCCATTTGTGTTTGGCCCATGGCCTAAGTAGTTGGCCATGGCATGTGGAGTGATACACTTGTGTATCACTAGGCTAGGTGACTTGTATGGTAATTGGTTAGTTGACCTAGATTGACTTGTTAAGCCTAGGTTTGACCAACCTAGACTAGTTTGACCAAGTTTAACCTCGTTTGACCTAATTTGACCAAATTAGACTAGAATTGACCTAGTTTGACTGTTAGGGTTGACTAGAGTTGACTAAAGGTTGACTTTAGCCTAGATTGACCCCAAACATCATGTAGATGCATTGTAGCAGTCTATTTCCTTATTTTAGACATTTAGTGACTTGTACTGTTCTATAGGAGACAGACACCACTCCTCCGACAACATATTCTCTTCGGATATTCAGGATACCAGGCGAGTACATTCTCTGATCATTTCATATCCTGTTAGAATTATTCTCCTACTTTAAATTATTTTACTTGATACTGTCACGTTGGTCACACGGATTAGTACTATATGGATCCTTTCTTGAGATGTTATCCCCTCAGGGAGCATCGGATACTACATGTTCTGTGCGTTTCACTTAAATTGTGTATCACTATGCTTTATGGTTCATTGAATCACTTGTGACATATACTCTCATGATCACAGAGTCTTCCTTGAATCCCCCCATTTATGGGCATTCCTAGAATCCTCATTTATGGGACTATCATGTACCACCCTTCGGGGGCCGTTACATGAATTATAACATAACCTGGCTGGATCCTTGTGTATTGATTGGAGGTACGGGGGAGTAAAAGTGGACATGTGAATAATATCCAAGTAGTGTAGCATCAGAATCCTTCCGTAGTGTAGCATCAGAATCGTCCTATGCCATTCACATGTCTATATTGTACTCTGACTCACTAGCCACTGTTAGTTCTCTATTTATAGTAGATATTTCCATTACAGCTATCTCCTTTACATTCTGTACTTCTTTCAGTTTTTTGTATCTTACTTTACTGCATGATTATATTTTCTAACCTACTATGATCTATTGAGATGTATTATGCTCGATTCGTCCTGATTGGGCATCGTTGATATGTTTACAGAGGACGAGGATGAGGCTGGTGTTGACACTTTTTATGGGACAGCTCTAGATGACACCTGTGATCCGAATTTCCAGCCGAATCCACTAGCTATAGAGACTGAGGCTCCCTAGTCTAGGTTTTTATTATTTCTGTCATTTGAGATCTGGATTGTATATATTCTTTCATATTCTGTAGTTGAGACTTTGTATTTTTGGATATTTGCTGAGTTGTTATCTTAGACACTTAGACTCTTCTGATCATCTGTATTTCATTTTGAGTTCTATATCATATCGTGCTTCTTCTTTCTTAGTTGTGATTGAGTTTATATTCTGCTATGTCACCCCCATTCGGGGAGTATAAACTGCTTAGCCTTATACTTTTAGATGCATGAAACCTAGGACAACGTTCTACCGCCGACACTGCGGCGTAGGCTGGGCGTTGTTACGTACTCGTACCCTCACAGTGGGTGCGGGTTGTGACACATTTTTAGTGGTGGCCCATGCAGGTCGAGTTTATGTAGTGGTATTCAAACTAGAGTATCACTACAGCCTGCAGTAGAAATTAGAATATTTTTGAAGGTACTCAATCACACTAGGAAAAACTCTTAATCAGATTTATTTTATCTAAATTTGTTGTTTATTGTCTTCCCTTGAATATAAACTGTCCTCTTTAATTTTTTGCTTCATTCTCAGTAATTGCTTCTTATTTTGATCTGTCTTCATGATGGTTATGGAGATATGATCTCATCGCTCCGGTCCGAGGGATACCATCGAGAGGCTGGCCACCTCTCGTCCTGTTCATCAGGGCCTCGAGACCGCAGCTCCTGTTGTGCCGACTCAGGTTGGCATTTCTGCTACATTGGAGGTACACCTTCGCCTGTACAGAGACCTTTTTCCTGTCATTCCTGATTTCTCTCAGCAGCAAAGGTACCTGCAGCATCAACAGCAGGCCAGAGGAACCAGCAAGGGCGAGCTTTCGCCAGAACAGTTGAGGATGCACAAGCCATTGGAGATCTTGCTGCAGGATTCCGATCTTCTCGATTCCATTTCCACAAATGCCTCTTATAACTATCTTGAGATTCGATTCCATCTGTTCCTTGTTGACTGATCAATTTATTCTGTTGTTCTTGTGTTATTTTTTTTTCTTCTGAGAAAATTATATGGGCTAGGTCACCTCAATCATGGGATCTAGAATCTTCGATAGTCGTGTTAGCTGGCATAGTGAGGACATATAGTCAGATTTTGGACGTATTTTTCGGGTGTGGGAATTTAAGATTTTTGCCGTCGCATGCGGCAATGCGAAAATTTTAAACACCATGAACCTAGAGGTATGTACCTTGGTCAAGGACTCTGTGATTATCGTAGTCTTGCTCACTAACATGACGAAGACTCTGAACAACATAATTTTGGACAGACGCATATGATTATCGTACCCTTCTGTTGTTAAAAGAAAATTGTATTCCATCATCAAATAACTTGGGAGTAGGAATATTTAGTTTGTAGAGCTTATTCATATGTAGTTCTTCCACAGTGTAATGATATGATGACTTGTAGAGTGTCTGTACCCTAGAGATGATAGTTAACATTGGTATTAGAATAGTAACCTATTGTAGATGGTTTTCCTGTTATTTATAATACTAACCAGTTTACATATAGGATGTTAGTATTCCTTACAGCTTTGATGATTTATTATTTTTCCCTTACCTTTCCCAGAGGCACCCATGACTAGAGCCTGTCCTTGAGTATAGTTGTAGCTGCACCTAAGACTGAGAGGTCTATATACATAGATAGATTGCAGGTGATATTAGCATATAGGATGTGGGTCGATTGGTATCTATAGGCCATTGTTGTATAGGGTATTGACATGTGGTTAGCCTATAACTGGTTCAGTTTTCTATTTTAGTTAAGTTCTCCTTGTGTTGAGTTCAGTCGTGTTTATAGGCAGTGTGCAGACCCTTCACTAGAGACCTTGTTCCCTCAGTACATACTATTTCAAGTTGTTCACTACACTCAACTTTCATTACCTACCATATTGTATCATAGATTTCACTTGACCATAGTTCAGACCCCAATTATTGACTCACCAATATAACCATCAACCCCTTACCATATTCTGCACATCTGGAGTCAGTATCATGCATATTAGAGGTCCGTACTCATCCTTGTCCAGGTAAAGTCTACATCACTTAGGATATCTACTTTAGTTCACTGTTCTGTAAATCTTTTGTATCATACTTGTTTGGGATATCTTGGCTCAGTCAAGAAGACCAAGTTTTAGTTGAGATACTAACTTTTTAACTCACTGCATCTCTTTATTTTACTGTACTACACCTATCTGCCCTGCATTAGGATACATACTTCATGTATCAGAACCTCACATATCCTGTACTCCATTGGTCATGTGCTTCATGGCACACCCTGCACTCTTCATTATACACTGCACATCATCCTTGCATCCTGCATAGTATCTACTGCATAATAGACTGCATCACTCAATTTCAATTCCCTTGAATTAATTGGTCCAGTCCCTATATCATTTTGATGTTCGGCCCATGAATGGGTTTGATATCAGACTTTAAGAAAATTTGATACTTACCACTCTCATGTAGTCTTGTTCTTGAACTTATCTGGCCAATCCACTTTAGGTTCTTGTTCCTATATTCCTTTGGTTCAACCCTTCACATAGGAGTAGCATGAGTAATTGGTCCTGCATTTGATCTGCTAGTCCTGTTCATTCCTGGTTCAGACCTTGCACATGTGTGATCATGGGTACACTTCCTTGCCATACCTTCTTGAGTATTCTGTCATATTTCTTACCTATAGGTAATCCTATATACACATGTGAGAAATGTGTATATATATGAGTTATGTGTGGTCCATGTTTTCTTGGGCTGCTGCCTTTGTGTCCATTATCCTTGGTATTAGATATATCTTGTGTATATACATATATGTTATATATTTATATAAGTGCATTTATTAGTGGTGGATAAGGGTATATGTCATTATACATGTATATAATAACCTTGGGATGTGCATAAGTGATATTATATATGGGATTAGGTTGGGTTATAGTATGCTCTATATAGATATATATTTATGTGATATATGTATATAGATATATAGTTGAGTAATATATATATATATATATATATATATATATATATATATATATATATATATATATATATATATATAATGATACGGGTTAATTGATAACTTAGAGTGGGTTGGTTATGACATTGAGTTAGCTTATAGAGTTTGACCTATATAATTGACCCAATAGTCTAATATTGACCAATGCTGACTTATTGACCTTGTTTGATTAGACAGTTGACCACACCCTAGATTTGACTTAGTTGACTAAGAGGGTTGACCCTTGACTATGTTTGACCTAGAAGGAGTACTACCATCTTAATTTCGAGGACAAAATTTTTCTAAGGTGGGTAGACTTGTAACACCCAGTTTTCTAAATGAGGGTAATTTTAAAATATTAATCTTTTATAAATAATATTTAAATCATGATATGATTCTTGGTGATTTTTAATCATTTATAACTATTTTAAAATCATGACTTGTGATTTTTATGTGCTTGCTAGCGTAACCCGAGAGACTGTCTGACCTAGAGCCCAACCATGGCATTAGGATGATTTATTTTCACTTTTGAGCATGAGGATATTTTGGTCATTTGGCCCCTTTGAATTATTTGATGATTTATTTAATTGGTGTTTTTGATTTTTGACTTGAGCTAGTTGAGACCTTATTTGTGTTTAGGTCGGAGACATGGTTTTTCTGCGGATATATCCGACTCATGGTACTATACATTTTGGTGGAGGTGGGAAGCTTAGCCCGCGCTTCATCGGACCTTTCATGATCAGCGGGAGAGTCGGTGACGTGGCATATAGGCTAGACTTGCCACCTGCACTAGTGGGTGTCCACAACGTATTCCATGTATCATAGTTGAAACGGTACGTGGCTGACCCTAGCCATGTGCTTGATCATTCAGTAATTGAGGTAGGGCCTACTCAGTTATCCAGAGCAGCCAGTGGAGATTCTGGATCGCCGAGAGAATGTGCTGAGAAACCAGGTGATACCCTTGGTTCGCGTAGCATGGAGGCATCATTCTCCAGGAGAGTCTACCTGGGAGCGGGAGGATGAGATGCGCGAGCGATACCCTTATCTTTTTGGTCCTTGAGGTATACTTTCTATCCTTCTCATCAGTGCATTTCGCCTTTCAATTTCGAGGACGAAATTCTTTTAAGGAGGGTAGATTTGTCACTACCACATTTCTAGCATGGGAATATTTTGGTCATTTTAAATTTTTGGGAATTATTTGGAATTATTATGAATTATTGAGATTGTTAGAATTTATATGATTTTTGATATAATTTAATTAAGGGTTAATCTAGACTTTGACTAGTGCTGACTTTGGGAGCCTAACCTAGAAGCTAACCCTAACTAAGGTGACTTGGTTTAGTATGTAACCTTAGTCTAACCTAGATCAACCCATGATTTGGTCATTTAGACTCAAGTTAGAATAGAAGGCTTTTAGTCATAAGCCATGACTTATGGTTTTGAAACCAATGATTATCAACTTAAGCCATAGAGGCCCAAAGCCCATAGCCCATTACTAGAAACCCTAACCCTAATCATCATGGCTGGCCACCTAGGGATCATCCCCCTATTTATACTCTCTTCCATTAGGTTAGCCTCCTTTAGGAAATAGCAAGTTTGGAAAAAGAGGTAAATCCCATCTTTAGAAATTCATAGAAAATCCATTTTAATTCATTTTTAATCCAAACAAGTTGCATTAGATCCTAATTCATCTATACTTGCTGTTATTGAGGATTATTCCAGCTTGGGATCATTTTGGGGAAGTTTGCTAACAAGGAGGAAGATCTAGAAGAGTACTTTTGCTTGAGGAGTTCTTCAATAGGTAATTGATACTAAAATCTATTAATTTCCAGTTTTCTTTGCATATAAGGTTAGGTTTAGGGGTTACCTAACTGTCCACGAGTTTTGGGCACAATTTGTGTCCAATTCGTGTCCGTATCGGACACGTATCGTATTGGTAATATAGGTGTTTGTAGAAATGCCACATAGGAAGTTACTTTTGTATTTTTGAAAAGTGATTGCATGGATTTGTAGATCTAGGTGAGTGTATTAATTTTTGTGAAGGTGGTATGGTATTTTGTGCCCTGTTGTGTAGTGTTTTTCCACTTGGACACGCAGCACAAGCCCGTAGGCCGTGTCCTGCATCTCGGGGCCTGTATCTCAGGATACAGGACACGCGTGACCTGAAATTTTGGAGGAAACATGGGGCAATGTCTGCCACCAAGCTCCCAAAATTTGGGATCTTCTCGTTGTGTGCACGTGGAGAAATTCCACTTGCAATGGCCGTGCGCTGTCGCGCACGGGCGGCTTTGCGCGTGCACAGACACGACTGACACGGAGTTCGTGTCGTGTCTGTGTGTCACGTGGACACGTATCAGGGTAACACAGTTCTAGACCTACCCCAGGCGCACCTCTGGACACGAACACGGGTTGTGTCGTGTCGTGTGTCGCGTGTTAGACACGCGTGCACGACGATTAATTGTGCACAGTGTGTGTCTGTGTTCGTACAGTTATTTGGACACGATTCGTGTCCAATTATTGGACACGAATACACTCCCTAGTATCCTCACATGTATGACATTTATTACCAACCCTTTATTTGTCATTTTGATGATTATTTGAATTCGAATTTTCGAATTCCCTTTGAACACTGATTCATCACTGATACGGCTGAATGTGTTTTTTGTTCTGCATTTGATTTCATTTTTTTTCCTGTTTTTGTGATGATTGAATGATAAGTAGGACTCACCTACATATTTGTTAATAGTTGAATATGTAGTCGTGTTTGTGTGGGGAAAGGGGAATCATCGAAATGAGTTTTGTGTATTGGGTTGGGGGTTTCCTTTCAAGTTTCAGGAATCCTGAACCTGGGATTAACTTCCTAATTCACACATTACTGATTTCCAGGTTCACTCCTCTCACACACCCATGTAAATGTATCATCTAACACACACAAATGAATTTCCTCACACCCTCACACACATGTCTCTGTTTTTCCTCACTTGCTATCACACACACACTATGGTACATTAACTCTACACTGTCACACACATGATATCTAAACACACTGTTTTTCTCACATTCCCTACATATTTTTGAAACCTGTTAACTCCTCACACAATTCCATTTTTACTATCACTGTTGCTATGTATCTTACACACACATACACAATCTCCACACATGGCACACATTTCTGAAATTTAACTCACTCACATTGCTACCACATGTTATACACACACAAATGACATACTCATATATGTCTTCCTCACAACACACACACACATGACACTTCTTAAACCTGTCACACATATCCTTTCCTCACAGCCCTACCCACATACACACACACATTATGTATCCTTTATATGTGTGTGTGTATATATATATATATATATATATATATATATATATATATATATATATATATATATATATATTTTTAGATTAGGAAATATATATATATATATATATATATATATATATATATATATATATATATATATATATATATCCTAATCTAAAAATATATATATATATATATATATATATATATATATATATATATATATATATATATATATATATATATATATATGTGTGTGTGTGTGTGTGTGTGTGTGTGTGTGTGTGTGTGGAGAAATAGTTATACTAGCCTATGTGAATGTGTAGTGGGGTATGAGGTAGGAATCTCATTAGCCATTTGTGTTTGGCCCATGGCCTAGGTAGTTGGCCATGGCATGTGGAGTGATACACTTGTGTATCACTAGGCTAGGTGACTTGTATGGTAATTGGTTAGTTGACCTAGATTGACTTGTTAAGCCTAGGTTTGACCAACCTAGACTAGTTTGACCAAGTTTAACCTCGTTTGACCTAGTTTGACCAAATTTGACTAGAATTGACCTAGTTTGACTGTTAGGGTTGACTAGAGTTGACCAAAGGTTGACTTTAGCCTAGATTGACCCCAAACATCATGTAGATGCATTGTAGCAGTCTATTTCCTTATTTTAGACATGTAGTGACTTGTACTGTTCTATAGGAGACAGACACCACTCCTCGGATAGTATATTCTCTTCGGACATTCAGGATACCAGGCGAGTACATTCTCTGATCATTTCATATCCTGTTAGAATTATTCTCCTGCTTTAAATTACTTTACTTGATACTGTCACGTTGGTCACACGGATTAGTACTATATGGATCCTTTCTTGAGATGTTATCCTCTCTGGGAGCATCGGATACTACATGTTCTGTGCGTTTCACTTACATTGTGTATCACTATGCTTCATGGTTCATTGAATCACTTGTGACATGTACTCTCATGATCACAGAGTCTTCCTTGAATCCCCACATTTATGGGTATTCCTAGAATTCCCATTTATGGGACTATTATGTACCACCATTCGGGGGCCGTTACATGAATCATAACATAACCTGGCTGGATCCTTGTGTATTGATTGGAGGTACGGGGGAGTAGAAGTGGACATGTGAATAATATCCAAGTAGTGTAGCATCAGAATCCTTCCGTAGTGTAGCATCATAATCGTCCTATGCCATTCACATGTCTATATTGTACTCTGACTCACTAGCCACTGTTAGTTCTCTATTTATAGTAGATATTTCCATTACAGCTATCTCCTTTACATTCTGTACTTCTTTCAGTTTTCTGTATCTTACTTTACTGCATGATTATATTTTCTAACCTGCTATGATCTGTTGAGATGTATTGTGCTCGCTCCGTCCTGATTGGGCACCGTTGATATGTTTACAGAGGACGAGGATGAGGCTGGTGTTGACACTTTTTATGGGACAGCACTAGATGACACCTGTGATCCGGATTTCCAGCCGGATCCACTAGCTATAGAGACTGAGGCTCCCTAGTCTAGGTTTTTATTATTTCTTTCATTTGAGATCTGGATTGTATATATTCTTTCATATTCTGTAGTTGAGACTTTATATTTCTGGATGTTTGCTGAGTTGTTATCTTAGACACTTAGACTCTTCTGATCATCTGTATTTTATTTTGAGTTCTATATCATATCGTGCTTCTTTCTTAGTTGTGATTGAGTTTATATTCTGCTATGTCACCCCCATTCGGGGAGTATAAACTGTTAGCCTTATACTGTTAGATGCATGAGACCTAGGACAGCGTTCTACCACCGACACTGCGGCGTAGGTTGGGCGCTATTACGTACTCGTACCCTCACAGTGGGTGCGGGTCGTGACACGAAGC
The DNA here is from genome assembly GCA_029216955.1 of Iris pallida. Taxonomy (NCBI): domain Eukaryota; kingdom Viridiplantae; phylum Streptophyta; class Magnoliopsida; order Asparagales; family Iridaceae; genus Iris; species Iris pallida. Next base: position 3,455,894 of record JANAVB010033011.1, on the reverse strand, counting down.
ATGGTGGTGTCTTCTCTGGGGCGCATGACTGTCCAGGGCGTATAACTGTTCTAGGCGCATGCTCCTCTCAGTTTTAAATGCCCAAAAGATAACACTTCAGGATAAATGAAAAAAGTTTAATGATGATCTTTTGGACTATCCACGGTTATCACTTCACAGAACCCTAAACGGCGGTTGAAGTCACCCAGGCCTATAAATAGGCGTTTGATAGAGAGAGAGGAATTTCTTCCTCTCTTTGTTGTCTTCTTCTTTAGAGTTTTTTTTCTTCCAAAAAACCCTAATCTCCTTTTCTCGAAATGGCTCCCAAAACTCCTCGCGGTGGTGCTGGCCGAGGGCGAAGCAAAGGAAAAGAGCCCGTGGAGTTCGATGAGGAGGATTCTTTCGTCGTTGCTGCGGCTCCTGCCGGCGTCCGACCAGTGGTGACGGGTGAGTGCTCCGAGACAATTTTAGACGAGTTTGGTGTACACACGGATGAGTTGCACCATGTTGCTGTACCCTAACTCCTTGTTGCCGACGCGCATGGACTTTTATCCTGATTATGCGCCGAGGCTTTCCCGCTGACGCGCATGGACTTCTGTCCTGATTATGCACCGAGGCTTTACTGCTGACGCGCATGGACTTCTGTCCTGATTATGCGCCGAGGCTATCCCGCTGACGCGCATGGACTTCTCTCCTGATTATGCGCCGAGGCTATCCCGCTGACGCGCATGGACTTCTGTCCTGATTATGCGCCGAGGCCTCAATGCATATGGGCCTTTTTGGGACCTAATGAGGCACAGAGGTTTTGAACGTGCCCCAAATGTTTCATCCTTCTCTTAAGCCTCTTTCTCTTCTTGTTGCCTGACTTTTGTTTTGTGTCAGTGTCGATGACAATCCCTTTGCTGAACGAAGTCCTTTTGGATGCTTTCCTCTGCCAAATGGGGATTGACTTCAATGAGGAGATTGTTAATCCGGCGAGGGCTGCTATCATGCAGGACCAGCCTTCCGAGAGGATGTTGCAAATCCGGGATCAGTCGCCTGTTTTTTCCAGAACATAATGGAGAGTGGCAGACTAAAATCAGCTGAATTCGAGGACGTGACTTTTTTAAAGCCTGTCTTTCTGTTCGGTGATCGCTTGACCTCTACTGAGGTAAAGATATTGAAGATTAAAGAGGACTGGTTTTTCTCGGCGAACGGCGTGGCCCTGTACATGCGGCAGTCTGAGCGTCAATTGCCGCTGACGGCTTTCTGCCGTTTGGCTTCCAAAAGAAGGATGCCATGGGAGCTTACTCCTTCTCTGGGAGGGAAAATAGGAGGTACCCTTCGTATTGATGTTACTTCGAATCAGAGGGATACTTTGGCCGCCTCGCGAGCCGGGGCCTCGTTCAGTTGCCAAACTTTGCGTCCTGGGAGCCTTTACAGTATTGTTCCTCCTGATACCTTCGCCTTTGGGGCTTCAACTTTTGCAAGTCGAATGCTGACATCGCAGATCACGTATCTGAAAGAAGGTTTTTGAGTTGAAGAGTGGTGCCATCACGTGTTGAAGTGGGATGAGTTGACCCTCTGGGTTCTGTCAAAGTTCAAAACTGAGCTCAAAGCGATTGGGCTGACTGCCGCTCTTCGTGCCACTCAAGGGGGCATCGATATCAACAAGCCCATGTTTCTTGCACTCCTGGAGATGTTCAATTCCCAGACCGGCACCTTCTTTACTCCAGTGGGGGAGCTGGGGTTGGCTCTGCACGAGATGTATGTGGTTTCCAAACTTCCCTGGGGTTCGGAACCGTACGAGGAATATTTCCCGACGAATAAAGAGATCCAAGTCCTAGAAGAAAAGGACAAGGAGATGATGGCTGTTTTCAAGGAGGTGGCGAGCCACCATTATCTGCTACAACGGAAGGATAGGGGCGGGTCGCAGCCCCATGTGACTACTTGGAGAGACTATATCTTCAAACAGGATTCGACAGACCCTTGCAAGATTCGGTTTGTGACTCCGCAGGGACTACCTCATGCGGAGGTGACCTCCGAAGTGGGCCGACTAGACGAGAAGGTCCCTCATTCAAATGAGAGTGGCGCCGATGTATACAGTTGCTTCTGGCATTGCATACACCAGATGTCTCCCAGGGTCGTGTTAGCCGCATACTTGATGATATGGCTCCGGGACTATGTGTTCTCGGGCGGCTCTGGATCTGTAGAAAGAGTGAGTAGAAATCTCATCTTGCCAGCGGTAAAGCTGGTTTTCGGTCACCCTCTGGCCCTCCTTCCCGCGATGGTATGTAACCTGTTGCGGGGTTTAAGGACTTTTGCTGACGATGTGATCCATGGGAGGGGTAGGATCGACAACTTTCCTCGGGCAGAGCTACCATTCCATTATCTGATGGGATGGCTGATTCTGCATCATCCGAACGTGATGAGCCCCGGCCCCGAAGACGATCATGTTGTAGGTGACGCCTTTATCCGTCGCTTCTGTAAAAGGAAGTGCCTGCATACTGGCATCCCTATTTGTAGAAGAGTTTTGTCTTATCTTCAGGGGTGGGAGATCACTAAGATCAACCCCATCTTCATAGACTTCGAAGCCGACCAAGAGTTGGAAGACTCTGGCGAGGATGCAATCGCCCTGCCGATATGGGGGTTTCGCTGTTTACAGAGCATTCGGCCTTCTCATCTGGTCTATCGCAACAAGAACAAGTGCTATCTGGAGCCATATCTGCCGAGCCAATTTGCACGTCAGTTTGGTTATAACCAGCTGATGTTAAGGAAACCCAGTAACAAACTGGGGTTTATTGGGAGTTTACTGGATGGAGCTCGGGGTTGGCAATATTACAATGCCGGATGCACCGGAGTCCGTTTCACCACGCCAGTTCATAATCCCCGGTCGCAGATCTTGTATTCGATTGTCACGCTGTATTGTGCCATGAACGCTGTATCCCCTGAGTACGACAGGGAAACTAGTTTCATCGTTGGCACAGAGCTAGAGGCGACAACCAACATGTTGGTGGTGGCTCGATCATATCGTCCACCCGAGGTTGCGGGTTATAGGTCAGCTGCTGTAGCATCAACGGGGGGTAATCAGGAAGAGACCCCAGCTGGAAAGAGGCGAGCTGACGCAGAAGTCGGTTCGTCTGTGTCGAAGAGACCAAGAAAAGCTACGACTCCGAAGACAGGAGCTCCGGAGGTGGCACATGTCGTAGCAACAGGATCGGCTTCCATGGAGGTAAAGACGTTCCATCTAGTCTGGTTTACTCTTTGATTTTTGTGACTCATGTCTTCTTTTTGTAGACGGTGCCGAAGAAGAAGTCCCGTTCTTCGAAACCAGGTTTGGTTAAACCAAAGGAAGTAGCGAGCTCTTCTGACGAGCGTGTTTCTCCGATTACCGCATCTCCCAGGGAGGAGAGTGTTGATGATGCCGTTTGTGTGGGGACTTTGGTGTCTCCAAATGGTGTTGAGGGGGAAGCTGGAGGTGCAGCAGTCCCCAGGATAGTCCAAGCTGATGTAGGGATCTCTGATGTCGAGGTCCCAGTAGAAGTTGTGCCTCCGGAAGAGGAGGAAGAGTGGAGTTCGTCTTCTTTTGATGACGTTCCTCCAGATGTTGCTGAGCCTGCTGTAGGGACAGCAGGTGTGATTGAAACAGAGGAGAGGATTGATTCCCCCCTCGTCATGATGAAGAGAGGTCGGCTGTTTCATTGTCGAGCCCTACCCCGGACCCAGCTGCAGAAGCCGAGGTGGCTGTCGCCTCTGAGGTAGCAGCAGACTTTAATCCTGTGGAGGGATTTGATCAGGGAGGGGAGGTTCGTCTTCCAATCCCGACCCCAGAGGAAGTGCCCGACAGGAGACGGGTGCTGATCCCGCTAGCTCGCCATAGGCGGAAGGTCCTGCACTGGTTACAGATCGTGCCTCGGAGGTGGAGAAGGCAACTCCGAATGTTGGTGGTCCCTCCGATACGGGAAAGGGCAAGGACCTGCTGGTGCAGGAACCCTCTATTGCTTCTTCGACTTGGGGAACGATATCGACACCCCACTTAGCTCCTTCTGCCCTCTTGGCGCCTCGGGCTAGTAGCGGAGTTCAAGTGTCTGACGAGGGAGGGTCCGCAGAAGTTGAGGTTCCGGCCTCGCAAATTGAGGTCGGCGGGTCTTCTGCAGGTCCGCCGTCTAGAGCAGCTCCTCCAACTCATGATATGATGCCGCAAGTGCTAGCGGATGCGGATGAGTACGTGAAGTTTATCATTGAGGTGGTGTACAAGATACTGCAAAGGGGCGTATCGACAGTGATGAATGCTAATGGGAGTTTTGCGACGGCAAAAACCATGACGCTCCCTCACATTGGTCTGATAAGTGCCCACCAGGGCCATGATCATATGGCCGAGATTCTGGAGGCATCGATGGCCAAGCTCGACCAACTGCTTTTCGAGTTTCAGTGTATCCAGCAAAATGATCTCTCCGTCCTGATAGAAGCAGAAAAGGAGATATTGGTCGCTGAAACTGAGCCATCTCATCAGGCCACCGTGGCTGTCTGGGAACGTGAGGTGGCCGAAGCTGAGGCTGCGGTAGAGAGGCTATCTTAGTCAATGCAAAAGAATGTGGAGTTGTGAGCTACGTTGGACGCTAGTATAGCGGAAGTAAATGCCAAGATTTGCCTCCTTGAAGACCAGCGGGCCCAACTCTTGTTAGATGCTGAGCGAGTCCAGGCTGAACATGTAGCATCTAAGGAGGAGGAAGCAGCTTTCACCCCCAAGCTCTTTTCTTGGCCCAGTAGCGGCAACAGCTGGACGAGAAGTATGAGGATGATACTTCCCCTGAGGCCATAGAAATAATGCATCAAGAAGCCGAACGTCGAGTCCTGGCGACCGCAGAGACTCGGGCGGAAGACTTGAAACGTCGGATCGAAGAGCTTTCAGCCAATCCCGGTGATGCTTAGGATTGTAGCCTCTCCTTTTTTTGTTATTTTGTGTAATTTGTAACTCCTGCTGGGGATGTAATCCTTTACTTTTAAATAAAGAATAAAGAGTTTTGTAGTGTGTTCATCCTTGCTGTCATGAATTTGATGATTTGTGTGGACCTATTATCTTTTGCGTACCTTGGTTTTTAGGTACAGATAATAAGTTTGGAAGAACCAACATATTTGCTCAGAGGTAATGTGGACGTGGTAAATATGGAGTTCAAATGTCAGAATCTTCCTACTCAGAGGTGTTATGGACGTGGTAGGAGTGACTCTGGCGAGATATACGGAACTACTCAGAGGTAATATGGACATGGAAGTTCTGCGATCAATGTACGGCAACACAGGGGTTGTCTGTACGAAATATTTACTCAAAGGTGATGTGGACGTGGTAAACATGATAAGCAGCATAATCCTACATGGTGTCAGATTATGTTTTGCAGGGCGTAGAAGAGCAACTCAAAGGTAATGTGGATGTGGTTGTTCTTCTACTGAGGATAGAGCGCCACGGAACAGCTGGGTTCCGAAAGCGTAAGATTTTGTGGAATGGAGGTGTACGTGAGCCCTGATGATTGGGTCCGCAGACTCCCTTGTCGGGTGGAGATAGAAGTACATGTCTGAAGGATGTCAAGGGTAGTACTTCTTTAGGAACTTGTCGTTGATGGACATCATGAACAAGTCCCCATTGGGTTTGGCGAGGCAGTAAGCACCGTTTGAGTATACCGTCTCTACGATGAAAGGTCCCTCCCACTTGGGCTCGAACTTTTCTGGTGTCTTGTGAGTCAACACCATCGGCCTCCTGACTTCCAGAACCAGGTTGCCTACTTGGGAAGTCCTCTGCTTGACCTTCTTGTTGAAAGCCTGTGATATACGGGCTTGATAGAGTTCGATGTGCTGTTGAGCTAGGAGATGTTTTTCGTCAAGTGCCTCCAATTCTCGCAGATGGCGACGTTGATTGTCTTCTTCTGTGAGTTAATTTGTGATCGCTACACGGAGTGAGGGTATCTGGATCTCGAGAGGCAGTATCGCTTCGCTCCCGTAGACCAAAGAGAATGGTGTGTTGCCCGTCGGGGTCCGTACCTTTGTACGGTAGGCCTAAAGGCATTCGTCGAGATTTTTGTCCCAGTCGCGTTTGTTGGATGACACGACCTTTTCGAGTAGCTTGACGATAGTCTTGTTAAATGCCTCGGCCAATCCGTTTGCTGCCAGATTGTAGCGGTCGATGCCACGTTCTGAATACGATTCTTGTCATAGAATCTGCTGAAAACATGACTGATGAACTGTGGACCGTTATCATGGATAATCCTTCGAGGTACCCCGAAATGGTAGATGACATGGTGCTTGATGAAGCTGATCACCCTAGAGCTTTTTACTTCCGTCAGCGGAACTGCTTCTGCCCATTTAGAGAAGTAGTCGGTGATGGCTAGGATGAAGCGGTGTTCCCTCGATGAAGGAGGGGTGATAGGTCCTACAATGTCCATGCCCTAAGCTTCGAAGGGCCAAGAGGCGACCGTAGGATGTAGTGGTTCCGACGGTGTATGGATGAAGTCGGTATGAAGCTGACAAGCATGGCACTTCTTAGCATAGTCGACAATATCGGCTGCCATAGTTAGCCAGTAGTAACCCATGCGTCGCAGTCGATCCTGCAACTTAGACCCAGGTTGATGAGCCCCGCAAGTTCCATCATGAGCTTCTCGAAGGGCTTCGGCTGCTTCTTCGTTGGACAGGCATCAAAGGAGAAATCCATTGTAGGAGCGTCGGTACAGCATTTTAGTAGCTGTATCGTAATAGAATCGAAGGAAACGCCTCCTGACTGAGACGACTTCTTTCGGGTCTTCTGGGAGAATTCCGTAGACAGCGAAGTCGATGAACGGGAACCTCAAGTCTCGGACATTAATACCAGCACTTGTTGACATGGCATGGGCCGTTTGCGAGGATAGGTTGTTTTTAGGACAGACCAAGTCTCGACCAACTACCGTGACGTAGTGCTGAGTCCCGAAGGGTGCTGCCAACGAGGCTGCGAGGCCAGCCAGAGCGTCAGCCTCCAGGTTTTGTAATCGAGGTACATGTTCTATGAAGAACTTGGTGAAGGTTGAAATAACGTTTAATGCAACTCCAGGGTAAGGAACCAAATATTTATGGCGAACTTCGTATTGCCCTCTGAACTGGTTAACGACGAGTTTTGAGTCGCCGTAGGCTTCCAGATGATCCACCCCCAGCTGTTGCGCCAGCTGGAGTCCCATGATGAGAGTGTTGTACTCGGCAACATTATTGGAGCACGACTTCGAAAGGTAGTAAGCACGCTGGATGACCAGCTGATCGGGGGAGACTAAGACTATCCCCACTCCGGCGATGATTTGGCCTTTGGGGCCTGTTCTTGAAGTGCCATCGAAAAACATCCGCCAGACGGAGCTTTCTTCGATGACGTTTGATTCTTGGACCTCGTCCGGGATGTCTTCATAGAGTCTGAAAGACTCTGGGATGGGGTGTGCAGCTAAAAAGTCGGCCAGAGCTTGACCCTTGACGGCTTTTTATGGAACGAACACCATGTTGTATGGCGTCAATAGGATCACCCATGTAGCTAGTCGGAAGTTCAATGATCCTGGCTTCGTCATGAGAACCCTGAGTGGATTGACTCGGGAGATGACATGAATTGTCTGTCCCGAGACATAATGGCGAGTCTTCTGGATGGCAAACACCAAAGCCAAACACTCTTTTTCGACGGGGTTGTACCGGTGTTCGGCCCCGATTAGTATCCTACTGAGGTAGTAGATAGCTTGCTCGTAGCCCGCATCGCTGTTCTGAGCCAACAAAGCGCCTAGGGAATGATCCATGGCACGGACGTAGAGGAGAAATAGTTTGCCTGCGACAGGTGCTACCAGAACTGGCGGGCTTGTCAGGTAGGGTTTAATATCATCGAAAGCTTTCTGGCTTTCTTCTGTCCAGACGTAGGAGACTCCCTTCTTCATGAGCTGAGTGAAGCGTTGGCATTTTTCGGAAAGGTTTGCTATAAACCTTCGGATGTATGCCTGACGCCCCTGCAGGCCTCGAAGTTCTCGGAGGTTCTTCGGAGGGTCCATGTCGAGGATGACTTTTGTTTTCTCGGGATCGACATGAATGCCTTTCGCTGTGATAATGTAGCCTAAAAACTTTTCGCTAGAAACTCCAAGGAAGGATTTAGTGGGGTTCATCTTGAGTTGATGCGCTCGCATGAGATCGAAGACTGTCCTCAGGTCTTGTAAGTGATCACCCTTGAGACGGCTCTTGGCTGCGATGTCATCGACGTAGCACTCAACTGTCTTGTGAAGATGTTGACGGAAGATGGTACTCATAGCTCGTTGGTATGTAGCACCAGCGTTCTTCAAGCCAAAGGACATCACCGTGTAGCAGAAAACCCCCTTCGGAGTCTTGAATGACGTGTATTTTGCATCATCGGGGAACATCTTGATCTGATTATAGCCCGAATACCCGTCCATGAAAGACATACGTTCGAAGCCACATGTATTGTCGATCATCACGTCAGTGATTGAAAGCAGAAATTCGTCCTTCGGGCAAGCGGTATTGAGATCCCTGAAGTCGATGCAGACCCGTATCTTTCCATTCTTCTTAGTGACATGGACGACATTGGCCACCCAATCCGGATGTTGCTCTTCACGGATGAACCCACTGCTCAGGAGTTTGTCCACCTCCTGATCGATAGCGTTCATGATATCAGGACGAAAGTATCGTTTTTGTTGCTTTATAGGCTTAGCATCAGGCAAGATGTTAAGTCTGTGCATTGCGATCTGGGGATCAAGTCCCGGCATATCTTCGTAGCTCCAGACGAAGACGTCTATATATTCCTTGGCCAGTTGGACCAAAGACTCCGGTCTAGACCCTTTAGACTCTTGCTGATGAAGATGGGTTTGGAAGAAGATCCATCCCCAAGGTCGACTTGTTCGACCTCGTCTTCGGTAGGGGGTTCGTGTAGTTCAAAGCGAGACTCCCACTGCGCTCCTAGGCGTTGAGCCCAAGGTTCTTCCTCGAAGAATTCTGTCATTTGGTCTTCACCTTCATCTTCTTGAGATTGGACAGATGCCATGTTGACTGATAGCACCTTCTTGAAGACTGAGCCGATACTGGTATCAGAATCCCAAGTTGATGCCTCGGATGAGTGAGAGTGTTCCACTTCTTCTGCCTCCGAACTCTCTGGAGTTGCCGGCAGCGTGACATAGCCTACCCCCCGTCGAGTACAATGATAGTAGTCCTGCGGCTTTCCTTTAAGTATTGGGAGCTGGAGGGGAAGACGCCGGCCTTTGCCGTAGTTCAGGCCTTTATTGCTTTTTAGGTCATAACCTATCTTTTAAATGAGGTACTTCGCCTTGTCCATATACCGATAGACTTGTATTCTACTGGTATTTGGTTCTATCTCGAGTGGCGGGAGGTCTTAATGACGCTCGACTTTGCCGAAGATGATGGATTCTTCATCTCAATTCCGCGGTAGGACTACGAAACAGACCCCTTGGGATGAGACCACTCGATTTACATGATTGACGGTCGTTATTTGTGTTTACAACAACCGTAGAGCGTTATCTAATGTATACATGGCATTCCAGTGTGGAAGACTAGAATAATTAGAAGACACTCTATTATTGATGAAACACGAGATTTTATCCCGCGGGATTACATTGTCCAGAGAGGGTGCATCTACATCAGGAGATATGTATTTCCCTCTTCATCTGTGAGTACTGGGGCTGGTTCAGGAGAGTCTACCGCAGCTTTTCCCTTGGGGTCCGAGAGGGCTATGTGGGCCTTTTTCGGCAGCTTGGATGAGACGGATGATTGCGAAGGCTTGCCTTTAAGATGCACCTTCAGAGGTGCCTCAACTGCGCCTTCAGTGATTGGTGCCTTCCCCTGTAGTTTTGCCACAAGGGGAGCCGATGTTTGAGGCGGCTTTCCCTTGAGCCGTATCTTCAAGGGAGCTTCAGTAGGTGTTCTATCTAGAGCAGTTGGTGCTTTTTTCAGGTAGCTTGATGGTCATGGGAGGCAGCATCTGAGGCGGTTTCCCTTTAAGTCGAATTTTCAAAGGAGCGTCGAGAATCATCTCTGGCTCCATGTCCGGCTCTGCTGCTATTTCTGCTTCATCATCAGCATCATTGGCTTCTCTTTCGTCGGGCGACTTGTACATGGTCGAATCAGTGAAGTAGGCTTCGACCCCCTTGAAAGGGTCAATGTCCGTGAACTCTGTCCGGATGATGTCGTTGGTGGACACGTACTTCATACATTGGTGGACTGTAGATAGCACCACCATGTACTCATGCAGCCACAGACGACCCAGTAGGAGGTTGTAGTTGACGTCAGCGTCCATAACATAGCAAGTCACCTTGGTTCGGAGATTACCGATGTGACACTTCAGCCGTATTTTGCCCAGCGGCTCGCTTTTGCTAGCATTAAAGCCGCTGATTGTAGTGTTGGAAGGTGCCAGACGGTATATTGGGATCCCCAGTGTTGAGAGTAGCATCTTCGGGATAATGCTGAGGGAAGACCCTGGATCGATCTGAATTTGCTTCACCTTGACGGAACCGACATATCCTGTATAATACAGTGGCTTGTTGTGTTGGTTGTGCTTGAGCAGCATATCTTGTTGGGTGAAAGTTATGTTGGGGATAACTTCAGTCGCACAATGGCAGTACGCACATGCGGTCGGGGTATCCTCAGGCTGCTTGACCTGACTGATGAAGGATTCAGCATCCTTCAGGGCTTCACAGAGAGCTTTACGAGTGTCCTTGGAAAGACGAAGAAGCTCAAACAGGGATAGACGGGCAGGAGTACTGGCAAGTTGTGCCAGTATGTCAAAGTTGTAGGGCTTGGCTAGCCCTGAAGCATTCTTCTTTCGCAAAGGCTTGTCGAAACGGGCCTCTACATGCTTCTGTTTATTGGCTGCTGGAGGCCTGGATGAGCCCTTTTCCTGGGTAGCAGGGACGGTACAAGGAGGCACCACCTCGATGACAGCTTCATCAGGTTGGGCATTCTGATATGAATGCATCTGTACAGGAAGTGCCTCTTCCGCAGAGGAAGAGACCATACGGCAAGACTTGATCTTCCTGTCCTTGGTTTTGGAGGTAGAGCGTACCTCCGGTTGAGTAACCTCGGAGACGAGATCGGGGTGAACCCATAAGTTCTCTCCCCAAGATGTGGTGAGTGGGATGAGTCCACTCACGTTGTCATGAGTAGGTGGTAGATTGACCACCTCCATTGTCGCCTTTGGGATAGGGACGACGCCATCTTGTGTTGTGGTTGGCGGCAAGGTGCCAAATTGGAGTGACACCAAGTTGGCCGAGACCGTTTTCTCCTCGTAGTCGACAGAGATAATATCCGCATTGATCATGCGTTGGATGTTGTTCTTGAGGACGTAGCAGTTCTTAGTTGGATGTCCGATAAACCGATGGTAGTGACAGTACCTCGGATTGTCCACTTTCTCAACCTCGTCGGGATGCTTTGGGTCCGGCAACTTGATCTTGTCACCCTGCTTCAATATCTCGAAGAGTTGCAGGATGTCTTCATCATTGAAAGAATAAACCTCCTTTGGACTTGGTGCAAGTGGAGGCTTCTGAGTGGGTGCTGATGCACCTTTGGAGGCATTAACAGTCAACGCATGCTTCCCCTTCGTCTCTCGTCTAGGGTTGTTGGCTGCAGACCGTTTTCTCTTGTTCTCAAAGGCAGGGAAACTGACTCCCAGAAGACGAGCATTGGATGCCTTCTTTTCTGCTGCTTCGGCCTCGATGATCCAGGAACTCCAGTCGGGAGGAGGAGTGGAGTTGAGCCAGAGTTTGATCGCAGGAAGCATGTTCATGCTGCAGGAGGAGAGGAGTGCATGTTCTGGCATACCCGGGGGCAGTCTGAAGCAGGCTTGTCGGAACCGTTCGATGAATGCTCGACTGTTTCCTTTTTCTTTTGACGTATCTCTATGAGGGACGCCATTGTCATGTCCTTCCCTCCGTCGTAGAAACGATCGAGGAAGAGATGTGTCAAGTCGTCGAAGAAAGATATGGAGTTGTCGGGGAGACTGCAGTACCAGTCGTAAGCCACTCCTTTCAGTGCTCCAACAAATATGCTGGTGAGTAGCGCATCTTCCTTCGGGAGATGTCCCGTTTGAGACTGGAAGTACGTCAGATAGCGGCATGGAGAGTCCTTCCCGTCATATGGTATCAAAGTTTACAGTTTATACTTGGGAGGATAAACCACTTTGTTCTATTCGAGGGGATATGGTTGGGGGATCCCCATCTTCTGGCGCTCCTCTTGTCTGTTCTTGGACTCAAAGCGCTCTCGTAAATCCCTGATCATCTCCATCATATCTTTTATGGAGCTGGGAGTCGGAGAAGGTGGTACAGCATGGAGTTGAGCATTTGACGGCTCCAACGTCCGAGGTGCCTCGCGGCGATCTGTATCTAAGGATACCCATTGAAGGGGTACACTTGATTCTCCATTGGCCCCTGGGTCAGGACCGGTAGACGGTGTCCTGGCCAAAGCTGACCGTATCTCAAACACTGCTTGAGTCAGTGTTTGCATGGAGGCAGAGAGGGTTTTGAGTCCTCCCTCCAAGGTATCCATGCGCTGGACGAGATCTGCTGGCGGCGCATCTGATTCCGCATCACCAGCTCCCGTCATGTACACCGTCATGTACACCGTCATGACACGATTGGAAGTGGATGGATCGGTTGAGGCTTTGCTTTTGGCCTCGCTCTCTTGTAGAAGAGGAACTTCCCCCTGGGCTTCGTCTTGGTTACCCCCAGCTATGTTCTGGAGATCACCTTCGTCTTCGAGAGAAGTATCAGCAAGGGTCTGACTACCCCCAGTTTTGTCTTGGAGGACTTCTTCGTCTTCGGGACGCAGATCCTCTGGGAGGCTGACTTCGTCTCCAGGATAAAGATCCACAGGGGCTTGACTACCCCCAGCTATGTCCAGGAGGCTGACTTCATCTCCAGGATGAAGACCTATAGGGGCTTGACTACCCCCATCTTCTTCTGAGATCTTCTTTCTCCCCCGAGTGCCCTCAAACACTCCTGAGGATGGGACAATTGTCTTGGTCTTCCTCGGATGGCTCTTGGATGAGGACAAAGTCGAGGAGCTACCAGTCGCCTTCCGAATTAACGGGGAGTTGGAGACTACGTTGCAAGAGGCAACCTGTAGTTCTGGCTCCATTTCAGATGACACCTTCTTCCTGAGGCGATGTTGGAGAGGTGTCGATGATTGCAGCCGCTGGAACACCGACTGCCTTGGTGGGACCGCTGTCTTGCAACAGCAGTTGATGGTGACTACATCACAGGTGTGCCCTGTGAGGGGCACATTGTGCTTGTTAGTTGACTCTCCTGATCGGCGTTTGTGAGTGATCACGTTACGCAGATCGTTGGAGGAGAGTGCCACCTTCGCACCCCCATCAGGCGCATGGCAAGGCCAAGCACCGGGGTGGTCAAGTGAATGCTGTGCCCCCTGATCTAACATAAAACATGCGCTCAGATCAGTAGTGGGGGAACAATATTTAAAGTGACTTGAACAAGCCTCAGACACACAACCAATGGAGGTGCGGGAGTTCAAGACCACAGGGTTTGTCTTACTCAACTTGGTTGCGAACGCAGCAGATGCGCCCAAGTGAGATAAGGACATTGAAGGTCGGCTCATTTCTGGCGCAGAATCACCCGAGTTGACCTCATACAGCTTACCATCAACAGCGCACATGATTGTGAGCGCATGCTTCTGGTTTGCTGCCGGCATAGCACGTTTGAGGCGCATGGCCCGTACTGCCTTGAAATTCTTCGTACCAGCCCGCTGGGGCGCATAGTACTCAGAGTCCAAATTTTTCTCGCCACGACAGCGAGTGAGTCTGTCAAAGACAGAAGCCTGCATTAGCTGCGCCCCTGCTCCGTCGGCGCATCTTCTTCATCTGAGAGGAAGATGGTTGGGGAATATGGTCGGCCCCACGTTTTCCCGAGAGATGCGCTACGGTGGTGGGCGCATCTTGGCTGTTGAGGACGTCAGCAGGGAGGGTAGGCTGCATCGGCACATCCCCTTCGGTGGTGGTGCCAGAGGCGTCGACCTTGCGCACACAGACTTGGCGAGTCTTCTTCGACTTTGGCAGTCGCTTCGAAGGACTTGCGCTGCCTTCAGAGATGAACTCCTCATACGCCTGTTGATTGAGGCGTACGACCAGCATCTTGTGGGAGGAGCCCACCTTCACGTCGTCGAATTATGACACAGCTTTCTCGGTGGAAGAAAAAGAGTCTCCCAGCAGAGTCGCCAGCTTATTTGCCATTAAAATCTTTTGATTGAAATTTTAATTACAAACAGAACAGTATTACAATGTAGGACTTAGATTAGTCCTAGGAGAACACTTTTGTTTATTTGGGTCCCTGTGTCGATGGAGCGAGTGGTAATATGTTGACTCCGTTGAAGATCTGACGACGGTTTTCGGTTCTCTAAAGGTCTGAGTTGCTCTGGGTGCTGAAGCTTGCGGAGAGGAAGAAGACATTGAGTGTCTCTTCCGATCTCTGAGAGTAAAATCTGATGCTTTGGTTGACTATGCCTCTTGATCTCTAACAGTTTGTGTATGTGTGAGAGGGAATGATCCTTCTATTTATAAGCAGCAGGTTAGCTGCTCATACGCGCATATGTAGGATGCGCCTGTTTGTGGGGATGCCACGTGGTGATTGATGATGGAGGCGCATGGGCGGCACGCTCGGATTGAGGAGTTGAACTCTTCTTGTTGTATTTGTGGGCTGCGGCAGAGTTGACACATAGCAATGGAGAAGATCTTTCGGTTGCTGAGATCTTGGGTGATTAGCACCCCTTCATCGGCTGAACTGAGTCAAAGGACACGTGGCACGTATCCGTAGCTCAAAGATCTTGGATTTGGTGGAGAGTAATCTGACAGGATGCGCCTAGTATTGGGCACATGAGTAGACTTTGGCTTGTAACCTTTAGGAGTCACGAACCAGTCTGGGCGCATGGCTTTTGAGGCGCATGCGGGGCTTCAGTAGTGACTTAACCTCCGTCTTTAGGGATCAGAGAAAAGTCTGAGGTGCATAGATTTTGAGGTGCATGCAGAGATTTGGAAGCATGGGTGCGGAGGAACATGCAAAATGGTTGGGTAGCCATGTGGCTTGTAACCGCCGGAGCAAAGTAATAGTGATGCTGACGTCAGCGACGCTTCATTTTCTGAAAAAGCTGTCAACTGTTCAGACCTCAGGGACTGGCTGCTGTTGTGTCAGACTTCAGCATTTAATGTTCTTTGACGGATGATTGGCTGAAATGGGCGCATGGGTCCATGCGTGTTTAGGACGCATGGATCTGTGCTTTGTTGGGTGCATCCATACGGGGCGCTTTGGAACGGGCACGTCTGTACGATGCGCGGTGTCTGGCCGATGCATCCGTTTGCATGACGTGCCTTTATTGGTCCGACTGTTGTGTTCTTCGAGTGCTTTAAATAGCCATTTTTGACTTGGCTGAATTCGAAGCGTCAGGTTCATCACCATAAATACAAATCCATTGCACGGGATTCGGAGAGCCCGCCACTTGGCGCATGGGTTTGATTTGCCCGGCCTATAAATAGTGGCAAGGAGAGAGTTTGCTTCTTGTTCTCTCACGTCCTCCCGAAATGGACATGTTTGCTCGAGCACATTCTGTTGACGAGATGTTTTCGAAGGTGAAGATGCGACGACTTGTCTTCGTTCATGCACTTGAAGGTGACTGTTACATCCGAAAGTCGGAGTCGAGGGCTTCTGAGGCAGGCAGAAGGTGCCTGTTGCATCCGAAGATCGGGATGCTCGAGCCTCGTCTCCGTTATGCTGGAAGAGCCACAGATCGGAATTGTGGTGCCCCGATCATCTTCCTTGGGCTTTGGGAGAGCTCCTCCTCCTGCTAGAGTGGGTGTTGCCCATTCTGGTTGTGTTGAAAGTCTCATTTTGCCGCGGATCGATTGCGGTGCTCTCATCTTCCTTTGGAGAGCTCTTCCTCCCGCTAGGGTGGGGTTGATCGTCCACCCTTGTTCTGCTCAATAAATGCTTCATTAGTCGAAGCACCCGATCGGGTCGAAGTGGAGCGCATGTGCTGAGACTTCATGATGCGCATGACTGAGACGCTGAAGGGATGCACATAACTGAGCTGCTGAAGGGATACGTCTGACTGAGACACTGAAGGGATGTGCCTGACTGAGACGCTGAAGAGATGCGCCTGACTGAGATGCTGAAGAGATGCGCTTGACTGATAGCGCATGGCGGTTGCTGCGCCTAACTGTAGACTTAGAGTCTTTCTTTTGTAGTTGTAAAGTCCTTTTTAAACATGTAATAGACTTTTGTATAAAATAAAAAATCTTCTTTTTGATGTCTATGCTTTTGCTGTTTGCTGTGCCAAGTACTTCATCTGAGCTCCCTGGCGCGTGTAATGTTAGGCGCATAGGATTTCTGGTTCTGAAATTCTATGCTTCTACAGCAGTTAGTGATGCGTCTACCGAGTTGTGGCACAGGCGGCTCGGCCATATCAGCGAGAAGGGGATGAGCTACTTGGTGAACAGAAAGGTGATTCCAGGGCTCAAGTCTACAAAGTTGGAGAAGTGCACGCACTGCTTAGCTGGAAAGCAAAATAGGATGTCTTTCCAAAGTCACCCAAGTTCAAGGAAGTCGGCGTTGCTCGAGTTGATTCACTTGGATGTCTGCGATCCTATGAAGGTAAAATCTATTGGTGGTGCTTCATACTTTATAACTTTTATTGATGACTGTTCCAGGAAGGTTTGGGTCTATGCCCTAAAGACTAAGGATCAGGTGCTGCCTACTTTCAAAGAGTTTCAGGACTCTGTTGAAAGAGAGACGGGCAAGAAGTTATTGTGTGTTCGGTCCGACAACGGCGGCAAATACATTGGTCCCTTTGATGCTTATTGCAGAGAGCAAGGGATATGACACCAAAAGACTCCGCCCAAGACACCTCAGCTCAATGGTGTAGCGGAGCACATGAACAGGACACTGATGGAGAGGGTGCGGTGTTTGCTGTCGGAAGCAAACTTGCCGGGCAGTTATTGGGGTAAGGCTCATCTCACAGCTGCTTATGTTATTAATTTGTCTCCTAGTGCTCCTTTATAGGGTGATGTGCCTGACAAAGTATGGTACGGCAAAGAGCCGTCATACAATCACCTGCGAGTGTTTGGCTGTAAGGCCTTCGTGCATGTACCGAAGGACGAGAGGACCAAATTTGAGCCGAAGACGAGGCGATGCGTCTTTATCGGCTACGGTCGGGATGAGTTTGGCTATAGACTCTACGACCCGGTGGGAAGAAAGCTCTACAGAAGCAGGGACGTGGTATTCGTCGAGGATCAGACCATGACCAACACTCAGGATTCCAAGACACCTTCTGAGGCTGAGGAATTGTCTGAGTTAGAGTCATTTCGCTTCGAGCAGTTTCCAGAGGACATCGTAGAGGATCCAATTATGTGGAAGCCAGTACATGGAGTAGCTCCCAACCTTGATCATCATCTTGCTGATGGTGGTCAGGGTGTTCCTCAGGAGGATGAGCATGCCGGGGAGGCAGTTCCTGAAGGGGAGGAGGCTGTCGGTATACAGCTAGCACCAGTGGCTCCACTGAGAATGAGCAACAGAGAGCGTCGACCATCTACGAGATACTCACCCGGTGAGTATGTGCTATTAACTGACGGAAGAGAGCCCGAAAGTTTTGCAGAGGCTATGGAAGACGAACACAGGCAGGAATGGATGGAGGCTATGTAGGAGGAGATGAGTTCCTTGTACACTAATTCCACTTATGAGCTGGTACGATTGCCAAAGGGCAAGAAGGCTTTGAAGAATCGATGGGTGTTCAGAGTGAAGCAGACGGATGATGCTACTCGCCCTCGATACAAAGCGAGGCTGGTAGTTAAAGGCTACGGTCAGCGAAAAGGCGTAGATTATGATGAGATCTTTTTGCCTGTCGTAAAGCATTCGTCTATTCGGGTGGTGCTAGCATTAGCAGCCAGTTTCGACTTGGAGGTCGAGCAGAGGGATTCCTTGAGAAGGGCAAGTCACATTTGGTCTGCCGGTTGAGGAAGAGCTTGTATGGTCTGAAGCAGACTCCGAGGCAGTGGTACAAGAAGTTCGAGTCATTTATGGGAGAGCATGGTTATGTACGGATGACGTCAGATCACTGTGTATTTGTGAGGTATTTTGTGAGGATGATTTCATCATTTTATTGCTCTATGTAGATGATATGCTATTAGTGGGTCGGAATGCCACTAGGATAGCGGAGTTAAAGCGCCAACTGGGTGCGGCCTTCTCTATAAAGAATTTAGGCGCAGCGAAGACTATTCTTGGGATGGAGATCAGCCGAGAGAGAGAGTCCAATCTGCTACATTTGCCCCAAAAGAAGTACATTCATCGGGTACTTCAGCGTTTCGGGATGGACGGGTCGAAGATAGTGAGTTGCCCCCTTGCGGCTCACTTTAAGTTCACTGAGGAGCAGTGTCCATCTACCGAGGACGAAAAGGAAGATATAGAGCAGTTTCCATATGCTTCAGCTGTGGGGAGCCTTATGTATGCTATGGTGTGTATGAAGCCATACATCGCTCATGCAGTTGGCACTGTTAGCAGGTAGCTTTCAAATCCTGGAAGGATACATTAGAGTGCGGTCAAGTGGATTCTACGATACCTTCAGGGCACTGCCGATTGGAGACTTTTTTTTGGTGGTGATGAGCCGAAGCTGATTGGGTATACCGACGCTGATATGGCTGGAGGTGTAGACACAAGACGATTGACTTCGGGCTATGTGATGATGTTTGCCGGAGGAGCGGTATCGTGGCAGTCGCGATTGCAGAAGTGTGTTGCCTTGTCGACGACGGAGGTGGAATACATTGCGGCGACGGAGGAGTGCAAGGAGCTGCTGTGGATGAAGAAGATGCTGCAGGAAATGGGACTGAAGCAAGAGCAGTATACTTTGCTTTGCGACAGTCAGAGTGCTATTCACCTTGTGAAGAACCAGATATTTCATAGTCGGTCCAAGCACATCGAGACTCGGTATCATTGGATACGGGATGTGGTTGAGAAGAAGGATGCGACGCTTGAGAAGGTTCATACTGATGACAATGGAGCGGACATGCTCACGAAGGTTCTACCAAGGAGGAAGTTTGAGTAATGTAGGCAGATCGTCGGGATGACGACCTCCTCCACATAGTTGTGAAGAGGGAGATTTGTTGGAGTGGGTGGGGTTCCCAACCTATGTGGAGAAGACCCCGGAGTGCGACGAGCGCTGTTCGTATATTGAAGAAGCTCGAGAAGAAGGCGGAGGCTGTTACTGGAGCTGCTGGGAGCAAGGGGCCGAGTTCGGGCCGAACTCTGCCCCAGACAGAGTTCTGGCCGAACTCTGTCTCCTTATTCCAGAATAGTCCTGGATGCCCGACACAGAGTTCTACCCGAACTCTGTGTCGTCGGGCTGGGCAAATTTTTGGGGTGATTTATCACCGTTGGATCATATCTGATGGTCCAGATTTTGCTACGAATTAGGGGAGTTAATATTAGGTTATTTCTAACCCAAATCATTGTAGGCAACACAAGAAAAGAGAGAGGAAGGAGGCAAGAGTGCCATTACAACTTTGGAAGAGAAGACGGAGGATTGAAGGTCTTTTTCGGAGGAGAATCGGATTCGGGTAATCTCTACTCGTCGTTCTTGTTCTTCGTAGCCTTGTAATTATTGTTCTTGCTTCCAAGTGTTGTGGGGATCCGATTTGGATCGGGAGAAGTTTGTAGAGGGTGTAATTCTTCTATTTCATTAGTGGAGGCTTCTCAGGGTTGGACTCCGATCGTCCAGTGGTTTTTTCTAGCAAGAGTTTTCCACGTCAAAAATTCTCTGTGTCTGCGTGGTTTGTTTTGGTGTTTTGGTTCGTGCGTTGTATTACTCGGTTCTCTCGCAGGTACCCTCTAGTTTGGGGAAAGGTTTTCGCGTTTCTTTCCCAACAAAAAGGGCATTTGAACTCCACCAAGTGAGTATTAAAGGGAGAGGTACACTTGGATCGTATCTGAGGAAATTCGATATGACCACACCCTGGGGATGTTTTCTATTTACATTCTCGTCTCTTAGAAAGAGCCGCTAAACGATCGGACCAGACAGGTGCAGGTAGCTTGACTGCCTTACCCGTCATTGAAACACAAGCTGGAGACGTATCGGCCTATATCCCCACCAATGTGATCTCCATTACAGATGGACAAATCTGTTTGGAAACAGGCCGTACCCAGTCCGATGCTCCTCCTAAGAAAAATCAGTCAGATGCTTCTGGTAGTGATCAGTCATACCTCTATTGCAAGTACTGCCAAAAGCCTTTAGGAAGAATTTGAGAACGAGGTAGCTTGCTTGATGCCGGCCGTCTCGCACATTTTCTTTTCCTCTCAATCTTTTAACCTGGACTGGAAGGGGGAGCAACTAACTTCACTTTTGAAACTTCCTAAAAGAAACTGTTCTGATCTTTATTTGTTTGTGTCAACTGACTGAGCTAATATCAAAGCAGGTCCGAGGATATATATATATATATATATATATATATATATATATATATATATATATATATATATATATATATATATATATATATATATATGACCTCTAGTCTAGTGGTTAAGAGAGATGCATGTATATATATATTGAAATCAGGTAAATTGTTTCTTAAATCGCTCCTAATAGAATTCGAACTCCTGACTACTCGGACCGCATGCATCTCTCTTAACCACTAGACTAGAGGTCATATTTTTTTTTAATATATATATATATATATATATATATATATATATATATATATATATATACACTAGTGTACTATCCAATACCTAGTCTCATTAACACAAATTCAAATACTTTACCTCAAATCCAAATAAAATAAACTCAAATAATTTAATCTAATTAAGCTCATCTCCCTTTCTTCTCCTCTCTATTCTCTTATCGTAAAACACAAACAAAGGCATTGATTCATCACTATGGCTCTCTTGACGGTGTCGCCGTCTGGTGAGTTATTTACAATTTTTCATCATCTTTTATTTTCATGTTTTATTAAAGCCCTAATTTTTTTAAAGGAAAAAAATGTTATTTAAATTTGGAATTGTAAATAAGGAAACAAAATTTTGCTGAAATTGGTTGATTGTATGCTGAGAATAAGAATTTAAGGTTTAGTAAATTTATGAAATGCCCAAAAAATGAAAAAGTTTTATGAAAAACTCATCGCACAATAACATTTCATCGCGTGCCCAGAATTAGCAAAAAATATATAAAAGGGATTTTCAATGGCCTTTTTGCCCTTCCTTCTAATTTATTGAAAATACCTACGAAACTACTCTTGAAAAACATTTCGATACTTCCTCTTCTTCCATACGCTGCTCATTTACGAATCTAGGTTTTCTCCTCAAAAATCTTCAAACCTTACTTCAAAAACTCGTCGAAAAATTTCGAAAAGGTCGACAAACGGTAAAACTGTTAAAACAGAGGTTCAAACATCATTTTTTTTACGATTCTAAAATTTTGGAAGGCCGACTAATGAATAAGTTGTTAATCTCCGGCTCATCGGAAATACGCTCATTTTACGACAAACCGGACCTCGTTTCGACCTCCCAGTCAAAAGTTATGGCCCTTCAAAGTTTTAACTGACCATAAAATGCAGGAGAATGAACATTCTTCGTGGTAATATCACAGAGAATGGCCATTCTCCGTGCCAAAACCACGGAGAATGGTCATTCTCCGTGCTAAAACCACGGAGAATGACCATTCTCCTTGTTAAATTGACAAAGAATAGTCATTCTCCATGTTAAAATGACGGAGAATGGCCATTATCCGTCAATTTAACAATGAGAATGGCCATTCTCCGTCATTTTAACACGGAGAATGGCCATTCTCCTTGTTAAATTGACAAAGAATGGCCATTCTCCGTGCTAAAACCACGGAGACTGGTCATTCTCCGTGTTAGAATGACGGAGAATGGCCATTCTTCGTTAATTTAACAAGGAGAATGGCCATTCTCCGTGCTAAAACCATGGAGAATTTTCACGCCCCAGAACCAGAATACTGGAGAGCGGGGGACAGACACAGCCAGCTACGTACATTGAAGTGAATCCCACCTCGTAATACGGTCACGGCTGTCTAGATGCATGAGGGTTTACTACAAGCCATTAGTCTATTAGGGTCAAGAATAAGCCTAGTGTCTCAATCTCAAGCAAGCAAGTAAATGTAACAAGATGGTAGATCATCAGACATACAAGGTAAGGCATCCCAAACATTACATATTCAGATGATCATGAAGCTAGTCATACAAAATGCGAAGACTAGCAAGAGTTTAAGTCACACATGATCAACCCTAGGATGTGTCAATCATGTTACAGCCATTAGGCAGACATGAATGTAAATTCAACACGAGCTAACTCTTGCTCGACGGCTAAAACGTCTCAAAAGAATAATTTTACAATAGTGTGGGAGAGCAAACTAAAACCCACTCGTTGCCAGGGTTCCTTCTAGTGGTCCCCATCTGACAGAAAGGCTGGAAGATCCTGGGGAGCTGCTCCGAGATCTGGCCATACAAAACTAGCTGGGTCAGACCCCAGAAAGAGCAAGTGTCACAAAGGAGGCTTCACTTAAGAACTAAAACCAGCATATTAACACATAAGGTCATAGATGAAATAACAAAAGACATGAGTTAGCAAAAACAGGATGATAAACGATAAGATAACTAAAGGACTATTCCGGTAACCAAGTTACATCCCGTAAACCAAAAAAGGACCGAGGTTGTAACCCTTCACCTGAACGGAACTTAGTCTCTAACCAATTATCGATAAAGTAAAGCATACACAAGCATGTCCTGAGATAGCCATGTACTGGATCTAGGCAGGACTAGACAAGATGGGACTCCATCCAACATTCACGACCAAGCAAGAGTA
This sequence comes from Iris pallida, assembly GCA_029216955.1. NCBI lineage: Eukaryota > Viridiplantae > Streptophyta > Magnoliopsida > Asparagales > Iridaceae > Iris > Iris pallida. Next base: position 3,433,068 of record JANAVB010033011.1, on the reverse strand, counting down.
CGACTTGATATTTAAACTAACTAGGGTTATCACAAGCCTAGTTACTAGCAAGATACAATGAGATATCCCTACGGCCACAAGCCCTGCAGACTATCCAGGTTATCCCGACGTAAGGTTTATGCTAAAAGTTATCATGACTTGTCAGGTGACATGAGTGCAACACATGACAGTGTGCATAGTAATCGTTTCATGAAGTGCCCCACATGACAATGAGCTGGAAATGTGCCCTACTCGTCGGCATGCTACAAGTCCATCAGAGAAGGCGCCCAGATAACGGGATTGCTTGTAGCCGGAATACCTCTCTATATGAACTACTTGATCAATCTAGTCATTAACCTAGTCAGATTCAGTATGAATCCCTGACCGTGGTAACCAGGGATACAAGTTCTAGACATGATACGAGACAAGACTGGTAGCTTATACAAGCACATTCAATATAATCACCCACGGTGTCAAGATGAGAATTTACTTAGCATGTCAAGTTAGCCGTCACAGCAGCGTTCAAGGTTACATGTCAAGATTACTTAGCAGGTCAAGATAACCGTCGCAACGGTGTCCATGAGTTCATGTCAGGATTACTTGTCAGGGGTGCACCACAACGGGTCACCATCATGTCATGTTACTTGTACTTGTTACTTGTTAGGAGCGCATCACGATGGGTCACTATCACGAGTTGTCACAAAATCATGCCGTGTACAGATTATCATTACAATATTAACATATCATGATTATATCGAGTTCATGTCAAAAAAGGCGTAAGGATATAATAAGGGGTGCCATGCGCCCAATAAAGGTGAATCTAGGGCAATGGATGCCAGGACCATACTGCGCCGGGCAAGGAGGTATGATACGCTAGTGCTAAGAAGCCTCCGGGCAGGAGAGTAGGCCAAAGGAGTACGCCAAACCAGAGGAGTACGTCAAGGGAAGTATGCATAAGGAAGTACGCGTAAGGGAAGTACGCGTAAAGGAGTACGCGTAAGAAAGTATGCGTAAAGGAAGTACGTGTAAAGGAAGTACGCGTAAAAGAGTACGCCAAGGGAAGTACGCCAAAGGAGTACGCCAAGCCAGAGGAGTACGCCAAGCCAGAGGAGTACGCCAAGGGAGTATGCTTAAAGGAAGTATGCGTAAAAGGAAGTACGCGTAAAGAAGTAAAGTTTACACATGAAACTTGTCTTACGCCAAGGCAGTGTAGACTTTGTTTTACGCGTAAAACAGTCTTGACTTGTGTAATCCTGATTCACGCTGACACGAATAAACGTGGGCGTAGAGTTCGATACTATGCTGGCACGTACAAACGTGGGCGTAGAGTTTGATACTACGCTGGCACGTACAAACGTGGGCGTAGAGAACCTCCAGGACTCCAAATTCCATGAAACCTTCAATCTAAGCCAAAAATGGGACTTCTATAGATCAAAATGGGGTATAACACAAATCTCAACAACCTGGAACGATCAAAACTTGAAAATAAGGAAGTTTGATAGATCAAAACCACCAAAATCCGAGAATGACAAATTTCTAGATCTACAAAAAATAAAAATTCAAAATACAAAATGTCAAGTTCTAAACTATCTTAGAATCACGAGATGAAGATAAAGGAACCATAAAAATGGGTTCTCATGTGGAAGCAAGGTGCACTTGCCTATGGGATTTCTTAGGTCAGAGGAGAGGTTAATGGAGAAAAAGAAGAGTAAATGAGAATAAGTGAAAAGAGAGAAAGTAGTTGGGCTTTAAATGGAGATGGTGGTAGGTAGGGGGTTGGGTTCATGATGAACCACCCTAAACCAAAATAAACCAACCCAAGCCGAACCCAAGTCAAAATAAACTAAAATAAACCAAGTCATGCAAGACTAAGCTAGACAAGTCTGATTACGGGTCGGAAATCCGTACACGTATACTGAAAATACGTATAACAAAAAACGGAGGTGACAAGAATGGTCATTCTTCGTGCTAAAACTACGGAGAATGACCATTCTCCTTGTTAAATTGACAAAGAATGGCCATTCTCCGTGTTAAAATGACGGAGAACGGTCATTCTCGGTCATTTTATCACGGAAGCCATTCTCCGTCATTTTAACACGGAGAATGGCCATTCTCCGTGCTAAAACCACGGAGAATGGTCATTCTTCTTGTTAAATTGACTAAGAATGGGCATTCTTCGTGTTAAAATGACGGAGAATGGCCATTTTCGGTCATTTTATTATGGAGTCATTCTCCGTCATTTTGACACGAAGAATGGTCATTCTCCGTCATTTTGACACGGAGAATGGCCATTTTTCGTCATTTTAACATGGAGAATGACCATTTTTCATCATTTTGACACGGAGAATGACCATTCTTCATCATTTTGACATGGATAAGGCCATTCTCCGTGGTTTTAGCACGGAGAATGGTCATTCTCCGTAATTTTAACACGGAGAATGATGGAGAACAGTCGACAGAAACATAAAACCTTTTTCTTTTTTTTGTGAAAAAAAATTTGTCAGAAACAAAAATTCAAGAGTTTTCTTTCTTCTTTCAAAACGATGCTAACTCTTATGGAAAAGAAGAGAAGATCTTCTCTCCATAATTGACCTAATCGCCAAAAAACTTCAAATCTCTCCACGATGATAATGATGATGAGCGATGATCGGAGTTCGACTGAAGAAAAGCATAGTGAACTACAAACGATCTTTGCGATCTCTGCTTAAGATGAGAGCAATGTAATTCAGATCTCTCGTGAAGAAGAAGAAGACAAAAATCGCAATCCAAATCTAAGTTTGTGCGAAGGGTAGTTATGGTATTATAAAGGTGCCAATTTTGTAAATACAGAGCATTAAAGGGAATCTTGGAATATTTAACGTGGAAATATATAATTTTGGCATTTCATAAAATCCATCCTGCGGGTGGGTTTTTCATACAAACCAATTCCGAAATTGGATTTCTCAGCAATTTTCAGAATTTTATTTTGTATTATTTGTTGTGTTGATAAATAGGGTATGACAACTACATATGGATGATGATTAGATTTATTTCTAAACTTGATACTTCCCAGAGAATTCCGATCACAACTGCGACAATCTATAGAAAGTATTTAAAAATATTTTTTTATGGATGATTAATAAATTTTTACTCTTGAATCCCAAGTTTTCACCTTCTTGATCTCAAACTTTCTTTCTCACTCTTCTTATCCGAGTTCTAATAACATCTTCTTCTTTAAAATCTTAAATATTAGAGTAATTTTGAGAATCCACTCTAATTTTAGAGAGAATCTATTGTGACCGTGCCTTTGAAAGTAGTAATGCAAGGGGTAGTAATGCAAGAGGGTGTTTTTTTTAACCTCTCCAAATGCAAATGGTATTACCTTCCATTATTGGAGTTAGGCCTCGTTTGGTACACTGTAATGTAATCGTAATCGTAATGCAATCAAATAATTTTTTAAACTTTTTTTCCAATGTAATCCAATAATTTTTTTTATTTGATTATATTACGATTACGATTACATTATAGTGTACCAAACGAGGCGTGTGTTACTAACTTATTAGGATCTCCAAGGTCGATTTTGAGCACACACTAACCTATACTTTCATACATGACCCAAAAAATCGAGAGGCTGTAAAAAATTTAACCTTGGTCGTAGATTTTCTATTTTTAGATTTAGACCTCACTTTTTCTAGACATTGTAGAATGTCATTAAAAAAAAAAAATTAGAGTTGTTAAAAAAAACTATTTTTTAATATTTTTACAGAGCCCTTAAAATGTCAAAAACGGCCTAATGATCTCCTTTATCCCATCTTCTCCCCGCAAACATACATTAAAGTACATGGAAAGTTGTAGGATCGTTTCAAAGATTTACATACAAAATATTTTGCAAAGTGATTTTAATTTGAAGTTAAATATCAACAAAAGGCATTTCTTTTCCTAAACTTAAATTTTACTTTTCCCTGCTTTCGCTACCAAGTATGGAACATTTATCAAAATAATGGGAGTTTAATTTGAATCAAGAATATGTATAAACTAGATTGTTGGAAATACGATTAGATTCAAACTAGAGTTGTTTAGGGGACGTTTGGTATGTGAAATACTATATAGCTGAAAATTCTATCTTTCAGAAAATCAAATTTTTAGTTAGTAAATTTCTTGAAAAATTATATTTCCATATATGATGGTATAAATATTTCTGGGGAGAATAAATGGATAAAACAATTGAAAATAAAACCAAAAAAAATAAAAAAATTGATATTAAAAACAAACAACAGCAACAAAAATTATTTAAAAATGAATTTTTTTTATACGACTCCTTTGTATATTGTAATGTTTCACTATTTTTTTTTATACAACTCTTTTATGTATTGTTACCAAAATCATAAATTCTCACGATCCGAAATAGGACTCAACATTGACTTAAATAGTGATTATGGATAAAAATTGTAAGTCAACACAAGCTTAAGAGTAATGACAAGTTAAGTCAATGCTCGGCTCGTGATTCATTTAATTGCTGACACTATCAACTACGTCGGACAGTTGAAATAAAATCACCAAATTTTGAAGGAGAGACCAACTTTGACTTCATATTTTTCAACAAAATTTTAGTAGAAATATGCGCGAAGACTAAGACCATATTTTGGTTCACAAAATTAGAGTCTTGAAAAAGAAAAGTGATTGCCAAAAAAATTTGAGAAGAAAATAAATTTGATTATCAAAAGGAGGAAAAATAGGAAAGAAAATATGAAAGAATCAATTTTCTTTCCTTTCCGCGAACCAAACGGGATCAAAAGCCCCCCTTAAACAGGTTGTCAAATTCGGTTAATCAAACATGTTCCCACCATATTTTTTTTGGCCAAAATTTTCAATAATTCATGCAAAACACGTTTAAAATTTTACATGCTTAAAATTTTTATACTAATTCGAAACTTTTAAAAGTACGTAAATATTATACGTTTTCGAAAGATACAGAAAAAAAAAATTACATATAATACGAGTTTTATTCTGGTGATTGCTAAGTATGTGATATGACTCCAGATATATTATATTATTTTGTTGTTGTGTGACTCTTGTTCAATAATGAAGAGCAATACGCGCTATCCAAAAAATCAGAGAAGTTCAGGAGGAGTCAAAACACACATACGGGACTCTATATCATATTTTTCAGCATCTAGTGTGCACAAAATTGTGCACTAGGCTGATATATTGGTTTCCTATATCGGTATTGTCGATTTTTCACCTCATAGTGAGTACATCGTACTCACTTGTACCGGAATTCCAGTTCGGACAATTTTAACATACGAGGCTGGTTTTTGGTAAGATTTATGATGATCCATATTGTTCCAAACTTATGAAGTTATAGGCGAGCCTATATTAATTTTTTTCTTCTTAATCCAATATAGGTGTTGAAGGCTATTTAAGCATAAGGAACGCTAAGGGTCCGTTTGGTAAACCGTATTTGGAGGTGGGATTTTGATTTTTATGGATTTGGAGACAAATCCATGGAATCCTATGTTTGGTTGGAGATGGATTTGGATATGGAAAGCATGACAAAATCCAAAACTTGGATTTGGTTGGATTTTGGTGGAAAAAAATAATTATTCTTTAATAATTTCTTTAAAATATTTATTATTTAATAATTTTGTTAAAAATTAGTAAATTAAAAATTAGTTAATCTTTAATAATTTCGTTATAATCATAATTAATAATTTATTAATATTATTATAATATTAATTAATAATATTTTATTATTTAGTTAATAATCATAATTTACTAGTATTATTATAATATTAATTAATAATTTATTAGTATTATTATAATATTAATTAATAATCATATCCTATGTTTAGTATTATTAATTAAAAAATTGGTTAATTAGTTAATTTTGTTATAATCATATTAATTATAATATTAATTAATAATTTATTAATAACTATTTTATTATAATCTTAATTAATAATATTTTAATCACAATTAGAATCATATTTTATAATAATTTAATTAGTAATTTACTAATCATAATAATATTACTATTTTGAAAATATTTAATTTATAGTTAATTAATCGTTAATTATTAATTATTAATTATTATTTTTTTACTTAATTATTAATTATTAATTTATAATCGTTAATTATTAATTATTAATTATTACTTAATTATTTAATTATTACTTAATTTATAATTACTTAATTTATAATCGTTAATTATTAATCGTTAATTATTTAATTATTAATTATAATTACTTAATTTATAATCGTTAATTATTAATTATTAATTAATTATTTATTACTTAATTATAATTACTTAATTATTAATTATTAATTATTAATTATTAAATATTAATTTATAATCGTTAATTATTAATTTATAATCGTTAATTATTAAAATTGTTATCGTTAATTATTAATTAATTAATTTATAATTATTATTATTAATCGTTAATTATTAATTATTTAATTTATATTTATTAATTATTAATTATTTATTATTAATTATTAATCGGTAATTATTAATCTTTAATTATTAATCGTTATTTATTTAAAAATTAACTAATCATTAATTATTAATTTTATAATTAATAATAACTAATCGTCAATTATTAATTACTAATCATTAATTACTAATCTTTAATTATTAATTTTATAAATAATAATAACTATAATTAATCATAATTAATTAATAGCTTAATTATTGATCTTGACTATAATTTAATTATTAATCATAAAACCAAATCCTATGTTTGGTTGGAGTTGGATTTGGAGTTGGATTTGAATAGTAAAATCCATGATTTGGATTTGGAGGATTTCCAAATCCAAATCCAAATAGTAAAATCCGGTTACCAAAGGAGGAGATTGTGTTAATCATTATTGTGAAAATGAAGTAAAAATGAAGTGAAAATGAAGTGAAAAATAAAGTGAAAATTTCATTGGAGATCTCCTAAGGAGGAGATTGTGTTAATCATTATTCAATTGTACAAATTCTTGTCAGATTCTCCTCTCTATATTCAATAAAGATATTCTCCATTTACCTAAGGACGTATGCCAAATTGGTTGAACCACGTTAAATTATGCGTTATTGTGTTTTGATATTGTATTTGGTATTTTATCTTTGTTTATTCATTGTTAAAGACAACTCTCGATTTTCTCATGTTTGTTAGAATTGTTATCAAAGCTAAGGGAACCAAAGGTTCTTCAATTTTATTGATTTAGGTCAACGGTAGGTCACGACATTGGTACACTTCCTATCTTCTTAGATCATGATTCTTAAAGTAATTAGTTCATAACAGGGGCGGACGCAAGAATTCAAGAGAGGGGGGTCGATCTTAAACATAAAGAGTGTAAAAATAAAATCACATTCTAAAAAATACAAGATAATTTTTAAAACACATACATGTGTTCATTGAATAATGTATTATAAAACACATGATAAGTAATCTCATTTTACAACAACTAATTTCAGATTACAATACTCCTCTGCGATTGCACATCTTTTGAAATCGTTGAATAATATCTTCATTGCTTACAGTTCCAGACATGTCTTTCTCAATATAAGCAATCAAACAGTCATTCATAAACTCATCTCCAAGTCGATTGCGTAGCTGAGTCTTGATAATTTTCATAGCTGAAAATACTCTCTCGACAGTTGTTGTTGCGACGGGTAAGATCAATGCCAACTTCATAAGCAGAAATACCAATGAATATTGTCGATGCCTCTTGGTTTGAACCATTTTTCTAGCAAGTCCACTAATACCTATAACATCAGAAAACTGCTCGTTGGTACGGACGTTCTCAATATAGTTTGAAAGTTGATAGCCAAGACATGAAATATCATCTTCATCAAAATCAGAGGGGTAAAACTCAAAAAATCGTATTAACTTATCCATATCAAATGCTGAGAAAGAATCGGCTGGATCAAGACATGACATACACAACAACAACTATGTGTTCACCTCGGTAAATCGATTATTCAACTCTTGAAGTTGTAAATCTATAACGGAGTAGAATAATTCAACACGATAATAGTGAAGATTTGTGCATTCTTCAACATTACGATGTGATCTTCCATGAACTTCAAACTTGGCTCCATGTTTGGGATTTCGATTCCATATTTTGTACAAAATAACGATACTTCATTTAACAATGATTCCCATCCACCATCTCTCATTCTTTGGAGTGTTTGCTTTGTTATTTTTACAATATTCATAGCATTAACAATGTCTTGGTATTTTCTTTGTAATGCTTGTGACAAGTCATTAGTAATTTTCAAGATCATTTTCATTAAGTGTAAGCATAAGACAAATTGAAAAGATTGAATTCTCTCACATAGATTATCAGCTTGAATTCTGTGAGCTACCTCATGTGCATCTTCTCCTATAACCAAGAGCACATCGATCACTGAGGAAAATAAGTTAATCAAACTCACTATTGTGCCAAAATGTGAACCCCAACGAGTATCATCCGGTCGTTGTAATGTTGTTTCTTGATTCAAACCTCTCCCCGTCAATATTTCACCATCCCCAATTCTTTGAATAAGCTTTTCAAATTGTTTCTCTCTCGAAGATCTCTCCGTTTGCAGGAAGCTCCAACAACATTTGACAAAAGTGCTACAATATCAAAGAATGCACCAATCTTTGTATGGTTTTTTGCAACAGCTACAAGTGTTAGTTGTAATTGATGAGCAAAATAATGAATATAATGGGCAGCTGAATTCTTCATCATAAACAACGCTTTAAGACCATGGAACTCACCTCGCATATTGTTCGCTCCATCATAACCTTGTCCACGAATACTTGATAAACTCAGTCCATGACAAGAAAAGAGGGCCTCGATAGCTTTCTTAAGTGATAAGGCAGTAGTATCACTGACATGTACAATACCAAGAAAGTGCTGAACTATGCATCCTTTTGTCATCCACAAAACGTAAAGCAACCGCCATTTGTTCTTTCAAAGAGATATCTCGTGCCTCGTCAACTAGAATAGCAAACAAGCCATCACCAACCTCTCTAATGATTGCATTTGTAGTCTCACTTACTATGGCACTAACAATATCTTTTTGGATTTTAGGCGACGTCAATTTATGATTTTCAGGAGCATTCTTCAATACAACATTGTTGATTTCTTCATTGTGGTTGGCAAGAAAGATTAGGAGTTCAAGAAAGTTATGTAGCCTCCCTTCCCAAAAAATTTTAAAAATATTTTTATTATTTATTTGATTTAAATGGTAATTTTTTATATTTTTTTAGATAATTATTTAGTTAATTATTACGGTAGAGAATTTTAGTCATGGTTAGGAATTGGAGTATATGGCGACTAGAAATCGTGGCACGGATAGTGCAGTGGCATACTTTGGCTAGTGTTTAGCCATTGTAGGGGAAGGCCGAGCCATAGGATTGTTCTAACTAGAAAAACTAGGCCAAGTTGTCATGATCCGCTACCCCAATTGTTGGGCCGGGCCGAGTCATGTCCAGCCTACGCTCGAGATAAAGCGTAGTAAGTTGTTCCAAAGACAAACAAGATAGAACCAAAGTGTGCTAACAGTTCTATATTGTCACTCTCCGTTCCCAGAATACGTATTTTTATACGTGTACTGCTCGAATAAATTTATGTAATATTTATCATGTATTGTTCTGTATTTAAATTCTTTTAATTTCACGCTGATTATTTTTCTGCATTTTACTTTCTACTTTTGCTTTGCTTTTGGGTTCGGCCTGAGTTGGTTTATTTTCCGGTCTTGGGTAATTCAACATGAACTCAACCTACCACCTACCACCTACCACCACCCCCATTTAAGCCCCACCCATTTCTCTCTCTTCATTACTCCTTCTCCTTTACTCTTCTTCTTCCTCATAACTCTCCCAGCAACCTAGGAGGTCTAGGGAAGTACAACTTGCTTCGTGATTGATTCTAATTTTTGTTGTTCCATTGTCTTCCTCACAAGATTCTTAGATACTTTAGTACTTAGCACTTTCAATTTTCATGGCTCATTTTGTGTAGATCTAAACTTGTTGTATTTTTGGATCCTTGGGTTTTGATCTAGCTAACCTTGTATTTTCAAGTTTTGATGGTTCCATGTTGTAGAGAACTTCGTTCTATCCCATTTTGACCTATGGAAGCCCGGATTCTGACCTTGGATGAAAGATTTTTGGAGCTTGGAAGCCATGGCTACCATAGTCATTCTTCTCGAAAAAGTGGAGAAGAAGAACAGTGCTTGACCGTATGGACTTTCATTAGGCAAGTTTCCTCCGGCCGTATGGCCTCAGCCGTATGGCCTCAGCCGCTTGGCTCTTGGCAGACAAGGCCGCATAAGCCTTGGCTCCCTGGCTGCATGACTTGTTAGCTCTTGGCCACATAGGCCATGGTCCCAGATTCTGGCCGCATAAGACATTATCTCCAGCCGCATGAGACCCTGCTTTTCTGGCCGCATGGCTTTAGCAGCTGAGCCGCATGAACTTAGTTCCCTTCAGCCGCATAAGCTGTTTTCCTTTGGCCGCATGGCCCATTGTCGCATGGGCTTCTGGCCGCATGGCCTTGGCAGCCCTGAGCCGCATGAGACTCAATCCCCTGAGACGCATAAGACTCAGCCCCCCTTGGCCGCATAAGCATGGCACTTGGTTCATTGCCGCATAAATCTTTCTCAGCCGCATATGCATGTTCTCTCCGGTCGCATGGCTTGGGTAGTTCCGAGCCGCATGAGACCATATTTTCCCAGCCGCATGAGTTGAGTTTTCTCCAGCCGCATGAGCTGAGTTTCTATAGCCGCATGAATTGCTTCCCCATAGCCGCATGATTTTGTTTGCCCTTGGCCGCATGGCACCTAGCAGCTCCCAGCCGCATGAGACCTTGCTTTGCTTGTCGCATAGGCCCTTAGCTGCATGGACTTGGATGGCTGCTTGGTTCCAGGGGCCGCATGGGATCTCTGACCCGATTCTGGCCGCATAGAAGGATCCTAACTTACCTGGCCGCATAGATAGGCATTCATCTATTGCCATAGTGCCTTTTAGCTGTTTCTTGTCCCGAATTGACCTTGATTGACATTGATTGTGACCTTGACTAATAATTGATCATGCATTCCTAGTTGGAACTAAGAGACTGGCTAGTCGTCTTATTGAATTGAATGAGACACGTTCATATTAACTATGAACTATTGCGATCGATTGGCCGATCCCAAACATTGGCATATAGGCACGTACAAGCTTCAATTTATTTTCTACAAAAGCAGCATGTGTACTTTATGGTCAAGGCATGATTATTCCGTGGCTAGTTTTGATTATTGCATTACGCTATGTAAGACCTACAACCTAACCGCACAGGGTATCGTTGCAGAGTTGTGCATATCGTACTTTGTACGAAAGTACTCATTTTGAATGACCATGATCCACCACATGGGATTTCACTTAACATAGAGACTATTAAGTTAAATAAAATAATGATTGCATAGAGAGAATGAATTTTCGAGTTCTTACATGGCAGCCATCCTTGGGACAATTAGTGCCCGACATGCCGGCTGGTTCCCACAGATACTACAAATCTGCCACACGGGCAGGGAGCGGTATCTGCTTATATTATTTATTGTATATTGATGACGGGCGTCCCGCTGGAACTCGTCTAAATTCATGATTGGCACAATTGATTGATTGGGTAGACTAGCCTTGCTTGTACATAGTCAGAACTGAGGAATCCTTATTGCATATTTCCAGGGTAACTTGGAACTCATAGTAGCAAGCCGTAGTAGTTGCATGGCCGCCTAAGTTGACTTGTTTGTGTACTGTACCTACTCTATTAACTACCAAGATGATCCGAATATCAGGACATGACGGGTCAACTTCTGTCCTTGTTTGGTTGGGAAGTTGGTTCGAAGTGTCGTGATGTTATGTGAATCCCAGTAGCAAGCGGAGACTACTTATCATATTCTTAATTTTTATCACTGGCTCTAATTTCTCATATCGTGCTTCCTTGCGGTACTTGCTATTAGAGGTCTAACCTCTCTGGTTTTGCATGGCCAGATTTAGAGCCGGTTCCCGAGGACTCAGCTTACTTCCACATCCAAGATGGTCAATACTAGGGGAATGATCGCAGGAGGACATGAGTGGGTTCCTTACTTCCCCGTTCGTTTTGTTACTTACTTTATACTTTGCCGTTTGGCACCGACATGTTAGTCGGATTGTCTTGTACTTACTTTTACATAATTGTAACTAAGTCAGACTGCAGCTGATAACAATTGTGTATACTTTGCTACGTCGTCTGGCTATGTTTTGTAAAATAAGATCTCAAGAATATTTGACTGAGCGTTTGGGACACCTTACTGCTTTATCTCACATGTTCTCTATTACTGTTTTTTGTTTGAATGATTGAGACAATAGATGTGAAGTGACCATAGTAAGACTTTCATGCAGTATGCAGCCCCTCATTTTTAGACAGCATTGATCGTATTATTCGGTATTCATCTACCCGTAATACGTAGCTGGCTGAGTCATTTCCCCCGCTCTCCAGTATTCTGGTTCTGGGGCGTGACAAGGTTTTAGTGGTGGCCCATGCAGGTCGGATTTCAGACTTGTGGGATATTTTAATTTATAGGATGTCTCAGTCACACATGTTTCTCCTTGATCTCATGATTCGTTACTCTCGACCCTAACTTGACCTTCCAGTATCCTTGGAGTACATTGATCGTTCCTGTCCGATCGTTTGATTTTTCTCTTGTCCCTTTCCTTAGGGGCACCTCGTCCGCATCTGTCAGAACTGGACAGCAATAACAAGGGCAACATGGACAACATGACCATGTTGATCAGCAATAAGGGCCAGTACTACCTCAAGAGGCTATCCAAGAAGAAGTGATAGTGGAACCAGCAGCTGGACCGCAGTATCCGGAGGTTCCAACACCGCCAATAGTTTCACCCACCCCCGTGGAAGTAGACACACCAGCCCTTCTGGAGATCATGAGAGAGATAATGGCTACTCAGCAACATCAGATGTTGGCCCAGCAACGCATGCACGCTCAGTTGCAAGAGCAGAATATGTTGCTCAACCAAGGATTGCAGACGGCTTTAGAAAGAGGGGCGAGGACTGATTCAGGAGTATCAACCAGGTTTTGCAAGTACAACCCCCGTCGTTTCGAGGGCACGGAAGATGCCATCTCAGCAGATGCATGGCTTAAGGATATTGAGGTTATTCTGACGGCGGCTAAGGTACCGATGGAAGAACGTGTGGATCAAGTAAAGTTGTTACTTCAGGATCTCGCACGTGATTGGTGGGAATCAGAGGAAGTGGGCATCAGACGTCTTGTTGCTTGGGGCGATTTTACCGCATGATTCAAGACAAAGTACTATGGAGTTGTGGTACAGTTTGAGCTACAACAGAAGTTTATCAACCTCAAGCAAGCCGATAAGACAGTAGACGCTTATGCAGCAGAGTTCTGCAGATTGAGTAGGTTCGCCCTAAAGATGGTAGCAACGGAGAGCCAGAGGGCTATGAGATTCCAGCAAGGGTTCCATCTTGAGCTCTTGCAATTGATAGAGGGGCACAATTACCAGACTTTCGATGAAGTGTTGACGGCAACCCGAAGGCATGAGATCACTATTCATAGGATTACAGCTAGGACTGGAGGTCAGAAGAGATCTCACAATCAGATTGAAGGAGGAGGGGGAGTAGCGCCCCGAACAACAACACCGTCCCCTGGCGTTCGCATTCACGATGTGGCAATGCGAGGGCCAGCACCACCACCAAGGCAGCAGCAACAACAACAGAGGAAGAACCAGCAACCCTCAGTGGGCTGCACTTATTGTGGAAAGGTAGGGCACACTAGAGATGTGTGTCGGACATTGAACGGGCAGTGTTTGATATGTGGAAGTCCAGATCATCGAGTTTCCACCTGCCCCATGAATTTGACGTCAAGAGGACCAGTACAATAATTTCCTGCTCTGCCAGCACCGGTGGTAGGCCAGTGTCGAGGACCAGCGGTGGCAGTGAGACCGTTGGCACAACGCCCGTTCATATCGCAGGCTCAGATATTTCGGCAGCAGGGATCGCCGATGCAGCAGCAACAACACAGACCACCCCAGCATCACCAAGGCAGGGGCCAGCAGCAGCACCAGGCTAGGCCGCAGCATGGAAACCAACAAGGAGGTCAAGGGCAGGCATTCAATCTATCCTTGTGAAACCCAATTTTTGTTAATTAATATTAGTATTATATTATTATTATATTTATTATAATTATTAGTATTATTTTTGAGTGTTAAAATTATTTCGAAAATTATTAACATAGATTTTTGGGTGCTGACCCAGACCCGAGCCCGAACCCAGACCCAATCCTATTTCTTTGAAATTCTGAGTTATTCTTTCTAAAAAAAAATAGGAGCTTTTGAGCTGGTCCACGAAGGACCAACACTATTCCTCTCTTTTCCTCACACGTTCATCTCTCTCCTCCTCTCACGTTCACTTCTCCCAAATTAACTCCTCACCACTAATTTATTCCCCCACTCCTTTACTTAAGAACCACTCTCTTCCCACTCCTTCACTTACTCATCCCTCTCCCTCAACTCTCTCTAGGAGAACAAACTTACTTACTTCCCTCTCTCCCAACTCTTCACCACAGAACCCCAAACCCTTTCTTCCTGAAACCACAGCGTCCCTCACCCGCTGATCTGAACACCCGGCCGAGCCCCCTCCCAGCAACGCGGCCCCGCGCCCTTCGCCGACGCCATCCCCGTGCGGCCGACCCCCGCGGCCTCCCCCAGCCGCGCGACCCAAGCGGCGCCCGCGCCCGACGCCGCTCGGCGTTCTTCGTCGGCTCCCAGCAGCGCCCCGGCGCGTTACCCAGCGCAGCCCTTGTACGGCCCCTCCCCGACGTGTTTTCCAGCGCCCCTTCGTCGTTCCCGCAGCGTCTCCCCGCGCTTTCGCGGCCTCGTCCAGCGCTGTCCAGCGCTTCGACTGTTCACGAATTGCTGTTCTCGTCTTTCTTTTTCTATAACTTGCATCTGAGAGCTCTAGCCGAGCAACCCGAGGTATAACCCCTGTCCCGTTCTATTTTCATGCTGTCTGTGATGAGATTGGTCCCCGATTCCCTCCCAGGAATTCAATTTTTAGCGACGTCGTAATTTCGGAACCTTCGGAAACGTTCTGTTGGTTGTTTTGATCTTTCCGAACCTGTCGGAAATGGTTTTCTTAAATATGTTTAGCTTTCGGATATTTCCGGTAGCGTGTTGTGAATGTTTTGGTTAGATTCGGACTCCCGAATTTGGTTCGGGTCGTTCCGAATCAATCTGTGGATTGGTTATGGATTATTTTTATATATATATATATTTTGGGATTCCCTTGTTTGGGATTTGCAGGAAAAAGATTGGCATATTTTCCAGTTTTTGGGTTGACCAAAAACAGAGGAGATGCTGCCGGATTTTTCGTAAATTCAATTATATTTTAAAAATGATTTCAAAATAGATTTCAGAATTTTATTAAATATTTGGATTTTGGACGACGACCGTATCGGTCAATGGGTCCCGGCTAAGTGCAAACGAAACCGGCTTCGCCCGGACGTTGAGGCATTAGCCTAGTTGACGATTGGACCATATCTGAGACTAGTTCCTATTTAATTTAATTTATTATTTATTTATTTATAATTAATTATAGAAAGTTTAGAACTAACGACCGTTTCTGTCTTATTTCAATTTATGTAAATAAATTGTGATGGGCATAAGCCCGGCTGGTTGTTGGTTCTGTAACTGTAATTTGGTAGCGTAGAATTTTTGGTTATTTGCTGATTTTGCGAGTTTTTGTAGCAGACGAATAAATTTAATAAAAGTTATTTTCATATAAAAATTAATAAAGATTTTCTCACCTAAAATTTACAAGTTTTAATATTAACAACGATCATGTATTTCTCACTAAAATAAGAAATTTAGTTTTATATTTATAGTTACTAAAATACAAAGTTTTAATCAATTAAATTGGTATCGACGAGTTTTCCCAAAATACAAAGTTTAAACGATCTTTTTCCTCGTTATAAATTCAACGCACCGATAATCGTAATTCTGTTTATGTTTTGTTAAATAAGAATTAAAATGGATTAGGACACAATTAGAGATTTCAACTAGCGTAGCTAGATTGGTAACCATGGAATCTGAGTCAATTTCTCGAATGTAGGAATTCGAGGACGATTTTGAATTTCCATCTCGAAGTCTTCATCCTCTCCAGTCAAGTCTATTTTGAGGCAAGTATAGTTTGTGTTAGTTTTACAGTTATTTTAATAATCGCTTTACTGCAAGTTTAAACCACGATGCAAACACGAAACTCTCCCTGAGAGTACTGACTGCAACTACTGTAATTGATTGGGGACTGGGGGAATAGAGTAATGTTTATAACCACATCCAACTGTAACTTAGAACTGTATTAGCTTACCCCTCACACACACGGGGATAAGCCGAATCGTATCAATAGGATACAACTGTACAACCCAAGCCGGTCATATTCATTGCCTATTCAAATCACACTGTTTTACTGCTAGAAAACTGTTCATTTCTAAACTGTTTAAAAGTGCATGATTCTATTATTTATTTTAACTGTTTAAAGTAGCATGAATTGTACTTTGCTCCCTCCTGACTGGAGATACATTTTTAGGGGACATTGAGGATGCTGAGCTGTTATGCAGCAGTTACTACGACCCTGTTCTGTACCCGTAGTGCTGCCAGAGTCCCCATTAGAGGACGTTGGGACTGAGGCCGATGAGCCGACTGATTAGCTAGCTTTTCCTTTTCCAGCTTTGTTGTCTATTTGAAACTCTGTTATTTGAATTCAGTTATTTATTTCAGTACATTTAAATTCCAGTTGTATTTGGTTTCAAAGTTTAATAAAGTTTCATTTCCCGAATTTGAGTTGTGACAAATATAGATGTTGTTGTTATGGTTACCTGCTAATGGAACAGCTTACTGCCGCCGTCTCAACAACGGTGTAGGATGGGCATGATCCGGTTCGACCCAATTAGTTAGGATCGGGTCGTGACATATTTTTAGTGGTGGCCCATGCAGGTCCAAATACAACAACTTAGGAAAACATACCTAGAAACAATTAGAACACTAGAACATTGATTTGTCACAACATAGGTCCGAATTATATATAAATAAATATTTTTGTTTGATTATAGACTGGTAGGATACCTTGCTTATGTTTGTACCCTAAACCTTCCAGATTATGACCAAGGAAAAGACCACCCCTGCTGGCGATGAGTTGTCATCATCTGAACACACCCCATCTCCCCCAGCACGTCCAGACCCTTCACCGTTGCAGCTGACCGACCGTCCCCATTAATCTCCAGCACTTCGCGGCGCTTACGCCACTACTTCTCAAGCGGCGAACCCTACACTTCCCCGAGCTGAGCCGCAGATCCCTGCGGTAGTGTCCGCACCAGCTGCCCCACCAGTGCCCGTGGATCCCACTGATCTAGTGGGCATGCTACGTGGAGTGCTTGAAGCACAGAGAGCTCAAACAGAAGCTCACCGAAAACAGACTGCAGCCCAAGCTGAAGCCCATCGCGAGCAGACCGTGATTATGAGAGAAGGCATGGAGAATACCCACAACGTGGCTATGGCTGCCCTCGAGAGAGGAGGAACCACTTCATCAGAGCCACGACCTGCCAAGGTAAGCATAATTCAGGAGTTAAGATTTATATCATTAAGGCCATTCTTTTGATTAGAGGCGTATTATTACATGAAGGTTGGAGATATAGAGAGCTTTAAGAAGCAAGGCCCACGACCTTTCAAAGGAACCGAGGGTATAATCTACGCCGATGAATGGCTAGACAATATGGAGCGTCTCTTGAGCGTCGCTCGACTCTCGGAGGACCTCAAGACCGAAGCTGTAGGACTCCAACTACAGGATGTGGCGAGCACTTGGTATCGGAATGAACCTCGACTCCAGGACAAGCAGCTCGACTGGGACACCTTCAAGAGGCTATTCCGCAGGAAGTTCTTTCCAACATCTGAGATACGGGAGATGGAAAGGCAATTCCAGGACCTGAAGCAAGGGAACATGACGGTCAGCGAATATACAGCAGAGTTCGGCCGACTTAGCCGCTTTGCCCAGAACCTGGTTGCTGACCCCAAGGATCGTGCTGAACGATTCAGGTATGGATTAAGAGAAGAGATTCGCACCCCTGTGATCGCAGGTGGCACCAAGACATATGAGAGGATCCTGATACGAGCTCAGGACGTGGAGAAGAGTCAGCTTCCTCGATCCAAGAGGGAGTATCCTGAAACTAGCAACTTCCAGGATAACCAGAAGAGGCCCAACAACAACAACAGGCCTTCGCACCACCAACAGCAGCACCATCAAGCAAGGATAAATGATAGAGCGCCTCAGAAGCAGATCCCTGTCTGTGATTTTTGCAAGAGGCCAGGACATCAGTCGAGCATATGCAGAAAGAAGCTAGAACACTGCCTAGTCTGTGGGTCTGTCACCCACCAAGTGAGGGACTGTCCCTCGTCAGTCCACCGAACCGGAGCAACTCAACAAAGAGCTCCCCTACCCACTTAGCAACAACGGTTCGGACAGCACCAGCAGAAGACCGGGCGAGCTTTTGCTCTAGCAGCTGATGAGCAGGAACCAGAGCAGGAACCCACCGCTGATGTCATCACAGGTTCCATTTATGTGTTTTCATATCCTGCTCTAGTATTATTTGATTCGGGTGCATCACATAGTTTCATATCATCAGAGTTTATTTCTGCACACCACCTAGATACGGGACTTAGCAAGGTGATTAGTAGAGTTATGATTGGTGGTGGTCCCATACCCATCACCGAGGCTTGTAACTGTCCCATAACTATCTCTGGCCATCAGTTCTTAACACCTTTACTAGTGATGCCCCTGCCCAACTATGATGTAGTCCTAGGGATGGACTGGTTAAGTGAACAGCATACGCTGATAGATTGTCACCGAGGATGTGTCATCTTCAGCCCACCAGGAGAACCGGAGTTTGAAATCTCTCGAGCTTCGGATGACATGACGAGTGTTACCTACTCCTCAATCACCAAAGAACCCGGGCCTCCTCACCCTATCATCGCGGAATTCATGGACGTCTTCCCAGATAGTCTTCCAGGATTGCCGTCGAATCGAGGTATGGAATTCACCATCGATCTAGTACCCGGCTCTTCCCCTATTTCTCGGGAATGCTACAGAGTCAACCCCAAGGAGGCCAAGAAGATGAAGGATCAGATCGACGAGCTGAAGGCACAAGGATTTATCAGAGACGGGGCTTCACCCTGGGGAGCACCAGTTTTGTTCGTGCCCAAGAAGGATGGGACCGTGCGGATGTGCATTGACTATCGGGCACTGAACAATATCACTATGAAGAACAAGTACCCTCTGTCCCGGATCGACGACCTGTTTGATCAACTGAGTGGAGCCAAGGTATTTTCAAAGATAGATCTCAGATCAGGCTACCATCAAATCAAGGTCAGGAAGGAGGATATTCCCAAGACGGCGTTCAATACCAAGTATGGGCAATTTGAATTCTTGGTCATGCCGTTTGGACTGACAAATGCTCCCGCGGTATTCATGAACCTCATGAACAAGGTTTTCCATGAATATCTGGATCAGTTTGTTGTTGTCTTCATCGATGACATACTGATCTACTCGAAGACTGAGGAAGAGCATGAAGAGCACCTGAGGAAAGTGCTGAGTACCTTGAGGAAGGAGAAGCTCTATGGTAAGCTATCCAAATGCGAATTCTTTTTAGACAAAGTGGAAATTTTGAGCCATGTTGTCACAGGAAAAGGAATTTCGGTGGATCCAAAGAAGATAGCTGCTATTGAGAAGTGGACTGCACCAAGCTCGGTTGCAGAGATCATAAGCTTTTTGGGTCTAGCTGGCTACTACCGGAAGTTCGTGAAGGATTTCTCCAAGATTGCTGAACCAATGACGAAGCTTACCAGGAAGAACGAGGAATTTATTTGGTCGGAAGCTTGTCAGTCAGCTTTTGAGGAACTGAAGAAGAGGCTTACAACGGCACCGATACTTGCGCTACCCGCAGGTACCGGCGGTTTCTCAATTTATAGTAATGCTTCCGGTAAGGGACTGGGCTGCGTTCTTCAACAACACGGGAAAGTGATTGCTTATGCATCTAGGCAATTACGGACTCATGAGAAGAACTATCCCACACATGATTTGGAGCTTTGAAGCTATGGAAGCACTACCTGTATGGAGAGAGAGTGGAAATATTTACAGACCACAAAAGTCTGAAATATGTTTTCACTCAGAAGGAGCTGAACATGTGACAGAGACGATGGCTGGAGCTGATGAAGGATTTTGACATCAACCTGCAGTATCATCAGAGTAAGGCTAATGTTGTTGCAGATGCACTTAGTCGATACCCGATGGCAATGTTCTTGACCAAGGAGCATCATTTGCTGGAGGACATGGAGAAGCTTGGATTGGAAATTGTACTGCCCGAGGAGGAGATGAAGAAACTGGAAAGAGAAGCCATCGTACCAGGAGCTGAATCATCATTGATGCAATTGCAAGTACGTTCAAGTCTTATGGACAGAGTTAAGGAGGCACAATTCTAAGACGAGACGCTTTGCAAACTCAGAGATCAAGTGCTGGCAGGAACACTTGAAGGATTCTCAATCGCCAACGACGGAGCACTGAAGAATGGTACGAGACTTTGTGTACCAACTGGCGAACTAAGGAACGAGCTGATGCAAGAAGCACACCAGTCACAGTATTCCATACACCCTGGAGCCAACAAAATGTACCGGGATATGCGTGCAATAGTATGGTGGTACGGAATGAAGAAGGACGTATCCAGGTATGTGGCTAGATGTTTAATTTGTTAACAAGTTAAAGCTAGCAGACAGAGACCAGCAGGACTATTGCAGCCGCTTGACATTACGAAGTGGAAATGGGAGCACATAACGATGGATTTTGTATCAGGACTGCCTCGATCCCAAGGAGGAAAGGATGACATTTGGGTTATCGTGGACCGACTAACGAAGTCAGCTCACTTTATCCCTTTCAAGGTTGGTTTATCCACCGAAAAGTTGGCAGCACTGTACATGCAGCACATCTACCGGATTCATAGAGTTCCGGTAAGTATTGTGTCTGACAGAGATACTAGATTTACCTCTCACTTTTGGAAGAGTTTGCATGATATCTTGGGAACCCAACTGAAGTTCAGCACCGCCTACCACCCTCAGACTGACGGGCAATCAGAGAGAACCATCCAAACGCTAGAAGATATGCTGAGATCCTGCATCCTGGAATTTAGAGGGTCTTGGGAAGACCATTTGTACTTGGTAGAGTTCTCTTACAATAATAGCTACCAAGCTAGCATCGGTATGACACCGTTCGAGGCACTTTATGGACGTCGTTGCCGTACTCCATTTTCTTGGGACGACGTCGGAGAACGAGTGTTGCTTGGACCTGAGATGGTGACCGACGCAGCAGAGAAGGTGAGAATGATCAGAGACAAGCTCAGGATTGTCCAAGACAGACAGAAGCATTGGGCTAATAGCAGCAGACGGCCTTTGGAGTTTGAAGAAGGCGACAGTGTGTTTATAAAGATCTCTCCTACCAGAGGAACCATCCGTTTCGACAGAGCAGGAAAGTTAAGCCCCAGGTACATTGGTCCATTTGAAGTACTTAACAGGATTGGAGAAGTGGCTTATCGGGTGGCTCTACCCCCAAGTCTCGAAGGCGTCCACAACGCCTTCCATGTTTTGCAGCTGAGACGCTACATCCCGGACCCGAGCCATATCTTGGACCACTCAGAGCTGGAAATTGGACCCAGCCTCACAGTGTCGGAGAAGCCAGTGGCGATATTGGACAGAGGCGAGAAGAGAACCCGGAACACTGTGACGCCAATAGTCAGAGTCATGTGGCGGCACAACTCACCAGGCGAGTCGACCTGGGAGCGAGAAGACCAGATGCGGGAGCAGTACCCGTACCTGTTTGAGACTTAAGGTAACCCCTAATCCTGACTTTAATTTCGAGGACGAAATTTTCTAAGAAGGGAAGATTGTGAAACCCATTTTTTGTTAATTAATATTAGTATTATATTATTATTATATTTATTATAATTATTAGTATTATTTTTTAGTGTTAAAATTATTTCAAAAATTATTAACATAGATTTTTGGGTGCTGACCCAGACCCGAGCCCGAACCCAGACCCAATCCTATTTTTTTGAAATTTTGAGTTATTCTTTCTAAAAAAAAAGAAAAAAGGAGCTTTTGAGCTGGTCCACGAAGGACCAGCACTATTCCCCTCTTCTCCTCACACGTTCATCTCTCTCCTCCTCTCACGTTCACTTCTCCCAAATTAACTCCTCACCACTAATTTATTCCCCCACTCCTTTACTTAAGAACCACTCTCTTCCCACTCCTTCACTTACTCATCCCTCTTCCTCAACTCTCTCCAGGAGAACAAACTCACTTACTTCCCTCTCTCCCAACTCTTCACCACAGAACCCCAAACCCTTTCTTTCCGAAACCCCAGCGCCCCCTCACCCGCGGATCCGAACACCCGGCCGAGCCCCCTCCCAGCAGTGCGTCCCCGCGCCCTTCGCCGGCGCCCTCCCCGTGCGGCCGACCCCCACGGCATCCCCCAGCCGCGCGACCCCAGCGGCGCCCGCGCCCGACGCCGCTCGGCGTTCTTCGCCGGCCCCCAGCAGCGCCCCGGCGCGTTTCCCAGCACAGCCCCTGTGCGGCCCCTCCCAGGCACGTTTCCTAGCGCCCCTTCGTCGTTCTCGCATCGTCTCCCCGCGCTTTCGCGACCTCGTCCAGCGCTGTCCAGCGCTTCGGCTGTTCCCGACTTGCTGTTTTCGTCTTTCTTTTTCTATAACTTGCATCTGAGAGCTCTAGCCGAGCAACCCGAGGTATAACCCCTGTCCCGTTCAATTTTCATGTTGTCTGTGATGAGATTGGTCCCCGATTCCCTCCCGGGAATTCGGTTTTTAGCGACGTCGTAATTTTGAAACCTTGGGAAAGGTTCTGTTGGTTGTTTTGATCTTTCCGAACTTGTCGGAAATGGATTTCTTAAATATGTTTAGCTTCCGGATATTTTCGGTAGCGTGTTGTGAATGTTTTGGTTGGATTCGGACTCCCGAATTTGGTTTGGGTCGTTCCGAATCAATCTGTGGATTGGTTATGGATTATTTTTATATATATATATATATATTTTGGGATTCCCTGGTTTGGGATTTGCAGGAAAAAGATTGGCATATTTCCCAGTTTTTGGGTTGACCAAAAACAGAGGAGATGCTGCCGAATTTTTTCGTAAATTCAATTATATTTTAAAAATGATTTCAAAATGGATTTCGGAATTTTATTAAATATTTGGATTTTGGGCGACGACCGTATCGGTCAATGGGCCCCGGCTAAGTGCAAACGAAACCGGCTTCGCCCGGACGTTGAGGCATTAGCCTAGTTGACGATTGGACCATATCTGAGACTAGTTCTTATTTAATTTATTTTATTATTTATTTATTTATAATTAATTATAGAAAGTTTAGAACTAACGACCGTTTTTGTCTTATTTCAATTTATGTAAATAAATTGTAATGGGCATAAGCCCGACTGGTTGTTGGTTCTGTAACTGTAATTTGGTAGCGTAAGATTTTTGGTTATTTGCTGATTTTGCGAGTTTTTGTAGCAGACGAATAAATTTAATAAAAGTTATTTTCATATAAAAATTAATAAAAATTTTCTCACCTAAAATCTACAAGTTTTAATATTAACAACGATCATGTATTTCTCACTAAAATAAGAAATTTAGTTTTATATTTATAGTTACTAAAATACAAAGTTTTAATCAATTAAATTGGTATCGACGAGTTTTTCCAAAATACAAAGTTTAAACGATCTTTTCCCTCGTCATAAATTCAACGCACCGATAATCGTAATTCTGTTTGTGTTTTGTTAAATAAGAATTAAAATGGATTATGACACAATTAGAGATTTCAACTAGCGTAGCTAGATTGGTAATCCTGGAATCTGAGTCAATTTCTCGAATGTAGGAATTCGAGGACGATTCTGAATTTCTATCTCGAAGTCTTCATCCTCTCCAGTCAAGTCCATTTTGAGACAAGTATAGTTTGTGTTAGTTTTACAATTATTTTAATAATCGCTTTACTGCAAGTTTAAAGCACGATGCAAACACGAAACTCTCCCTGAGAGTACTGACTGCAACTACTGTAACTGATTGGGGACTGGGGGAATAGAGTAATGTTTATGACCACATCCAACTGTAACTTAGAACTGTATTAGCTTATCCCTCACACACACGGGGATAAGCCAAATCGTATCAATAGGATACAACTGTACAACCCAAGCCGGTCATATTCATTGCCTATTCAAATCACACTGTTTTACTGCTAGAAAACTGTTCATTTCTAAACTGTTTAAAAGTGCATGATTCTATTATTTATTTTAACTGTTTAAATTAGCATGAATTATATTTTGCTCCCTCCTGACTGGAGATACACTTTTAGGGGACATTGAGGATGCTGAGCTGTTATACAGCAGTTACTACGACCGTGTTCTGTACCCTGTAGTGCTGCCAGAGTCCCCATTGGAGGACGTTAGGACTGAGGCCGATGAACCGACTGATTAGCTAGCTTTTTCTTTTCCAGCTTTGTTGTCTATTTGAAACTCTGTTATTTGAATTCAGTTATTTATTTCAGTACATTTAAATTCCAGTTGTATTTGGTTTCAAAGTTTAATAAAGTTTCATTTCCCGAATTTGAGTTGTGACAAATATAGATGTTGTTGTTATGGTTACCTGCTAATGGAACAGCTTACTGCCGCCGTCTCAACAACGGTGCAGGCTGGGCATGATCCGGTTCGACCCGATTAGTTGGGATCGGGTCGTGACAATCCTTAGAAGAGGCATTGGCATCGGGAGATGTTGTGGCAGGTAACATTCTCGTCACCTCATACACCGCAGTAGCATTGTTTGATTCGGGAGCATTCCACTCGTTTATATCTGCACAATTTTTGACACGGCTAGGAATGGAATTCGAGGCATTGCCAGGGAGGTTAAATATACTCACTGGTAATGGGCTCGTAGGATTTAGTAGAATTATTCTAGCGTGTAGTGTTGTAGTTTGCGGACATTCCTTACCCGCCAGGTTGATAGAATTTCCTGTTGAAAATTTCGACGTTATCTTAGGCATGGACTGGCTGAAAGACAGTCATGCGATAATAGATTATCGTAGAGGGAGTGTATCTTTTGATATTCCAGGCATGAAATGGTTTACCTTAGTCAGATCAGTGGCAACTCAACAAGAGTAAGGAGTAGTAACGACAATGGAAGAAGTTCAAGTTCCGAAGGTAGTTGAAGAGTTTCTAAACGTATTTTCTGAAGAACTTCCAGGTCTACTACGGGTTAGGGATATTGAGTTCAGTATAGAATTGGCACCTGGAACTAAACCGATATCAGATCGAGTTTACAGAATGGCGGATTCAGAGCAGGCCAAGGTATATCAGCACATAGAAGAACTGAAGGAGAAGAGGTTCATTCAAGCCAGCGTATCATCATGGACAACACCAGTGGTACTTGTGGGGAAGAAGGATGGATCGTCAAGATTGTGCATTGACTACAGAAAGCTCAACGCGACAACAGTAAAGAATAAGTACCCACTACCCAGGATCGACGACTTGTTTGATCAGTTGAGCAGAGTTAGAGTTTTCTCCAAGATAGATCTTCGGTCAGGGTATCATCAAGTGAGGGTTCAGAAGGAGGATATTTCCAAGACAACATTCAGGTCGAAGTATGGGCATTATGAATTCTTAGTAAAGCCGTTTGGTTTGACCAATGCTCCAGCAATATTTATGGATTTGATGAACCACATCTTTATGCCATACTTAGATCATTTTGTCGTTGTGTTCCTTGACGGCATTCTTGTATACTCTGCCAGTGAAGAGGAGCATGAAGACCACCTCCGAAAAGTGTTACAGGTTCTGAGAGAGAACCAGTTGTATACCAAGCTCAGCAAGTGTGAGTTCTGGATGGATCATATTTCATTTTTGGGACACATTATATCAGAAGCTGGAGTAGAAGTGGATCCCAAGAAGGTAGAAGCAGTAAAAAGTTGGCCAGTACCCAAGACCGTTGCTGATGTACGTTGTTTCTTGGGATTGACAGGATATTACAGAAGGTTCTTATCAGACTTTGCAAGACTTTCAGCACCCATGACCCGATTGACATGGAAGGATGTGCCATTCGTCTGGTCGACTGAATGCCAGACATCATTTGAGAATTTGAAGCAGAAGTTGATATCGGCACCCATTCTTACATTGCCAGTTGGACCCGGAGGTTTTACCGTTTATTGTGATGCGTCAGGAAAAGGACTTGGATGCATCCTCATGCAATATGGGAAGGTGATAGCATATGCATCTAGGCAACTTCGAGACCACGAGAAGAATTATCCAACTCATGACTTGGAGTTGGCGACAGTAGTATTTGCTTTGAAGCTATGGAGGCATTACTTATATGGTGATCGAGTGGACATGTATACAGACCACAAAAGTCTGAAGTACATCTTTACTCAGATGAACTGGACATGAGGCAGAGAAGATGGTTAGAGTTGATCAAGGATTATAACGTAGAGCTCCAGTATCATCCAGGCAAGGCTAATGTGGTAGCAGATGCTCTTAGCAGGAGAGGCGGCGCATTTATGTTGACAACAAAAAAACATATCTTAGAAGATCTTCAGGAGATGGGCATCGAGGTTATACTCCCTAGTGATGTAGAAATTCTGGCAAGTCTACAAGTTCAATCCGACTTAGTAGACAGGATCAAGGCAGCTCAGGCATAGGACCCAAGGATTCAGAAGCTTAAGACACAATGCGAGTCAGGACTCAGGAAGGAGATAAAAATTCATGAATGTGGTATACTTAGGTTTGGATTACGCCTATGTGTGCCTAGTGGAGATATCAGACAGGAGATTATGACAGAAGCTTAAAGTTCTCAGTATTCTATACACCCCGGAGGGACCAAGATGTACCAAGATATCAAGCAGCACTTCTAGTGGAATGGAATGAAGAAGAAGATAGCTAGATTCATTTTTCGTTGCTTGATATGTCAGCAAGTGAAGTCAGAACAACAGAGGCCAGCTGGGTTATTACAACCGCTTCCTATTCCGGAATGGAAGTGGGAACATATCACAATGGACTTTGTGACCGGTTTACCAAGATCGCCAAGTGGTAAAGATGCTATTTGGGTAATAGTGGATCGGCTTACAAAGGTGGCACATTTTCTTCCTTTTAGAGTAGGGCAATCTACAGAAAAGTTGGCGTAGTTGTATATGCAGCAGATAGTCAGGCAGCATGGAGTCCCTGTCAGTATTGTATCGGATAGAGATACATATTTTACATCACATTTTTGGAAGAGTTTACATCATAGTCTGGGTACCAAGTTAAGATTTAGCACGACTTACCATCCGCAGACGGACGTGCAATCAGAAAGAACAATTCAGACTTTAGAAGATATGTTGCGAGCTTGCACCCTAAATTTTGGAGGATCTTGGGAGAGCCACCTACACAGTTCTCGTATAATAACAGTTATCAAGCCAATATCCAGATGGCGCCATTTGAAGCACTATATGGTAAAAAGTGTAGGTCGCCACTAGCATGGGATGATATCGGGGAGAGGAAGATGCTAGACCCAGAAATGATTGTTCAGACAGTTGAAGTGGTTAAGGAAATTAGAGAGCGACTTCGAGTTGCGCAAGATCGGCATCGTCATTGGACGGACCAACATTGTAGGCCGCTAGAATCTTCTGTAGGGGACCACGTGTTCTTGCGGATCTCACCTACTCGTGGGGTCATTAGATTTGGCGTTTGCGAGAAGTTGAGTCCGCGATACGTGGGCCCATTTATTATCCTTGATAGGGTAGGCGATGTTGCTTATCGTTTGTCCCTTCCACCTTCGTAACGAGAGGTGCATGATGTGTTTCATGTATCTCAGTTGCGTAGGTATGTATCGAACCCAAGCCATATCCTTGTAACGCCCAGAACCAGAATACTGGAGAGCGGGGGCGTATGTTACGACCCGCACCCACTGTGAGGGTACGAGAATGTAACAACGCCCAGCCTACGCCGCAGAGTCGGCGGTAGAATACTGTCCTAGGTCTCAATACATCTAACAGTATAAGGCTAAACAGTTTATACTCCCCGAGTGGGGGTGACAAAGCAGAAATAAACTCAATCACAACTAAGGAAGAAGAAGCACGATAAGATATAGAACTCAAGGAAAATACAGATGATCAATAGTCTAAGATAACATCTCAGCAGATATCCAGAGTACAAGGTCTCAGCTACTGAATATGAAAGAATATACAACCCAGATCTTAAAGACAGAAATAAAGTCTAACTACTAGTTTCAAGACACATAAGTAAGATAAAGCCTAACTAAGCTAGTCTAGGTAGTAGGGTAAAGTCGTCAGCTAGAGCTGTCCTGCAAAAGGTATCCGCACAGGCCTCCTCCTCGTCCTCTGTAATATTTTCAACAGGTCCAGTCAGGACAGGAGCGAGCATAATACATCTCAACAGTTCATAGTAGGTTAGAAAATATAATCATGCAGTAAAGTAAGATATAGATACTGAAGAATTGCAGTATATAAACAGAGAGAGAGAGAACTGTAATAGAAATATCTACTATAAGTAAAGAGCTACCAGTGACTAGTGATTTAGAGTACAAAGTCGACTTGTGAACGGCTTGATTTGTACATGGCTATACTAAAGAGGCGTACATGGCTATTCTACTTTGGAATTGTTCGCATGGCTATTTATGCTCCCCCGTACCCCCAATCAGTACACAAGGATCCAACCAGGTTATGTTATAATTTTATGTAACAGCCTCCGAAGGGTGGTAAGCCACCGAAGGGTGGTAAACCCTCGAAGGATGGTACATAGTAGTCCCATAAATGGGGATTCTGGAGAACCCAATAAATGGGATAAGGATTCAAAGAAGACTCTGTGATCATAAGAGTATATGTCACAAGTGATCAAAGATCCAAGAAGCATAGTGATACGCCATGTAAGTGAAACACACAGAACATAGAGTACCCGATGCTCCCTGAAGGGTTAACATCTCAAGAAGGGATCCATATAGTACTAATCCGTGTGACCAACGTGACAGTATCAAGTAAAGTAATTTAATGCAGAAAAATAATTCTAAGCAGGATATGAAATGATCAGAGAATGTACTCGCCTCGTATCTGAATGTCTGAGAAGTAAATATACTGTCCGAGATGAGATACCTGACTCCTAGTTAGAGCAACACAAGTCAAGATGTATACAGGAGATGATAAATGTAATCTACAATGCATCTGCATGCTGTCTAGGTCAAACTAGGCTAAAGTCGACACTTGGTCAACTCTAGTCAACCACACTAGTCAAACTAGGTCAAGTCCTAGCCCAACAAGTCTAACAAGTCTCACTAGTCCTAACCAAGCCTAGTCTAGTAATCACACACACCATCACAAGTCATAGAGAACACATATTATATATATATACATCTTCACATTACATTCTCATATTATCCAACATTGCATTCATAACTTGCATATATATACCACTCATTAACTTACACTATCACATGCATTCCTATATACTAGCATATATATACATGGCCTATATTTCATAATCTTATGCTTGCCTACATATATATATGTATAGACGTGGGTTAAAATCAAATAGGTACATTATACATTCATGTCAATATTATACATTACCAACTTGTACTCCTACATTACATATATTCATATAACCATGCATTTCATCATCCCATTGCATATCATTCATTACATTACATTACATAGCATTCATATATTGCATGCACATGCTAGTATCTATCAACATATATGTAGGCCTAAAAAATGAAAGTCACGCTGAGTTGATCAGAACAAGTCACACAGAGTGATCCAAGAAGCAGCACAAAAGATACGCTAAGTTCTGCCTGGCTATCTCCTTTAGAAGTCACGCAGAGACAGCTCAGCCATACGTCAGAATCATAATGACTGACAACACAACAGTCGAGAAACGTCTCCTCGTATGCCACGTATGCACAGAATTCGAGAGATCATCGCCGTCTTTTGCGTGATTTTCGAAATCTTCCTTAGCAAGACTCACTCTTCACCAAGTTGGCGTGACTTTGGGTCTTATCTTCATTTAATGCGGCTGATAATATAATCAATGTCAGAGATTTTGTGTCAGACGAAGCGTGCCAAATCAAGACAGCTGGCGGTTTGCGTGGATTCTGAACCTTCTCCTTCCTCAAGTTTGCGTGGATTTTTGAGTTATTCTTCTCAAAGCCTGCGTGAATTCTGAAGTATTCTTCTTCAAAGCTTGCGTGGATTTCGCCTTCAATGAGTCTGCGTCAACGAAACTGCGTGGATTTTTTGCCTTCAGCAAGACAGCGTGGATTTCATTTCAACTGGAGTACGTGGCAGCCATGCCACCGATCTCTCTCTCGCGTGCCCAGTAACTTGCATACGACTCATGCACTAATGCCATGTGTCCAACAGTTACGGGCCACGTCCAGTAACTACTCACTAACCCTGCGTGTATTTAGAGTCTGCGTAACTTTTCAAATGCACTAGTGGTGAGGTAGTTATCTTTTCAGTTACTGTTTTGACTCTATAAATAGAGTTTTTTTTTATTCATTGTACAGATACATTGATATCTACTGTCAAAATTTTGAGAGCTTTTCTTCTTCGCATAGTCCAAGGGATAAAGCGATCGTCTTCTAGATCGGATTCCTACAGTTGTAATTTTCTCAGATACACAACAAATAAAGAGAATTTCTTTATGGAAAACAAATTGGCGACTCTGCTGGGGAAAACCATCTCCTCTTCTGAGATGGTAACAACTCAATACGACACTTCGTCTATCAGCTCGACGAAGAAGGTGATGACGATCAAATTCGATCAACTCGCCTATGAAGAAATGCAGCGGGCTAAGGGTGGCAAGCCCATTCCAGCCTCCATTATCACTGCCAAGTCAAAGGGACACTCTGTCTATGTCCCTAAGAATCAGTTGGCAGTCAATGGTGAAGTCTCTGCCACAGTGTCTACTCCTAACACTGGCAAGAACTCCACTGCAAGCACGCACACTCTTGTGCGCTCGAAGATGACAGTAAGTAAAAGTCACGTTGACAGTACTGGCTCCTTAGCCGAATCTGTTCCAGCATGCAAATTCAATTCTAAAAGTCACGCTGACAGTACTAGCTCTTTAGCCGAATCTGTTCCAGTGTGCAAATTCAATTCTAAAAGTCACGCTGACAGTACTGGCTCTTTAGCCAAATCTGTTCCAGTGTGCAAATTCAACTCTAATAGTCATGCTGATAGTACTGGCTCCTTAGCCAAATCTATTCCAGTGTGCAATCCCACATTCAAAAGTCATGCTGACAGTATTGGCTCCTTAGCCAAATCTGTTCCAGCGTGTAATTCTAAAATCAAAAGTCACGCTAACAGCTCTGGTTCTTTAACCAAGTCTGTTTCAGCGTGTATTTTATCAGAGAAGAATAACTCCTTAGTTATCTCTTCTTCTTCACCGAGTTCTACTAGAACTGGGGGTGGTTTTCCACACAAAGTCCCTTCGAAAAGGAACAACTCTTTAGTTGTTTCTTCTGCTCCTGTAGTTTTTACTCCAGGAACAGCTTTGACTGATACTTTTGTTAGTCAAAGGAAAGGAGATGGTCTTTTGACTACTCTTCCTTCTGGACATTCTATGTCTCAACATCTGAATGAGTCTAAGAAGAAACATTCCTTAATGTCTTCTTCTTTGATTTCTTCAAATTGGGCACAGAATCTGTCCATTAAAGAGGGTCTGTTACCAACTCCTAATCAAGGGAGTGGTTTAACTCTTCCTTCTCTGCAAATATCCAGATCAATGGAAGGAAAACTCCATGTTTCCAAAATTAATATGTTACCTTCCACTGATTTAAGAACAAAACTCAGCACTTCTGGTGTTAAGAAACCATACCAATTGGATATGAAGATAAAAGATCCAGATGCAGAGTATGCAAGAAATTATGTGGCTCACATTAATCACTCTTTGTATAATCAAGAGCCATCAAGACCCAAGAACAGGAAGTATATTCCTCAATCTTCACAAACAGATTTACGGAAATATCTTCAACAGAAGAGAAGGAGTAATTCTATATTAAAGGAACATGCTGAATGTGACTTCTATCCAAGAGTCATAATTCAGTGCAGATGTGAATCAACAGTTCAAGACCATGGTGATCATGCTGAATGTGACTTCCAGCCAAGAGTCACAATGCAATGCAGATGTCAAAATAAACGACAGTCTGTCTTTAATAGGATTCAGTATGAACCTATGCCTGATGAAGAGGAGCCTTTGTTTGCCTCTGTCAACATGACTTCTCGGGACACCGGGGATAGAGTTGATAGTCCAGATGGAGTATATAAAAACACCAGAGCAAGAGTCCTGGCTTCTAGTCAAAGAAATTTGATCCCTGAAATTGACTCTGAATTTCTTGGAGAATCTAACTTCCCACCTCTTCCTACTGGGGGTAATTCTCCTATAGTTGACTTTGATACACGAAGCAATGATTCAGAGCATACAACATCTACTAGTTCATCAATAATCCCTCATACAGTCACGACTTACATGGTTGATGGGAATACTGATGAACCCTCTTCTTCTCTGACTCCTCAAGATCAAAGAATTGCTTCTTTGGAACAGCAAATGAAGTCTATGACTGACACAATGAAGTCAATGTATGAACTCATGACAGCTCAGTTGCAAAATCGACAGACTGTATCAGATGCCATACCAGTTGATACTGATATAAGTCCAATACAAGTTCCTCCAGCAGTACAATCCAATACTCCTGGACCTGCTCAACCAAATCCTAGTCTCTCTGGAGCTGGGGGTAGTGCTTACAATGCTGTTCCTCCTCCTAACTATTCTCTACAAGCCACAACTCCACAATCTTCGGGAGTTGCCTCTGAAGAATTGAAAAATCTCAAAACTCAATTTGAGGCATTCAAACAGAAGGATGGTTTACAAAGGTTAGGCATCAAGCAGCCTTATCCGATAGAATGGAAGCAAGTATCATATCCTCCTAAATACAAGCCTCCTACTATCTCATTCTATGATGGAACCACTTCTCCAAGTCAGTTTATCAATCACTTTGAAGTGATGACTGATCAACTACAACCAAGTGATGCCCTCCTTACTCGAGTATTTATTGGATGTCTCAAGGGAACGGCTTATGAATGGTATAGAAGTCTCCCAGATGGGAGTATTACCTCATTTGCTGGTTTCAAACAGATGTTTCTTGAAAGGTTCTATGAAGGGCTTAATGACATGACTATGTCTGCTCTTATTAGAATCAAGCAGAAAAATAATGAATCTACAGAGGAATACATTGAACGGTTTCGAAGAGAAGCTCTGAAGATGCCTCTTGGAACTCCTGATGCTGTCACCATTGACACGTGCAAATCAAACTTGTTGCCAATCATCAGTATGTGGACAGGGTCCACTCAATTTCAAGATTGGCCTTCCTTCATAGTCAGTGCTAAAGCTG
Organism: Iris pallida; assembly: GCA_029216955.1. Lineage (NCBI taxonomy): Eukaryota > Viridiplantae > Streptophyta > Magnoliopsida > Asparagales > Iridaceae > Iris > Iris pallida. Next base: position 3,399,567 of record JANAVB010033011.1, on the reverse strand, counting down.
CAGAAATCAGTGCTGAAACCTTCAAAGGTTTAGGAGTGCAGATGACTCCTAAAGAAACAGGACAAGGGACTAACAATAAAAATAATGCTCGCAAAGGAAAAGAAACTCTAGAAGTTAATCTTCAGAGCAAAGATGCATCGAATGTTCAAACTCCTGCCTCTACAACTCAACAATCAAGAACACCTCGCCCCAGAGAAGAATATTCTTTTGATGACGACGATGTCCTTGGTATCTTTGAATGTCTGCTGAAAGGTAATAAAATACAATTACCAGAGATCAAGAAACCTGATGAAGCTGGTAAGACAGATCATCCTAAATACTGTCCATATCACAGAATGCTGGGTCATACAATTCGTACATGTTATGTATTGAAAGGAAAGATCCAAGAAATGATTAAATCTGGAGCTATCTCTCTTACTCCAAAAGAGAAGACCGTCACCTCCAACGTCGTCTCTATGCAATTTGGAAATTTCCCTCCTCAACTCCTTGAAAGTGGGATTATTCCTATTCCCAAGGCAACTCTTGACATAGTGAATCTTCCTCCTCCACAGTCTGAAGGATTAGTGCCAATCACTTTGGAAACAGGAGAAATCATGTGGATCCATCCTGATCTAGTGGCAGATTTTGAATCGCCTTCTCCTCAAAAGATTTCTTCTCAAAAATCCAAGAAGGCTGGAAAGATCAAGTTATGTCATATGACTTCTCTTGGGTCTACCTCTGACACAGAGCCAAAAGACAAAGAAGAAGCACTTGTTAGTGCTACTCGAACGGGGAAACCTTACCTAAAGGATTATTCTAAAAATCCTGAAGATCCTACTGATATCCCTTCAGATGCTAAAGATGCTCCTAATGTTCCTCCCGAGGAAAAACCATCTACTGAACCTGTTCCTCCCAAGCCTACGGCTCTGGAGAAAGGCAAACAACAGACTCGGTTTGATAAGCCAATCAAGAAGTCTTCTCCTCTTGGACTTCAGAAGCCTTACAACTTCGACATTTTGGCTCAGCTTGCTAATACTTCCGCTAGAATGTCCCTTTTTGAACTTCTACGTCTTTCCAAAGAGACTCGGGAGACGTTAAGTGAAGCACTTCTACAAGCTGACTCTTGTCTTGCACAATTGAAGAAGCCGGTTGCGGAACCTGCCACTTGCTTACATTGCAACAGTGTACTGGAGATTATCCCAAATATCACCTTTACACAAGACGACATATTACTGGAGGATAATCGACATGATCGACCTCTCTACTACACTGGTTATATTGATACGATGAAGATAGATCGTATTCTCATTGACCCAGGGTCTGCTATAAGCATAATGCCAAAGAGTTTATTGGATGAACTAAAAATCCCTCTTCAGAAACTCTCCAAGACGGTTACTACTATCTTGGGATTCAATCAAAGCCGAAGTGAGCCTTTGGGAAAGATTCATCTGAAGCTTCAGATAGGTGATTTCAGATCTAAAGTCACTTTCTATGTGATCGAGATCGCGGGATCCTATAATCTTCTTCTGGGGAGGCCCTTTCTTCATGAAAATAATGTGGTGCCCTCTACTCTTCATCAATATTTTAAGTACATTGATAGCAATGGAAGAGTACAAAAAGAAGTTGCTGATATAAATCCCTTCCATGGGGTTGAAGCTTATTTTAATGATTCCCGAATGTATAAAGAAGAATATACAAGGATCATACAAGCTATGGAGAAAGAAGACGCACAAAGTGAGACTTTAATAATCCCTGTTAAATGTCGAACTACTCAGCAACAATCTCCTAAACCCTCTGGAGAAGATTCTTTTATCATTCCAGTGAGTGGACGGATCTCTCCGTTACCTCAGTCATCTACTCAGAATACACTGATCATTCCTGTTAGTGGGCGTACTACAGTTCCTGTACCTTCACAAGATACTCTGCTAATTCCAGTTGGAGGGCGGACTACTCTTCCTACTCAAACTTCAAGGGAGCTCACCTCTTCTGAGCCATTTGTTATCGATCTTAATCGAAACAAAGCTTCTTCTTCTTCTCCCCGTTTAGTCATTGACTTGGCTAAAATCTCTAAGGCTCAGCCTTCTCCCAATATAAATATTGCTGCTTTTACATTTAATGAAAAGTCTCCACCTTTGCAGTACGTTGATGTGTGTAATTATGTTCATAGTTATTTACATCTGTTAGATGACTTGAACACAATAACCATAGGAGTTGTACAGACTGTTCATACAGATGTATCTCTAGAACCTGTACAATCTTCATACTTTCTAGTTCCTAGCAGAAAGCCAGGAGACATTCCAATATTCTTCTACAAAGGGCCTCAAAATCCTTCTGATCTTGAAGATGATGACAAAAATGATGATACTGGAAGATTACAACTACGTCGTTATAGTCAGCAATCTAGAGACATCATCAAAAATATGGGCTATGACTTCAGGACTGGCCTTAATAATGGAAAAAGAAGAAAAATGCCTATCCGGATTCCTCCTTTGAAATATGGAAGGACGAAATGCGGATTGGGTTATACTGCTCCTACTCCTTTCATCAACATTATCCAGGAAGATCTTGAGTCTGACGAAGATAAGAGATCTGATTCTTCTAGTACCACTTCTTGGAATTCCGATACGAGTATCGGTGACTTCTATTGCAACCTTCTGTCTTCTAACATGGTTTCCATTGACCATTCTGAAGAAAATGATGAAGACGAAGAAGAGTTTGAAATCTTACCTGAATCAGAACAGTGGGCCCAAAGATTAGATAATCAATGGGAGTTCCGTTTCGAGCAAAAAGAACCTCCGACTGAAGATAAACTTGTTCAAATAGATGTTGGTGAAGAGGGGTCTCCCAAACCAATATTCATCAGTGAAAGTCTTTCAGAAACTGATAAGAAAGACATGATCAAACTCATTCGTGATTACATCGATGTCTTTGCTTGGAGTTATGAGGATATGCCAGGGCTTGATCCTCAAATTGCAACTCACAAGCTCAACATCTTGCCGAATGCTAAACCGGTCAAACAACAACAGCGACGATTTCGTCCGGACATCATGGATGCAATTGAAGCTGAAGTCAATAAACTCATTACATCTGGGTTTATTAGAGAGGAACAATATCCCGATTGGGTGGCTAATATTGTTCCTGTTCTTAAAAAGACTGGCAAGATCAGAGTATGCATAGACTTTCGCGATCTCAATGCGGCATGTCCTAAAGACGAATTCCCTCTACCAATCACTGATGTCATGGTTGATAATACCTGTGGATTTGAACGAATGTCATTCATGGACGGGTATTCTGGGTATAATCAGATCAAAATGTTCCCAGAAGACGAGAAGCACACTTCTTTCAGAACGCCGATTGGTACATACTGCTATACAGTTATGCCATTCGGTCTCAAGAATGCAGGAGCAACTTATCAACGAGCTATGAGTACTATATTCCGTAAACATTTGCGGAAAATAGTCGAATGCTATGTTGATGATATTGCAGTCAAAAGTCGACAAAAGGAGGATCATATCCAAGATTTGAAGACTATATTTGATCTAATGCGTAAGCATCAATTAAAGATGAACCCTACTAAGTCCTTCTTAGGCGTCTCTAGTGGTAAATTTCTCGGCTTCGTCATTACCTCTAAAGGTATACACGTGGATCCCGAGAAGATCAAAGCTATCCAAGAGATGCGTCCTCCACGCACCTTAAAAGAGCTACGAGGATTTCAAGGAAGAATTGCTTATATCAGGAGATTTATCTCTAATTTATCAGGACGCTGCAGACCATTCAACAAACTTATGAAAAAAGGTGTCTCTTTTGTCTGGAATGATGAATGTCAGAAAGCATTCGATGATATAAAATAATATCTGATGAGCCTTCCAGTATTGGTACCTCCCGTCTCAGGAATACCGTTCCTCCTCTATACTCGAGCAATGAGTCATTCATTGGGTGCATTACTCGCTCAAAAGAATCAAAATGGCCATGAACAGGCCATTTATTATCTCAGCCACACTATGACCGGAGCTGAACCTCGATATTCACCAGTTGAAAAAGAATGTCTAGCCTTGATGTTTGCTGTCCAAAAGACACGTCATTATATCATTGGCCAGACTATTCATGTCATCTCCAGGATCAATCCTATACGGATCATGATGAAGAAACCCAGTATTTTGAATTCTCGATTGGCTAACTGGGGAATCCTACTTGCTCAGTATGATATGCACTATATTCCTCAGAAATCAGTCAAGGGACAAGCTTTAGCTGATTTTCTGGCTGCTCACTCAATTCCAGAAAATTCAAAACTCTATGATGAAATCCCAGATGAAGTCCTAGATTCAAATCAAATTGCTGAAGAAGATCCTACTTGGCGTCTATTCTTTGATGGAGCATCAAGAATTGGTCCTAATGGCGATATTGTTGCTGGAGTTGGAATTGTTCTTGTATCGTCAGAAGGTCTTGCCATCCAAAGAGCTTATTCTCTCGATCAGCCGTGTTCAAACAATGTAGCTGAGTACAACGCATTGCTTATTGGTCTTCAACTCGCTAAACATCTGAATATTTAACATTTGGAGGCGTATGGAGACTCTAAACTTATTGTCAATCAGATCAGGGGTACTTATGAAGTTCGCCATCAAGATCTGGTTTCTTATCATAGAGTAGCCATATCTATGGCCTCATCATTTAAGGAATTCTTCATTGAACATGTTAGGCGAGCATGTAACACAGAAGCTGATGCCCTTGCTAATCTTGCAGCGGTGCTGGCTATCCCAATCAAACGGCAACAAATGATCGTTGTTCGTAATCGAGAATTATTTCATTTTGAAAATAACCTGACTCTAGGACTTCCAGTTGACATTGAAGAATCAACATCTCATGACGTCAACACAACAAGAGGATTTGGATTTAGTCGTAAATCGATATCATCTTCATCCGATTCCAGCATAGAATACATCTTCAGTAACTCGACTGAGAATCAGAATACGGATAAAGATTGGAGACTTCCTTTCTTAGATCTTGTATTGTATGATATTCTTCCGGATGATCCGAGTGAGGCAGCATCTATCAGACGACGATCACTCAGATTCTATTACAATCATACAACAAAGACCTTATATCGTCGAGCTTATGATGGTTTACTCCTTCGGTGCATTGCCGGTGATGAAGCCCAACAAGTTATTCGTGAAGCACATGATGGAATTTGTGGAGCGCATCAACCTGGGCCAAAACTTCAAGACCGTATTCGACGGATGGGATATTATTGGCCAACTATGGTATCAGATACCATTGAATATGCAAGGAAATGCAAAGCTTGCCAAATCCATGCAGATTTTATACATCAACCTTCGGAATTTCTACATCCGACGGCAGCATCATGGCCCTTCGAAGCTTGGGGCGTGGACATTGTCGGCCCGATCAATCCTCCATCATCTAAAGGTCATCGGTTCATTCTTGCAATAACCGATTACTTCTCCAAATGGGCCGAAGCTATTCCTTTATCTGAAGTTAAGACGTCTAATGTCATCAGCTTTATTAAGCACCACGTCATCTACAGATTTGGTGTTCCTCGACGCATTGTTCATGATAACGGACCACAGTTCGTCAGCCAGAAATTTACTCGATTCTGTGACGATCACCGGATCAATAATGTTGCTTCTACCGCATATAATCCAGCAGCTAACGGATTGGCAGAAGCTTTCAACAAGACTATCATCAAACTCCTAAAGAAGTTTGTCTCCACTAACAAACGTAATTGGAGTGACAAGCTCGGGGAATGCTTGTGGGCTTATCGCACTACAGTCCGTAATGCTACTAAGTGTACACCTTTCTCTCTGGTGTACGGATCTGAGGCTGTTCTCCCATTAGAGATTCAAATTCCTTCTTTAAGGATAGCAATCGCTAATGAACTCACTGCCGAAAATAATGATCGTCTTCGACTTCAAGAATTGGAGGCTCTGGATGAAAAACGGTTATCTGCTCAACAGAATATTGAATTCTATCAAGCTAGAATTTCAAGGGCTTTTAACAAGAAAGTCAGAATTCGAACATTTCAGAAAGGAGAACTTGTGCTTACTGTCAGACGCCCGATGACTATGACACACATGAATAAGGGCAAGTTTGATGCAAAATGGGAAGGTCCATTCATTGTCAATAAGATCTTTTCTAATGGGGCTTATCAACTCACTACTCTAGATGGTAAAGCCACTATGATGCCCATCAACGGCAAATTCTTGAAGAAGTACTACGTCTGATATTTCTATCAAGATTGTCCTCCCATCACTCTCCAGCTGTTTCATTGTTCTTTCTGAAGAATCATTCTGATATCTATTATCCCCAGTGGAGATAGGTATTCTACTTTGTATCATTTTCTCAACAAATTTGATATCCAGAAAATCATGTCCACATTACCTCTGAATTTTCTATCTCAATATCATATTTATGAAAATGATATTTAGTCTTTCTGATTTCTGAGTCAAAAGATCAATGAATAAAGGCAAATATAAAGTGGGAAGGATATATCGTAAACAAAGTTTCCTTAAACGGAGTTTATTTGAGATAAATCCCTCAAGAAAAAAAAAAAGTACATCATCATGGAAGATCACTATGATCCCTTTCATATTTGGGACGAGGACCACATACATAATCAGCAAAAGAATTGAATACATCTTTTTCTGACCGCACCAAGAATTGACAGGCAGCCAGCCTCATTGCTTCTTCTTCTTCGGTTTCTTCTGGTTCGACCAGGAAGTCCAGGATATCTTTTGGCGGCTTGGGAGTAGACGAGCTTTCGCCCATTTTCTTCTTCTGCGGAGGTGGATGTTCTTTAACACCTTCAGTAGCTTCAAGGGCGACTTCAGCCTTCTTTATGTTCTCTTCAAAAGACATTATGGATAAAATGCGATCCTTCTATTCAAATATATGCTCTATTTATAGGCATATGGTTACAAGGTTCGAAGGGACATATTCTTTCCCAATACTCAGTTCATCCATTCATTTCTCATATTTATCCGACGTTTCACATGTTCATTAATACTTGACGGTTCGTCCGTTCATTTATTACATTCACTCGATAGTTCATCTGTTCATCGTTTCTTAACGGTTCATCCGTTCATAATCTTCTATCAGTTTATTAAGTGGGGATTCGTTATTTTTCATGTTTTCATAACCTCTGAATCAATTCCGAATCTGCTTACTCATTTGTCATGTTTTGACCTCTGTATAGAAATCAATCTATTTTCTTTCGAGTTCCTATATATTATCATGTCCATAATACCTCTGATAATATCATATACTCTAAAAACAGAAAAGATGATTTTATTATCTATCATGTCCACAATTCATCCACAAATACAAATCATTGAGTATAGAAGAATTGTCATTTCCATTCCCATTTCACCACAAAAAGTCTATTACGTTTTCTTAGACTTTCCTACAAATCATAATGGAAATCTATTACAAATCTTGGATTTTCATTCTATGTACAACTGAGATCTATTTCTTCTTGGATCTTCTCTGGCAATCTCGTTGTTTGTGGCAATTCCTGGGTGTCCAGCAGGAATCAAACTCTGGTCTTATCTCTCAGACGAGAGGAGAACCACAGAGTAGGGCAACACAAAAACGTGCTGCTGCCAATACAACTGGTGGATGGGGGTAACCTCTCAAGAAAGACAGGAATGTATCCAAACCTTGGGATATAATTCCTGGTTCTGCCTTGAAAGGAACTCTACTACCCAATCTCTCGGTAGTAGAGTTAACTCCACCATCCAACTCTCGTGTATAAAGGCTCTTCCTACCATCTAAGGAAGACCCTTCTATCTCACGAAGAGTTCTGAGTTGTCTGATTTACACGTCAAAAGCGTATGAGCTCCCTGATGTAGATGTCAGAAGAACATTGTCCACAGCATCCATATCACCAATGCCAGTTCTGAAGAAGGTTTTCAGCCAAAATTCTGCAAGAAACAGTAAAGAAAAATCAGTCAACAGAAACTGGCCAAGCAAAGACAGATGCATTCTGTTCATTTCAGGAAGATGAATTTGTCCTTAGCAAACAAAAAAAAATTCGATGCGTGTATATTGAACTTACCGCTGAGTTTGCTGCTAAGGATTGACAGATCCATGTCTGGTAGCATGCACAGAGATTTGACATCAGACAACATGGCTTTCCTATTTTCTTCTCATAGAAAATTCATTCTCAGAAGAGAAGAAGAAGAATGGGAAGATGAGTTTGCGTGGAGTTCATCCATCTATTTAAAGGATCAAGTGCAGGTCTATTCTTGGAAAAGATCCGCATAAATAGCGCTCGTAAATTGTGGAATGAGTGTCACGTGTACTTCGGGAGACCGTGCAACATTGGAAACAGTCAAAGAGTGCTAATTAATCTTCTTCATTAAAAGGCACGCAGATCAAACACAAAAGTTGTACTTCATTCTTTAAACAGGCACTGATGGCCTTACAAAGAGACAAAAAAAAGGTGCAACAAAAGCATAGAAAGTTACGCCCTATTTTCCAGAGCGGCTAAGTTTGATGCCTAACTCCTCTACACTCTTAACTCCCAGGCGATGCAATAGAGTCTCGAGCATTTCACGCTTCTCCATAAGGCTCCGCCCATCAGAAGAAGACGAGCCATCCAATCCAAAGTAGCTCAAGAGGTTCTTGGCTAACTGCGTGGCATCGTCCTTGAGCTCAATGACGACAAGTTCGGGTTCTTTACCCCCAAAAGTGGGGTCACCATGGGAACAAAAGCCCAACTTGCGTGCTTCCTCTTCAGCTGCTTCCTTTGGGGTCATATTTTTGAGAGATGAAGTCAAAACTGAGAATCACTCCCTGTTTATATAACAGATCTCGTCGACAGTTCATATTCCACCATAAATTGGACGCAATCAGTCTCGGAGAACGAAGAGTCATTATGACATTTAATAAGTTCATTTGGATGTTTTCAAAGAACTTCGAAGTCTTTTCGACTTCCGAAAAATTTTGGAGCCATCTCAGCGTGACTTTAACTCTTTTCATCATCTCTATTTCAAAGTATTTCGAAAATATTTTATCATTTTTCGAAAACTTTGAAGGGGATTTTGTAGGCCTCAAAAATGAAAGTCACGCTGAGTTGATCAGAACAAGTCACACAGAGTGATCCAAGAAGCAGCACAAAAGATACGCTAAGTTCTGCCTGGCCATCTCCTTTAGAAGTCACGCAGAGACAGCTCAGCCATACGTCAGAATCATAATGACTGACAACACAACAGTCGAGAAACGTCTCCTCGTATGCCACGTATGCACAGAATTCGAGAGATCATCGCCGTCTTTTGCGTGATTTTCGAAATCTTCCTTAGCAAGACTCACTCTTCACCAAGTTGGCGTGACTTTGGGTCTTATCTTCATTGAATGCGGCTGATAATATAATCAATGTCAGAGATTTTGTGTCAGACGAAGCGTGCCAAATCAAGACAGCTGGCGGTTTGCGTGGATTCTGAACCTTCTCCTTCCTCAAGTTTGCGTGGATTTTTGAGTTATTCTTCTCAAAGCCTGCGTGAATTCTGAAGTATTCTTCTTCAAAGCTTGCGTGGATTTCGCCTTCAACGAGTCTGCGTCAACGAAACTGCGTGGATTTTTTGCCTTCAGCAAGACAGCGTGGATTTCATTTCAACTGGAGTACGTGGCAGCCATGCCACCGATCTCTCTCTCGCGTGTCCAGTAACTTGCACACGACTCATGCACTAATGCCATGTGTCCAACAGTTACGGGCCACGTCCAGTAACTACTCACTAACCCTGCGTGTATTTAGAGTCTGCGTGACTTTTCAAATGCACTAGTGGTGAGGTAGTTATCTTTTCAGTTACTGTTTTGACTCTATAAATAGAGTTTTTTTATTCATTGTACAGATACATTGATATCTACTGTCAAAATTTTGAGAGCTTTTCTTCTTCGCATAGTCCAAGGGATAAAGCGATCGTCTTCTAGATCGGATTCCTACAGTTGTCATTTTTCCAGATACACAACAAATAAAGAGAATTTCTTTATGGAAAACAATATATATAGAGGGATAGGGCAAAGAAAGGGCATGAAGAGGGGGGTTTTAGTCTCAATGTGTGAGTGAGTATATTATGTATAAGGGACAGGGGACTAGAGTGTCAAGGGGGTGTGATATAACCTGTGTGTGTGATGAGAGGGTGAGGGTATTCAGTTGTGAGTGTTTGATAATAATTCTCAGATTTCACATCAAAAATAACCCAGTTCTCAGGTTTGACAGGAACAATAAGTTGGTGTTTCAGTTTTGTAGAGGGTGACAGTTATGCAGTGAACATACTCATGTGTGTGACTGCTACACATGGAAAAATCAGTGACATGATAGTGGGTGTAATGACATTGTAAATCATGGAATTTCTCATTAAACAACTTGAAATCTCAGGTTTAGTCCCAATAATCTCAGATTTCTTGTGTGTGTTTACATGTGCAATTCTCAGTGTGTAACCTTAGAACCTGTGTGTGTTCATTGTGTCAGTGTTCTCAGGAAAAAAATCAGTGAACCTTAATTACTAATGACAGTTTCATATCCAAACCAAAACAGAATTTGAAATCCCATTCACATTTCAGACATATATCATTCAATCTCAGTTTAATAGGAATGAAATAACAGGTTAAGGAATGAACAGTGAATAAATGAAATGGAATCAATTCAGGTACAGTTTCAGAAAAAAAAGGAAGGGAACCCCATTCCCTGTGTGTGTGTGTATAGACATACAATAGTGTGTTCATATTTGGACATAGAAGGGAATCCCATTTCAGTGAATCAATTAACATAGAGAAATCAGTTAGCAACTAATCAACTTCTCAGGTTAATAGGGATTGACAGTGAGCATATAAATCAACCCACACCAATTCGAATCCTCTTAGCAAAACAAAACCAATGCAATGCACAGAGAATTAACATTCAATATTTAGTTTAAGGAATCATGTGGCTAGTTCAATAGGGAAGCAAACTCGGGTATTAAGAGCAATACAGTATATAAAAAAAGAAGTAACATTCAAACTAGTTTACAGGAAAAGGAAAGGAACCAATTTCCAGTTCATATTGTACAATGCCAATAGGGAAACAGGGAAAAAATCATCTCAGGTTTAGCTAAGGAAGGCAATCTCAGATTTTTATAATTCGATCCCATTATACTCAAGGTCTAATGAATATGAATTGAAGCATTGAAATCAGTGGCATGTTAAGAGAACAGTTCAGGAAAACAGTACACTACACTAAGGAGAATCTGGAAAATAAACTCAGGATATCAATCCTCAGTAATTAACAATTTCTAAATCCAACACAATTGTCTAATTCACATTCACGAACCAAAAAGCCAATTCGAATTGCAATATTAGGCTAACATGGACAACCAATCATGTGGGGGGGACATTAACAGTGAGAAAACATTACTAAAAACTGGGAATTATTGTTTAGGAAATGGGAAAAAACCAAGTATCGGCTATGGTTTTAGTGTTCATGCCATTCAACCAATTTTCGAACCCAAATTCACATTTCCACATTAAAACTTAAATTAACATGTAAAACTAATATAACATAGATTATTGGACATGTTAGGATTTTAATTAGCAAACTAAAACCTAATTTAAACTATTTAAAATAGGATTTAAAAACTGGAAAAATGATAGAAATTGAACACAGTGAAGCAGTGTCATGCACGCGTGCACGTGTCTGTAGAACACGACACACGACACGACACAACACATGGGTGTGCACACGTGTACGCCTAGACTAGGGGGACGTGTACATGTGTCTGTATTGTGTCCAAGTGAGTCGTGTCAGGAGTTTAAGGGTCGTATCAGACGCGAATTTTTGCGTGGAACAGTGCAGTGTGTGACCAGTGCAGCCTCGATTCCGTGTCCGACACAAATTCAGGTGCACTGAAACTTTGGAGGAGTGTGCACAGACACTGCTCCCGTATCCATGCCAATTTTGGCATGTCCAAGTGTCGTGTGTAGTGCACACGAGATACGTGGTAGCAGGGCATACGTGCGAGGCAGCGTGTAGCGTGTCAACGACCAAATACGACATGACAACTGACACAAACACAAATCAGTCTTCACAAACATTGTTACACATACCTAGATCTAGAGATTCATGAAATTAGAATTCTAAAATACGAAAATAAAATCCTCACAGACATTTCATCAAGCACATAATGTTATGCACTGATACGTGTCGGATACGGACACGTAATAGACACCACCCGACACCAAACCTATGCTAGCAGCTAGAGGAAACCTAGGGCTTCCTATCCATGCAAAGAAAACAAAATTTGGTGGTGGGAATAGGGATTTACCTATATGTTGAAATTCCAATGAAAAGCTCCAAAAAGGGGGTTTCTCCTTGTTAGTCAAACTCTCCAAATTGCCCCAAGGATGGGATTATCCTCCATGAACAGCAAGAGGGAGACAATTAGAATCTAATGCAAGTGGTTTGCGCCAAAAAGGAGTTAAAATGGAAAAGTTATGGAATGGGGAAGATGGCTATACCTCTTTCTCCAAGCTTGAGAAGAAAAACAATAAAAGAGGCAAGAACAAATGGAAGAGGCATTAAATAGGGTGTGGAACCCTAGGTTGGCTGCCATGGGTGGGCTTGTTGGAGTTTGGGCTTAAGTCATGGGCCTATGGTTCAATTCACAAGTCATTAAATCACAAGTCATTGCATTAAACCATAAGTCATGACTTAATTTACACTAAACCAATTCCTCTTATTCTAAAACTAATCTCTAATAACTAAAATGGGTTAACTCAAGTTAGGCTAGGGTTACCATAGCTAGGGTTAGGTTCTAGGCTAGTCCACTAGGTCTCAACAAGTCAAAGTCAACTTAGTCAACCTTCATTCAAACAATTCCAAAATAAATCCCAAAAATTCCCAAAAATTCAAATAAATTCTAATAAATTCAAATAACCCCAAAAATGACAAAAATACCCTAATCACAAGGCACACTCTAGGTCAACCCGTCTCCAAGGTTATACTATCAAAATACCAAAATTATAAGTCATGATTTAAAATAGTTTTAAATGATTAAAAATCACCAAAATTTTTGTCATGATTTAAATATCATTATTAAAAGACTAAAATTTCAAAATTTCAAAATTACCCTTTTTTGGAAAACTGGGTGTTACAGCGTACATAGCCAGCTACGTATAATGAAGTGCAACCCACCACGCTATACGGTCACGACTGTCTAGATACATGAGGGTTTAACTACAAGCCAACAGTCTCCTATGGTCATGAACAAGCCTATTTTCTCAATCTCATGCAAGCAATAATAGTTACAAGATGCCAGAGCACCAAATATATAATAGCAAGGTGTCCCATACATTACATATTGGATGATCATGAAGCTAGTCGTACAAAATGTTAAGACTAGTAAGAGTTCAGTCATACATGATCAACCCTAAGATCTGTCAATCATGTTACAGCCCGTAGGCAGACAGTAAATAAATGTGTAATATGAGTTAACACGTGCTCGCCGGCTAAACGTCTCAAAAGAATAATTTTTACAATAAAGTGGGAGGACAAAAAGAAATCCACTCATTGCCAGGGTTACGCCTGGTGGTCACCATCTGGCTGGAAGACAGGTGGATCCTCTGGTGCTGCTCCGATATCTGGCCACACAAAACCAGCTAGGTCAGACCCCAGAAAAGCAAGTGCCACAAAGGAGGCTTCACTTAGGAACTAAAATCAGCAAATCACAATAGAATATTAAAGATAATAAATAAAGAACTGATAACAATAGAGATAACAACAGTAAACTGAGTACGAGGAATGTAAAACCCTAATATTTTTTAATTATTTTTTTCTATATTTTTTTGAATTTATTTGGTATATGTACGTAATTGTAGATGTGTATAATGTATGTATGTTGTGTGCGTGATAATTTAGATACTCCTAAATATAGCTTACCTTGTTACAAAATATTTTTGTTACTTTATTAAGAATTTTAGATTTTTCCTTGGGATTATATATATATATATATATATATATATATATATATATATATATATATATATTATATATATATATATATATATATATATATATATATATATATATATATATAGTGTTTGTAAAAAAAAAAGAATCAATAGGGTGGGCCGAACCCCCCACCACAAGCAGCAGCAGCTGCGGGGGGACCCGACCCCCCTTAATGTCAATTGACTTAGCAGCTGAGCTGCTATGGTTAGAGACCCGACCCCACCTACCCCTAAAACCACTACAACCTAGCAGAAGTTGCATAATAGCAACCGAGCCCAACTCCTAATACTATTAGAAGTGTCGGCAGAGTAGTATTTAAACCTACTCGACGAAACCGAAACCCAAACCCTAAACTTCACACCAAATCGGCTGCCAACTTTGCCTGGATCTTTCTCGTCCTCTTGCGCACGTCTCCAGGACCAGTCGTTGCCGCCTAACAACCACCGCGCTGCCATGGAACACCCCCAACCCGACGGTCGAGCGAGAGACATCATGTTTTCGTACTTCGAGGAAACGATTTTTGAGTTGTATATCTTTCCTGTTTTACGATGATTTCTCGAACTATCAATTCCTGTGTGTAGCCCATATGAACCCCTCCAATCCCCTTCGGATAGAATCTTAGAAATCCCAGGAGATTGCTCGAAAAATCGAGGCAAAGTTGCCCCCAAAAAACTGTTGAAAACAGAGTTTTAATCCAGTCCCAAACCACAACTTAGAAGCCAGATTTTGATCTGTGTGTCGAGATTTTTCAGAAACTAACTAAACACATGTGAAGCCAATATAACCAAGAGTAGAACGCAACTTATGGATCGAAGTTTCGGTTAATATGTAGGAAGAAATCTGTATGTGAAGTTGTCGGAAAAACTGGTTTCTAAATCACAAATATTCTGGAATTTTGTCCGATACGACGTACGTCCCGACAAACTGGGCGACGCGGTCGCGTGCTATACGCATCAAAAGGCGCATATGGACGTTGCGGACGTGTGGTAACTGACGGAACTCAGTTTCGTCGTGCGTGCGTGACGAAACCAACGCGTATCCGTCGAGATACCCCTGTATCGGCGTTTTGCAAACTTGCCCATAACTTCGTGTACAGTCGTCGGATCGAGACGAAACTTGCGCCAATAGGTTCGGATCGAAATTTTGGTCCTGCATGCTAAGTTTGGTTCAATTCTGAGAAGGTCGAATCGGAACCCTTTTTTGGCGGGCCCGCGACCTACTCAAACGGGCGATTTTGTACACGGCTCCTCGGAATCCACAACTGGACATACCATTGAGTTCCTCACCTCAAACTGAAACTATATACAATTAGTTTGACAACTTTAGAGACCGTAGACTTTGGCACACGTTTCGGTGCAAAGCGGGTCCAACGACGGACATCGTTTTGACCCGAAATTATGATTTTGCTCCTGTTCCAGAATTTGACTTTTGGATAGGCATTTCCTCGGTATATCTTCTAAACCGAGCTCATTTTTGATGTTTGTTTCAGCGTTTGGAGTCATCTGTGATTTGTGAGTTTTGGTGCTGACACTTGCTACTCTTAGATTTGCCCTTCTCGCACTGCAGGCAAGATACCTTGCCACCTTACTCTGTGATTATTATGTTCTTATTTTCAGTTTCTATTTTCAGCATTTTGTTTCGTGATATTTAAACTGTGCGTCCAAGTCACACTTGGGTGCAAGCGACTCTATCGGTCGTTTTTCTTACTTTATTTATTCTTTTGCATTGACTTAGCTTATTGACCACCCATTGATGTTGAGGTATTGGTATATCTCATATGGCCTTGACACTTGTTGTATCACGTGATGTGAGTCACATGTAGGACACGTTTCTGCATAGTTGGCTGGCCACCGATACGTATGGAGTGTGCGACGGATAGGAGTAACTGCCAATAGTATTGCATGTTAGAAGACTTGGCGGTTACTAGAGGTTCATATCAGTCATAGAGATGATGATACTAGGCATTGGGTGAGGAGAACAATACATGACGTATGGGCTTCTTTACACTTCCATGATTACCTGTGCGCTCCTCCGGAGACGCAGGCTCCAGGTACCCTCTGACGTTTCCCAGAGCGTTATGGACATAGCCCCTTGCACATGGTGCCCTCTGATGCTTCCCGAGCATTATGGACGTAGGCCCCTGGTACCCTTTATGTGAACTATGCCGATCCCATTTACAGCCAGGGCTCATGCGTCGAAGGATTGTATTTCAACTGCATATTCACAGTAGAATAGTCAGGAACCCGCTTGCATGCATACCTTTTTCTCTTATTATATTATCACAGTTTATATGGCATGGTATTTTCTTGTATCTTGCTATGTCCCCTGAGGACCTGGTTATCTCTCCAGGTTTAGATGATTTTCCACAGGAGTACGGAGCGGCATTGGAGCTATCCTACATTGATGACGAGACAGTGCCTACTGATTTCTAGTTTATTCTATATTTGAGACAGTTGTAGACATTATTTTACATCTCTTTTCTTTCTATTTTGCGGAGGTCGGACTCCGATCTTGTGAGACTATTTTTCATAGCTGTTTGGAGTGAGTATGTTCACCCGGCTATCTTTTGATACTCTTATTTATCTATTTGGACTTCATTATCTTCTGTGTTGAGCTGTGATGAGATTAGATATGTTATTCTGGCCTGTGATTATTTATTTACAGCTTATGTGCATATATGAGGATTCCATATATTGGAGTATTCTTCATATATGTGCAGCTGGCATGTTCACGTACTTAGTCCTACGTATTTTGGGACTGGGGCGTTACATGTTTTTGTGGTGGCCCATGCAGGTCAGATTTAATATTGTTGGGTTACATGACTGTGTCCAACAAGCCTGTATATAGGAATAGGAATATCTCATCCAGAACTACTACTATCTCTTGACTTCCAATCTTTTCGAAACTTCCTTGATTATTCGATTTTCTTCATATCTATTCTTCCTAATATCAAACTTATCTTCCTCGTGCCAACCGTATGAATCTACGAAGCGGACGCACTTCTGCCTTGGCCCTCACATCTGGTGAGGAGACTACTCCGGAGGGACAGAATCCTCCCATGACTCCAGTGACACCCTACCAGCCAGAACTGTCGCAGCCTACTACGACACAAACAACGGAGTACCCAAATATCGCAGCACCCCCAGGCAGCCAGGCTGGACAGACTACTACCATGCCACCGAAAGGGAATGTACCACTGCCTCCTCTACTACCATTCCCTCAGCAGTTTCCCCCACAGTCGGGACTTCAGATGCCTCCACCACCGTCTGATGGGAGCCCTACTACTCAGTTTATGTATACCATGATACAGGCTCAGTGGCAGCAGACTGAGCTGATGAGACAGACGATGATGGCAGCCATGGCTAGACCTCCACCCCCACCTCCAGTACCAGCACCAGCACCGGCTCTGCATCCCTATGAAGGCTCTATCAAGAATTTCATAGATATGAACCCAAGGCCTTTAGAGGGACAGAGAAGCCATTAGAGGTATCACAGTGGCTTTTTAGTACCGAGAAGCTACTGAAGGCTTCCCAGTTGCCAGCTCGAGATTGGATGACAGCAGTAGATCTACTGCTAGAAGACAATGCTCACCACTGGTGGAAGGCGGAAGAGAGACGATTAGGCATTGGGATCACCTGGAAGCAGTTCTATGATGCATTCTATGAGAGATTATTCCCTATTCATGTTCGAGATGGTCTCTACGACCAGTTCCTCCATCTGAAGCAAGGAAATATGACAGTTGATGAGTATGACTCGGAGTTCAATCGCCTGAGTCGATTTGGTGCGGGATTGATTCCGACAGAGTTAGAGAAGGCAAGGAGATTTCACCAGGGGCTTGTACCAGAGCTCAAGTATTATACGACTACCCAGTCTCGAGTCTCCCATTCAGATGTCTTGGAAGAAGCTCATGCTCAGGAGATTCTTCGCAAGGAACAACAGCAGACATCGAGGCGCCATACCCCAGCAGTTACACAAGCCCGAGCCACTCAGAGTGGACCTATCAGGAGGACCCCATGATAGCTCCAGCAGAGGCCCTCACCTTATCAGAAGCCCGTTTGCCATTACTGCGGAAAACTAGGACATATCCAGAACGACTGTAGGACTCGCCTTGGATTATGCTTGAGATGTGGATCCAATCAGCACATGCTCAAGGATTGTCCGGAGCAACATATAATAGTACAAGCTCGGCAAAATTCGAGGCCCACAGCCCCAGCTCTCCCAGTACCACGGCCTATAGCAGGAGCATCTTGTCCACCATTGCCTCCCCAAGGCACACAGTACACCAAGGCCAGAGCTCAGGGCCCGGGACAGAATTATGGACAGGCATTCTCACTTGTTGTTGAGGATATAGAGACAGAGGCAGAGGTTATAGCAGGTATGGTTCTAGTTACATCTTTTCCTGCTATTACATTGTTTGATACTAGAGCCACACATTTATTTATAGCCACTAGTTTTGCCACTAGACACAACATTCCCATCACACCCTTAGCTAAGAATGTTAAAATCTTCACTGGAGGAGGAGTTGTACCTGTTAGTGGTATTTGTAGACTTTGTCCTGTAGTGATAAATGGCAGAGAGATGATGGCACGACTTCTTGTATTCCCTATGCCAACATTTGACGTAGTTCTTGGAATGGACTGGTTGAGCCAGCATTTCGTTCTCATCGACTGCCATAGGAGCAGTATTATCTTTAGACCACCGAATGCGGCAGAGTTTGAGTTCACCAAAGAAGACGGAGAGAGTTGTGATGCACCCACATCGGGGACTCATATGATGATGCATGACACCCCTCAGCACCCTATTATCACCGAGTTCGAGGATGTATTCCCCGAGGAGTTGCCAGGACTACCACCTGACCGAGATATTGAGTTTTCTATTGAGCTTATTCCCGGAGCCGAGCCTATTTCATCTCGAGTATATCGTCTGGCACCCAAGGAGTTGGTAGAGATAAAGACGCAGATTAATGACTTATTAGAGAAGGGATTTATTCGTGCCAGTACGTCACCATGGGGAGCACCCATTCTTTTTGTGCCTAAGAAAGACGGGACAGTACGCATGTGCATTGACTACAGAGCATTGAATGTAGTGACGGTGAAGAACAAGTATCCCTTGCCGCGTATAGACGATCTATTTGACCAACTGAGTGGAGCAAAAGTATTCTCCAAGATTGACTTACGATCGGGCTATCACCAATTGAAGGTTCAGAAGGAAGACATTGCAAAGGCGGCCTTTCGTTCGAGGTATGGACACTACGAGTTCTTGGTCATGCCTTTCGGTTTGACCAATGCTCCCGCAGTTTTCATGAATTTAATGAACAAGATCTTTCACCAATACTTGGACAAATTTGTAGTAGTCTTTATAGACGATATCTTGATTTACTCCAAGAGCCAAGAGGAGCATGAGCAGCATCTACGGATAGTTTTGGGAACATTGAGGAACGAGAGACTCTTTGCGAAGCTTAGCAAGTGTGATTTCTTTCTCAAAGAGGTAGCATTTCTAGGTCATATTGTTACGGGCGATGGTATATCAGTAGACCCAGAGAAGATCACAGCAGTCAAATCATGCCCCGCTCCCACATCAGCTTCTGAAGTAAGAAGTTTCCTCGGACTTGCGGGTTACTACCGACGGTTCGTAGAAGATTTCTCTCGAATAGCGGGGCCTATGACTCGATTGACTTGCAAGGATCAGGAGTTTGTATGGACAGACGAGTGTCAAGCCGCTTTTGACGAGTTGAAAAAGTGATTGACCATATCACCGATCCTGACACTACCATCGGGTCCAGAAGGATTTGTGATCTACAGCGACGCATCCGGAAAGGGGTTAGGATGTGTATTGATGCAGCACGGTCGTGTAGTAGCTTATGCATCGCGACAGTTGAGAGTGCACGAGAAGAATTATCCTACCCACGATCTAGAGCTCACAGCGATTATCTTTGCTTTGAAGCTATGGAGACACTACTTGTACGACGAGAAGGTTGATATCTACACTGACCATAAAAGCCTCAAGTACGTGTTCACACAAAAGGAGTTGAATATGCGACAGCGACGTTGGTTGGAGTTGATGAAGGATTATGAGATCGAGCTTCATTATCATCCGGGCAAGGCTAATATCGTGGCAGATGCATTAAGCCGTAAGCCCATGGCACACTTTTTGACTACACAGAAGGAATTGATTAGAGACTTGGAGAAGCTTGGTATTGAGGTAGTATTGCCTGGAGCAGACGGCGTATTAGTCAACCTTCAAGTGCAATCATCATTGGTAGAGCGCATCAAGGTAGCATTGCCTAATGATGCTAGATTTCGACGGCTCAAGGAGAGGACTGAAGAAGGAGAGCAGGCAGGTTTGAGGATCCACTCAGATGGGACATTGTGATGTGGTGATCGCATTTATGTACCCAATGGAGAGCTACGTCAGGAGCTTATGGCCGAGGCTCACAGTTCGACTTACTCTATTCATCCCGGAGGGACCAAGATGTATTGTGACTTACAACAGTATTATTGGTGGCATGGAATGAAGCGAGAGATAGCTCGTTTCGTTGCCAAGTGCTTGGTATGTTAACAAGTGAAGACGAAGCACCAAAGGACGGCCGGATTATTACAGCCGCTACCCATTCTCGAGTGGAAGTGGGAGCACATTACTATGGATTTCGTCACGGGTTTTCTTCGGAGTCCTAGAGGACGTGACGCAGTGTGGGTGATTGTTGATAGACTTACGAAGTCAGTCTATTTCTTACCTTTTAGAGTGGGCCAGTCGACAGAGGTATTGACAGAGATGTATATAGAGCAGATTGTGAGATTGCATGGTGTGCCTGTTAGTATTGTATCGAACCGTGACTCGAGATTCACCTCACACTTTTGGAGGAGCATGCAAGAGAATTTGGGCATCCGATTGAAGTTTAGCACATCGTATCATCCGCAGACAGACGGCCAGTCGGAGCGTACCATTCAGACGCTAGAGGATATGTTGAGAGCGTGTATGCTTGATTTTGGCGGTTCGTGGGAGGACCATCTTCATCTTGTTGAGTTTTCCTACAACAATAGCTATCAAGCGAGCATTCAAATGGCTCCGTTTGAAGCATTGTATGGTAGAAAGTGTCGGTCTCCTGTTTGTTGGAGCAACATAGGAGAGAGACAGCTATTGGGTCCCGAGTTGGTCTTGAGCACACTGGAGATAGTAAAGAAAATTCAAGGCCACCTACGAGCAGCACAGGATCGTCAGAAGCAATGGGCAGATAATCGTCGTCGACCCTTGGAGTTCAAAGAGGGTGACCATGTGTTCTTGAAGATATCCCCCACTAGAGGCACGATTCGATTCGGAGGACGTAGCAAGTTGAGTCCAAGGTACATCGGGCCTTTCGATGTCTTGGAACGTGTTGGAGAGGTTGCCTACAGATTGGCATTGCCACCGTCGTTAGAGGGAGTGCATGACGTATTCTATATATCTCAGCTGAGGAGGTACGTGGCGGACAACAATCATGTGCTTGATCACTCCGAGATAACAGTTGGACCGAGTTTGTCGTATGAAGAGCAACCAGTAGGTATCCTCGATCGTCGAGTGAAGGTGTTGCGGAATCAATCTATTCCATTGGTTCGCGTGGTATGGAAGCATCACTCGCCAGGGGAGTCTACTTGGGAGTGCGAGGACGACATCCGGAATCGCTACCCGCATTTGTTTGAAGACGAAGGTATGTCTTGCATTTATATTTTCATGCGTTGCATTTGATCCCCCGACCTTAGTTTAATTTCGAGGACGAAATTTTCTTTAAGTTGGGTAGGATGTAAAACCCCAATATTTTCTAATTATTTTTTTCTATATTTTTTTAATTTATTTGGTATATGTACGTAATTGTAGATGTGTATAATGTATGTATGTTGTGTGCGTGATAATTTAGATACTTCTAAATATAGCTTACCTTGTTACAAAATATTTTTGTTACTTTATTAAGAATTTTAGATTTTTCCTTGGGATTATATACATATATATATATATATATGTATATATATATATATATGTATATATATATATATATATATATATATATATGTATATATATATATATATATATATATATATATGTATATATATATATTTTATATATATATATATATATATATATATATATATATATATATATATATATTTTATATATATATATATATATATATATATATATATATATATATATATATATATGAATATATGAATATATGAATATTTGAATATTTGAATATATATATATATATATATATATATATATATATATATATATATATAGTGTTTGTAAAAAAAAATAATAGGGTGGGCCGAACCCCCCACCACAAGCAGCAGCAGCTGCGGGGGGACCCGACGCCCCCTTAATGTCAATTGACTTAGCAGCTGAGCTGCTATGGTTAGAGACCCGACCCCACCTACCCCTAAAACCACTACAACCCAGCAGAAGCTGCATAATAGCAACCGAGCCCAATTCCTAATACTATTAGAAGTGTCGGCAGAGTAGTATTTAAACCTACTCGACGAAACTGAAACCCAAACCCTAAACTTCACACCAAATCGACCGCCAACTTTGCCTGGACCTTTCTCGTCCTCTTACGCACGTCTCCAGGACCAGTTGTCGCTACCTAACAACCACCGCGCTGCCACGGAGCACCTCCAACCCGACGGTCGAGCGAGAGACATCCTGTTTTCGTACTTCGAGGTAACGATTTTCGAGTTGTATATCTTCCCTATTTTGTGATGATTTCTCGAACTATCAATTCATGTGTGTAGCCCATATGAACCCCTCCAATCCCCTTCTGATAGAATCCTGGGAACCCCAGGGGATTGCTCAAAAAATCGAGGCAAAGTTGTCCCCAAAAAACTGTTGAAAATAGAGTTTTAATCCAGTCCCAAACCACAACTTAGAAGCCAGATTTCGATCTGTGTGTCGAGATTTTTCAGAAACTAACTGAACACATGTGAAGCCAATATAACCAAGAGTAGAACGCAACTTATGGATCGAAGTTTCGTTAATATGTAGGAAGAAATCTGTATGTGAAGTTGTCGGAAAAAACTGGTTTCTAAATCACAAAAATTTTGGAATTTTGTCCGATACGACGTACGCCCCAACAAACCGGGCGACGTGGTCGCGCGCTATACGCATCGAAAGGCGCGTATGGACGTTGCGGACGTGTGGTAACTGACGAAACTCAGTTTTGTCATGCGTGCGCGACGAAACCAACGCGTATCCGTCGAGATACCCCAGTATCGACCTTTTGCAAACTTGCCCATAACTTCGTGTACAGTCGTCGGATCGAGACGAAACTTGTGCCAACAGGTCCGGATCGAAATTCTGGTCCTACATGCCAAGTTTGGTTCGATTCTGAGAAGGTCGAATCGAAACCCATTTTTGGCGGGCCTGCGACCCACTCAAACGGGCGATTTTGTACACGGCTCCTCGGAATCCAAAACTGGACATACCGTTGAGTTCCTATCTTCAACTGAAACCGTAGACATGTAGTTTGACGACTTTAGAGACCGTAGACTTTAGCACGTGTTTCGGTGCAAAGCGGGTCTAACGACGGACATCGTTTTGACCCAAAATTACGATTTTGCCCCTGTTCCAGAATTTGACTTTTGGACAGGCGTTTCCTAGGTATATCTTCTTCACCGAGATCATTTTTGATGTTTATTTCAGCGTTTGGAGTCATCTGTGATTTGTGAGTTTTGGTGCTGATACTTGCTACTCTTGGATTTGCCCTTCTCGTACTGCAGGCAAGATACCTTGCCACCTTACTCTATGATTATTATATTCTTATTTTTAGTTGCTATTTTCAGCATTTTGTTTCATGATATTTAAACTGTGCGTCCAAGTCACACTTGGGTGTAAGCGACTCTATCGGTCATTTTTTTGCTTTATTTATTCTCTTGCATTGACTTAGCTTATTGACCACCCATTGATGTTGAGGTATTGGTATATCTCATATGGCCTTGACACTTGTTGTATCATGTGATGTGATTCACATGTAGGACACGTTTCTGCGTAGTTGGCTGGCCACTGATACGTATGGAGCGTGCGACGGATAGGAGTAACTGCCAATAGTATTGCATGTTAGAAGACTTGGTGGTTACTAGAGGTGGTTACTAGAGGTTCATATCAGTCATGGAGATGATGATACTAGGCATTGGGTGGGGAGAACAATACCTGACGTATGGGCTTCTTTACACTTCCATGATTACCTGTGCGCTCCTACGGAGACGCACGCTCCAGGCGCCCTTTGACGTTTCCCAGAGCGTTATAGACATAGCCCCTTGCACATGGTGCCCTCTGACGCTTCCCGAGCGTTATGGACGTAGGCCCCTGGTACCCTTTATGGGAACTATGTCGATCCCATTTACAGCCAGGGCTCATGCGTCGAAGGATTGTATCTCAACTGCATATTCACAGTAGAATGGTCAGGAACCCGCTTACATGCATACCTTTTTCTTTTATTATATTATCACAGTTTATATGGCATGGTGTTTTCTTGTATCTTGCTATGTCCCCTGAGGACCTGGTTATCTCTCCAGGTTTAGACGATTTTCTACAGGAGTACGGAGCGGCATTGGAGCTATCCTACATTGATGACGAGACAGTGCCTACTGATTTCTAGTTTATTCTATATTTGAGATAGTTGTAGACATTATTTTACATCTCTTTTCTTTCTATTTTGTGGAGGTCGGACTCCGATCTTGTGAGACTATTTTTCATAGCTGTTTGGAGTGAGTATGTTCACCCGGCTATCTTTTGATACTCTTATTTATCTATTTGGACTTCATTATCTTCTGTGTTGAGCTGTGATGAGATTAGATATATTATTCTGGCCTATGATTATTTATTTACAGCTTATGTACATATATGAGGATTCCATATATTAGAGTATCCTTCATATATGTGCAGCTGGCATGTTCACGTACTTGGTCCTACATATTTTAGGACTGGGGTGTTACAAGAAAACCATTCAAGTAGCCAGGTCACAACCCTTAAATCAAACAAGGACCGAGGTTGCAGCCCTTCACCTGAATAGAAACCCGTCTCGAATACTATTGGTACAGTGAAGACAATAAACGAAGAGAGGACTCAGAACTGCTCCGGGAGCCAGGTCACAAACCTTAAACCAAACAAGGACCGGGGTTGTAACCCTTCGCCTGAACAGAACTGGGCCCCTGATCTTTATTGTTAAGGCCAGTAAAAATAGTCATGGTATTAAGGTAAGGTAAAACATGACGAGCATGGCATGGGGTTGCAATAAGACAATAAACGAAGAGAGGACACGGAACTGCTCCGGAAGCCATGTTACAACCCTTAAACCAAACAAGGACCGGGGTTGTAACCCTTCGCCTGAACAGAACTGGACCCCTGATCTTTAGTGTTGAGACAAGCACAATCAATCATGTCATGTCACAGTCTTGTACAGGATCAGGATAAGACTAAGCTGAGATAAACTCCATCCAATCAATCATGGCCAATCAAGAGTACGGCTTGATACTTTTAACTTACTAGGGTTATCACAGGCCTAGTTACTAGCAAGATGCAATGAGATTATCCCAACAGCCATAAGCACTGCAGACCATCCGGTTATCCAGTTCGAATATCCGTTTATGAAGAATGCAACACGTGACTGTGTGGTGGAAATGTGCCCTACTCGTCGGTAGGCTACAAGTCCACTTAATGTGCCCAGATAACGAGATTGTCTGTAGCTGGAAATCTCTTCATGTCCACTGAATTATTTTAGTTTATTAGCCTTAGTCAATTACTGTAGGTATCCCTGATCGTGGTACTCAGGGATCACTATCCTAGACATGATGCAAGACAGTACTGATTTATTTGTACAAACGCAATAGCCCACGGTGTCCAGGTCATTCATACTTGTCATGTCAGGCTGGCTGACAAAATAGCATGTCGAGATATACAATGTCAGTTTACTTGTCAAGAGTGTGCCACGGCGGGCCACTATCGTGTTCCTGAAATCATATTAGAAATCTCAGGATATAAGGATAAATGTGACATAAAATAATAATAATGATAATAATAATAATATAATATAATGCAAGAGGACAGTGCTAGAGGAGGGAGCCATGCGGCTAATAGGAGTCATGCGGCAGAAAGCAGGCGTGCTTATGCGGCTGGGACTGCTCGCTCATGCGGCTGGAAGAGGGCAGGCGTATGCGGCTCAGGAGACCTCAGGCTCATGCGGCAGAAAGTTGCCAAGCCTTTATACGGCTGTAAGTATTTAAGTTCATGTGGCTGGATTTGCCAAGGCCATATGTGGTTGAAAAGTATGAGCATATGCAGCTGCGCCCAAGTGGGTCCCATGCGGCTGAGCAGAGACGGGTCCTTATGCGGCCAAAAGAACAAGTCACATGCGGCTGAAAGGGCAGGACTTTATGCGGCTGGGTTTAGTCAAGCCTATGCGGCTGCAAGTATTTAAGTTCATGCGGCTGGATTTGCTGAGGCTCTATGCGGCTGGATAGATACAGAAGGTGCCCAGGCTTATGCGGCTGGAAGAACACTTATCGCATGAAATGCGGTCAAGAACTGTTCTTCTTCTTCCAATTTCCGAGAAGAAGAACACCATGAAGCCATACTTCCAAGCTTCATAAAACCTTCATCCAGAGTCCAAATCCGAACTTTCATAGGTCAAAATAGGGTAGAACGAAATTCCCTACAACATGGGACCATCAAAACTTGGAAATAACAATGTTAAGTAGATCAAAGCCCAAGAAATCCAAAAATGAAATAAACTTAGATCTAGAAGAGTTTAGCCATGGAAATTGAAAATGTCAAGCACTAAAGAGTCTTAGAATGTTGCAAGGAAGAAAATAGAACAATAAATCTTAAGTTCCTCCATGAAGCAAGATGCACTTGCCTAAGCTCACTCTCTCTCTCTCTCCTGGTGGTTAAAGAAGTAAATGGTGGAAAAGAAGTAGTAAATGAAGAGAGAGAATGAGGGAATAGGTTAATTAAGGATGATGGTGGTGGTAGGTAAGGGTTTTCTCCTTGGTTCATGATGAACCAAGGCAACCCAAGCCTAGCCGAACCAACCCAAAATAGACCAAGCCATGTAATGCCAAGATAAGCCATGCAAGGAATCATACAATACAAGATAAAATACATACACGTATTTCAAAATACATAATATGAACTATAGACATTACAATCCTTGATTATTCTGAGCTGGTTGTTGGTACCAACCTGTCTTACAAGGAACAGCCGGAGTCTATTTTGGACCGAAGGGAGAAGATACTCAAGAACCGAATAATTAGCCTTGTCCGTGTTGCTTGGGGCCATCACTCCTTAGGGGAGTCAACGTGGAAACGTGTGGATGATATCCGATCACGGTATCCGCACCTGTTTGGCTCACAAGGTATATTTCTTTCTGTATACCTTGATTGTCTTAACTCCGCATGCTTGTCACCCTGTGAGTAGAAATTACTTGTTATCGTAGATTGTTAAATATAAATATGTTATTTGCTATTGACATTGTAAAATGATTGCTTGCTTAAATTGCTTGTACTTAGATTAGTTTAGCTCTGATGTTTCTATCCTGCTTGGATTTGAAATTCCGAGGACGAAATTTTTCTAAGGAGGCTAGAGATGTCACTTCTCGTTCCCAGAATACGTATTTTTATACGTGTACTACATGAATGAATTTATGTAATATTTATAATGTATTATTCTGTATTTAAATTCTTTTAATTTTACGCTGATTATTTTTTTGCATTTTACTTTCTACTTTTGCTTTGCTTTTGGGTTCGACCTGAGTCAATTTATTTTCTGGTCTTGGGTGGTTCAACATGAACTCCACCTACCACCTACCACCACCCCCATTTAAGCCCCACCCCTTTCTCTATCTTCATTACTCCTCCTTTACTCTTCTTCTTCCTCATAACTCTCCCACCAAACTAGGAGGTCTAGGCAAGTACAACTTGCTTCGTGATAGATTCTAATTTTTGTTGTTCCATTGTCTTCCTCACAAGATTCTTAGATACTTTAGTACTTAGCACTTTCAATTTCCATGGCTCATTTTGTGTAGATCTAAACTTGTTGTATTTTTTGGATCCTTGGATTTTGATCTAGCTAACCTTGTTATTTTCAAGTTTTGATGGTTCCATGTTGTAAAGAATATCGTTCTACCCCTTTTGACCTATGGAAGTCCGAATTCTGACCTTAGATGAAGGATTTCTGGAGCTTGGAAGCCATGGCTACCATAGTCCTTCTTCTCGAAAAAGTGGAGAAGAAGAACAGTGCTTGACCGCATGGACTTTCATGCGACAAGCTTCCCCCGGCCGCATGGCCTCAGCCGCTTGGCTCATGGCATACAGGGCCGCATAAGCCTTGGCTCCCTGGCCGCATGACTTGTTAGCTCTTGGCCGCATAGGCCATGGTTCCAGATCCTGGCCGCAAAAGACTTTATCTCCAGCCGCATGAGACCCTGCTTTCCTGGCCGTTTGGCTTTAGCAGCCGAGCCGCATGAACTTATTTCCCTTCAGCCGCATAAGCTGTTTTCCTTTGGCCGTATGGCCCATTGCCGCATGGGCTTCTGGCCGCATGGCCTTGGCAGCCATGAGCCACATGAGACTCAATCCCCTGAGCCGCATGAGACTCAGCCCCCCTTGGCCGCATAAGCATGGCACTTGGTTCATTGCCGCACAAATCTTTTTCAGCCGCATATGCATGTTCTCTTCGGTCGCATGGCTTGGGTAGTTCCGAGCCGCATGAGACCAAATTTTTCCAGCCGCATGAGTTGAGTTTTCCCCAGCCGCATGACCTGAGTTTCCATAGCCGCATGAATTGCTTCCCCATAGCCGCATGATTTTGTTTGCCCTTGGCCGCATGGCACCTAGCAGCTCCCAGCCGTATGAGACCCTGCTTTGCTTGTCGCATAGGCCCTTAGCCGCATGGACTTGGATGGTTGCTTGGTTCCCGAGCCGCATGGGATCTCTAACCCGATTCTGGCCGCATAGAAGGATCCTGACTTACCCGACCGCATAGATAGGCATCCATCTATTGCCATAGTGCCTTTTAGTTGTTTTTTGTCCCGAATTGACCTTGATTGACATTGATTGTGACCTTGACTAATAATTGATCATGCGTTCCTAGTTGGAACTAAGAGACTGGCTAGTCGTCTTATTGAATTGAATAAGACACGTTCATATTAACTATGAACTATTGCGATCGATTGGCCGATCCTGAACATTGGCATATGGGGACGTGCAGGCTTCAATTTATTTTCTACAAAAGCAGCATGTGTACTTTATGGTCAATGCATGATTATTTCGTAGCTAGTTTTGATTGTTGCATTACGCTATGTAAGACCTACAACCTAACCGCACGGGTATCGTTGGAGAGTTATGCATATCGTACATTGTACAAAAGTACTCATTCTGAATGACCATGATCCACGGCATGGGATTTCACTTAACAAAGAGACTATTAAGTTAAATAAAATAGTGATTGCATGGAGAGAATGAATTTCCAAGTTCTTACATGGCATCCATCCTTGGGATAATTAGTGTCCGACATGCCGGCTGGTTCCCACAGATACTGTAAATCTGCCACACGGGAAGGGAGCGGTATCTGCTTCTATTATTTATTGTATATTGATGACGGGCGTCCCGCTGGGACTCATCTAAATTCATGATTGGCGCAATTGATTGATTGGGTAGACTAGCCTTGCTTGTACATAGTAAGAACTGAGGAATCCTTATTACATATTTCCAGGGTAACTTGGAACTCACAGTAGCAAGCCGTAGTAGTTGTATGGCCGCCTAAGTTGACTTGTTTGTGTACTGTACCTACTTTGTTAACTACCAAGATGATCCGAATATCTGGACATGACGGGTCAACTTCTGTCCTTGTTTGGTTGGGAAGTAGGTTCGAAGGGGGCATGATCACGTATAGAATGTTACCGTACACGGTAAATACATACGGAGAAGGGGGCACGATCACGTACTCTACTAACAGTTTTCCCTTAACCCATTTTATAACATGTGGGTGATACGAGAACAGTATGAAGCATGGTGGATACTGAGAGCAGTATGAAGCATATGAAAATATGGTGATATATGACTTGTAGTTTAGATACTAACATGGTTTATACACAATAAATTATATGCTGTAAATTAAGTTTGTAGAGGTACTTGCCTTTTGCAAAGCAAGGTAGTGAAAGAAATGCTATAGATGTCTGGTGTCTCGTCACAGTAAAAATAATACATAAACTTAGTTTTATACTAACTTAAACACTAAGACACTAGTTGTGTGACACGACTTTCTGACTGGACACTGTAGAAGCATAGAATTTTACGACCAGAAATCCTATGCGCCAAACACTACATGTGCCAGGGAGCTCAGACAAAATACTTGACACAGCAAAACAAAAGTATAGACATTGGAAGAGGATTTTTATTTGCATATAAAAGTCTACTACATGTCTAGAAAAGGCTGTACAAAGGAGAACTTCTACAAAAAGAAAAGACCCTAAGTCAACAGCCAAGCGCAGCAGTCATCATGCGCTCTTGAACAGGCGCATCTCACCATGCGCTCTCAGTCAGGCGCATCCCACCATGCGCTCTCATCCGGGCGCATCCTTTCAGCAGCTCAGTTATGTGCATTCTCAGTTATGTGCATCCCTTCATCCTCAGTTATGTGCATCCTTTTGAACAGAACGAGGGTGGCAATCAACCCTCTGGCTGGAGGAGGAGCTCTCCCAAAGGCCAAAGAAGATGATCGGGGCACCGTAATTCCGATCTGCGGCTCTTCCAGCATAACAGAGATGAGGCTCGAGCATCCCGATCTTTGGATGCAACAGGCACCTTCCGCCTGCCTCAGAAGCCCTCGACTCTGACTTTTGGATGTAACAGTCACCTTCAAGTGCATCAATGAAGACAATGCGTCGCATCTTCACCCTCGGGAGCATCTCATCAACAGAATGCACTCGAGTAAACAAGTTCACTTCGGAAGGACGTAAGAGAACGAGAAGCAAACTCTCTCTCCATGCTACTATTTATAGGCCGGGCAAATCAAACCCATGCGCCAAGTGGATGGCTCTCCGAATCCCGTACAATGAATTTGCATTAAATAGATGAACCTGACGCTTCGAATTCAACCAAATCAAAAACGGCTATTTAAAGCACTCGAAGAACGTAACAGTCGTACCAAAAGACGTGTCAAGCGGAGCGGATGTGCCGGACAGACCATGCATCACACAGACGCGCCCCTCAGCACCGAGCGCTTCACAAGCATGCGCCCCCATGCGGCCCCATGCGCCTAGTAGAATATCGATCGATGTGCCGACTCAATAACCCATCACCTGTCAAAGAACATTAAATGCTGAAGTCTGACAGAGTTGGCAGCACGTCCCCCGAAGACTGCAGTTGACAGCTTTTTCAGAAAACGAAGCGTCGCCGACGTCAGCATCATCATTACTCCCATCCGGCGGTTACAAGCCACGTGGCCGCCCAATCATCTCGCATGCGCCTCCGCTGCCATGTGCCCAAAGCTCTGCATGTGCCTCAAAAGCCATGTGCCTCAGAGTTTTCTTTGATCCCTAAAGACAGAAGTAAAGTCACTACTGAAGCCTCGCATGCGCCTCAAAAGCCATGCGCCCCAAATTGTTCGTGACTCCCAAAGGTTACGAGCCAAAGTCTCCTCATGCGTCCAATCCCAGGCGCATCCTACCAGATTATTCTCCACCAAATCCGAGATCTCCGAGCCATGGGTCGATGACACGTGTCCTTTGACTCGATTCACCCAAGATCTCAGCAACAGAAAGATCCTCTTCTCTGCTACGTGCCAGCCCACAACAGTAGCACGAAGAATTCAACCCCTCAATCAGGGCGCATCGTCCATGCGCCTCCATCAGCAATCACCACGTGGCGTCCCCGCGTCCAGGCGTATCCTACATATGTGCGCATGAGCAGCCAGCCTGCAGACTATAAATAGAGAGATCATTTCCTTCTTCCACACACACAGAGACGAACATACATAGACAGACAGAGACATCGCACAACCACCGAGGCAGATATAGACACTCAATGTCTTCATCCTCTCCGCAAACTCCAGCACCCAGAGCAACTCAGACCTTCAGAGAACCGATAACCGTCGTCGGATCGTCAACGGAGTCAACGTATTACCACTCGCTCCATCGGCACAAAGGACCCAGATAAACAAAAGTGTACTCCTAGGACTACGTCTAAGTCCTACATTATAACACTGTTCTGTTTGTATTAAAATTTCCATCAAAAGATTTTAATGGCAAACAAGCTGGCGACTCTGCTGGGGACCTCTTTCTCCTCCACCGAGAAAGCTGTGTCGCAAACCGACGACGTGAAGGTCGGCTCCTCCCACAAGATGCTGGTAGTACGCCTCAATCAACAAGCGTATGAGGAGTTCATCTCTGAAGGCAGTGCGAGCCCTTCGAAGCGGCTGCCGAAGCCGAAGAAGACTCGCCAAATTTGGGTGCGCAAGGTCGACGCCTCTAGCACCACCACCAAAGGGGATGCGCCGATCCAGCCTTCCCTTCCTGCTGACGTCCTCAGCAACCAAGATGCGCCCACCGGTGCAGCGCATCTCACGGGAAAATGTGCGGCGGACCATATTCCCCAGCCATCTCCCTCTCAGGCGAGAAAGATGCGTCGACAGAGCAGGGGCGCGGCTAATGCCCCGTGCATCACCTTCGATGCGCCATAGAAGGTCTCTGTCTTTGACAGACTCACTCGCTGTAGTGGCGAGGAGAATTTGGATTCTGAGTACTACGCACCCCAGCGGCCTAGTACGAAGAAGTCCAAGGCAGCACGGGCCATGCGCCCCAAACGTGCTATGCCAGCAATAAACCAGATGTATGTACTTACAATCATGCGCAGTGCTGATGGTAAGCTGTATAAGGTCGACTCAGGTGCTTCTGTGCCAGAAACGAGCCGACCTTCAATGTCCTTGTCTCACTTGGGCGCACCTATGGCGTTTGCAACCAAGTCGAGCAGGGCAAACCCGGTGGTCTTAAACTCCCGTACCTCCTCTGGTTGTACGTCTGAGGTTCATTCAAGTCACTCTAAATGTTGTTCCTCCACTACTGATCTGAGCGCCTGTTTGGTGTTGGATCAGGGGGCGCAACATTCACTTGACCACCCCAGCGCTTGGCCTTGCCACGCGCCTGAAGGGGGTGCAAAGGTGGCACTCTCCTCCAACGATCTGCGTAACGTGATCACTCACAAACGCCGGTCAGGAGAGTCGGCTGACAAGCACGATGCACCCCCCACAGGGCACACTTGTGTTGTAGTCACCATCAACTGCTGTTGCAAGTCAGCAGTCCCACCAAGACAATCGGTGTTCCAGTGGCTGCAATCATCGACACCCCTCCGACGTCGCCTCGGGAAGAAAGGGTCAACAAAAGAGGAGCCAGAACTAAGGGTTGCTTCATGCAATGTAA
Source organism: Iris pallida (assembly GCA_029216955.1). Lineage (NCBI taxonomy): Eukaryota > Viridiplantae > Streptophyta > Magnoliopsida > Asparagales > Iridaceae > Iris > Iris pallida. Next base: position 3,366,150 of record JANAVB010033011.1, on the reverse strand, counting down.
TCTCCAACTCCTCGTCAGTCCGGAAGGCGACTGGCAATTCCTCGTCCAAGAGCCAGCCGAGGAAAACCAAGACAACCGTCTCGTCCTCCGGAGTGTTCGAAGGCACTCGGGGGAGGAGAAAGATCTTGGAGGAAGCTGGGGATAGTCAAGCCCTTGTTGATCCTCCTTCCGAAAATGAGGGTATCCTCCAAAGCACAGCTAGGGTGGATCTTCATCCTTAAGGCGAAGTCAGCCTCCCCGACATAGCTGGAGGTCGTCTAGCCCCTGTGGACCTGCATCTCGAAGATGAAGAAGTCCTTCAAGACATGACTGGGGTTAATCAGGCCCTTACGGATACTTCTTTCGAAGACGAAGAAGTCCTCAGGAACATAACTGGGGTAGCCAAGACGACGCTCTGGGAACAACAACTCCTCTACAGGAGAGTGAGGCTGAGAGCGAAGCCTCAACCGAGCCATCCGACTCCAGTCGTGTCATGACAGTCTACATGGCTGGAGGTGATACCGAGTCTGATGCGCCGCCGCCAGACCTTGTCCAGCGCATGGATACCCTAGAGGGAGGACTCAAAACCCTCTCTGCCTCCATGCAAACACTAAGTCAAGCAGTATTTGAGATACGGTCAGCTTTGGCCAGGACACCTTCTACCGGTCCCGACCCAGGGGCCAATGGAGAGTCAAGTGTACCCCCTCAACGGGTATCCTTGGATACGGATCGTCGCGAAGCCCCTCGGACGTCGGAGCCCTTAAATGCTCAACTCCAGGTGGTACCACCTTCCCCGACTCCCAGCTCCACGGAAGATGTGGTCGAGATGATCAGGGACCTGCGCGAACGCTTTGAGTCCAAGAATAGACAAGAGGAGCGCCAAAAGATGGGCATCCCCCAACCTTATCCCCTCGAATGGAATAAAGTGGTTTATCTTTCCAAATATAAACCACAAATATTGATGCCATACGATGGGAAGGACTCTCCACGTCGCTATTTGACGTACTTCCACTCCCAAACGGGACATCTGCCGAAGGAGGACGCGCTACTCACCAGCATATTTGTCGGGACACTGGAAGGAGTAGCGTACGACTAGTATTGCAGCCTCCCCGACAATTCCATATCTTCCTTCGACGATTTGACGTGCCTCTTCCATGACCGTTTCTACGACGGCAGGAAGGACATGACAATGGCGTCTCTCATAGAGATACGCCAGAAGGAGAAGAAAACAGTTTGAGTATTCATCGAACGCTTCCGACAGGCCTGCTTTAGACTGCCCCCGGGCATGCCAGAACATGCACTCCTTTCCTCCTGCAGCATGAACATGCTGCCCGTAGTCAAACTCTGGCTCAATTCTACTCCTTCTCCCGACTGGAGTTCCTTAATCATCGAAGCTGAAGCAGCAGAAAAGAAGGCGTCCAATGCTCGCCTTCTGGGAGTTAGTTTCTCTATCTTTGAGGACAAGGAGAAGCGGCCTGCAGCCATCAACCCCGGACGAGAGACGAAGGAGAAACAGGCATTGACTGTCAATGCCTCAAAAGGTGCATCAGCACCTACTCAAAAGCCTCCACTTGCACCAAGGCCAAATGAGGTGTACTCTTTCAACGATGAAGATACCCTGCAACTCTTCGAGATATTGAAGCAGGGTGACAAGATCAAGTTGTCGGACCCGAAGCATCCGGACGAGGTTGGGAAAGTGGACAATCCGAGGTACTGTCACTACCATCGGTTTGTCGGACATCCAACCAAGGACTGCTACGTCCTCAAAAACTACATCCAGCGCATGATTAATGCGGATGTTATCTCCGTCGACTACGAGAAGAAGACGGTTTTAGCCAACATGGTGTCACTCCAGTTTGGAACCTTGCCGCCAACTATAACACAAGATGGTGTCGTCCCCATCCCTAAGGCGACAATAGAGGTGGTTAACTTACCACCTACTCGTGACAACGTGAGTGGACTCATCCCACTCACCACATCTCGGGGGAAGATCTTATGGGTTCACCCTGATCTTATTTTCGAGATTACTCAACCGGAGGTATGCTCTGCCTCCAGAACCAAAGGCAGGAAGATCAAGTATTGCCGTATGGTCTCTTCCTCTGCGGAAGAGGCACTTCCTGTGCAGACGCGTTCACAACAGAACGCCCAATCCGACGAAGCTGCCGTCGAGGTGGTGCCTCCTTGCACCATCCCTGCTGCCCAGGAAGAGGGCCCATCTAAGCCCCCAGCAGCCAATAAGCAGAAGAATGTAGAGGCTCGTTTCGACAGGCCTCTGCGAAAGGAGAATGCTCCGGGGCTAGCCAAGCCCCACAACTTCGACATACTGGCACAACTTGCCAGTACTCCTGCCCGCCTTTCTCTGTTTGAGCTCCTTCGTCTTTCTAAAGACACTCGCGAAGCTCTCTGTGAAGCCCTGAAGGATGCTGAGTCCTTCATCAGTCAGGTCAAGCAGCCTGAAGATCTTTCAACTACATGTGCGCACTGTCATTGTGCGAATGAGGTTATCCCCAATATAACCTTCACCCAACAAGACATGCTGCTCAAGCACAACCGATACAACAGGCCGCTGTATTATACAGGGTATATCGGTTCTGTCAAGGTGAAGCGAATTCAGATCGATCCGGGGGCTTCCCTCAGCATCATTTCGAAGACGCTGCTCTCAACATTGGGGATCCCAATGTACCGACTGGCGCCATCCAACACAACAATCAGTGGCTTCAACGCTGGCAAAAGCGAGCCACTGGGTAAGATACGACTAAAGTGCCATATCGGTAACCTCAGAACCGAGGTGACTTGTTATGTCGTGGACGCCAACGTCAACTACAACCTCCTGTTGGGTCGTCCTTGGCTGCATGAATACATGGTGGTGCCATCCACACTCCACCAATGTATGAAGTACGTGTCCACCAACGACGTCATCCGGACGGAGTTCGTGGATATTGACCCTTTCAAAGGGGTTGAAGCCTACTTCACTGATTCCTCCTTGTACAAGTCACCTGATGAGGAGGAAGCCAATGATGCTGACGATGAAGCAGAAACGGCAGCAGAGCCGGACATGGAGCCGGAGATAACTCCCGACGCTCCTTTGAAGATCCGACTCCAAGGCAAACCGCCTCAGAAGTTGCCTCCCATGAACATCAAGATACCCGGGAAAGCACCAACTGCTCCTGAAGCTCCCCTGAAGATATAACTCAAGGAAAAGCTTCCTCAAACATCGGCTCCCCTCGTGGCAAAACTACAGGGGAAGGGACCTATCACCGAAGGCGCAGTTGAGGCACCTCTGAAGGTGCGTCTTAAGGGCAAGCCGCCGTAACCATCTGTCTTATCCAAGCTGCCGGAGAAGGCCCATATAGCCCTCTCGGACCCCAGGATCAAAGCTGTGATGGACTCTCCCGATCCAATCCCGGTACTCACAGATGAAGAGCTAGAGGAATATATCTCTGCTGATGTAGATGCACCCTCTCTGGACAATGTAATTCCGCGGGATAAAATCTCGTGTTTCATCAATAATAGAGTGTCTTTTAATTATTCTAGTCTTCCACATTGGAATGCCATGTATACATTAAATAATGCTCTACGGTCGTTGTAAACACAAATAGCGACCGCCAATCATGTAAATCGAGTAGTCCCGTCCCAAGGGGTCTGTTTTATAGTCCCGCCGCGGAGTCGAGACGAAGAATCCATCATCTTCGGCAAAGTTGAGCGTCATCAAGACCTCCCGCCACTCGAGCCAGAACCAGATACCGACAGAATACAAGTCTATCGGTACACGGACAAGGCAAAGTACCTCATCCAAAAGATGGGTTACGACCTAAAAAGCAACAAAGACCTGAACTACGGCAAGGGTCGACGTCTTCCTCTCCGGCTTTCAACACCTAAAGGAAAGCCGCAGGACTACTATAATCGAACTCGACGGGGGAGGGAGGGTGGGCTATGTCACGCCGCCGTCAACTCCAGAGAGTTCGAAGGCAGAAGAAGCAGAACAATCTCACTCATCCGAAGCATCAACCTAGGATTCCGATACCAGTATCGACTCAGTCTGCAAGAGAGTGCTGTCAGCCAACATGACATCTGTAGAATTTCAAGAAGATGAAGGTGAAAACCAAACGCCAAAATTCTTCGAAGAAGAACCCTGGGCTCAATGCCTGGAAGAACAGTGGGAGTCTCGTTTTGAATTACGCGAACCCCCTACCGAAGACGAAGTCGAGCAGATCGACCTTGGGGATGGATCTTCTTCCAAACCCATCTTCATCAGCAAAAGCCTAGAAGGAGAAGACCGAGAATCTTTAATCCAGCTGGCTAAAGAATATATCGATGTCTTCGCCTGGAGCTACGAAGATATGCCGGGACTTGATCCTCAGATCGCGATGCATAGGCTCAACATCTTACTGGATGCCAAGCCCATCAAACAACAACAGCGACGCTTTCTTCCTGACATCATGAACGCCATCAATCAGGAAGTGGATAAACTCTTGACCAACGGCTTCATCCGTGAAGAACAACACCCGGATTGGGTGGCCAACGTTGTCCCTGTCACCAAGAAAAATGGAAAGATACGAGTCTGCATCGACTTCAGGGATCTCAACTCCGCTTGCCCGAAGGACGAATTCTCGCTTCCAATCACCGACGTGATGATCGACAATACATGTGGCTTCGAACGCATGTCTTTCATGGACGGGTATTAGGGCTACAACCAGATAAAGATGTTCCCCGATGACGCAAAACACACGTCATTCAGGACTCCGAAGGGGGTTTTCTGCTACACAGTGATGCCCTTTGGCTTGAAGAACGCTGGTGCAACATACCAACGAGCTATGAGCACCATTTTCCGTCAGCATCTTCGCAAGACAGTCGAATGCTGTATTGACGATATCGCAGTCAAGAACCGTCTCAAAGGAGATCACCTACAAGACCTGAAGACAGTCTTCGATCTCATGCGGGCACATCAACTCAAGATGAACCCCACTAAATCCTTCTTAGGGGTTTCTAGCGGAAAGTTCTTGGGCTTCGTTATCACGGCGAAACGCATTCATGTCGATCCTGAGAAGACCAAAGCCATCCTGGACATGGATCCCCCGAAGAACCTCCGAGAACTTCGAGGCCTGCAGGGACGTCTGGCATATATTCGGAGGATCATAGCAAACCTTTCCGGAAAGTGTCAACCCTTCACTCAGCTCATGAAGTAGGGAGTCTCTTACGTCTGGACAGAGGAAAGCCAAAAAGCTTTTGATGACATCAAGGCTTACTTGACGAGCCCGCCAGTCCTGGTGGCACCCGTCGTCGGCAAACTATTTCTCCTCTACGTCCGTACCATGGATCATTCCCTCGGCGCTCTGCTGGCTCAGAACAACGATACAGACTATGAACAAGCTATCTACTACCTCGGTAGAACACTGATCGGGGTCGAACACCGGTACAACCCCGTCGAAAAGGAGTGCTTAGCGTTGGTATTTGCCATCTAGAAGACTCGCCATTATGTCTCGGGCCAGACGATTCATGTCATCTCCCGAGTTAATCCACTCAGAGTGCTCATGACGAAGCCAGGGTCATTAAATTCCCGGCTAGCTACGTGGGCGATCCTGCTAGTGTCACGACCCGCACCCACTGTGAGGGTACGAGAACGTAACAACGCCCAGCCTACGCCGCAGTGTCGGCGGTAGAACGCTGTCCTAGGTCACAAACATCTAACAATATATCTCTAAGCAGTTTATATTCCCCGAATAGGGGTAACATAACAGTAAAACTTAATCACAACTAAGGAAGAGATAGCACGAAATGGAATAGAACTCAAGGAAGTAAATAGATGAAATGACAGTAGTCTAAGATAATCCCAGCAATATCCAACAGTATAAGGTCTCAGATGAAAGAATATATACAACTCATAACTCCAAATAAGATCTAACTATGACATGTCTCAAGACTACATAAAGTAAGATAAGCCTAACTAGTCTAGTCTAGGCAATCGGGGTGACCTCCTCAGCTAGAGGTGGGTCCTCCTGAGGGTCCAGCTAGCAGGTGTCATCTAAGGTTGTCCCGTAGTAAGTGTCCAGGCAAGCCTCCTCCTCGTCCTCTGTAATATTTTCAATAGGTCCAGTCAGGACAGGAGCGAGTACAGTACATCTCAACAGATCATAGTAGGTTAGAAAATATAAACATGCAGTAAAGTAAGATACAAGTACTGAAAGAAGTACAGTATAAAAACAGAGAGAGAACTGTAATAGAAATATCTACTATACATAGAGAACTAGCAGTGACTAGTGAGTCAGAGTACAACATGAACATGTAAATGGCCTGGGATGATTCAATGAAGACACTACGGAATAATTCAATGAAGATACTACTGGTGTATTATTCACATGTCCACTTCTACTCCCCCGTACCCCCAATCAATACACAAGGATCCAGCCAGGTTATGTTATATGATTCCATGCACGGCCCCCGAAGGATGATACATGGATGTCCCATAAATGGGGAGTCTGGGGGTTACCCAACTGTGTAAGATTCAAGAGACTCTGTGATCATGAGGGTACATGTCACAAGTAATCAAGTGAACCAAGAAGCATAGTGATACGCCATGTAAGTGAAACGCACAGAACACGTAGTACCCGATGTTCCCTAAGGATAACATCTCAAGAAAGGATCCATATAGTACCAATCCGTGTGACCGTCGTGACAGTACAAGTAAAGTAATCTATTGCAGGAAATAATTCTAAGCAAGATATGAAATGATCAGAGAATGTACTCGCCTGTATCTGAGTGTCCAATATGAAACGTACTGTCCAAGGAGTGGTGTCTGGCTCCTAATCAGAACAGCACAAGTCACAACAAGTCCAGAATAGTAAAATGGAGTCCTACTATGCATTCTACATGATTCTAGGTCAATCTAGGCCAAAGTCAACTCTTGGTCAACTTTGGTCAACCCTAGAAGTCAAACTAGGTCAACTTAGTCTAATCAAGTCTAAACTCAACTATCTAGGTCTAACAAGTCATGCTAGGCTCTAACAAGTCTATACTAGACAACACACACATTCCAAGTATACACAATGGCACAAATATGAACTTGCACCCATACAACCCCATGGCCTACTATTATGGTATCCCCCCATACACCATATGTAACCATCTACATAAAACCATATACATCTATATAGGGACATACCCATCACAATGCACATATTAATTTACATATATATAATACATTGATTTACATATGCATATAGTCACATATAGGGGCTGTGCATTAGGTAGGCATATAGGGACATGAGTAAATGTGTGTATGTGTAGCTGTGTGTGTGTGCTATATCAACCAGTGATCACATATACATGGACAGGAACACTAAACTGTGAATGAGAGGGGAGAAAGAGTGTAAGTGCTCACAGGAAAAACAGTGTGTGTCAAGAGTGTGTGTTGTGAAACAATGTGCAGGAATTTACAGTAAAGAAGAGAGGAACCTGTGTACAGGTGTAAAATAGGGAATAGGAGAGATGGTGTGTGTGTGAGTGTTCACAGGAAGATATTGGGCAGGAATTTAAATCAGTGAAGAAGTGTGTGTCGTGTGTACTTGTGGACAGTTAACAAGGTGATGTGTGTGTGAGTGCTGTAGTGCAGGAAATAGAAAATAGTGAAAGAGTGAGGAAAGAGTGTGTGTTATGCGACATGACATGAGTGAAAGGGTAAGGGATAAATCAGTTGCTAAACTGGACTGTAAAAAGGAAAATCACACACACAGGAAAAGCAATAAGGGGGCAGTCCATACACAGGTTCTAATATGAAAACTCAGTTCAATGAATTCACAGGTTAAGAAGAAAAAGAAAAGGAAATCAATTCAATGCCCCAACAATCTCAGTTAAGTAGGAAAAAGAAAAAAAGAAATCAATTCCTTGTCCCCTTCCCCAATCTCAGTTTTTTGAAGAATACCCAAAACAGTTTATTAATCTCAGGTTGACATGTAAACCTATGCTGACAGAACATGTTCTCAGTTTTATCAAAACCACAACTCAGATTTATCTATACATTCTCAGAAAATCTGAGAATGTATTTTCAGTTTAGCTCAAACTTCCCCACCCCATTTTGAACTCAATTCAATGCCAATTCATCCAAAATTCAACAATCCAAAAGATCACATATAGATTAACAAAATTAGGAAATAAAACATGTGGAGAATTGTATTCATATAGGTTAACATCATTGGCAAAGTTAACCAAAAAACTGGGAATAACTGACATGTGTGTTTCAGTCCCAACTTGGGTATTGAATGAAACATTGACAAAAGTTAATTAAAATGAACAATTATTGGTTGGAAAATGAAGTACAAAGTGTGCACGTGTCATACATGTGGTTCGTGTCCCGCCACAGTGTGACACGATGTGTCCAGCACAAAATAACCAAAAACTAAACACAACCAGTGCATCAGAAACCCAGTCCATAGTGCTGTGTGCACGCGTGTCGTGTGCACGACACGACACGAATTGGGTCGAGTCCCTTTGCAGGATGGTTCGCCTAGGGTCCCCCTAGGCTTGTGTCACCCTGATTTGGGTCTAAGTGTCCTGTGTCGTGACTGAAACCATCGTGTCAGAACCCAAAAGCTTACTGGAATAAAACAGCCAAAATCCAATGCACACGCTCGTGCGTGTCCGATACGACACCATAGGTCATGCCACTTGGGGAGTGTCGTGTCAGTTACTGCCCCAATGTGTCCAGTGAAAATCACGTGTTCTAGTGCCGTGTCCAGTGAGCAATCGGGATCGTGCAGCAGGGGAATGAACCCGGCTCATTCCAGTGTGCACAGCAGTGTCCAACCCGAACTGCACCCGACACAGACAAAAAACCCCCATGGTCCCTTCACAAAAATCAAAGAGCAAACCTAGATCTACATTCCTCTTCAAATAGAATTTTAAAACAGCAAAATTAATCTCTTAGGGGCATTTCGTCGAACACCCTACATTCAAGACTGATACGTGTCCGATACGGACACGTAATGGATCCAAAACTTAGGGTTTGCCTATCCTACAGTTAGGGTAGGGCTAGGGCCTTCCAAAAATGATTTTAAACAGGATTTAAATGGAGTATAGGAAGTTATACCTATTGATGAACAAGCCTTCACAAAAAAACTAAATGGAGAGATTCCTCAAGCCACCCAAACTCTCACAAATTGTTGTTTTCCTGCAAATAACCAATACCAACAGCAAGAGCATTGATTTTAGGTCCTAATGAAATTGGTTTGGGGAAGAAAGGATTTAAATTGGATTTTTAATGAATTTTAGAAGATGGAACTGACCTCTTTCCTTAGAACTTTGGATAAACCCTAAAAGAGGCTAGCCCTAAAATCTAGGAGGGGTTTTATAGTAGGAGAATCCTAATGTTAGGCTAAGGTGGCCAGCCAGGTTGGGTTAGGGTAGGGTTTGAGCTAGGTTAGCTAGTCCTATTATGCTTAGTCACAAAATGACTTGTGAAATCACAAGCCATTTCTCAAATCACTTGATTCCTAAATTCCTCAGTCAAATTCTAATGAATCAATAACTACTAACTTAAGTCATACTAGGTTAGCCTAGAGTCACTTGACCTAACCATGTCCAACTAACTAGGGTTAGCTCCTAGGTTGGTCTACAAGGGTCAATACTAGTCAAAAAATCAAACTAGTCTAAATAATTCCAAAATAATTCCTAAAAATTCCCATAAATTCTAATTAATACTAATAATTTTAAAATACCCCAAAAATGAAAAATTTACCCTCAAACTAGAAATGTAGTAGTGACAAATCTACCCTCCTTAAAAAAATTTTGTCCTCGAAATTGAAAGGCGAAATACAACTGATGAGAAGGATAGAAAGCATACCTCACGGTCAAAAAAGATAAGGGTAGCGCTCGCGCATCTTATCCTCCCGCTCCCAGGTAGACTCTCCTGGAGAATGATGCCTCCATGCGACGCGTACCAAAGGTATCACCTGGTTCCTCAGGACCTTCTCCCGTCGATCCAACACCTCCACTGGCTGCTCTGGATAGCTGAGAGAAGGACCCACCTCAATCTCCGAATGATCGAGCATATGGCTAGGGTCAGCCACGTACCGTCTCAACTGTGATACATGAAATACGTTGTGGACCCCCACAAGTGCAGGCGGCAAGTCTAGCCTGTAAGCCACGTCACCGACTCTCCCGCTGATAACGAAAGGGCCGATGAAGCGCGGGATAAGCTTCCTACCTCCACCAAAACGTATCGTACCACGAGTCGAAGATATCCTCAAGAAAACCTGGTCTCCGACCTAATCACAAGCAAGGTCTCAATTAATTATAATAAACAAACATGATCAAAATCATAAACAAACAACCTAAATCTAATCCTACTCTAATCTGTACCTCAAACTCCAAGGGCCTCCGGTGGCTATCGGCCCAGTGCCGATGTCTGTCCCGCGCCACGCGAAGTCTGTCCCTGATGAGCTTCACTTTCTCGGCTGCATCAACAACCATTTCTGGCCCCAACAAAGCTCGCTCACCAACATCATCCCAGGATAAGGGTGTACAGCACCTACGCCCGTACAGAGCCTCGAAAGGTGACATCTCGATGCTGGCCTGGAAACTATTATTATAGGCAAACTCCACCAAATGAAGATGATCCTCCCAGGAACCTCCAAAGTCCAGGACGCACGTCCACAGCATATCCTCAAGAGTCTGAATAGTCCGCTCTGACTGTCCGTCCGTATGGGGGTGGTATGCAGTACTGAACTTGAGCTGAGTGCCCAAGCTGGTCTGCAGACTCCTCCAGAAATGGGAAGTAAAACGGCAATCCCGATCTGAGACGATGCTGACCGGAACTCCGTTGATCCTGACTATCTGCCATATATACATCTCCGCCAGCCTCTCTGTAGACGTACCCACCTTGAATGGCTAGAAGTGGGCCGATTTGGTCAACCTGTCAACGATGACCCAAATCGCGTCTTTCCCTCCTGAAGTACGCGGCAATCCCGAAACGAAGTCCATCGTGATATGCTTCCACTTCCACTCGAGAATGGGCAGCGGCTGCAACAATCCACCGGGCCTCTGCCTCTCCGCCTTGACCTGCTGACAGACCAAGCACCTAGCCACGAAGTGGGACACCTCCCGCTTCATTCCTGACCACCAAACATGCTCCCGCAGATATCGGTACATCTTGTTGGCACCCGGGTGTATAGAGTACTGAGATCTGTGGGCCTCCTGCATAACCTGCTCCCTGAGATCTCCACTGGACACACATAATCTGGAATCGTGCCTTAAGGCACCATCCTCTGTAAGTGAAAACTCAGCATCCCCCACTCCCATACTAATCTGCTCTCTGATACACTGTAGAGCCACATCCTCGAACTGGGCCGCCTTGATCCTGTCCACCAAGTCTGACTGAATCTGCATCCCCCATAGCTGCATCTGCACTCCCGGCACGATCACCTCAATCCCAAGGCTCTTCAAGTCGGCAAGCAAATGTCGATCCATGGTCAAACACATGGCTGTCGGATACCTACTCAAGGCATCGACAACCACGTTGGCCTTCCCTGGATGATACTGCAGTGCAATACCGAAGTCCTTCATCAACTCCAACCATCTGTGCTGTCTCATGTTCAACTCCTTCTGAGTGAACACATACTTTAAGCTCTTGTGATCTGTGAAGATCTCTACCCTCTCACCATACAGATAATGCTTCCACAGCTTCAAAGCAAAAAATCATTGCTGCCAGCTCTAGGTCGTGGGTAGGGTAGTTTTTTTCATGGGGACGTAACTGCCTGGAAGCATAGGCAATTACCTTCCTGTGCTGCTGCAACACACAACCCAGCCCCTTCCCTGAAGCATCACTATAAATAGTAAAACTACCTGATCCTGAAGGCAACATCAGAATCGGAGCTGTCGTCAGCCGCTTCTTCAACTCATCAAAAGCTGCCTGACACTCCTCTGACCAAACATACTCAGCATCCTTCCGGGTCAACCGTGTCAACGGCTCTACAACCCGGGAGAAATCCTGCACGAATCTCCGATAGTATCCTGCCAGCTCCAGGAAACTCCTGATCTCTGCAACTGAAGTCGGCGCTGCCCATGCCTCAACTGCTGCAATCTTCTTGGGGTCAACTGAGATACCATCTCCAGTCACCACATGCCCTAAGAAGTCCACCCGGTCCAAGAAGAACTCATACTTGGAGAGCTTCCCATAAAGCTGCTCCTTCCTGAGAATCTCCAGAACTATCCTCAAATGCTCCTCGTGCTCCTCCTCAGTCTTGGAATATATCAAGATATCATCAATAAACACCACTACAAACTGATCTAGATACTGATGGAACACCTTGTTCATAAGGTTCATAAACACAGCTGGTACATTGGTTAGCCCAAACGGTATAACCAAAAACTCGAACTGTCCGTACCGCGTCCTAAAAGCGGTCTTGGGAATATCTTCCCCCTTCACCTTCACCTGGTGATATCCCGACCTCAGATCAATCTTGGAAAATACCCGAGCTCCGATCAACTGGTCAAATAGATCGTCGATCCGCGGCAGTGGGTATTTGTTCTTGATCGTGAGGTTGTTGAGTGCCCTATAGTCAATACACATGCGTACTGACCCATCCTTCTTCGGCACAAACAACACTGGTGCATCCCATGGCGACGAACTCGAGCGGATGAAGCCCTTGTCCTGTAGCTCATCCACTTGCTTCTTCAGCTCCACCAGTTCGCTGTTGTTCACCCGATAGACATGCTGAGAGATGGGCTCCGCTCCTGGAACCAAGTCTATCGAGAACTCTATGTCTCTGTCTGATGGCAGTCCCGGCAACTCCTCTGGGAAAACATCCATAAAATCTGCTATCAAGGGGTGTAGAATTGTCTGCTCCTCTACCGAGACTCCACAGAAGACTCCGCTGCTCTGCTCTGTCTGACGTCTGGAGTACTCGAACTCTGGCTCCCCTGGGGCTCTGAAGAGAATTCTACCCCCTCTACAATCAATACTGGCGTGGTGCCTGCTTAACCAATCCATGCCTAGTACTATATCGTAGTTCGACAATGGCATTACGAGCAGGCTCACCTCCAACTCACGGCCTCCCAAAACTACTCTTCGACCCTTACAAATATCACTCACGAGGATAATACCACCCCCGGTCGTGATCTTGTAAGTCCTAGGCAACGATTCAGCTATGATACCGTGTCTAATCGCAAAAGATACTGATATGAAGCTATGCGAAGCACCGGAATCGAATAAGGCAAATGCTGGACTAGAGTCAAGAAGAATCGAACCTGCAATCAGCTCTCCGATGACCTCTGCATCCTCTGCTGCCATGGCGAATCCTCGCCCCTGTTGTCCTCCCCTGGCCTGCTGCTGGTGCTGAAAAAATCTCTGCTACTGCGTCGGCAGGGCTGGTCCCCGCTGCTGACCTGCTGGAGCCCTGGCTCCTCCTCCCGGGCCTGCTCGTACTATGCGGCACTCCTTCATCTGGTGGTCTGCTGAACCACACTTCAGGCACTAGCCCAGCCTCATTCGACACTCATTGGCGACATGCCCGGGCTTCTTACAATAGGCACAAGTAACACTCTGCCTCTGTCCCTGCTGGTGCTGCCTCGGCTGCTGCGGCTGAGGGGCTGGCCTCTGCTGAATCGGCTACGGCTGGAACTGCCTCAGCTGCTGATGCTGAAAGTTCTGCCTCTTGGCCGGTCCTCCGCTGCTGCTGCCTCCCTGGGAGTCTCGCCCCCTCTTGAGCCTAAGCTCAAGATCATCCTCTGCAGCTAGTACGTCCATGAGTATCTCCTCAAATATAGTACTGCAGGCGTTCTTGGTGTAGGACTTGACCTCCTTTACCAAGCCCTTCCGGAACCTCCGGGCCTTCGTCGTCTCTGACAAGTCCTCTACAAATCTGCCCAGGCGACAGAACTCTCCTGCATACTCCTCCACAGACTGACTCCCCTGGACTAGGGCCTCAAACTGAGTCTCGAGGGCTCCCAGCGCTGCCTCCGGGAAAAACTTCTCCTTGAACAGCTTCTTGAATGCTGCCTAAGTCTGTCCTGCTGTGCCGACCCTCGGGTCGGTCTGGTACCATGTACGGGCCAGATCCTGCATCATACTGGCTGCTGCCTCTAACTGGAGCCTCGTCGGAATCTTCGCCAGCCTGAAGATCTCCTCCATATGCTCGATCCACTCATCGGCATACAGGATCCCCTCTGTCCCTCGGAAGTCTCTCGGGTGCATCTTCTGGAAGTCCAGGATGCCTTTCTCCCGTGGCTGGTGCGGCTGCTGGACTGCCGCTGGCTGAGCCACGACTCTCTCCACTGCTGTCACTGCCAGCTCAATGCCTCGAGTGAGCTCTGCCGTCTGCCTCTGCTGCTGAGTCTGCTGACCCTCCATGTACTGCCTGAAGAAGGCTAACAGCTGAACGGCGTCAATTGTCCCTGCAAGTGGCTGCTGATAAGGATCCTCTGGGAAAACCGGGTCCTGCCTCCGAGCCGGTGGATGCACGTCCCCTGCTGGTGCTGCCGAGGTCTCAACACGAGCTGAGGTGGCAGGAGCTGCAGTCCCCTGGCCTCGCCGTGCTGGCTGGGAGGTAACAGTCCCCTCCACAGCATCCCCATGGATGGTACGCTGCGATCTAGTCTCTACCATCCTGAAGATAGACAAATAAGAGTATCAATTTCTGAGAAAGAAGCGATATAACAAAGGCGGACAATTATAATTCAAAGGATCAGCTGACAAAGGATTTAAATGGCAATAAAAGAAATTTTCCTAAAGTGATTGAGTATCTTAAAATTAATGTCCTATATCCTATAGCAGGCTGCAGCGATACTCTAGTTCGAGTACCACCACACTTCTAGTCTAGACATGCATGGGCCACCACTAAAAACGTATCACAACCCGTACCCACTGTGAGGGTACGAGAACGTAACAATGCCCAGCCTACGCCGCAGTGTCGGCGGTAGAACGCTGTCCTAGGTCACAAACATCTAACAATATATCTCTAAGCAGTTTATATTCCCCGAATGGGGGTGACATAACAGTAAAACTCAATCACAACTAAGGAAGAGATAGCACGAAATGGAATAGAACTCAAGGAAGTAAATAAATGAAATGACAGTACTCTAAGATAATCCCAGCAATATCCAACAGTACAAGGTCTCAGATGAAAGAATATATACAACTCATAACTCCAAATAAAATCTAACTAAGACATGTCTCAAGACTGCATAAAGTAAGATAAGCCTAACTAGTCTAGTCTAGGCAATCGGGGTGATCTCCTCAGCTAGAGCTGGGTCCTCCTGAGGGTCCAGCTCGCAGGTGTCATCTAAGACTGCCCCATAGTAAGTGTCCAGGCAAGCCTCCTCCCCGTCCTCTGTAATATTTTCAACAGGTCCAGTCAGGACAGGAGCGAGTACAGTACATCTCAATAGATCATAGCAGGTTAGAAAATATAAACATGCAGTAAAGTAAGATACAAGTACTGAAAGAAGTGCAGTATAAAAACAGAGAGAGAACTGTAATAGAAATATCTACTATACATAGAGAACTAGCAGTGACTAGTGAGTCAGAGTACAACATGCACATATAAATGGCCTGGGATGATTCAATGAAGACACTACGGAATGATTCAATGAAGATACTACTGGTGTATTATTCACATGTCCACTTCTACTCCTCCGTACCCCCAATCAATACACAAGGATCCAGCCAGGTTATGTTATATGATTCCATGCACAGCCCCCGAAGGGTGATACATGGATGTCCCATAAATAGGGAGTCTGGGGGTTACCCAACTGTGTAAGATTCAAGAGACTCTGTGATCATGAGGGTACATGTCACAAGTAATCAAGTGAACCAAGAAGCATAGTGATACGCCATGTAAGTGAAACGCACAGAACACATAGTACCCGATGCTCCCTAAGGATAACATCTCAAAAAAGGATCCATATAGTACCAATCCGTGTGACCGTCGTGACAGTATAAGTAAAGTAATCTACTGCAGAAAATAATTCTAAGCAAGATATGAAATGATCAGAGAATGTACTCGCCTGTATCTGAGTGTCCAATATGAAACGTACTATCCAAAGAGTGGTGTCTGGCTCCTAATCAGAACAGCACAAGTCACAACAAGTCCAGAATAGTAAAATGGAGTCCTACTATGCATTCTACATGATTCTAGGTCAATCTAGGCCAAAGTCAACTCTTGGTCAACTTTGGTCAACCCTAGAAGTCAAACTAGGTCAACTTAGTCTAATCAAGTCTAAACTCAACTATCTAGGTCTAACAAGTCATGCTAGGCTCTAACAAGTCTATACTAGACAACACACACATTCCAAGTATACACAATGGCACAAATATGAACTTGCACCCATACAATCCCATGGCCTACTATCATGGTATCCCCCCATACACCATATGTAACCATCTACATAAAACCATATACATCTATATAGCGACATACCCATCACAATGCACATATTAATTTACATATATATAATACATTGATTTACATATGCATATAGTCACATATAGGGGCTGTGCATTAGGTAGGCATATAGGGACATGAGTAAATGTGTGTATGTGTAGTTGTGTGTGTGCTATATCAACCAGTGATCACATATACATGGACAGGAACACTAAGCAGTGAATGAGAGGGGGAAAAGAGTGTAAGTGCTCACAGGAAAAACAGTGTGTGTCCAGAGTGTGTGTTGTAAAATAATGTGCAGGAATTTACAGTAAAGAAGAGAAGAACATGTGTACAGGAGTAAAACAGGGAATAGGAGAGATGGTGTGTGTGTGAGTGTTCACAGGAAGATATTGGGCAGGAATTTAAATCAGTGAAGAAGTGTGTGTAGTGTGTACTTGTGGACAGTTAACAAGGTGATGTGTGTGTGAGTGCTGTGGTGCAGGAAATAGAAAACAGTGAAAGAGTGAGGAAAGAGTGTGTGTTATGCTACATGACATGAGTGAAAGGGTGAGGGATAAATCAGTTGCTAAACTGGACTGTAAAAAGGAAAATCACACATACAGAAAAAGCAATAAGGGGGCAGTCCATACACAGGTTCTAATATGAAAACTCAGTTCAATGAATTCATAGGTTAAGAAGAAAAAGAAAAGGAAATCAATTCAATGCCCCAACAATCTCAGTTAAGAAGGAAAAGGAAAAAAAAAGAAATCAATTCATTGTCCCCTTCCCCAATCTCAGTTTTTTGAAGAATACCCAAAACAGTTTATTAATCTCAGGTTGACATGTAAACCTATGCTGACAGAACATGTTCTCAGTTTTATCAAATCCACAACTCAGATTTTTCTATACATTCTCAGAAAATCTGAGAATGTAGCTTCAGTTTAGCTCAAACTTCCCCACCCCATTTTGAACTCAATTCAATGCCAATTCACCCAAAATTCAACAATCCAAAAGATCACATATAGATTAACAGAATTAGAAAATAAAACATGTGGAAAATTACATTCATATAGGTTAACATCATTGGCAAAGTTAACCAAAAAAACTGGGAATAACTGACATGTGTGTTTCAGTCCCAACTTGGGTATTGAATGAAACATTGACAAAAGTTAATTAAAATAAACAATTATTGGTTGGTAAATGAAGTACAAAGTGTGCACGTGTCATACATGTGGTTCGTGTCCCGCCACAGTGTGACACGAAGTGTCCAGCACAAAATAACCAAAAACCAAACACAACCAGTGCATCAGAAACCCAGTCCACAGTACTGTGTGCACGCGTGTCGTGTGCACGACACGACACGAATTGGATCGCGTCCCTTTGCAGGGTGGTTCGCCTAGGGTCCCCCTAGGCTTGTGTCACCCTGATTTGGGTCTAAGTGTCCTGTGTCGTGACTGAAACCATCGTGTCAGAACCCAAAAGCTTACTGGAATGAAACAGCCAAAATCTAATGCACACGCTCGTGCGTGTCCGACACGACACCATAGGTCATGCCACTTGGGGAGTGTCGTGTCAGTCACTGCCCTAATGTGTCCAGTGAAAATCACGTGTTCTAGTGCCGTCCAGTGAGCAATCGGGCTCGTGCAGCAGGGGAATGAACCCGGCTCATTCCAGTGTGCACAGCAGTGTCCAACCCGAACTGTACCCGACACAGACACAAAACCACCATGGTCCCTTCACAAAAATCAAAGAGCAAACCTAGATCTACATTCCTCTTCAAATAGAATTTTAAAACAGCAAAATTAATCTCTTAGGGGCATTTCATCGAACACCCTACATTCAAGACTGATACGTGTCCGATACGGACACGTAATGGATCCAAAACTTAGGGTTTGCCTATCCTACAGTTAGGGTTGGGCTAGGGCCTTCCAAAAATGATTTTAAACAGGATTTAAATGGAGTATAGGAAGTTATACCTATTGATGAACAAGCCTTCACAAAAAAACTAAATGGAGAGATTCCTCAAGCCACCCAAACTCTCACAAATTGTTGTTTCCCTGCAAATAACCAATACCAATAGCAAGAGCATTGATTTTAGGTCCTAATGAAATTGGTTTGGGGAAGAAAGGATTTAAATTGGATTTTTAATGAATTTTAGAAGATGGAACTCACCTCTTTCCTTAGAACTTTGGATAAACCCTAAAAGAGGCTAGCCCTAAATTCTAGGAGGGGTTTTATAGTGGGAGAATCCCAATGTTAGGCTAAGGTGGCCGGCCAGGTTGGGTTAGGGTAGGGTTTGAGCTAGGTTAGCTAGTCCTATTATGCTTAGTCACAAAATGACTTGTGAAATCACAAGCCATTTCTCAAATCACTTGATTCCTAAATTCCTCATTCAAATTCTAATGAATCAATAACTACTAACTTAAGTCATACTAGGTTAGCCTAGAGTCACTTGACCTAACCATGTCCAACTAACTAGGGTTAGCTCCTAGGTTGGTCTACAAGGGTCAATACTAGTCAAAAAAATCAAACTAGTCCAAATAATTCCAAAATAATTCCTAAAAATTCCCATAAATTCTAATTAATACTAATAATTTTAAAATACCCCAAAAATGAAAAATTTACCCTCAAACTAGAAATGTGGTAGTGACAAATCTACCCTCCTTAAAAGAATTTTGTCCTCGAAATTGAAAGGCGAAATACAACTGATGAGAAGGATAGAAAGCATACCTCACGGTCAAAAAAGATAAGGGTAGCGCTCGCGCATCTCATCCTCCCGCTCCCAGGTAGACTCTCCTGGAGAATGATGCCTCCATGTGACGCGTACCAAAGGTATCACCTGGTTCCTCAGGACCTTCTCCCGTCGATCCAACACCTCCACTGGCTGCTCTGGATAGCTGAGAGAAGGACCCACCTCAATCTCCGAATGATCGAGCATATGGCTAGGGTCAGCCACGTACCGTCTCAACTGTGATACATGAAATACGTTGTGGACCCCCACAAGTGCAGACGGCAAGTCTAGCCTGTAAGCCACGTCACCGACTCTTCCGCTGATAACGAAAGGGCCGATGAAGCGCGGGATAAGCTTCCCGCCTCCACCAAAACGTATCGTACCACGAGTCGGAGATATCCTCAAGAATACCTGGTCTCCGACCTAATCACAAGCAAGGTCTCAATTAATTATAATAAACAAACATGATCAAAATCATAAACAAACAACCTAAATCTAATCCTACTCTAATCTGTACCTCAAACTCCAAGGGCCTCCGGTGGCTATCGGCCCAGTGCCGATGTCTGTCCCGCGCCACGCGAAGTCTGTCCCTGATGAGCTTCACTTTCTCGGCTGCATCAACAACCATTTCTGGCCCCAGCAAAGCTCGCTCACCAACATCATCCCAGGATAAGGGTGTACAGCACCTACGCCCGTACAGAGCCTCGAAAGGTGACATCTCGATGCTGGCCTGGAAACTATTGTTATAGGCAAACTCCACCAAATGAAGATGATCCTCCCAGGAACCTCCAAAGTCCAGGACGCACGTCCGCAGCATATCCTCAAGAGTCTGAATAGTCCGCTCTGACTGTCCGTCCGTATGGGGGTGGTATGCAGTACTGAACTTGAGCTGAGTGCCCAAGCTGGTCTGTAGACTCCTCCAGAAATGGAAAGTAAAACGGCTATCCCGATCTGAGACGATGCTGACCGGAACTCCGTGGATCCTGACTATCTGCCGCATATACATCTCCGCCAGCCTCTCTGTAGACGTACCGACCTTGAATGGCTAGAAGTGGGCCGATTTGGTCAACCTGTCAAGGATGACATAAATCGCGTCTTTCCCTCCTGAAGTACGCGGCAATCCCGAAACGAAGTCCATCGTGATATGCTTCCACTTCCACTCGAGAATGGGCAGCGGCTGCAACAATCCACCGGGCCTCTGCCTCTCCGCCTTGACCTGCTGACAGACCAAGCACCTAGCCACGAAGTGGGACACCTCCCGCTTCATTCCTGACCACCAAATATGCTTCCGCAGATATCGGTACATCTTGTTGGCACCCGGGTGTATAGAGTACTGAGATCGGTGGGCCTCCTGCATAACCTGCTTCCTGAGATCTCCACTGGACACATATAATCTGGAACCGTGCCTAAAGGCACCATCCTCTGTAAGTGAAAACTCAGCATCCCCCACTCCCATACTAATCTGCTCTCTGATACACTGCAGAGCCACATCCTCGAACTGGGCTGCCTTGATCCTGTCCACCAAGTCTGACTGAATCTGTATCCCCCATAGCTGCATCTGCACTCCCGGCATGATCACCTCAATCCCAAGGCTCTTCAAGTCGGCAAGCAAATGCCGATCCATGGTCAAACACATGGCTGTCGGATACCTACTCAAGGCATCGACAACAACGTTGGCCTTCCCTGGATGATACTGCAGTGCAATACCGAAGTCCTTCATCAACTCCAACCATCTGCGCTGTCTCATGTTCAACTCCTTCTGAGTGAACACATACTTTAAGCTCTTGTGATCTGTGAAGATCTCTACCCTCTCACCATACAGATAATGCTTCTACAGCTTCAAAGCAAAAATCACTGCTGCCAGCTCTAGGTCGTGGGTAGGGTAGTTTTTCTCATGGAGACGTAACTGCCTGGAAGCATAGGCAATTACCTTCCCGTGCTGCTGCAACACACAACCCAGCCCCTTCCCTGAAGCATCACTATAAATAGTAAAACTACCTGATCCTGAAGGCAACGTCAGAATCGGAGCTGTCGTCAGCCGCTTCTTCAACTCATCAAAAGCTGCCTGACACTCCTCTGACCAAACATACTCAGCATCCTTCCGGGTCAACCGTGTCAACGGCTCTACAACCCGAGAGAAATCCTGCACGAATCTCCGATAGTATCCTGCCAGCTCCAGGAAACTCCTGATCTCTGCAACTGAAGTCGGCGCTGCCTATGCCTCAACTGCTGCAATCTTCTTGGGGTCAACTGAGATACCATCTTCAGTCACCACATGCCCCAAGAAGTCCACCCGGTCCAAGGAGAACTCACACTTGGAGAGCTTCCCATAAAGCTGCTCCTTCCTGAGAATCTCCAGAACTATCCTCAAATGCTCCTCGTGCTCCTCCTCAGTCTTGGAATATATCAAGATATCATCAATAAACACCACTACAAACTGATCTAGATACTGATGGAACACCTTGTTCATAAGGTTCATAAACACAGCTGGTATATTGGTTAGCCCAAACGGTATAACCAAAAACTCGAACTGCCCGTACCGCATCCTGAAAGCGGTCTTGGGAATATCCTCCCCCTTCACCTTCACCTGGTGATATCCCGACCTCAGATCAATCTTGGAAAATACCCGAGCTCTGCTCAACTGGTCAAATAGATCGTCGATCCACGGCAGTGGGTATTTGTTCTTGATCGTGAGGTTGTTGAGTGCCCTATAGTCAATACACATGCGTACTGACCCATCCTTCTTCGGCACAAACAATACTGGTGCACCCCATGGCGACGAACTCGAGCGGATGAAGCCCTTGTCCTGTAGCTCATCCACTTGCTTCTTCAGCTCCACCAGTTCGCTGTTGTTCACCCGATAGACATGCTGAGAGATGGGCTCCGCTCCTGGAACCAAGTCTATCGAGAACTCTATGTCTCTGTCTGATGGCAGTCCCGGCAACTCCTCTGGGAAAACATCCATAAAATCTGCTATCAAGGGGTGTGGAATCGTCTGCTCCTCTACCGAGACTCCACAGAAGACTCCGCTGCTCTGCTCTGTCTGACGTCTGGATTACTTGAACTCTGGCTCCCCTGGGGCTCTGAAGAGAATTCTACCCCCTTTATAATCAATACTGGCGTGGTGCCTGCTCAACCAATCCATGCCTAGTACTATATCGTAGTTCGGCAATGGCATTACAAGCAGGCTCACCTCTAACTCACGGCCTCCCAAAACTACTCTTCGACCCTTACAAATATCACTCACGAGGATAATACCACCCCCGGTCGTGATCTTGTAAGTCCTAGGCAACTATTCAGCTACGATACCGTGTCTAATCGCAAAAGATACTGATATGAAGCTATGCGAAGCACCGGAATCGAATAAGGAAAATGCTGGACTAGAGTCAAGAAGAATCGAACCTGCAATCAGCTCCCCGATGACCTCTGCATCCTCTACTGCCATGGCGAATCCTCGCCCCTGTTGTCCTCCCCTGGCCTGCTGCTGGTGCTGAAAAAATCTCTGCTACTGCGTCGGCAGGGCTGGTCCCCGCTGCTGACCTGTTGGAGCCCTGGCTCCTCCTCCCGGGCCTCCTCGTACTATGCGGCACTCCCTCATCTGGTGGTCTGCTGAACCACACTTCAGGCACTGGCCCAGCCTCATTCGACACTCATTGGCGACATGCCCGGGCTTCTTA
Source organism: Iris pallida (assembly GCA_029216955.1). Taxonomy (NCBI): domain Eukaryota; kingdom Viridiplantae; phylum Streptophyta; class Magnoliopsida; order Asparagales; family Iridaceae; genus Iris; species Iris pallida. The sequence goes on along the minus strand of JANAVB010033011.1, from coordinate 3,343,408 downwards.
CAATAGGCACAAGTAACACTTTGCCTCTGTCCCTGCTGGTGCTGCCTCGGCTGCTGCGGCTGAGGGGCTGGCCTCTGCTGAATCGGCTGCGGCTGGAACTGCCTCAGCTGCTGATGCTGAAAGTGCTGCCTCTTGGCCGGTCCTCCGCTGCTGCTGCCTCCCTGGGAATCTTGCCCCCTCTTGAGCCTAAGCTCAAGATCATCCTCTGCAGCTAGTACATCCACGAGTATCTCCTCAAATATAGTACTGCGGGCGTTCTTGGTGTAGGACTTGACCTCCTTTACCAAGCCCTTCCGGAACCTCCGGGCCTTCGTCGTCTCTGACAAGTCCTCTACAAATCTGCCCAGGCGACAGAACTCTCCTGCATACTCCTCCACAGACTGACTCCCCTGGACTAGGGCCTCGAACTGAGTCTCGAGGGCTCCCAGCGCTGCCTCCAGAAAAAACTTCTCCTTGAACAGCTTCTTGAATGCTGCCTAAGTCTGTCCTGCTGTGCCGACCCTCGGGTCGGTCTGGTACCATGTACGGGCCAGATCCTGTATCATACTGGCCGCTGTCTCTATCTGGAGCCTCGTCGGAATCTCCGCCAACCTGAAGATCTCCTCCATATGCTCGATCCACTCATCGGCATACAGGATCCCCTCTGTCCCTCGGAAGTCTCCCGGGTGCATCTTCTGGAAGTCCTGGATGCCTTTCTCCCGTGGTTGGTGCGGCTGCTGGACTGCCGCTGGCTGAGCTACGACTCTCTCCACTGCTGTCTCTGCCAGCTCAATGCCTCGAGTGAGCTCTGCCGTCTGCCTCTGCTGCTGAGTCTGCTGACCCTCCATGTACTGCCTGAAGAAGGCTAACAGCTGAACGGCATCAACTGTCCCTGCAGGTGGCTGCTGATAAGGATCCTCTGGGAAAACCGGGTCCTGCCTCCGAGCCGGTGGATGTATGTCCCCTGCTGGTGCTGCCGAGGTCTCAACACGAGCTGAGGTGGCAGGAGCTGCAGTCCCCTGGCCTCGCCGTACTGGCTGGGAGGTAACAGTCCCCTCCACAGCATCCCCATGGATGGTACGCTGCGATCTAGTCTCTACCATCCTGAAGATAGACAAATAAGAGTATCAATTTCTGAGAAAGAAGCGATATAACAAAGGCGGACAATTATAATTCAAAGGATCAGCTGACAAAGGATGTAAATGGCAATAAAAGAAATTTTCCTAAAGTGATTGAGTATCTTAAAATTAATGTCCTATATCCTATAGCAGGCTGCAGCGATACTCTAGTTCGAGTACCACCACACTTCTAGTCTAGACATGCATGGGCCACCACTAAAAACGTATCACAACCCGTACCCACTGTGAGGGTACGAGAACGTAACAATGCCCAGCCTACGCCGCAGTGTCGGCGGTAGAACGCTGTCCTAGGTCACAAACATCTAACAATATATCTCTAAGCAGTTTATATTCCCCGAATGGGGGTGACATAACAGTAAAACTCAATCACAACTAAGGAAGAGATAGCACGAAATGGAATAGAACTCAAGGAAGTAAATAAATGAATTGACAGTACTCTAAGATAATCCCAGCAATATCCAACAGTACAAGGTCTCAGATGAAAGAATATATACAACTCATAACTCCAAATAAAATCTAACTAAGACATGTCTCAAGACTGCATAAAGTAAGATAAGCCTAACTAGTCTAGTCTAGGCAATCGGGGTGATCTCCTCAGCTAGAGCTGGGTCCTCCTGAGGGTCCAGCTCGCAGGTGTCATCTAAGACTGCCCCATAGTAAGTGTCCAGGCAAGCCTCCTCCCCGTCCTCTGTAATATTTTCAACAGGTCCAGTCAGGACAGGAGCGAGTACAGTACATCTCAATAGATCATAGCAGGTTAGAAAATATAAACATACAGTAAAGTAAGATACAAGTACTGAAAGAAGTGCAGTATAAAAACAGAGAGAGAACTGTAATAGAAATATCTACTATACATAGAGAACTAGCAGTGACTAGTGAGTCAGAGTACAACATGAACATGTAAATGGCCTGGGATGATTCAATGAAGACACTACGGAATGATTCAATGAAGATACTACTGGTGTATTATTCACATGTCCACTTCTACTCCTCCGTACCCCCAATCAATACACAAGGATCCAGCTAGGTTATGTTATATGATTCCATGCACAGCCCCCGAAGGGTGATACATGAATGTCCCATAAATGGGGAGTCTGGGGGTTACCCAACTGTGTAAGATTCAAGAGACTCTGTGATCATGAGGGTACATGTCACAAGTAATCAAGTGAACCAAGAAGCATAGTGATACGCCATGTAAGTGAAACGCACAGAACACGTAGTACCCGATGCTCCCTAAGGATAACATCTCAAAAAAGGATCCATATAGTACCAATCCGTGTGACCGTCGTGACAGTATAAGTAAAGTAATCTACTGCAGAAAATAATTCTAAGCAAGATATGAAATGATCAGAGAATGTACTCGCCTGTATCTGAGTGTCCAATATGAAACGTACTGTCCAAGGAGTGGTGTCTGGCTCCTAATCAGAACAGCACAAGTCACAACAAGTCCAGAATAGTAAAATGGAGTCCTACTATGCATTCTACATGATTCTAGGTCAATCTAGGCCAAAGTCAACTCTTGGTCAACTTTGGTCAACCCTAGAAGTCAAACTAGGTCAACTTAGTCTAATCAAGTCTAAACTCAACTATCTAGGTCTAACAAGTCATGCTAGGCTCTAACAAGTCTATACTAGACAACACACACATTCCAAGTATACACAATGGCACAAATATGAACTTGCACCCATACAATCCCATGGCCTACTATCATGGTATCCCCCCATACACCATATGTAACCATCTACATAAAACCATATACATCTATATAGCGACATACCCATCACAATGCACATATTAATTTACATATATATAATACATTGATTTACATATGCATATAGTCACATATAGGGGCTGTGCATTAGGTAGGCATATAGGGACATGAGTAAATGTGTGTATGTATAGTTGTGTGTGTGTGCTATATCAACCAGTGATCACATATACATGGACATGAACACTAAGCAGTGAATGAGAGGGGGGAAAGAGTGTAAGTGCTCACAGGAAAAACAGTGTGTGTCAAGAGTGTGTGTTGTGAAATAATGTGTAGGAATTTACAGTAAAGAAGAGAAGAACATGTGTACAGGAGTAAAACAGGGAATAGGAGAGATGGTGTGTGTGTGAGTGTTCACAGGAAGATATTGGGCAGGAATTTAAATCAGTGAAAAAGTGTGTGTAGTGTGTACTTGTGGACAGTTAACAATGTGATGTGTGTGTGAGTGCTGTGGTGCAGGAAATAGAAAACAGTGAAAGAGTGAGGAAAGAGTGTGTGTTATGCTACATGACATGAGTGAAAGGGTGAGGGATAAATCAGTTGCTAAACTGGACTGTAAAAAGGAAAATCACATATACAGAAAAAGCAATAAGGGGGCAGTCCATACACAGGTTCTAATATGAAAACTCAGTTTAATGAATTCACAGGTTAAGAAGAAAAAGAAAAGGAAATCAATTCAATGCCCCAACAATCTCAGTTAAGAAGGAAAAGGAAAAAAAAGAAATCAATTCATTGTCCCCTTCCCCAATCTCAGTTTTTTGAAGAATACCTAAAACAGTTTATTAATCTCAGGTTGACATGTAAACCTATGCTGACAGAACATGTTCTCAGTTTTATCAAATCCACAACTCAGATTTATCTATACATTCTCAGAAAATCTGAGAATGTAGCTTCAGTTTAGCTCAAACTTCCCCACCCCATTTTGAACTCAATTCAATGCCAATTCACCCAAAATTCAACAATCCAAAAGATCACATATAGATTAACAAAATTAGGAAATAAAACATGTGGAAAATTACATTCATATAGGTTAACATCATTGGCAAAGTTAACCAAAAAAACTGGGAATAACTGACATGTGTATTTCAGCCCCAACTTGGGTATTGAATGAAACATTGACAAAAGTTAATTAAAATGAACAATTATTGGTTGGTAAATGAAGTACAAAGTGTGCACGTGTCATACATGTGGTTCGTGTCCCGCCACAGTGTGACACGAAGTGTCCAGCACAAAATAACCAAAAACCAAACACAACCAGTACATCAGAAACCCAGTCCACAGTACTGTGTGCACGCGTGTCGTGTGCACGACACGACACGAATTGGGTCGAGTCCCTTTGCAGGGTGGTTCGCCTAGGGTCCCCCTAGGCTTGTGTCACCCTGATTTGGGTCTAAGTGTCCTGTGTCGTGACTGAAACCATCGTGTCAGAACCCAAAAGCTTACTGGAATGAAACAGCCAAAATCTAATGTACACGTTCGTGCATGTCCGACACGACACCATAGGTCATGCCACTTGGGGAGTGTCGTGTCAGTCACTGCCCTAATGTGTCCAGTGAAAATCACGTGTTCTAGTGCCGTCCAGTGAGCAATCGGGCTCGTGCAGCAGGGGAATGAACCCGGCTCATTCCAGTGTGCACAGCAGTGTCCAACCCGAACTGCACCCGACACAGACACAAAACCACCATGTTCCTTTCACAAAAATCAAAGAGCAAACCTAGATCTACATTCCTCTTCAAATAGAATTTTAAAACAGCAAAATTAATCTCTTAGGGGTATTTCATCGAACACCCTACATTCAAGACTGATACGTGTCCGATACGGACACGTAATGGATCCAAAACTTAGGGTTTGCCTATCCTACAGTTAGGGTAGGGCTAGGGCCTTCCAAAAATGATTTTAAACAGGATTTAAATGGAGTATAGGAAGTTATACCTATTGATGAACAAGCCTTCACAAAAAAACTAAATGGAGAGATTCCTCAAGCCACCCAAACTCTCACAAATTGTTGTTTCCCTGCAAATAACCAATACCAACAGCAAGAGCATTGATTTTAGGTCCTAATGAAATTGGTTTGGGGAAGAAAGGATTTAAATTGGATTTTTAATGAATTTTAGAAGATGGAACTCACCTCTTTCCTTAGAACTTTGGATAAACCCTAAAAGAGGCTAGCCCTAAAATCTAGGAGGGGTTTTATAGTGGGAGAATCCCAATGTTAGGCTAAGGTGGTCGGCCAAGTTGGGTTAGGGTAGGGTTTGAGCTAGGTTAGCTAGTCCTATTATGCTTAGTCACAAAATGACTTGTGAAATCACAAGCCATTTCTCAAATCACTTGATTCCTAAATTCCTCATTCAAATTCTAATGAATCAATAACTACTAACTTAAGTCATACTAGGTTAGCCTAGAGTCACTTGACCTAACCATGTCCAACTAACTAGGGTTAGCTCCTAGGTTGGTCTACAAGGGTCAATACTAGTCAAAAAAATCAAACTAGTCCAAATAATTCCAAAATAATTCCTAAAAATTCCCATAAATTCTAATTAATACTAATAATTTTAAAGTATCCCAAAAATGACAAATTTACCCTCAAACTAGAAATGTGGTAGTGACAGCTAACACCATACAACATGGTGTTCGTTCCGCAAAAAGCCGTCAAGGGTCAGGCTCTGGCCGACCTTTTAGCTGCACACCCCATCCCAGAGTCCTCCAGACTCTATAAAGACATCCCGGATGAGGTCCAAGAATCAAACGTCACCGAAGAAAGCTCCGTCTGGCGGATGTTTTTCGATGGCACGTCAAGAACAGGCCCCAAAGGCCAAATTATTGCAGGAGTGGGGGTAGTCTTAGTCTCCTCCGATCAGCTGGTCATACAGCGTGCCTACTTCCTTTCGAAGCCGTGCTCCAACAATGTTGCCGAGTACAATACGCTCATCATGGGACTCCAGCTGGCGCAACAACTGGGGGTTAATCATCTGGAAGCCTACGGCGACTCAAAACTAGTCGTAAACCAGATCAGAGGGCAATACGAGGTTCGCCATGAAGACCTGATCCCTTACCATGAAGTTGCGTTGAACATCATTTCAACCTTCGCCGAGTTCTTCATCGAACATGTACCTCATTTACAAAATCTGGAGGCTGACGCTCTGGCTGGCCTCGCAGCCTCGTTAGCAGCACCCCTCGGGACTCAACACTACGTCACGGTAGTTGGTTGAGACTTGGTATGTCCTAAAAACAACCTGTGCTCACGAGTGGCCTATGCTATGTCAACAAGTACTGGTGTTAGTGTCCGAGACTGGAGATTCCCGTTCATCGACTTTGCTGTCTACGGAATTCTCCCAGAAGACCCGAAAGAAGCTGTCTCAGTCAAGAGGTGCTCCCTTCGATTCTACTACGATACAGCTACTAAAATACTGTACCGACGCTCCTACGGTGGACTTCTCCTGCGATGTCTGTCCAACGAAGAAGCAGCCGAAGCCCTTCGAGAAGCTCACGATGGGACCTGCGAAGCCCATCAACCTGGCCCTAAGTTGCAGGATTGACTGTGACGCATAGGCTACTACTGGCCAACCATGGCCGTTGACGCTGTCGACTATGCTAAAAAGTGCCATGCGTGCCAGCTTCACGCAGACTTCATCCATATACCGTCAGAACCACTACATCCTACAGTCGCCTCTTGGTCCTTCAAAGCTTGGGACATGGATATTGTAGGACCAATCACCCCTCCGTCATCGAAGGGACATCATTTTATCCTAGCCATCACCGACTACTTCTCCAAATGGGCAGAAGCAGTTCAACTGGCGAAAGTGAAGAGCTCTAGGGTGATCAGCTTCATCAAGCACCATGTCATCTACCATTTTGGAATACCCCGGAGGATTATCCACGATAACGGTCCTCAGTTCATCAGCCATGTTTTCAGCAGATTCTGTGACAAGAATCGCATTCAAAACGTGGCCGCAACTGCCTACAATCCGACCGCAAACGGATTGGCCAAGGCGTTCAATAAGACTATCGTCAGGCTACTCAAAAAAGTCGTCTCATCCAATAAACGTGACTGGGACGAAAAGCTCGACGAATGCCTTTGGGCCTACCGCACAAAGGTACGGACCCCGACAGGAAACACACCATTCTTCCTGGTCTACGGGAGCGAAACGGTACTACCTCTCGAGATCCAAGTACCCTCACTCCGCGTAGCAATCACAAACCAACTCACAGAAGAGGACAATCAACGTCGTCGTCTGCGAGAACTGGAGGCACTTGACGAAAAGTGTCTCCTAGCTCAACAACGCATTGAACTCTACCAAGCCCGTATATTACAGGCTTTCAACAAGAAGGTCAAGCAAAGGACTTTCCAAGTAGGCAACCTGGTTCTGGCAGTCAGGAGGTCAATGGTGTTGAATCATAAGATACCAGAAAAGTTCGAGCTTAAGTGGGAAGGACCTTTCATCATAGAGACGGTATACTTAAACGGTGCTTACCGCCTCGCTAAACCCAATGGGGACTTGTTCATGATGTCCATCAACGACAAGTTCCTAAAAAAGTACTACTCTTGACATCTTTTCAGATATGTACTTCCACAAAGGATCAGTGGACCCAATCGTCAGGGCTCACATACAATTCCCTTCCACAAAATTAGATGCTTCTGGAACCAAGCTGTTCCGTGGCATCCTCCAGTAGAAGGACAACCACGTCCATATCACCTCTGAGTTGTCCCCCTACGCCTTATAAAGCAGAATCTTACACTCTGTAAGATTACGCTACCCATCATGTTTACCACGTCCATATTACCTCTGAGTAAACATCCCGTACAGACAACCCCTGCGTTGCCGTACATTGATTGCAGAACTTTCACGTCCACATTACCTCTGAGTAGTTCCGCGTATCCCCCAGAGTCATTCCTACCACGTCCATAACACCTCTGAGTAGGAAGATTCCATCATTTGAATCCCAAATTTGCCACGTCAACATCACCTCTGAGCAAACATGTTGGTTCTCTCAAACTTATTGTCTGTACCTAAAAACCAAGGTGCGCAAAAGATAATAGTTCCACACAAATTATCAAGTTCATGACAGCAAAAATGAACACATCATAAATTTTTTTGTATTTTTTTATTCTAAAAAAGAGAGTAAAGGATTACACCCTCCCCAGCAAGAGTTGCAAAAACACAAAAAGAAGAGACTACAATCCCTAAACATCCCCGGGGTTAGCCGAAAGCTCTTCAATCCGACGCCTCAAGTCTGTCGCCCGAGTCTCCACAGTCGCCAGGACCCGACGTTCATCTTCTTGACGCATCGCCTCTATGGCCTCAGGAGAAGTGTCATCCTCATGCTTCTCATCCAGCTGCTGTCGCTGCTGAGCCAGAGTAAGAGCCCGGTGGGTGAAAGCTGCTTCCTCCTTCTTGAATGCTATATATTTAGCCTCGACACACTCAGCATCTAATAGGATTTGGGCCCGCTGGTCCTCAAGGCAACGAATCTGGGCATCAACCTTCGCGATACTAGCGTCCAACGCAGTTCGCAACTCCACCTTCTCCTACGTGGACTGAGACAATCGCTCCACTGCAGCTTCAGTCTCAACCACTTTGCATTCCCAGAAACCTACGGTGGCCTGATAAGAGGATTCAATCTCAGCAATTAGCCTCTCCTTTTCTGCGCCTATCAGGGCGGAGAGATCATTCCGCTGGATACGCTGAAACTCGGAAAGCAGCTGGTCCAGCTCAGTCACCGAGGCCTCCAGAATCTCGGCCATATGATCATGGCCCTGGTGGAGACATATCAGACCGATGTGTGGAAGCGCCATAGATTTTGCCATCGCAAAACTCCCATTGGTGTTCATCACTGTCGATACACCGTTCTGCAACATCTTGTACACTGCCTCAACGATGAATTTCACGTACTCATCCGCATCCGCCAACACTTTTGGTGTCATGGCAGGAGTTGGAGGAGCTACCCTAGATGGCGGACCTGAAGAAGACCCGCCGATCTCAATCTGAGAGGTTTGAACATCGACCTCAGCAAACTCTCCCGCACCCGGAACTTGAATTTCGCTACCAGCCCCAGATGCCAAGAGAGCAGAAGGAGTTGGATGGGGCGTCCATATCGTCCCCCAAGTCGAAGAAGCAACAGAGGGCTCCTGCATCAGCAAGCCCTTGCCATTTCCCGTCTTAAATGGACTATCAGCATCCGGAACTGCCTCCTCCACCACTGAGGTGCGATCTGTAACCAGCGCGGAGCCATTCCTTGAGGGAAGAAAAGTTAGGGTTTTTCGAAGAAGAACTCTAAAAGACAAAAGCAAAAGAGAGAAAGAACTCTCTCTCTTCACCTCACGCCTATCCTCAGCCGCCGTCTCGGGTTCTGCGAGGAGATAACTGCAAATAAATTCAAAAAGATCATCATTAATCTTCTTGGTTATCGAGGCATTATCATTAGCATTAACTGAGAGGAGCATGCGCCCCATCACTGATGCGCGGAGTATCCATGTGCCCGAACAGTCATGCGCCCCAACCACCATGCTTCTTATTCAAAGTATTCCAAAACTTGATGAAAATGTTTTGAAAACTTTGAAGGGGGTCTTGTAGAAGCATGGAATTTTACGACCAGAAATCCTATGCGCCAAACACTACATGCGCCAGGGAGCTCAGACAAAATACTTGACACAGCAAAACAAAAGTATAGACATTAAAAGAGGATTTTTATTTGCATATAAAAGTCTACTACATGTCTAGAAAAGGCTGTGGGACAGCAAAACAAAACATGCACTACATTCAAAGGAGAACTTCTGCAAAAAGAAAAGACCCTAAGTCTACAGCCAGGCGCAGCAGTCATCATACGCTCTTGAACATGCACATCTCACCATGCGCTCTCAGTCAGGCATATTCCACCATGCACTCTCAGCCGGGCGTATCCTTTCAGCAGCTCAGTTATCTACATTCTCAGTTATGTGCATCCCTTTATCCTCAGTTATGTGTATCCCTTTGAACAGAACGAGGGTGGCAATCAACCCTCTAGCTGGAGGAGGAGCTCTCCCAAAGGCCAAGGAAGATGATCAGGACAACGCAATTTCGATATGCGGCTCTTCCAGCATAACGGAGACGAGGCTCGAGCATCCCGATCTTTGGATGCAACAGGCACCTTCCGCCTGCCTCAGAAGCCCTCGACTCCGACTTTTGGATGTAACAGTCACCTTCAAGTGCATCAATGAAGACAATGCGTCACATCTTCACCCTCGGGAGCATCTCATCAACAGAATGCACTCGAGTAAACAAGTTCACTTCGGGAGGACGTAAGAGAATGAGAAGCAAACTCTCTCCATGCCACTATTTATAGGCCGAGCAAATCAAACCCATGCACCAAGTGGATAGCTCTCCGAATCTCGTGCAATGAATTTGTATTAAATGGATGAACCTGACGCTTTGAATTCAGCCAAGTCAAAAATGACTATTTAAAGCACTCGAAGAACGTAACAGTCGCACCAAAAGACGTGTCAAGCAGAGCGGATGTGCCGGACAGACCGCGCATCACACAGACGCGCCCCTCAGCACTGAGTGCTTCACAAGCATGCTCCCCCATGCGGCCCCATGCGCCTAGTGGAACGCCGATTGATGCGCCCACTCAACAACCCATCACCTGTCAAAGAACATTAAATGCTGAAGTCTGACAGAGTTGGCAGCACGTCCCCCAAAGACTGCAGTTGACAGCTTTTTCAGAAAATGAAGCATCGTCGACGTCAGCATCATCATTACACCCCTTCGGCGGTTACAAGCCACGTGGCCGCCCAACCATCTCGCATGCGCCTCCGCAGCCATGTGTCCAAAGCTCTGCATACGCCTCAAAAGCCATGTGCCTCAGACTTTTCTCTAATCCCTAAAGACAGAAGTAAAGTCACTACTGAAGTCTCGCATGTGCCTCAAAAGTCGTGCGCCCCAAATTGTTTGTGACTCCCAAAGGTTACGAGCCAAAGTCTTCTCATGCGCCCAATCCTAGGCACATCCTACCAGATCATTCCCCACCAAATCCGAGATCTCCGAGCCATGGGCCGATGACACGTGTCCTTTGACTCGATTCACTCAAGATCTCAGCAACAGAAAGATACTCTTCTCTGCTATGTGCCAACCCACAACAGTAGCACGAAGAATTCAACTCCTCAATCAGGGCGCATCGTCCATGCGCCTCCATCAGCAATCACCACGTAGCGTCCCCGCATCCAGGCACATCCTACATATGCGTGCATGAGCAGCTAGCTTGCAGACTATAAATAGAGGGATCATTTCCTTCTTCTACACACACAGAGACGAACATACATAGACAGACAGAGACATCGCACAACTACTGAGGCAGATACAGACACTCAACGTCTTCTTCCTCTCCGCAAGCTCCAGCACCCAGAGCAACTCAGACCTTCAGAGAACCGATAACCGTCGTCGGATCGTCAATGGAGTCAACGTATTACTACTCGCTCCATCGGCACAAGGCACCCAGATAAACAAAAGTGTACTCCTATGACTACGTCTAAGTCCTACATTGTAATACTGTTCTGTTTGTATTAAAATTTCCATCAAAAGATTTTAATGGCAAACAAGTTGGCGACTCTGCTGGAGACCTCTTTCTTCTCCACCGAGAAAGCTGTGTCGCAAACCGACGACGTGAAGGTCAGCTCCTCCCACAAGACGCTGGTCGTACGCCTCAATCAACAGGCGTATGAGAAGTTCATCTCTGAAGGAAGTGCGAGCCCTTCGAAGCGGCTGCCGAAGCCGAAGAAGACTCGCCAAATTTGGGTACGCAAGGTCGACGCCTCTGGCACCACCACCAAAGGGGATGCGCCGATCCAGCCTTCCCTTCCTGCTGACGTCCTCAGCAACCAAGATGCGCCCACCGGTACAGCGCATCTCTTGGGGAAACGTGCGGCGGACCACATTCCCCAGCCATCTCCCTCTCAGGCGAGGAAGATGCGTCGACGGAGCAGAAGCGCGGCTAATGCCCCGCGCATCACCTCCGATGCGCCACAGAAGGTCTCTGTCTTTGACAGACTCACTCGCTGTAGTGGCGAAAAGAATTTGGATTCTGAGTACTATGCGCCCCAGCGGCCTAGTACGAAGAAGTACAAGGCAGCACGGGCCATGCACCCCAAACGTGCTATGCCAGCAATAAACCAGAAGCATGCGCTCACAATCAGTAAACACATGTATCCTGAAATTGAGTTCTGTTTTTCTATTTTTTTAAATGCCAAAACACTGATTAAATGATGGAAAAGTTATATTAAATTAGCTAAATTAACATAGTATTTAAATACAATTTTTTAATATTTTTACAGCACATAAAATATATATATATAAATTCAAAAACAACAAGTAACAATTTCTGGAAAATAATTAATTACTTATTTTCTATTTTATCTACGTATACGAAATTGAACCGAAGTCCAGATACGGGACCCAAGGCCATGAATCAAGTCCAATATGACTTGTACACACTTTGAATATATTTAGACACATTTGGGCCCAAAAACCCATGCTAGGTTTGGACACCAAATGGCCATGATTAATAAAATACAATAATTCATACATTAAAATATATATTAACGTATTTTAATAATATACATTAAAGTAGTGAAATATACAAGTCACAAAACTATATAATAAAATAACTTGTGAATTTACACAAAATAACATTTTGCATAAAATTATATTTGAAATATATATACATATATAACAAATACATATATATATATATATATATATATATATATATATATATATATATATATATATATATATATATATATATATATATATATATATATATATATATATATATATATATATATTTTATATATATAATAAAAAAATATATATACATATATAACAAATACATTTATATATATATATGTATATATATATATATATATATATATATATATATATATATATATATATATATATATATATATATATATATATATATATATTAAAAAAAAAAAATATATATATATATATATATATATATATATATATATATATATATATATATATATATACATATATATATATATATATATATATATATATATATATATATATATATATATATATATATATTTGTATATATATAACTGTATATATCTATAAATACACATATACATACATATGTATTTATAGATATATACAGTTATATATATACATATATATATATATATATATATATATATATATATATATATATATATATATATATATATATATATATATATATATATGTATATATATAATAAAACCGGCCCAAACCCATTGGGCCCAAACCCGAAACCCAATATGAACAGTAAACCCATTTAAATTAAAACCCGTTACTGTACGGGTTTAAACCCATTAACACAGTCCAAATCCGATAACCCAATTATTTAAAATATGTGTCCTGACAGTTTAGGACACGGGCATACGAATCTTGTGTCCATGTTTAGCACGACACGCACGACACATAAATGTCGTGTCCATGCCCATCACTGGACTCTCCAGCACTGGGCGATTCCACACACATGTACACGAGACACGACTCGACGCGTGGGAGAGATGACACGTACGTGTCCGTCGAGCAGCGGCTTTCGGGGGCGTTGTACGACGGAGGAGGCATCGGGGTGGTTGGAAAAAAATGGCGCGGTGGTCGACTCTTCAAGGTGCATCGATTGGTGGTGGTTGGAGGTGGTAGCGTGGCCTGTAGGGGTGGCGCTCCTAGATCTAGGGTTCCGGCGAGTTCGTCGGAAAAGAAATAGGGTGGGACGGTGGCTAGGGTGGTCGGGGTGGTGTCTAGGTTAGGGTTTAGGTCGGGGGGGCTTTTGTAGGCTGGGAAGGCGGTGAAAATTAAGGTTTTGGTCGGGTTTAGGGTTAGGGTTTAGCCGTAGGTCAGTGGGTTAGCCGGAGACGAAGGCGGTGATCGTCGGCATTTTTGCAGAACCCCCCCCCCCAATAATAGGTATTTACAAAAACACCCACCGTCATAGGTTTATGCAAAAACTAATTTGTATAAAGCCCCCCCCCCCCCCCCCCGCTATGTTCTGTGCAATTTTAATGCAAAAACTAATTTGTATAAAGCCCCCCCCCCCCCCCCCCCCCCCCCGTCATAGGTTTATGCAATTTTTAGCTTTAAAAATCATTTAAAAATTCTAGAAAATTTCTAATAATTGTAATAATTCATTTTAAAGATATAAATATTATCTAAAATTATAAAAATAATATTTTAAAATCTAGGGGCTTACAAATCATCCCTCATTGAAAAATTTTGTCCTCAAAATTCGCAAGGATAGGAGACTCGACAAACATTCTAACATAGCAAGCAAAGCAAATAAATGACTAAGGTTACTATTAAGACTAACCTCTAAGGTATCAAGTGGGAACGGGTGGTTCCCTCGCGACTGTTGGGTCGAACAAGTAAGGATATCTCTCCCTCATGTCCGACTCCCTCTCCCAAGTAGATTCCCGCGGAGAGTGACGGTCCAAGCTACTCGGACCAAGGGTATGACTTTGTTTCTCGGCCTCTTCTCCTTTCTGTCCAATATCTCCACTGGCTGCTTAGTAACTGCAAGGCTCGGTCCGATCTCTAACTCTGAATAATCCAGCACATGGCAGGGGTCTGGAACGTATCTCTTCAGCTAAGACACATGAAAGACATCGTGAACTCCTGCTAGGTTGGGTGGAAGTGCAATCCTGTAAGCTACCTCTCCGATCCTGCCAAGTATCTCGAACGGTCTAATGTATCTGGGGCTCAACTTGCCGCCTCGTCCGAACCGGATCGTCCCTCTAGTAGGTGATATCTTTACCAATACCATATCTCCGTCAGCGAACTCCATCGGTCGCGACTAGCATCGGCCCAGTGTTTCTGACTGTCATGAGCAACTCTGAGTCTGTCTCTGATCATCCTGACCTTCTCTGGTGCATCTGTGATCATCTCTGGCCCAAGTATAACTCTATCCCCAACATCATTCCAAAAGAGCGGTGTACGGCATCGTCGTCCATATAGTGCCTCGAAAGGAGACATACCGATTCTGGCTTGGTAGCTGTTGTTGTATAAAACTCTACCAAGTGTAGATGTATCACTTTCCGTTCCCAGAATACGGATTTTAATACGTGTACTGCTTGAATGTACTTATTTAATATTTATCATGTATTGTTCTGTATTTAAATTCCTTTAATTTTACGCTAATTAATTTTCTGCATTTTATTTTCTGCTTTTATACTCTGCTTTAGCTTTGCTTTGGGTTAGTTTATTTTTTCAAATTTATGATGGTTCATCATGAACCGAACCCAACACCCCCATTTAAATCCCAAACCCCTTTCTCTCTCTTCATTACTTTTTCTTCTCATTTACTCTTCTTCTTTCTCATAACTCTCTCCACCTACCAAACCCATAGGAAAGTACATCTTGCTTCCACATGAGAACCCATTTTTATGGTTCATTTGTCTTTCTCTTATGATCCTAAGATAGCTTAGAACTTGGCATTTTGCATTTTGAAGTCTCATTTTTAGTAGATCTAGAGATTACTATTTTTTGGGTTTTATGGGTTTTGATCTATTAAACTTCCTTATTTCCAAGTTTTGTTCATTTTAAATTGTTGAGGTGGTGTTATACGCCATTCTGATCCATGGAAGTTCCATTGTCTGCTTAGAAATGAAGGTTCCATAGAATTTGGAGTTCGGGAGGAGTTTTACGCTCACGTTATACGTGCTCGCGTAGTATCAGCCCATTACGCTCATGTTTTTACGAGTCCGCGTAGTACCAAAGCTTTACGCCCACGATCACTCGTGTCAGCGTGTATCTGTTTTACGCAAGTCGACTTGGCTTGGCGTATTACTTATACGTATACTCATCCGCGCGTAAACCTAACTCTTTACGCGTATTAGCTCTCGCGTAATATTATTCTTTTTACGCGTACAATATTTTACGCGTAACCCTGTTCTTTACGCATAGCCCTGTTTTATGCGTACCCCTTGGCTTGGCATAGTTTCCTTTACGCAATATTGCTTTACACGTAATATTACTTTTTACGCACACAAGATTCATGCGTAAACCTGACTTTTGTGTGTACCCTATTTCACGCGTAATGTTACCTTTTACGCGTACTATTCTGGCTTGGTGTAAGACAAGTTTTATGCCCAACTCTTTTTACGCAGGCGAGTTTTTACGTGCCACGTTCTCTTTACGCGTACTTGCTTTACGCGCGTCTTTTGCCTGAGCATAAAGTTTTGGCGTGAACCGGCGGCCTTAGCGTAAAGCTTGGGCGTAGACTAGTCATGGCATAGATCAGCCTTGGCGTAATCTAACCTTGGTGTTCCTATTGCTCGATAATCTTAACATGTTAATATTTTAATACATATGGTTGTGTAGAATGTGCCATGTGTCCTGATTGGTTTATGGATACCAAGTATGACTGGAACTAAATCCTGAAAGTTATAGACTCGACCATACTAAATACTAGCTGAAACGTGATACATCTCTCTCCATCCCGTGCCATCAAAGATGTTCCCGCAAGTCATGGTACATCTTGTTGGCACCAGGGTGAATAGAATATCGTGATCGATGCGTCTCCTGCAAGAATGCCTCTATCAGCTCTCCCTTCGGCACGCATAACCGGCTGCCATGCCTCAAGGATCCATCCTCTGCTACGGTGAAGTCATCTAGCAAACCAGCTAAAGCCTGGACTCTGTGTCTGCAGAGGCTCTCATCTGTAGACTGTGCCTCCTTTCTCTACTCCATCAAACCTGACTGAATGTCTAGCGCCATCATCTGTATTACTGATCCTGACCGAACTATCTCTATACCGAGCTTCTCCAGGTCTTCCCGTAAATATCGATCTATCATCAGATGTCATGCCATCGCATGCCTGCTCAGCGCATCCGCTACCATATTTGCCTTCCAAGGTGATACTGTAAATCGATGTCGAAGTCCTTCATCAACTCCAACCATCGTCTTTGCCTCATGTTCAGCTCCTTCTGCGTGAACACATACTTCAAGCTCTTGTGGTCAGTAAAGATTTTCACTCGCTCTCCGTATAAGTAGTGTTTCCATAACTTGAGTGCAAAGATCACCGCAGCTAACTCTAGGTCGTGGGTAGGATAGTTCTGCTCATGAGTCCGTAATTGCCTAGATGCATAAGCAATCACTTTTCTATGCTGCTATAGGACACATCCTAGCCCCTTTTTTGAAGCATCGTTGTATATGGTGAAACCTCCAGATCCTGAAGGTAATGTCAGAACTGGAGCGATCGTCAGCCTCCTCTTTAGCTCCTCAAATACTGCCTGGTAGTCCTCTGATCAGATGTACACTGCGTCCTTCCGCGTCAGCTTCGTCATGGGTTCAGCTATTCTAGCAAAGTCCTGGACGAAATTCCTATAATAGCCTGCTAAACCCAGAAAACTTGTCACGACCCGCACCCGTTTTTTTTTTCAAACGGATACAAGACGTGTCCAAGCCAGCCTACGCCGCAGTGTCGACGGTAGAACGCTGTCACGATCATGAAGATCAAAATCACAAAAAATGCTCATTCACAAAACTAATTTAATTTACAACATTCACAAGATTTACATTTGCAGAAAAATATAAACTCGTACAATGACTACAACTCATCTATCTAACTAGTCTCTAGACTTTTTGTCTGCAAGTACACCCGTATCTCCCATGCTAAGTGAATCCACGGCTAACCTGAAAAATATGGTTTCCAGTCAGGAATGGAACGAGCACAATTCACTGAATGCAATTTCAAATAAAGAAAATGACTATAAAACAAAGGTTAGACATCAGTCATGAGTTTTGAAAATAAACAGTTAATACGAAAAACTAATAGCAATAAATAGACACAAAATACTTTTCCCAACTGTTAGAAGTACCTTTGATATGTGATCGGTCTCGGGACAATTATGCGACACTGTCTACACTGTCTAAAGTTACACGGTCTACAGTTACACGGTCTACAGAAGATATTGCAATAAAGAAACATTGTCTACAAATAGTAATTACGATCTACACAGTTTAAATGCAGTAATAATCACGGTCTATACTGTCTACTTTGTAATAAATAAATCACTGTCTATACTGTCTACAAGAAATAAATAAATCACTGTCTACACTGTCTACACGGTCTAAGGTCAGATCACACATCGTTGGTACTTCTTATCCCGACTCAACAATTTATAATAGAAAATAATCACATAACCAATGACTAATCAATGAAATATTGTAAAGATCAATATCGAAATGCAGATAATAAACTGTACTCGCCTGTGGTCCTCTGCTGGTGAAACCGACAGTCTGAACTACTCAATGTGCCACAATAGTCAAAACCCGTACAACAGTCCCCGGAAGCTAAAATAAACATCACCAATATTCTCAGAATAGTCAAATTAGCTAGGATTGCCTGTCCTTAAGTCCAATTCTGGACACAGGGGCAAAACGGTAATTTCGGGCCAAAACGATGTCCGTCGTTGGACCCGTTTTGCACCGAAAAGCGTGCCAGAGTCAACGGTCTCTAAAGTCGTCAAACTACATGTCTACAGATCTATTTTTTGATATAAACCCAACCGTATGTCCTAATTTGGATTCCGGCAGGCCGTGCACAAAATCGCCCGTTGAGTGGGACCGTGGGGCCCGTAAAACAACGTACGATTCAACTGTCTCAGAATTGGACCAAACTTGGCATACAGGACCAGAAAAATGATACGGTCCTGCTGGCATAAGTTTCGTCTCGATCTGATGAGCGTGCACAAACTAATTGGGAAATTTGCAAAGTGCACGATACGGTAAATTTTGACGGATACGTATCAAATTCGTCGCGCACACGCGACCAATTTGAATTCCGTCAAAGCCCACACGACCACGAAGCCGTTACGCAGCTTTTGATACTTTCGGTTCGCGACCACGTCGCCCGGAATGGCGGGACGCACGTCGTGTGGATGGATTTCATTGAATTTAAAAACAGGTTTTCGGTCAACTTCGGGATCGGATTTCTCGACACGTAGTCGATGATTTCCAAATCCACGAAAAGGGTTAGGAAGCCCTATATGTTGTCTAGGATTGCCTTCACATAGAATTCTAAATATCGCTACGACTTGGTGGCGATTTGCCTCCCAATATGGGTGTTTGGAGTGATTTTGGTGTTCGGTTTAAACATATTTTTGATGATTTTCGACTCGATTTCTCTCGAGTCTCGGATCACTAGAAATTAAACTATTTAATAGGAATTAAAGAGGATCATATCAATATCATACCAGGTTTTACGGGACTCAAAACGATCAAGCGATCGTCGAGTTATTGCGTCGCGAAGGTCGCTCCTCGTCCAACAGTTGATGCTGACTTGCTCTCGTATGCGTGCACGCGGCCAACGCTTGGCCGACCTTGGGGTGGCGCTCCGGCGTCGTCCGGCGTCGTGGTGGCGCGCCAAGTGGCTAGGGGAGGTCGCGCGGAGACGGGGCTGTTTGCATTAGGGTTTCGAGTTTGTAGTCGAGAGAGATTTCCTTCTCTTATACGTACGCGAGTATCCCATAAGTCGGGCTCGGTTCTGCCTAGCTTTGGCTGAGAAGGGGGGGCTCTGCTTGGTTCGTGGCTCCCCTGGCTCGGGTGGAGGTGATTCGTGCGGGTTGGCTCGGCATGTGCTGCTACTGTAGCTACGCTACAGTAGCAATCCTTTTTTTTTTACATACATATATATATACTTATATATATATATATATATATATATATATATATATATATATATATATATATATATATATATATATATATATATATATATATTTTGTATATATATAAATATATATATACAAAATATATATATATATATATATATATATATATATATAAATATATATATAAAAAAATATAAATATATATATACAAAATATATATATATATATATATATATATATATATATATATTCATGAATTAACCTATATGATAAATCTTCAAAAATCTAAATAATATTTTAAGAGGCAATACAAATCTCAATGCTATCTATTTATATATATATCTATATAGTATATATTTCTATATATATATACACACACGTATTCCAATAAAATCCTAATTTTCCTATATACCCTTTCTCTAGTGTAGGACGTATTCATGTAAATATATATATATATATATATATATATATATATATATATATATATATATATATATATATATATATATATACCTATGACTATCTATAATAGTATTTAATTGATAAAAATAATATAACAAATAATAAAATAATATTACATAATAATAACCTCAATAATATCGATAATAAAAGATAATAATAATAATAATAATAATAATAATAATAATAATAATAATAATAATAATAATAATAATAATAATAATGAAATTCAATATATCAATAATGGTGTATATATATATACCATTATATGCAGTCCAAAATCCCACAATGCACAATGACCTATTTTATACCAATCTCATAGAATATCAACTAATAATGATATTCATAATATTTAATTACTAATATTCAGAAAACATTCATTAAACCATTAAAACGAATTACAACACCCAAATTCCATCAACACGACTGTCATCGAACGTCCCGCATGACTACATGTCTTGGGCTCAGTTCGGGTTCGGTCCGGACTAAAATAGTATAATCGGTTTCTCTAAACTCAATAATATAATTAATAAATAATTAAAACTTCGGCAAGGGTTAAGTTGCAACTTGGCCTAGTTTTTCTAGTTAGGACATCATTATGGCTCAGTCTTCCCTATCAGGGCTAAAACACTAGTCTAAGCACGCTATTGCACGACCCGTGCCACGATTTCTAGTCACCTTGTACTCCAAAACTCCATCATGGCTAAAATTATCTACCGTAATAATTAACTAAATAATTATTTATAAATTCTAAAAATCACCATTCCAAATAAATAAATAATAATAAAAATATTTCGAATTTTCTGGGAAGGGCAGCTACAAATCTATCCACCTTAAAAATAATTTCGTCCTCGAAATTTAAGGGAAAAGTCCATCAGCTATGAAAAAGGGCGGTTTCCATTAGCTATCATCTATTCTCATGGTCATTACGTACCATGAATTCTTGAGAGTTTCTACCCACCTTTGGTCACACTACTTCCTCAAATCTCATGTCACTAAAACATTATAATCATCCAACTAATTGTTCAAATTCTTCCAATAGATATCTATCGCCTATGGTATCTATAATCCTCGCATATCTCTCAAGCAACCCAAAATTCAAATATCAACTAACATATACCATAACTTCTGCAAAAACCTAAACAACACGGTATCGACCCCCAAAATAGGAAGGATGAGAGTCAAGGGTACGAAAAGACGAGGAAGAATAACTGAGAACAAGCACGATGTTTCAAGAGCGGTAGAGGATATCAAATGATACCGATAAAATGGACCTTATGAACCATCGATTTATTAGCTAGATTGGGGCTACTCCGTTCCAATCACTGGCTAACTTTGAAGAGACCCTTCGTTTCTTAGGAAGGCTTGCAACCTATGCACTACAGAAATTTCGTTCTCAAAATTAAAACTAAGCACGATTTCACGATAGAACATAATTTGAGAATCAAGATTGCGATATATTCCGTAGTTATTTAAACACACGAGCAAGGGATAAATGCAATACAAGATTGTATCGCGACTTCCAGGTAGATGGAATAAGGGTTACGAATGGCCTCACATTCTAAGAGGTGGAGACCACATAATAGGTATTGGGACCTATTTTAAATAGTTCGATTTTATAGCCTAAATATAGTGGTACGTATGGATGGGTTTTACTGGTTCTTTAATGGGTTCCCTGTTTGAACACCAATCGCTGGTTGGATGAACCTTGAATTTTAATCTATATTGACTGGACAATATCTCAATGATAAAACTATTTCTACTAGGGTAGGGTAACCTGGAATAAGTTTCCACCCAAGTGGTTGAGCTAGTTGGGCAGTCAGATTGGTTAAAATAGGTTCTGTAAGCCCTGAAGATGCACCTTCCGTATCTTTTGTGTTTAAGTAGCACGAGAAGACACAATTGAATGGCACACTAGTGGCATGTGCATAGTGAACTTCGAGTAGATCACAACCATATATTGGGTTGAAGGAACTGAGTCAAGTTTAAGGCTCTAATGGAAGTCGAAAAGTATCCCGATATTTTGGTAAGGGTTATAGCTAGTCATTTTGCCCTAAAAGTCGTACTATAAAAATAGAGTACAAGGAAACGTGTTTGAGTGGGACGTGATATACCTAGAGGGAGGTGGACTCGTCTAGATCTTGCATATAAAATTTGTTGGAAGGAATCGGCTGGTATTATACTCCGAATATTAATGACACGGCCGGGGACACAAAATAATCTAAATGGAAAGTGGGAGTCCATGGACACTAATTGTCATCCTAATGAAAAATTATTCTAATCAATCGGTAATTCTCGTATATCCAAAAAAATTTAGAAGGCTTACAGTCTACCCGCCTTAAAATAGGACATGGTTTAGGAATATTGAGGTTAGAAGGTTCCCAAAATCTGAATACTGTACCTCGACCCTTTGTTAATAGGGAATAAGGCACGGCGTATCGGAGTACGGTAGATATAGTCAAATCAAGGATCGTTTCTCAATAAATGGAAAACGAGCGTGTACAATGACACACGGTCGATAAAATAGAATGACCTACTCGTCCGCAGTATACGAGAGTTTCCGATGGGGTAACCAACTCCAAGGCACAACATAAGAAAAGATTTCTAACAACTGAGTCAAGAAATTCTATTTGTGTCAAACCTGCCAGACTATGGTCACAAGGGTTGTAGTGATCAGGTATTACTATTGACAACTGGTAGGTCATAGTATGACAGGGTATTTAAGCTATGGTATTGGCTAAGCTAGTGACTGTGGTGTTCCAACACTAGTTAGGTCTTAAAAATAAAATTTACATAACTAGAGTAATATTTGTTGGAAACCAATCTCGGGATGAGTGTCACGGTAAATGATTACCCTATTGTCCACTCATCTCATGTCTAACTGTGGGTTTTGGTCGAAGAAAGGTTGGGTTAAGGCTTAAGGGTTGCTAGTTAAAGCAATCTTCAAGCAATTAATTAGAGACTCACAACATTTGGTTTCTTGCAAAGAGACGGTCTCCTAGTTTGGCATTTTGACTAAGGGTAGAACCCTAATCGTTCTCAAATTCAGTGGGCTTGAAAGTCCCAAAAGTAGTTTGAGGGACGAGAGGAGAACGAGTAACTTATTCACTTGACTGGCCGATGGTAGCTACACTTGTGTATACAACTATCATGGCCATAGGGGATACTTTGTACCTCTCTACCAATTACGAGCTTTCGTCTTTCCAAATCAGTGAAAGACAAAAACGAATAAAGCGTTCAATAAAGATATCACTGAATACAAATTCGTGATTCAAAGGCGAATGTATAGTTCAAGAGGAATTGTCAAATCAGTCGCGAATGAGATCCTAGAGACATCTACATCTCAATCCACGTAGGTTAATAAGAGGGAGAGCGAACCGAGTGTACTACGGCTGATCAGACCGTAATATATCAATTCTGATTAGACAATATGTTAGTGGGCGTCCCCAATAAACATATGTCTTGAATCAAGCTCGATAAAAGAGTAAGCTTGCAAAACTAGGCTGTGATAGCAATATTTCTCAAAATAGTCAAATTACAAGTACGCGAGAATTTGAAAGGAGTTACAAGTAGTTCAAGTTTGCGAGAATCAAAATCTTATCCGGTGTTCTTGCTTACACGGTCATCCTACTATCTTCTCATCCATAAGACCTTGGTCAACCAATGGGTTATGGACTTCTAAATTCTATATTCCAGGTAAACCTATTAGCGTCAAACAATATCCTCGTCAATAGGTCACAAGGACCACGGAATGCTAGATCGAGAGACACGCTACCCAATCTCATAGAACTTTCACTATTATTGGCTTCGATTCTTATGTGACATGCATGGCATTGTCCTATCCTCTATGGTATCCCAAACTTGTAATCATGTTTGAAGTCAATTCACCGTGGATTATGCCTCGTCCGTATACTCTGGCTGTGGTAACCCTTGGTTTCGTAACTCAACATGATACCAAATCGAACACTTCTTAACTCTATCCAACATTGGCTCAAGGGTATCTACGATCAAGAGAGGACCACTAGCCATAGTTTTGGCAATATTCCATCACCTATATTTTTTTGAAATAATTTCACCTCTAGGGGTTGTGTCTCGCCAGTGCACTGCTGGCTGTAGTGTTTCCATAGTCTCCCAAAATTCAATTAAAAGGCGACAGTGCGCTGCTGTCCTACCATTATGAGTTAACTAATATTCCTTTAACTATATATGTAAAAACTCATGAGCTTCTAGAGATTCAAGCAGGTCGACTAGGAATAAAACGTAAGTATTTGTCCTATCAGTCACTACCCTTCGAATGAAAGATCGAACATGAAGGAAATAACTGAAGACAAAAGGAATACAAACATTCTAGTATCCATTTTATATGTATTCAAAATATGGAGGAAAATCTTGAATCAAAACTAACTCAAGGTTCGTATATGGGTAACGTAATCGAAATTATATAAAATAATAATAATTCTTAGGGCGAAATAGGAACTAAAAAGGCAATTTGGTCTAAGATATGAGGATGATATCTAAGAGACCAAGAGGAGGAACTGACCAATTTATCAAGGTTAGATTATCAATCCTAGGAAGCCCAATTCTCACCAAGTGAATAATCTATCCACATTGGGTCATATCGTCATATCAAAAGGTAAAGGTATACCTATAGGGATCTGACAAACTATCAAAATTGATAACTCCTCATCTATATTGCATGGCCTAGACTACCCATCGGTGAATTTGTGTAAGGGACTCCTAGTCCTAGTCACTCTCTTAAATTAATTTCGTGAATGAGCATTTCCTAGTCGCAGGCTCGCAATAGTACAACTAACTTAAGTACTATCACGAGTTCGCATGATTTACGAAAACAGACCTGCATGGGCCACCACAAAAACTTGTCACGACCCGTACCCATTTTTTTTTAAACGGATACAAGACGTGTCCAAGCCAGCCTACGCCGCAGTGTCGGCGGTAGAACGCTGTCACGGCCATGAAGATCAAAATCACAAATAATGCTCATTCACAAAACTAATTTAATTTACAACATTCACAAGATTTATATTTGCAGAAAAATATAAACTCGTACAATGACTACAACTCATCTATCTAACTAGTCTTTAGGCTTTTCGTCTGCAAGTACACCCGTATCTCCCATGCTAAGTGAATCTACGGCTAACCTGAAAAATATGGTTTCCAGTCAGGAATGGAACGAGCATAATTCACTGAATGCAATTTCAAATAAAGAAAATGACTATAAAACAAAGGTTAGGCATCAGTCATGAGTTTTGAAAATAAACAGTTAATACGGAAAACTAATAGCAATAAATAGACACAAAATACTTTCCCCAACTGTTAGAAGTACCTTTGATATGTGATCGGTCTCGGGACAATTATGCGACACTGTCTACACTGTCTAAAGTTACACGGTCTACAGTTACATGGTCTATAGTTACACGGTCTACAGTTACACGGTCTACAGAAGATATTACAATAAAGAAACATTGTCTATAAATAGTAATTACGATCTACACAGTTTAAATGCAGTAATAATTATGGTCTACACTGTCTAATTTGTAATAAATAAATTACTGTCTACACTGTCTATAAGAAATAAATAAATCACTGTCTACAATGTCTACACGGTCTAAGGTCAGATCACACATCGTTGGTACTTCTCATTCCCGACTCAATAATTTATAATAGAAAATAATCACATAACCAATGACTAATCAATGAAATATAGTAAAGATCAATATCAAAATACAGACAATAAACTGTACTCGCCTGTGGTCCTCTGCTGGTGAAACCGACAGTCTGAACTACTCAAAGTGCCACAATAGTTAAAACCCGTACAACAGTCCCCGGAAGCTGAAATAAACATCACCAATATTCTCAGAATAGTCAAATTAGCTAGGATTGCCTGTCCTTAAGTCCAATTCTGGACACAGGGGCAAAACGGTAATTTCAGGCCAAAACGATGTCCGCCATTGGACCCGCTTTGCACCGAAAAGCGTGCCAGAGTCAACAGTCTCTAAAGTCATCAAACTACATGTCTACGGATCCAGTTTTTCGATACAAACCCAACCGTATGTCCTAATTTGGATTCCGGCAGGCCGTGCACAAAATCGTCCGTTAAGTGGGACCGTGGGGCCCACAAAACAACGTACAATTCAACTGTCTCAGAATTGGACCAAACTTGGCATACCGGACCAGAAAAATGATATGGTACTGCTGGCACAAGTTTTGTCTCGATCTGACGAGCGTACACAAACTAATTAGAAAATTTACAAAGTGCACGATACGGTAAATTTCGACGGATACGCATCAAATTCGTCGTGCACACGCGACCATTTTGAATTCGGTCAAAGCCCACACGACCACGAGGCCGTTACGCAGCTTTCGATACTTTCAGTTCGCGACCACGTTGCCCGGAACGGCGTGACCAACGTCGTGTGGATGGATTTTATTGAATTTAAAAACAGGTTTTCGGTCAACTTCGGGATCGGATTTCTCGACACGTAGTCGATGATTTCCAAATCCACGAAAAGGGTTGGGAAGCCCTATATGTTGTCTAGGACTGTCTTCACATAGAATTCTAAATATCGCTACTGCTTGGTGGCGATGCCTCCCAATATGGGTGTTTGGAGTGATTTAGGTGTTATGTTTAAACAGATTTTTGATGATTTTTGACTCGATTTCTCTCGAGTCTCGGATCACTAGAAATTAAACTATTTAATAGAAATTAAAGAGGATCATATCAATATCATACCAGGTTTTACGGAACTCAAAACGATCGAGCGATCGTCGAGTTATTGCTTCGCGAAGGTCGCTCCTCGTCCAACAGTTGCTGCTGACTTGCTCTCGTATGCGTGCACGCGGCCAACGCTTGGACGACCTTGGGGCGGCGCTCCGGCGTCGTCCGGCGTCGTGGTGGCACGCCAAGTGGCTGGGGGAGGTCGCGCGGAGGCGGGGCTGTTTGCATTAGGGTTTCGAGTTTGTAGTCGAGAGAGATTTCCTTCTCTTATACGTACGCGAGTATCCCATAAGTCGGGCTCGGTTCTGCCTGGCTTTGGCTGAGAAAGGGGGGGCTCTGCTTGGTTCGTGGCTCCCCTGGCTCAGGTGGAGGTGATTCGTGCGGGTTGGCTCGGCATGTGCTGCTACTGTAGCTACGCTACAGTAGCAATCCTTTTTTTTTCTTTTTTTTACATATATATATATATATATATATATATATATATATATATATATATATATATATATATATATATATTCATGAATTAACCTATATGATAAATCTTCAAAAATCTAAATAATATTTTAAGAGGCAATACAAATCTCAATGCTATCTATTTATATATATATTTATATCTATATAGTATATATTTCTATATATATTTTTTTTTATATATACACACGTATTCCAATAAAATCCTAATTTTCCTATATACCCTTTCTCTAGTGTAGGACGTATTCATGTATATATATATATATATATATATATATATATATATATATATATATATATATATATATATATATATATATATATATATATATAGTGTAGGGTATATATACTAGTCTAAGCACGCTATTGCATATATACCCTTTCTCTAGTGTAGGACGTATTCATGCAATAGCGTGCTTAGACTAGTATATATACCCTACACTATATATATATATATATATATATATATATATATATATATATATATATATATACCTACCTATGACTATCTATAATAGTATTTAATTGATAAAAATAATATAACAAATAATAAAATAATATTACATAATAATAACCTCAATAATATCGATAATAAAATATAACAATAATAATAATAATAATAACGAAATTCAATATATCAATAATGGTGTATATATATATACCATTATATGCAGTCCAAAATCCCACAATGCACAATGACCTATTTTATACCAATCTCATAGAATATCAACTAATAATGATATTCATAATATTTAATTACTAATATTCAGAAAATATTCATTAAACCATTAAAACGAATTACAACACCCAAATTCCATCAACACGACTGTCATCGAACGTCCCGCATAACTACATGGCTTGGGCTCAGTTCGGGTTCGGTCCGGACTAAAATGGTATAATCGGTTTCTCTAAACTCAATAATATAATTAATAAATAATTAAAACTTCGGCAAGGGTTAAGTTGCAACTTGGCCTGATTTTCCTAGTTAGGACATCATTATGGCTCAGTCTTCCCTATCAGGGCTAAAATACTAGTCTAAGCACGCTATTGCACTACCCGTGCCACGATTTCTAGTCACCTTGTACTCCAAAACTCCATCATGGCTAAAATCATCTACCGTAATAATTAACAAAATAATTATTTATAAATTCTAAAAATCACCATTCTAAATAAATAAATAATAATCAAAATATTCCAAATTTTCTGGGAAGGGCAGCTACAAAACTCCTGATCTCTGAAACTGACGTCGGAGCCTTCTATGTCTCAACGACAGCAATCTTCCTGGGATCCACTGAGATCCCCTCCAGTGACTACATGACCGAGAAACCTCACTCGGTCCAAAAAGAACTTGCACTTCGACAATTTGGCATACAACCTCTCCTGCCTCAGAATCCCCAAAACTGTTCGCAAGTGCTCTGCGTGCTCCTCCGGCATCTTCGAGTATATCAGGATGTCATCGATAAATACTACGACGAACTTATCTAGATACTGGTGAAATGTCTTATTCATTAAGTTCATAAAGACAGGTGACGCATTTGTGAGACCAAATGGCATCACCAAAAACTCGTACTGCCCATACTTCGTGTTGAACGCCGCCTTCTGGATGTCTGCGGCCCTGACTTTCGCCTGATGGTAACCGGATATCAAATCTATCCTGGAAAATACCTTTGCCCCACTCAACTGGTCGAATAAATCATCTATCCTGGGCAGAGGATATTTGTTCTTAATGGTGATGGTATTCAATGCCCGGTAGTCAATACACAACCGGACTGTACCATCCTTTTTAGGCACAAAGAGCACTGACGCTCCTCATGGAGAAGCACTAGATCGAGTGAAACCCTTTTTCAACAGGTCATCAATCTGATCCTTCATCTCTACAGCCTCCTTGGGGTTCACTCTATAGCAAGTCCGGGATACTGGTGATGAACCCGGTACTAAATCTATAGTGAACTCCACATCTATGTCAGACGGAAGTCCTGGAAGATCCTCTGGGAATACATCCATAAACTTCCTAATGATAGGGTGTGGCGGTACTAACTCCCCAACAGTCGCACAATAATTCAGCTCTAGGCTGATCTCCGGCCCTGTCCTCCCGATACTGAATAGTGCCATACCTGGAAGACTGAACAGAATACTACCCTCATGACAGTCTATAGATGTGTCAGCATAGCTAAGCCAGTCCATCCCCAATATGATATCATACCCGGGAAGTGGCATCAGAAAGAATCGTCCCCTAAACTCTCTCACAGCTATAGTAATAGAGCATCTATAGATAGCCCTAATGGGCACTGGTCCGCCTCCCGTCGTTACTCTACTCATCTCCTCGGTAGGTGTAGCTACTAAGTGGTGTTTATGCAAAAACTCTAATGACAGGAAGTTATGCGACGCACCGGAATCAAACAAGCATAGAGCTAGAAAAGTATGCAAATAAACATATCATGTGATGACGTCAGCCAAACAATCTAGCTCCGAAACCTGCTCCGGCTCCGCCTCAAGAGCCAGACTATAAGCCTTCCCCTGGGGTCCCTTCTGCTGTTGCAGATATTGCCCAAACCTCTGCTGCTTAGTCGGAAGCGGCGGTCCTCTAGATGGTGGTCTGGCACCTGGTACCCTGGCTACTGGGCAGTCCCAAAGCTGATGGATGGTAGACCCACAAGCTAAACACTGCCCTAACCTCTTCCTACAGACGAAAGCGTCACGGCCTGGCCTCTTGCAGAATGAACACACACCTTCCTTCTGCTGCCAGGGTCCCGGGGCTCTAACTGGCAGGGTTGGGTGATGTGGTGTGGTAGGACGATAAGTCTGCTGGTGTGGCGCCGATGCTCTCGGCTGGAAAGCCTGACGCTTGGAAGGTCCCTCGTGGTGTGCATGAGCCAGCCTCCTGCAAGACAGAAGACGCTCCTCTATGCTCCAGACCAACTCTAGGCTCTGGTAGTAGTCAGTCGTCCCGTTCGCTACTATTGGAATGCCAATGTTTGAAACTAGACCATGGCAAAACCTACACGTCATCTCCTCTGGGTCTACAACCAGACTAGGAGCAAAACGGCTCAATCGACTAAACTCTGTTGCATACTCGTCAACAGAACGGTTCCCCTGCTGGATGTTCTAGAATCGGAATTTCTTCTTGAACTGGATCTTAAACTAATCCCAAGTAGCCTTTCCTCTCGTGAATAGTGGCTCATTCCTGAACCAAACTCCTGCCAAGTCTGTCAGTAAAAATTCTGCTGCCTCGACCTGGAGGTCAACCAGTAACCTGGCTCCAAGGAGCTTTCTCTCTACCGAGTCTAGCCAGCCATCTGCTACCACTATGCCCTCGGTCCCCATGAACTCCCGGGGGTTCAAACCCATGAAGTCATTGATGTTCCCCGCTCTCTGTCGTGGCTCTATGTGTGGTCGGACCACGGTACGCTCCTCAGAACGCTCCATGCTCTGGCGGAGTAGGGTGGTCTGCTCTTGATGGGTCGTTAGGAACCCCTGGATCAGAGTGAGCAGTTGGTTCCCGTCGAGAGTGACGGAAGCCTGGGTAGGTATAGTAATAGGTGGTGGTGGGAGTATCGGGTCCTGTTGGGACTGTGATATGGAAGGTGGTGGAGGCATCCGGGTTGGTAGATTTGTGGAGTGGGGGAGTATGGTAGGTGGAGGAGGAGGTGCATTGGTCAATTGGTCAACTGACTGGGTAGGAAGTGTGTCATTTTCAGGTGTGACATACTGGGATGAGCGGGTGAGCACCATCTAATAAATAAAAGAACTTATAAAGACTCTTTTAAGTAAACAATCATAAACAACAAGAAAATCTAATTTATAATAACGAGCATATGATGTGATACGTTTTCTATGTTGCAATCCTAGTAATCCTCTAGGTGTTCTAAGCGTCATTCCTAGTGTTGTCTAGTTACCTTAAGTTCCTAATTGCAGGCATGCTTGGTACAATGATGTAACCAAACAATTTAGTCAGGACTTGCGTGGGCCACCACTAAAAACATGTCACGATCCGCTACCCAAATTGTTGGGCCAGGCCGAGTTATGTCCAGCCTATGCTCGAGATAAAGTGTAGTAAGCTGTTCCAAAGACAAATAAGATAGGACCAAAGTGTGCTAACAGTTCTATATGAAATAATGAGTCAGAAATGTTCCAAACAAAAAAGTTATCTTTGATATAAATATGTTCCAAGTACAAGTCCAAAAATGTGAAAATGGATACAGGTCCAGTTACAAAATACGTAGTCTAAAACATGACTACTCTCAAAGTCCCGAGCAACTACACAAACTAGACGAGTTTTCCCGCAGGTACATCCTCGTAAAGTAAAGCCTGATCCTCGACAGCAACTCCATAATAGAAATCGCATAGCAATTCCTCCTCGGTAAGTATACATACAACGTTATCATGTCAGAACGGGAGCAAGTACTGATTCTAACAAACTAAATATACGAAACATGAAATGAACAGAAGTGTAATAAACTGAAATTATGGCATATCATGGTTTAATTGGTTTTTAGAAATGGCATCATATGTTTGTTTAAAATTTAAAACCGTAGCATGTACGTGATCGGTCAATAGGTAAATAGGATGTACAGTGGTACATATCAATTTTTCTGGAATACACATACGTGCAATAACGGCATCGATGTATATCCATACACAAACGCGGGATCAAGCCTATGGCAAAGTTACATGTAGAATGTTACCATACACGGTAAATACATACGAAGAAGGGGGGCATGATCACGTACTCTACTAACAGTTTCCCCTTAACCCATTTTATAACATGTGGGTGATATGAGAACAGTATGAAGCATGGTGGATACTGAGAGCAGTATGAAGCATATGAAAACATGGTGATAACGACTTGTAGTTTAGATACTAACATGGTTTATTCACAATTCATTATATGTTGTAAATAAAGTTTGTAGAGGTACTTGCCTCTAGCAAAGCAAGATAGTGAAGGAAATGCTATAGATGTCTGGTGTCTCGTCACTGTAAAAATAATACATAAACTTAATTTTATACTAAGTTAAACATTAAGACACTAGTTATGCGACACGACTTTCTAACTGGACACCTAGTCAAATGATGACTTAGCATATTAGACCAATATGGGATGACACAATACCTAAAATAACTTTCTAGGACCTTTACACTATGGTAGGGTGAGGTCCAATACTACAATATCCTAAAATCACACAATATATCGTAAGTCGTAATTATTCAATAAATAAATTAGACTGTACACTGTGTTTCAACAATTTTAGGAAAGACAAAATGCCCAATTATACATAAAGTAAAGTACCAAAATTATCCTTGTTAATTATAGAAATTTATACTAATTTTTTTGGAATTTATAAACCCTCATGTATATTTACTAAAAATCAGTAAACATATGTATCCTGAAAATGAGTTCTGTTTTCCTATTTTTATAAAATGCCAAAAGTACTGAATAAATGCTGGATAAAATTATATTAAATTAGCTAAATTAACATAGTCTTTAAATACAAATTTTCCTATATTTTTACAGTAGTTAAAATATATATATACAAATTCAGAAACAGCAAATAACAATTTCTGGAAATAATTAATTACTTATTTTCTATTTATCCATGTATACGAAATTGAACCGATGTCCAGATATGGGACCCAAGGCCATGAATCAAGTCCAATATGATTTGTACTGACTTTGAATATATTTAGACACATTTGGGCCCAAAAGCCCATGCTTGGTTTGGACACCAAATGGCCCTGATTAATAAAATACAATAATTCATACATTAAAATATATATTAACGTATTTTAATAATATATATTAAAGTAGTAAAATATACAAGTCACAAAACTATATAATAAAATAACTTGTAAATTTACACATAATAACATTTTGCATAAAATATTATATTAAAATATATATCATATATAACAATACATTATATATATATATATATATATATATATATATATATATTATATATAATATATATAATATATAATAAACCAAATATATAATAATATATATATATATAATATATATATATATATATATAAATAGAAAATACTTAATATAAAATATGTACACAAATACAGTATAAAAAAAAAAAAAAAATATATATATATATATATATATATATATATATATATATATATATCTATATATATATATATAGATATATATAATATATATATCTATATATAATATAATATATATATATATATATATACTATATATATATATATATATAAATATATATATTATATATATATATATACCGTATATCTATCTTTATATATATAATATATATATAGATAGATATATATATATATCTCTATCTCTATATCTATAGATATATATATTACGTTTATATATACTGTTATATATACTGTTTTATATAAATATATATATCTATCTATATATATATCTTATAATATATATATATATATATATATAAAAAAAATTATATATATATCTATATATAATATATATTCTAATATATATATATCTTATATATT
The DNA here is from genome assembly GCA_029216955.1 of Iris pallida. Classification (NCBI taxonomy): domain Eukaryota; kingdom Viridiplantae; phylum Streptophyta; class Magnoliopsida; order Asparagales; family Iridaceae; genus Iris; species Iris pallida. Next base: position 3,309,703 of record JANAVB010033011.1, on the reverse strand, counting down.
ATATATCGGCCCAAACCCATTGGGCCCAAACCCGAAAACCATATGAATAATAAACCCATTAAATTAAAACTCGTTACTGTGCGGGTTTAAACCCATTAACACAGTCCAAATCCGATAACCCAATTATTTAAAATTCGTGTCCTGACAGTTTAGGACACGGGCACACGAATCTTATGTCCATGTTTAGCACGACATGCACGACACGTAAATGCCGTGTCCATGCCCATCACTAGACTCCCCAGCACTGGGCAAGTCCACACACGTGTACACGAGACACGACTCGACGCGTGGGAGAGATGACACGTACATGTCCGTCGAGCAGTTACTTTCGGGGCGTTGTACGACGGAGGAGGCGTCGGGGTGGTCGGGAAAAAAATGGCCCGGGTCGACTCGTTAAGGCGCGTCGCTGGTGGTGGTTGGAGGGTGGCGTGGCCTGTAGGGGTGGCGCTCCTAGATCTAGGGTTCCGGCAAGTTCGTCGGGGAAGAATAGGTAGGGCGGTGGCTAGGGTGGTCGGGGTGGTGTCTAGGGTTAGGGTTTAGGTCGGGGACTTTTATAGGCTGAAAGGCGGTGGAAATTAGGGTTTAGATTTGGGTTTTGGTCGGGTTTAGGGTTAGGGTTTAGCCGTAGGTCGGTGGGTTAGCCGAGACGAAGGCGGTGATCGTCGGCGTTTTTGCAAACCCCCCCCCCCCCCCCCCAATAATAGGTATTTACAAAAACACCCACCGCCATAGGTTTATGCAAAAACTAATTTGCATAAAGCCCCCTCGCTATGTTCTGTGCAATTTAAAATTTGCACAGAGAAATCGATTATTACAAACTGCTATTAAACAATTTAATTAATTATAAAACGTATTTAAAACATTTAATAAATTACAAATCGATATTTTTAGCTTTAAAAATCATTTTAAAAATCATTTAAAAATTCTAGAAATTTTTTAATAATAATAATAATTCATTTTAAAGATATAAATGCTCTTTAAAATTAAAAATAATATTTTAAAATCTAGGGGCTTACACAAGTTGCGACCTAAACCCTATAGAATGTTTAAATTTTATTAATTATATTATTAAAATTTATTGACTTGTAGAAGACCCGGTTGTAACCAACTAGTCCGGACTGAACCCGAGCTAAGTAGAAGCCCATGCAGTGATGTAGTGTGTGCAATGATGTCCATGTAGATACATATTTCATAATTATTTTAATCGTTCAAATAAGTTATTTTTGTTATAAAGAATTATATATAGTATATGTTATTCACTATGCATTTGATAAATTAATATTTGGTATTAGAATAAATGTATATTTTCTGCGGACAAATAGGGTTAACAAGCACGGGATTAATATTTGCACATGAGTAATTTGAATGAAAAATATTTTTGATTGCAATATTACTATAAGTTAGAAAATATGTTAATATATAATTTTGTGGTAAAATATATATATAATAGGTACCTATATATATTTAATGGTCCAATAATATTTATGAGTATTGTATATATCCATTGTAGATGAATATATTTAATGGTCCCATAGATAATATATGTATATATTTGTATGAGTTAAATAAGTAAATGAAATAGTAGCTAAACAAAGCCCAGGCCCAACTCCCAGCTCAACTCGATCACCCCCTCTCTAATAAAAACCCCATAACTCAGCCCCACAGCAGGCCGAGCAACCCAGCTCATCTTCATAGGCCGACCCCTGCGTACACAACAGTGCTACATGTATATTTGTATATATAGAGAACCCGAGGGATAGAACGAGAGGTTCCTCGACAAAAACCAAACCCTAATCGACCATAAGCGTTCACCACCCCAGCCCCGACACCGACGCGCACCCTGGGCTGCCGCGTACGACCGGCGGGCCATTGGAGCCGACCACGGTGCGACAAAATAGAGTACTGCACAGCAGCAATGGCGGGTGGAGGGAGGAACTTCGTCAATTTCTCCCTCGACGACCGATCCCTTCGCGAACCGTTTGTTAAGGTACGACCACAAACTAACCATCTTTAGACTCCTTTAATTAGTTCGAATCTAGATGGCCGAGGTTGTCCAGAAAATCGAGTTGTAGTTGACGAAAAACCCGCTTGTAAACAGGGTAAAACCCAGTCCCAACACCCAAGTTGGAAGGCCAATTAATGACAAACCATAAACAGCCTATGAAATCTATCTAAAAAGTATTTTAGTCAACCTAAACATCGAAACCCTTTTTGTAGTTTTATGTTTCATCGAATATATGTTGAGAAATTCGTCTTCCAAAATAGAGAAAAACCACGTTCAAAACAGTTTTAACTTTGGAAAAACCCTTCGATACGACGTGCGTTCCGCCAATCCGGGTGACGTAGTCGCGAACCGAAAGCATCAAAAGGTGCGTATCGGCTTCGGGACGTGTGGGCTTTAACGGAATTCAAATTGGTCGCGTGTGCGCGACGAATTTGATGCGTATCCGTCAAAATTCACCGTATCGACCTATCTGTAAAATTTTTAATTACTTTGTGCACGTTCGTCAGATCGAGACAAACTTCTGCCAACAGAACCGTATCATTTTTCTGGTCTAGTATGCCAAGTTTGGTCCAATTAAGACAGTTGATCGATTGCCGTTTCGCAGGCCCCACATCCGATTCAACGGGCGATTTTGTGCACGGTCCCGAAATCCAAAATTAGACATACCGTTGGGTTCGTATCATCAAAAAGAATCCGTATATATATAGTTTGATGACTTTAGACTTGGCACGCTTTTCGGTGCAAAGCGGATCCAACGGCGGACACCATTTTTGCTCGAAATTACGTTTTCTCCTGTATCCAGAATTGGACTTAAGGACAGGCAATCTTAGCTATTTTAACTATTATGAGAATGTGACAATGTCTGTTTCAGCTTTCGGAGACATTATTGATGTGGATTTATGGCTTATTAGTTGATGACATTTTGTGGATTTACGTGCAACCACCAGGCAAGATACCTTGCCTCCCTCTACAGTTTAATTTCATGTTTATAGTTTTCATGTTATTAGTGTATTATCATAGATACTATTTGTTATAGATTTTACATAATTCATTAGCTTTCTTGTCTACTTGCTTTATCTAGTTTCTGCATACCGTGTTCGCCAGTTTATGGTCATGCTTGACTTGACAGTGTAGTTATACTGGACTTGACTGTATCTTGACTGAGTCATACCTTGTCTCACTAGTATCTTGTTTGAGTCGTGTCATAGAACGAGTACGTGTAATTGAATTTCTAAATCCTTGTTATTGTTTCCTTGGCACCAGAGAGTCCACTCGGGACGAGGTTGTTTGCATTGATCTGCTTACATCCGTGAGTCCACACTCGGGACGAAGATGTCGATTATTTGTACCAGAGATCCACACTCGAGACAAGGGTGTTGACTTGACTTGCACCAGAGAGTCCACTCGGGACGAGGGTGTTTACATCAGAAAGTCCACACTCGGGACGAGGATATCGATTACGTGCACCAGAGAGTCCACACTCGGGACGAGGGTGCCTTGTCGTGAACTAACCAGAGAGTCCACATTCGGACGAGGGTTAGTACTAACCAGAGAATCCACACACGAGACGATGGTTAGTGATTAGTTCAAACCTGCGAGTCCACTCGGGGCGAGGGTTTGGTATTCTATTGATATCGTGTTCGTTTGTTCATCCAGCAGTTCAGTTACGTGTAGTTGTTCTAGTATTCGTGTTCAAGGTCACCTGTCAGTAGCCACTTGTCGTTAGTCACTTGTTAGCAGTTTGGTCGTAGTCTCTTGTCATGTTAAGTGTCGTTCCTTGTTATATCATGTTTATATATTATCATGCATGATTAAACTGCTAGATAGACATGTTTATATGTATCTTGCTATGTTCTCTGAGGACTAATGATCTCTTCAGGTTTAGCGATTGCATAAAGTTAGTGGCAGAGCGGGATGTAGATGATTGATGTATGATACAGGTATTAGTCAGTAATTTTACTGTTATCCTTTCGTGCTTTACATTCCTTATCATGAGTTATTCTGCTTATTGATTCAGTTTAGAGACTCTTGTTGTTTTCCTTAGAGTCTCATCGGACATATATGCTAGTGGGCTGTAGACTATGACACATAGTGTTCATTCATGTTTCGTACACTTATTGTGGATTTGAGATATAGATTTATTTTGCTATGATTTGGCAGCATACCATAGCCTTGACAGCGTTTACGTATTCGAGAGGAGCTGGAGTTCGCTCGATACGTAGCTGGCTTGCTCACGTGCTTGCATCCGAAAAGCGGGTGCGGGTCATAACAAGTTATCCTGATTTTCTGAATTCTCAGATTCATCATGACCACGAAAAGCCAAACCTTGACTCAAAAGAAACCTAATGCAATCAATAGAGGCAGTCAACCGAATGCGATAATCTGCTTGAATTTGTTGGGATTGATTAGACAAGCAAACTTCTATGTGTTGTCGTTGAAGTAATAGATCACTGCAAGCCCTTGAACATTAATTATGAGTACTATTATGGGCTCCAACATGAATACTGAACCGGCTCTTCTTCTTCCAATTTCTAAATCCCTCTCCAACAAATACATCACCACCACTTGGTGTCCGTAGTTGGGCTTGAATAGATAACAAACCAAACAATAGGCATCATCTTTTGATATGCTATACTCCAACCAATCATATTCTCCAAACCAAGTACCAACAAAACTGTGATTGACTCCAGAAAATATTGTTCCCGGTAAATGATGATTTCTGGGTTGACATGGTCCTTTTTGTAGATACCACCGTCGGACATTCTCCCTGTCATTAATGTCATACTCATGGATATTCTTTCTTAATCCAGGATCGACAGGGAGCTCATTCAAGTCTATAATACGAGTGGCCAAAGGGAGAACGGATTAGGAGTGGAGTGATGAACGTCTTGTTGATTTCTAGAAGACGTACTCATATTTGCAGACTTTGGCGTTGACACCTTAGAAAAAAATTTGCATCCTGATCCTGGAGTAAATAAAAGAGAAGCCAGCTGAAAATCAATAACCTAATTTCTAAATGAACTAACCTAATTCCTAATTCTGGTAAAATACGTAGGATTTAAGCACTTTGAGCACTGATTTTTGCCCTAATTTTTTAGCACTGATTTTTGCCCTAATTTTTGCTAAAACTTACCCTTATCTTTGCCCTAAAAAATGTGGTTTCTTAAAATCACTTATTTTTTACGCTGATTTTTGCCCTAAAATCTTTTTAAAAATGTGATTTCTTACCCTAATTTTTGCTAAAACTTAAAAATACTTAGTTTAGGGATTTTAGTTTGAGAGAGAAAGATAGTAAGAGAGAGAGAGAGGGGAGAGTAGATGTACCTCTTCTTCTTCTTCTTCTTCTTAATGGCTGCTTCTTCTTGTTTTTCGTCTTCTTCTTCTTTTTTTCTCTCTACTCTTCTTCAGTTCTTTTTTCTTCTTAGTGCTTCGACCTCTTCTTCTTTTCTTCTTCTTACTTTTTTTACGGCTGCGGGAGTCTGTACCGCTGGAAGTAAAAAAAATTCAAGAAGTCAGTGGGGTCACGTGACCCCACTTGACCCTGGGTGGGTCCCCCCTGGTTCATAAGGATTGGAGGAAGAGTTTTACTTCTGAATTAAGGGTAACTAATAAGAAAATTAATACCACTAAGTTTGAGGTAGAGAAGTTTAACATAAATAAATAAATAAATGTGGCATAGAAGAGTTAATGTGATCCTTGTAAAAGAAGGATTACACAAGGTCATTTCTTGTAACGAAAACGAATTAATGACTATGCATGGAACAACATAGATCATAATGTACTGTATACGTCAGAGCTTTGTTTGTCAGACAAGGTGATGTACAACGTCATGACAAAACTTCTAGGTCAATATTATGGTTAAATCTAGAGAGCTTATATAATGACTGGATTTATCTTATGTGGACGGTTATTACAGGCGATACATAGGACAAAATAATGACTGGGAATTTTGGTATTTAAAAGATGTTTGGATCTTGGCTTATATAATGACTGGATTTATCTTAAATCTAGAGAGCTTATATTATGACTGGGTATTTTGGTATTTAAAAGATGTTTGATCTTGGTTTATTGTTTCAAAAGTAAGAAGATAGATCGGGCTAGTTGCAAGAACATGTGGACGCAGATTATGTTGGTCATCACTTAGATAAGAGAAGATCAAGTACATGTTATATGTATACACACATACATGTTCTCGAGTCAGTTAGCGGTCGATCTTTCAGAATATTACAACGCTACCAACTACAAAGTCAGAATATATGGCAATAATAGAAGTATAGAAGAAAACCATGTGGTTAAAAGGTTTGCTTGTGAGTTCGAATTTGAGATGGTGCACGTTTCATTATTTTTGTTATAGTCAAAAGCGTAATTCATCTCGTGAAGAATTATGTATATCATTATAGGACAAAATACATTGATACTGTATCATAAAATAAGGGAGTGGCACAATAAGGAGATTAATCTTATAAGACCAATGTTAAGGTGAATCCGACTGATATGCTAATTGTGAAACCCAGTTTTTGATTTATAATTTATTATTACTATAATATTATTGCTATTATTATTATTATATTGTGGGTTCAAAATTAATTTCAAAATAATAATTTAGATTTTTGGTTGCTGACCTGACCCAGACTGGACCAGCTCGAACCCGACTTCCCAAAACCCAATCCCCATCGGAACCCATTCTCTCTTATTTGAAATCCTGATTACTATATTAATCATTTATAAAAAAGAAAGAAATATAACCTATGGCCTGGTCTCCCACGACCAGGCCTTCTCCCCTATTCTCCAGCATTTTTCCTCTCTCACCACACGTACAAACACGCTCCCCACTTCTCCTTTATAACACACTCACCCCCATCCGAAACCCCGCGGCTCCGCACCCCGGTCGCGCGCCTCCCCCGGCTTCCCCGGGCCCCCCTGCCGGACCAGCGCCCGCGAGCCCTGGGCCGTCCGCCTCCGACGACCCTCCGACACCGCGCTCCGAGTTTCCTCGGCCGCCCCTCTTCCCGATCGGCGCGCCCCGCGGCCACCCCCTATCGGCCCCGTACTCCAGCAACCGATCCCCTCCGCCTGCAAGGACCTCCCCAGCCCGGCCCCCTCTTCTGGACCACCGCCCCACCGGCACCCTTCTGCCGGCCTCGCACCGCTCCGACGGTTTCCGTGAGCCTCCGTGCCCCCGCTATTCCGAACACGCTGTCCAGCGCTGTGGGCTTTCCCGACCTGCTGCCCGCGATTATTTTCTATATTTTCATCTGAGCTCTAGCCGAGCAACCCAAGGTATAACTCCTCTGTCCCTCCCATTTCGCTAGTCAATGATGAGATTGGTCCCCGATTCCCTCCCGGAATTCGGTTTTAGAGCGACGTCGTAAGTTTGGATTTTCGGAGATGTTCTGTGATGTTTTGTGTTTATTTCGGATTTTTCCGAAATATGTTTTCTGGATTTTGGGCGCTGTGGTTTCTGAATTCATTTCGGGAATTCCCGAACTATATTTCGGGTTTCCGATTATGCTTCGAGATTATTCTGTGAATTTATTTTGGTGTAAAATGGTTTGGAAGTTATTTCTGGGTGTTCCCTGGTTTGGGACTTTATTATGGGCGTTATGGTGCATTTTCCCAGTTTTGGGTTGTCCCGAAAATAGAGGAAATGCTGCCCAAATTTTTATAAAATTTTTAGAAATTAATTTCAAATCGGTTTTCGGAAAATATATTATTTATTTGGATTTTGGGCGACGACCATACCGGTCCGTGGGCCCTAGCGAAATGCAAACGAAACGGTTTTACCCGGACGTTGAGGCATTAGCTAATAGTGACGATTGGACCAAGTCTGAGACTCCTAGGATTTATTTTTTTATTTTTAATTTTTTTCGATATTTAAAATACAGGATATTAGTCAGAGCTAACTAATTTTCTCTTATTTTAATTTATGTAAAGTTTGTAAGGGCATAAGCCGAGATTCCTATTCTGTCAGCTGTGCCCCTGTATTGCGTAGTCTAGGTTTTTCATTTATTTTTTGGGTTAATTTTCCTTTAATTTTGGATGGTTTTATCATTTATATTAGGCGCTTCGTAACAAAATGACTGATAAATATTTTGTATAAATTAATAAGGATTTCTCACGATAAAATAACTTGAATAAAATATTTATAATTAACAAAACCTACGTTTTATCATTGAAAGAAAATGTAGTTATATATATAATATTAAAAATATAAAGTTTTGCGAATTAACCGGTAACGACGATTTTTCCAAGTAAAACCAGAAACTGGCTATCCAACTAAATGAGAACCAACGTAGTACGCATCGTAAACCGTTAGCAGTAGATTAAGTATAAAAACTTAAAATCTGACTAGGACCTGCTACTAGAGATTGCAACTAGCACACCAGCTTGGTTTTACAAATGGTTCTAAGTCAAGTTCTCCAACTGTAGGATCTCGAGACAACCTAGCATCTTCCAGGAACCAACACCGTTTTCAGTCGTAAACAAAGACAAGTAATTTTGTGTTAGTTTATAATTATTTAATAATTTTTTATGCAAGTTTAAACCACGATGCAACACGGAACTCTCTCTGAGAGTTGACTGACTGACTGTTGGGTACTGGAGGTAGTGTAATGAGTATGACCACATCCAAAGTAGTATAATGACTGTATTAGCTTACCCCTCATACACACGGGGATAAGCCATATCGTATCAATAGGATACAACTGTACAACCCAAGCCGGTCATATTCATTGCCTATTCACATCACAATATTTTAACTGCTGGAGAACTATTTATTTCAAATTGTTTAAAAGTGCATGATTCTATTATTATTTTAATTGTTAGATTATCATGAATTATACTTTGCTCCCTCCTGACTGGAGATAACATTTTTAGGAGATTTTGAGGATGCTGAGCTGTTATACAACCGCTATTATGACCCAGTTTTGTATCCTGTGGTATTTCCAGAGTCCCCATTGGAGGACGCAGGACCTGAGGCCGACGAACCGAACGTATAGCTAGATTTTTCCAGTTTCCAGTTTGTTGTTTTGAAATTTTGTTATTTGATTTATGCACTTAATTCAGTTCTTTTACTTTCTAGTTGTATTTATTTAAAAGTTGAATAAAGTTTTAAATTCCCGAATATTGAGTTGTGACAAATATTTAGATGTTGTTGTGATTACCTGTAATAGTGGATACAGCTTACTGCCGCCGTCTCAACAACGGTGCAGGTTGGGCATGATCCGGTTTGACCCAATTATTTGGGAACGGGTCGTGAATATTTTTAGTGGTGGCCCATGCAGGTCCAACAACTTAGAAAAACTGTTAGCCCACTTCCCATTTTTTAATTTTTTTAATTTTAATTGTTTATGATTAATTTTAAGGCCATTGTGAGTCATGCCAAAGCTTGTAGGTGGGCTATGACCATATTAGGGTCATATGACCTCTAGATAGCTTATATATGTATTATTTAGCTATTTTATTTTTCTACAATTTTGGATATTTGTAGGTATTTAATATTTAGGTTTATTATTTTTTAGGACTTTCAGGATTTACTGTAAGGTCATACGGGGGTATTTGGGACCAAATATTTATTGGGCTCTAAATGACTAAAAATATTTTCTAGAATATTTTAGAATTTTTTGGATTTTTAGAATTTATGGGAATTTTTATATAATTAAAACCTATAAAAATAATATTTATAGGCTTGGAAATTTACTGTGAGGTCACATGATGATATTTGGGTTAAAAATATTTATTTAGATTCTAGACACTTAGAAATATTTTCTAGAATTTCTAGAATTTTCTGGATTTTTCTGCAATTTATTTTGATTTATTTGGACATAAAATAATTTTTAAATGATTTTGAATTAAATAAATAATTACCCAATAATCCACCCGGGGGGGCCCACTGTCGGTGCTGCGACAGTAACCGCCTCTCTCTCCTATATATGCATTGTATAATCACAAACCCTAATTAATTTAGCCTCCTCCTTTGGAGTTTGATCCTGGTGATTCGACTTCCCGAGGCGATTGCCGTCAACTCGGACCTCATTTTCGCGTGTCGTTTTTTTGTTGGAAATGTATTGAGGTATAGTTTCTGAATATCTAATTTTTTGTAATTTCTGAACCTAAATTTCTGGAAAATTCGTAGAGTGTCGATTGTCCGAAACTTGACACGTTTGGTGTTTTCGAGATTCGGGAGAGAACCAGAAATCGAAATCACAAACAGTTTGAAGTTTAGAAAGCTAAACAGAGCGCTACGACATATATTTTTCCCAGAAATTATTCGTTAATTTAGTATTTTAGTTTTTCTGTTGAACTCAGAATGATCGGTTGATCCCGTTTTGGTCACGATAGCCATAACTGCGAATCTTTTGACCAAAGCGTGATTTTGCGGCACGGTCGATTGCAGCGCATCGTGGCACTGAAATCTACCAAGGTGCACTTTCAAAATCTAGAGTTCATAGCATTTGACTAAAAATTCAATGGCACGTCTCGATTTACGGTCATGGTTTCCAAAATTGATAAACAGGCTTTTGATGGCCAAACTTGCATGTTTAGATATATTCAGATTATTATTAGGTTAAATTAGGTTTTTAAGTGAATTATTACAGAATTAATTATTATTAGATTAGTAACCCAACTAGCCACTATTTAGAACTAGAACATTAGAATTGATTTGTGGTTTCGTGCACGGTTCGTGGTGCGATATGTGTTATAGGTGACAGCTTCTAGATCAGCACCCCTCCTCTACTTGTGGCCAGATTATGCAAGGATTCAGGCAAGTGCACTTTCTGATTGCTTTCCGATTCATAGTAGTCATTTCATTCATGTCTATACATATATCTTGCTGCTTGTGACACGCCCGTCACATGGAGTAGTCGGGAAGGGGGAATATCTTAGTAGACATGTGGACTACCCAGAAATATCCCCGTGTCTTTCGTGAATGATAGCAGCTGCACACGACACGTGCAGGGTGCGGATTTACCTCCTAGCCGTTCACATGTCGAAAAGGATATTTCAAACCACCTAGATAGATGTTTTATTAGTTTTTCCTTGTTTACTCTATCATGCTATGTCATCAGTTATCTTCCAGATTTCATATCTCATATGTTATTTTCATCTCTTGTTAATTCTATTGTGTTTTCGTATTGTCGTCGGTTTATGTATTGTTCATTCCTGACTGGAAACCAACATTTTTCAGGTTTAGCCGCGATCACTTTTAGCATTGGGAAGGCTTGGGTATGCTGAGGTCAACCTAGAAATAGATAGCAGTTGTATCAATTCCAGTAAATGTAAAATCTTATACTTTCTTTAATTATAAATCTTGTAAATGTTGTAATAAACTTAGAAATGTGAATGAGCAGCAAATATTATATTTTGTGATTTTTGAGCACTATTTCTTGCGGGCTTGACAGCGTTCTACCGTCGACTCTGCGGCGTAGGCTGGCTTGGACACGTCTCGTATCCAAAAAAGGGGTGCGGGTCGTGACAAAGACATACCTAGAATAATTAGAATACTAGAACATTGATTTGTCAACATAGGTCCGAATTATATACATAAATATTTTGTTTGATTATAGACTGGTAGGATGCCTTGCTTATGTTTGCATCCTAAACTTTCCAGAATATGACTAAGAAAAAGACCCCTGCTGGCGATGAGGTGTCATCACCCGAACACGCCCCATCTCCCAGAACGTCCAGACCCTTCACCGTTGCAGCTGACCGACCGTCCCCATCAATCTCCAGCACTCCGTGGCATTTACGCTACATCTCAGCGGCAAACCTACACCTCCCGACTGAGCCGCAGTCCCCTGCGGTAGTGCCCGCACCAGCTGCCCCTCCAGTGCCGTGGATCCACCGATCTAGTGGACATGCTATAGGGAGTGCTTGAAGCACAGAGAGCCCAAGCAGAAGCTCATCGAGAACAAACTACAGCCCAAGCTGAAGCCCATCGCGAGCAGACCGCGATATGAGAGAAGGCATAGAAAATGCCCCAATGTGGCTATGGCTGCCTCGAGGAGAGCAACAACTTCATTGGAGCCACGACCTGCCAAGGTAAACATAATTCAGGAGTTAAGTTTATATCATTAAGGTCATTCTTTGATTATAGGCGTATTATTACATGAAGGTCGGAGATATAGAGAGTTTCAAGAAGCAGGGCCCTCGGCCTTTCAAAGGGACTGAGGGTATCATCTACGTCGATGAATGGCTAGACAGCATGGAGCGTCTCTTGAGCGTCGCTCGACTCCCAGAGGACCTCAAGACTGAAGCAGTAGGACTCCAGCTGCAAGATGTGGCAAGCACCTGGTATCGAAATGAACCCCGACTCCAGGACAAGCAGCTTGATTGGGACACCTTCAAGAGGCTGTTCCGCAGGAAGTTCTTTCCAATATCAGAGATGCGGGAGATGGAAAGACAGTTCCAGGACCTGAAATAAAGGAACATGACGGTTGGAGAGTATACGGCAGAGTTCGGCCGACTTAGCCGCTTTGCCCAGAACTTGGTTGCTGACCCCAAGGATCGTGCTGAAAGATTCAGGTATGGACTAAGGGAAGAGATTCACACCCCTGTGATCGCAGGTGGCGCCAAGACATGAGAATATTCTAACACGAGCTCAGGACGTGGAGAAGAGCCAGCTTTTTCGTCCAAAGAGGGAGTATCCTGGAACTAGCACCTTCCAAGGTAACCAGAAGAGGCCCAACAACAACAACAACAGGCCTTTGCATCATCAGCAGAAGCACCATCAGGCAAGGACCAATGACAGAGCGCCTCAGAGGCAGATTCCTGTCTGTGATTTTTGCAAGAGGCCAGGACATCAGTCGAATATATACAGGAAGAGGCTAGGACACTGCCTAGTCTGTGGGTCGGCCACCCACCAAGTGAAGGACTGCCCCTCTTCAGTCCACCGGACCGGAGCAACTCAGCAAAGATCTCCCCTACCCACTCAGCAACAACGGTTCGGACAACACCAGCAGAAGACCGGGCGAGCTTTTGCCCTAGCAGCAGAAGAGCAAAAACCAGAGCAGGAACCCCACCGCTGATGTCATCACAGGTTCCATTTATGTATTTTCACATCCTGTTCTAGCATTATTTGATTCGGGTGCATCATACGGTTTTATATCATCAAAGTTTATTTCTGTACACCACCTAGATACGGGACTTAGCAAGGTGATTAGTAGAGTTATGACCGGTGGTGGACCCATACCCATCACTGAGGCTTGTAACTGTCCCATAACTATCTCAGACCATAAATTCTTAACACCCTTACTTGTGATGCCCTTGCCCAACTATGATGTAGTCCTAGGGATGGACTGGTTAAGTGAGTAGCATGCGCTGATAGATTATCATAGAGGATGTGTAATCTTCAGCCCACCAGGAGAACCGGAGTTTGAAATCTTTCGGGCTCCGGAAGACATAAAGAGTGTTACCTACTCCTCTATCACCGAAGAACCCGGGCCTCCTTACCCTATTATAGCAGAATTCATGGACGTCTTTCCAGATAGTCTTCCAGGATTGTCGCCAGATCGAGGTGTGGAATTCACCATCGACCTAGTACCCGGCTCTTCCCCTATTTCTCGGGGATGCTACAGAGTCAACCCCAAGGAGGCAAAGGAGATGAAGGACCAGATTGATGAACTGAAGGCACAAGGATTTATCAGAGACGGGACTTCACCCTGGGGAGCACCAGTTTTGTTCGTGCCCAAGAAGGATGGAACCGTGCGGATGTGCATTGATTACCGGGCGCTGAACAACATCACCATCAAGAACAAGTACCCTCTGCCCCGGATCGATGACCTGTTTGATCAACTGAGTGGAGCCAAGGTATTTTTGAAGATAGATCTCAGATCAGGCTACCATCAAATCAAGGTCAGGAAGGAGGATATCCCGAAAACGACATTCAACACCAAATATGGGTAATTTGAATTCTTGGTCATGCCGTTTGGACTGACGAATGCTCCTACGGTATTTATGAACCTTATGAACAAGGTCTTCCATGAATACCTGGATCAGTTTGTTGTTGTCTTCATCGACGACATATTGATCTACTCTAAGACTGAAGAAGAGCATGAAGAGCACCTGAGGAAAGTTCTGAGCACCTTGAGGAAGGAGAAGCTCTATGGTAAGTTATCTAAATGCGAATTCTTTTTAGACAAAGTAGAATTTCTGGGCCATGTTGTCACAGGAAAAGGAATTTCGGTGGATCCAAAGAAGATAGCTGCTATTGAGAAGTGGACTGCACCAAGTTCGGTTACAGAAATCAGAAGCTTTTTGGGTTTGGCTGGCTACTACCAGAAGTTTGTGAAGGATTTCGACATCAACCTGCAGTATCATCCAGGTAAGGCTAATGTTGTTGCAGATGTACTTAGTCGATACCCGATAGCAATGTTCTTGACCAAGGAGCGGCATTTGCTGGAGGACATGGAAAAGCTTGGACTGGAAATTGTACTGCCTGAAGAAAAATGAAGAAACTGGGAAGAGAAGCCATTGTACCAGGAGCTAATTCAACAATGATGCAGTTGCAAGTGCGTTCAAGTCTAATGGACAGAGTCAAGGAGGCACAATTCCAAGACGAGACGCTTTGCAAACTCAGAGATCAAGTGCTGGCAGGAACACTTGAAGGATTCTCAATCGCCAGTGATGGAGCCCTGAAGAATGGTACGAGGCTTTGTGTACCAACTGGCGAACTGAGGAACGAGCTGATGCAAGAAGCACACTAGTCGCAGCATTCCATACATCCTGGAGCCAACAAAATGTATCGGAATATGCGAACTATAGTGTGGTGGTACGGAATGAAGAATGATGTATCCAGGTATATGGCTAGATGTTTAATTTGTCAACAAGTAAAAGCTAGCAGACAGAGACCAGCAGGACTATTGTAGCCACTTGACATCCCGGAGTGGAAATAGGAGCACATAACAATGGATTTTGTGTCGGGACTGCCTCGATCCCAAGGAGGAAATGATGCCATTTGGGTAATCGTGGACCGACTGACGAAGTCAGCTCACTTTATCCCCTTCAAGGTTGGTCTATCCACCGAGAAGTTGGCAGCACTGTACATGCGGCATATCTACCGGATTTATGGAGTTTTGGTAAGTATTGTGTCTGACAGAGATACTAGATTTACCTCTCACTTTTGGAAGAGTTGCATGACAGTTTGGGAACACAACTGAAGTTCAGCACCGCCTACCATCGCCAGACTGACGGACAATCGGAGAGAACAATCCAGACGCTAGAAGACATGCTGAGATCCTGCGTCTTAGAATTTGGAGGGTCTTAGGAAGACCATTTGCACTTGGTAGAGTTCTCCTACAACAACAGCTACCAAGCTAGCATCGGTATGACACCGTTCGAGGCACTCTATGGACGTCGTTGCCGCACTCCACTTGCTTGGGACGACGTCGGAGAACGAGTATTGCTTGGACCTGATATGGTGACCGATACAGAAGAGAAGGTAAGAATGATCAGAGACAAGCTCAAGATTGTCCAGGACAGATAGAAGCATTGGGCTGATAGCAGCCGACGGCCTTTGGAGTTTGAAGAAGGTGACAGTGTGTTTGTGAAGATCTCTCCTACCAGAGGAACCATCCATTTCGGCAGAGCAGGAAAGCTAAGCCCCAGGTATATTGGTCCTTTTGAAATACTTAACAGGATTGGAGAAGTGGCTTATCGGGTGGCTCTACCCCCAAGTCTCGAAGGCGTCCACAACGTCTTCCATGTTTCGCAACTGAGACGCTATATCCCAGACCCGAGCCACATCTTGGACCATTTTGAGCTGGAAATTGGACCCATCCTTACAATGCCAGAGAAGCCAGTAGCAATATTGGACAGAGGAGTGAAGAGAACCAGGAACTCTGTGACGCCGATAGTCAGAGTCATGTGGCGGCACAACTCACCAGGCGAGTCGACCTGGGAGCGAGAAGATCAGATGCGGGAATAGTATCCGTACCTGTTTGAGACTTGAGGTAATCCGAAACCCTGCCTTTAATTTCGAGGACAAAATTTTCTAAGGAGGGAAGATTGTGAAACCCAGTTTTTGATTTGTAATTTATTATTATTATTATTATATTATTGCTATTATTATTATTATATTGTGGGTTCAAAATTAATTTCAAAATAATAATTTGGATTTTTGGTTGCTGACCTGACCCGAGCCTGGACCAGTTCGAACCCGACTTCCCGAAACCCAATCCCGATCGGAACCCAATCTCTCTTATTTTGAAATCCAGATTACTATACTAATCATTTATAAAAAAAATAAAAAAATATAACCTATGGCCTGGTCTCCCCACGACCAGGCCTTCTCCCCTATTCTCCAGCACATTTTTCCCTCTCCACCATACGTACAAACACACTCCCCCACTTCTCCTTTATAACACACTCACCCCCATCCGAAATCCCGCGGCTCCGCACCCCGGCCGCGCGCCTCCCCCGGCTTCCTCGGACCCCCTGTCGGACCCGCGCCCGCGCGCCCTGGGCCGTCCGCCTCCGGCGAGCCTCCGACACCGCGCTCCCGAGTTTCCTCGGCCGTCCCTCTTCCCGATCGGCGCGCCCCGCGGCCACCCCCTCTCGGCCCCGCACTCCAGCAACCCGATCCCCTCCGCCTGCGCGGACCTCCCCGCGCCCGGCCCCCTCTTCTGGACCAGCGCCCCTCCGGCACCCTTCTGCCGACCTCGCACCGCTCCGGCGTGGTTTCCGTGAGCCTCCCGTGCCCCCGCTGTTCCGAACAGCGCTGTCCAGCGCTTGTCCCGGGCTTTCCCGACCTGCTGCCCGCGATTATTTTCTATATTTTCATCTGAGAGCTCTAGCCGAGCAACCCAAGGTATAACTCCTCTGTCCTGTCCAATTTCGGTAGTCAATGATGAGATTGGTCCCCGATTCCCTCACGGGAATTCGATTTTAGAGCGACGTCGTAACTTCGGATTTTTCGGAGATGTTCTGTGATGTTTTGTGTTTATTTCGAATTTTTTCGAAATATGTTTTCTGGATTTTGGGCGCTGTGGTCCCGAACTATATTTTGGATTTTCGATTAAGCTTCGAAAATTATTCTGTGAATTTAATTTTGGTGTAAAATGGTTTGGAAGTTGTTTCTGGGTGTTCCTTGGTTTGGGACTTTTATTATGGGCGTTATGGTGCATTTTCCCAGTTTTAGGTTGTCCCGAAAATAGAGGAAATGCTGCCCAAATTTTTATAAAAATTTTAGAAATGAATTTCAAATCGGTTTTCGGAAAATATATTATTTATTTGGATTTTGGGCGACGACCATACCGGTCCGTGGGCCCTAGCGAAATGCAAACGAAACCGGTTTTACCCGGACAATGAGGCATTAGCTAATAGTGACGATTGGACCAAGTCTGAGACTCCTAGGATTTTATTTATTTTATTTTTAATTTCGTTTTCGATATTCAAAATACAGGATATTAGTCAGAGCTAACTAATTTTCTCTTATTTTAATTTATGTAAAGTTTGTAAGGGCATAAGCCCAGATTCCTATTCTGTCAGTTGTGCCCCTGTATTCATTGTCTAGGTTTTTTTTATTTATTTTCTGGGTTGATTTTCCTTTAATTTTTTGGATGGTTTTATCATTTATATTATTAGGCGCTTCGTAACAAAATGACTGATAAATATTTTGTATAAATTAATAAGGATTTCTCACTATAAAATAACTTGAATAAAATGTTTATAATTAACAAAACCTACGTTTTATCATTGAAAGAAAATGTAGTTATATATATAATATTAAAAATACAAAGTTTTGCGAATTAACCGGTAACGACGATTTTTCCAAGTAAAACCAGAAACTGGCTATCCAACTAAATGAGAACCAACGTAGTATGCGTCGTAAACCGTTAGCAGTAGATTAAGTATACAAAGTTAAAATCTGACTAGGACCTGCTACTAAAGATTACAACTAGCACACCTAGCTTGGTTTCACAAATGGTTCTAAGTCAAGTTCTCCAACTGTAGGATCTCGGAGACGAACCTAGCATCTTCCCGGAACTAACACCGTTTCCAGTCGTAAACAAAGACAAGTACATTTTGTGTCAGTTTACAATTATTTAATAATCGTTTTATTGCAAGTTTAAACCACGATGCAACACGGAACTCTCTCTGAGAGCATTGACTGACTGACTGTTGGGTACTGGGAGAGTAGTGTAATGAGTATGACCACATCAAAAGTAGTATAATGACTGTATTAGCTTACCCTTCATACACACGGGGATAAGCCATATCGTATCAATAGGATACAACTGTACAACCCAAGCCGGTCATATTCATTGCCTATTCACATCATAATATTTTAACTGCTGGAGAACTGTTTATTTCAAATTGTTTAAAAGTGCATGATTCTATTATTATTTTAATTGTTAGATTATCATGAATTGTACTTTGCTCCCTCCTGACTGGAGATAACATTTTTAGGGAATTTTGAGGATGCTGAGCTGTTATACAACAACTATTATGACCCAGTTCTGTACCCTGTGGTATTGCCAGAGTCTCCATTGGAGGACGCAGGACCTGAGGCCGACGAGCCGAACGCATAGCTAGATTTTTTCAGTTTCCAGTTTGTTGTTTTGAAATTTTGTTATTTGATTTCTGCACTTAATTCAGTTCTTTTACTTTCCAGTTGTATTTATTTAAAAGTTGAATAAAGTTTTAAATTTCCGAATATTGAGTTGTGACAAATATTTAGATGTTGTTGTGATTACCTGCAATAGTGGATACAGCTTACTGCCGCCGTCTCAACAACGGTGCAGGCTGGGCATGATCCGGTTCGACCCAATTATTTGGGATCGAGTTGTGACACTAATGAAGGTGATTCCTGTAGAGAAGTTCAAGTCAATCTTGACTTCTATTCAGGTACTTAGATGTGAGAAAAGCTCAAGATCTTGGTAGAAGGGTCGTGACAGTTTCACAGTTTTGGACAAAAACTGTGTCAGCAGGCAAGGGGATAAAGGAAAAATTAAACATTAAAGGAGCATGGAGACAATTTGCAACAAAAAGTGGCTTATTGAACTCAATTATGGGTGGAGATTGTTGTTGTGTGGCCCGGTCCTCACAGCAACGGAGAGCAATTAACGGGTGTCATCCAGCAAAACGAGAAGCACGGGAGAAGTCAAAGACAGAGACACGGCTCTCTTTTTTGGAGCCAAAGGCGCCAAACAATCTAAACTAATATACTGGATTTTCTAGCAACTAGTGCGCACATATCGACATTACTGGTTTCCAAACCAGTATACCAGGTTCTCTAGCACGTATTGATTACTTTGTACTCGCTAGAACTGAAATTCTAGTTCCCAAAATGGAATTTTGATTCAGACAATCTCAGCATACGGGGCTAGTTTTGGTAAGGTTTACGCAGGGCCGACCCTAAGCTCATTGGGGCCCACGATGAACTTTCAAAATAAGGCTCTCATACATAATATAAAAAATATTTAAAAAAAGTTACAACTAAGAATTGAACTTAGGACCCTAGTATACAAGTCTAAAATACTAACTACTAGACCAGAATAACTTTATGTATAAAAAGTCCATGGTACATATGGTATATACTAGTTCTATTTGAGATATAAAATATTAACATATTTATTTTTAAACTATTTTTTTTTGGGCTTCTGATGATCCGTGGGCCATGGGTGGTCACCCTGGCCGCCCTGGGCCAGGGTCGGTCCTGGGTTTATGCAATTTTGCTTCAAAATTTTATAAAATTATAGAAGAGCCTATATTAGAAAAAAAAAAATTCTAATCTAAAATAGGTGTGCTTGAAGGCTATTGAAGAATAACCAAAGTTAAGGAAACAAGGAGAGGAAGAAGGTTGTAATATTGTTGGAGATCCCATAAAAAAAAAATTGTGTTAATTATTGTACGAAATCTTCTAAGATTTTTTTCCATATTCAATAAAAATATTATTCCAGTCCAAATCAGCTGAACCACATTTTGAGATTAGGTCATATGTTCATTATATTTGATTTTGCTATGATATCATAAGTTACTATTCCTAAATATAATAAATTAATATGCGGAGCATATTTAATTTGTATGCAAGTTGGAATACATCAAACATTTTTTTTTTTCTTCAAGTTCTTTGTGATGTGTTTTATTTTGTTTCAGAATTGGCAACCATAAGGTTGACCAGGCATTAAATTGAAGTTGATTTAATCCAGTCTTCATGTCATTCTCTTGCACGTGTTTGAAATTGGTTTAGAAAACTTTTGGAATATTTAGTTTTAGGATCTCACATATGGATATTAAAATTTGGGTTCAGAAATGGACTGATGTTAGAGTTTGATTTTTGAAATTACTGTTCACGTAGGTTAATGAACAATAATTTTAAAATTCAAATTTTAACATCGATCAATTTCGAAATCTAAATTCTAATATTTGAGACCCTAAAACTAAATAACCCTTAAAAATTTTTGCATCTATGGCATTTAGGATCAAAGATTAGTAAGCCAAGTTGAAGAGGAGAAGACTAACAAAATTGTATCATAATTGTCCACTTTTAGGTAATTATATATATATTAACATATGCTGAAAGTCCAAAAACTTTTTTTTTTGTTTTGTTTATGTAACTTGTTAATTCCACTTCCTTTGAGTAGGACGTGAAAGAGAAATAGATTCGCACTTTGACTTGTAATCTAACACAAATTAGTTTACAGTACTAATGTGAAGTCTGAAACAGTAGAGTTTCTTGTTGGATAGAAGATGTTAGACTTTGGTCATCTTCAACTCAATTTTTTTCATCTAATTCATGAGTTAAAATAGAATATTTTTATATATTATTCCATTCTCAAAATTTTACCAGTCCAATCCAACTATCCTCAAACAATAAAAAATTATTATTTATTTTTACATAAATTTATATATTTATAATTAATTTAATATAAACATATACACTATATTATTATACATTATTTAAAAAAATTTGTTGGTCTCTTTAACAATTTACATAATTTTTTAATACTAAAAACAAATAAATTCAATATTAAACTCTATTGAAATATGTAAACAAGAACTTTTTAATAGTATAATTATTATATTAATTATATTTATAAAGTAAAAAATACATGACAAAATGGTGTAAATAACGGATTTGCAAATTTGATAATGGACTCGCAAAATGGGTGTAAATAATGGATTCTCTATTCTTTCAAATTTTGAGGATCCTTCTCTTCGTTCTCAAAATTTTCCTCAATTAATTTGAGGATGGGTGGGAGAGAGAAAATTCACAAATAGGTGATTTGAAGATTTGGTTGGAGATGGCCATAGAGATGGTTGTTTTAGTCTCAAATGAGGATGGACATGAATCAACCTTGGATCCTAGAGTCGAGATGTGACACCAGGAGTAAGGGTTAGCATTATGCGGTCAAAAACTGTAAAATGAGTGCAGGCGAATTGATTTAGACTACGTGGTTCTGTTCTTGGGTTGACAAGTCTGTGATTTTGAATTTGTAAGATTATGGAGTTTTCAATTTTAGTTTACTATCTTGGGAATATGGTTTTGCTCAAGTCGAACAGACCACATAATATATTACAAATTATGTACATGTATATAAGCATCTATTTAAGCATAATACGACCGTAATCATAAATCTAGCATACACATCACATCCAACTCCTACAATTTTCATTCTTTTATCATGAAGACTTTCCTATCTCTAGTAGCACATCTTTTTTTTTTTTAAATTTTATACAATTTGTGGTTAAGATCGAATTAACTGAATTATTGGTACGATTAGTTTTTGATGTTATAGAGTTTGCTGAGTTTGCAGTTAACTATATATTTTGGAAAATTATGAGTAAGAAAAAACAATCTTAAAAACAATATTTGGTCAATCTAATTTTTGTACTTTGTGCCTAAGAACTTAATCCTTAGCACCAAAATAGAGGGAAAAAAAATACAACTCATATTTCTTTAGCCATTCCTCTTTGATTTCTTGGCCAGTAAAATTCCCTTTCAAAATATTTTTTCAAAGAAAAGTAATTGAGTTTCTCCAACCAGTTCCCATCATTTTGGCCTGGTCTACATTTAGGTCCTTTTCTGGTCACGCCTGATTGTAGTTTTAGGAAATTTTATTGCATGTTCTTCAAAGGTTCTAAGATTGTGATCCTCGGAAAAAATCATTTTTGGAAAATTTTCATCCTTTTTATCCAAATTTTGTGTTCAAGCCCACTTGTCAACAATTTGGGGTGTTAATAAATGCACCCTATTCTTATTCATTCTTTGTTGACTGATAAATTTTTCTTGTAAAAAAAATTATGTTCATCTTCTCTCTTTACCGCCTATATTCTTTAACAAAAATCCTGGAGGAAATCATGAGTTACTAATTTTTAAAACTAGTCTATCAAGAGGTGTTGGATTACATGCATCTCATTCATTATTTTTTTTAAGGACCTAAACAAAAAAAAGTTCAAGAACCTAACAGAAAATTGTGTCCACATGTCATCGTCATATTGGAAGTTTCTAGCTATTTGTGTTTGTGTAGTTGTTCTCATTTTTTAATTCCTTAAATCAATTAAATAATTTTATTATCATATTAGCTTACAATTTGAAAAAGAAAACAAATAAAAATAAAAAGTAGAACGCACAAAGAACGAAATGTGTTAAAGTTTACAATAAACGTCAGAACAAACTCAAATGAAAGCTCGAGTGAAGATGGAATGAAACATCTGCAAATGTGCAATCATACTATTTTCGTTCTCGAATCCACTCACAAAGTCGTCTCTCGATTTCGATACATAAAATCATAGCTCTAGTCATGGACAATGAATTTTCAGATCATGTTGAAGGTTAGATTTTTAATTTTTGTCTCTCACCATCTCAAATTTTACCTTAATTTTTTTTCTAATATAGATGTTTTTTTAAGATCTAGTTGTGAAAATAAACTTATAGTTTATTTTTTTTTCCAAAGAAAAAAAAAGTATATAAAGCTGATCAAAGCTCTAGAAAATAAGAAGGGAGGTACACAAAATAAAAACATGGTTACATCTGATAACACCTAATACTGTGTGGGTCACTTATTTTATTTTATTTCACATACTAAGAATCGGTCTTCTTGGCCTATCGCTACGATCAGTGGCAAAGCTAGAATTTTAATCTAGGAAGTGCGACACTTACTATTAAAAAAATAATAAATTATAATAAGTATGAAAAATAATGATGATCTGGTTGACAGTTTCAGAAGTGGACAAAATTTACAATATATGACAAGTTCAACGTTGCTCATTCAATGACGCACGTCTCGTCGCGATCCGAAGTGTGCTCGAAGAATAATTACAAATTTTCGAAAAATATCATTACGGTAAAATTCGGACCAAATTCTTTGTGCACAGTCGATGAATTCGAGTTTCGTCAATATCCACGTCGACTATGACCGTACGCATCATAAATAATAATATTTTTATGCAAAAAATATTATACGACAAAATTAGTAATATCACTATTTTGGTTATATACTAGTATAAATATATTTTTTTCCCTCAAACTAAGCATATCCTAACCCAAGTAGACCCTAACGAAATTATTGTATTTTGTATTGTTTATTCTCTTTTTAGGGGAGCGGATCTATCTCTCAAGGTTCAACAGCAAAATATTTTTGGTTGTATATTAAATGTTTATGTATATTGGATTGCATGTATAGAGCTTCTTTGTCATTGACGTGCATACCATCCATTCATGTTTTTCCGACTCTAATCCTTTTGGCATTGATGTTTGAATGAAAACTATATATATAAACTAATAAAAAAAAATCAAAACCCGGGGGCGCAGCTGCACCCCTTCGGAATCAACTGGCTACGCCACTGGCTACGATACTAACAAATAAGTTTTTGTTAGTCCCGGGGCTTGATCAAAGATAATAAAACTGATGCAACCGAGATCTACGATGATACAAAGTACCAAATAGCCAGATTACAATATGAAGGAGGAAAATAGAGAAGAGAAGAACTCTCGTTCTTCCTTGCAAACGTGTTGCAATTGGGACAGAACGAGTTACAATAATCTAGAGAAAGATTAGAAGAAGAAAAAAAATTGCTGGGGTGTCAAAACACCGTTGCTCAAAGCAAGATTCGCCCCACACGAATTGCTTCCAAGAACCAGCAAGTTTGAAGAACTTGTGGAACGCTCAAAGTCACCTCTGTTCTGACTCCTCGGATGGACTTGCAATGGCGGCAGCAACTCCCTCTCTTTCTCTCTCTTTTTTGACTTATAAAATTCGTAGTGCACCACAAAGGAGGCCAGAAGAGAGTATATATAGAGAGATGGTGAAAACCCTAGCCGCCTCTTCAGTTATGGAAAGATTGAATCAAATCCCAAAAAGATAGCAACGAGATTAATTCAAATCCCTCAAAGATAGCAACGAAATTAATTCAAATCCCACAAAAAGTGGATCTGAATTAATCGCATTGAATCAATCTTTCCATAACTGACTTGTAGTCTGCACAGTCAGCGGAGCCCTCCATGCGGCAGCAGCAGCAGCAGCCTGGCCGCATGGCCTCATGGCCACATGGACCGCATGAGCCGCATGGGCCGCATGGACCGCATGGGCCGCATGGCCGCATGAGTCGCATGCCGCATAAGACCGCATGGCCGCATATGAGCCGCATGACTGCTGACGTGCTAAGTGCGCTAACAAAATGCCACATTACGCCTCATGAGCCCATGAGCCCGAGTCCGAGTCCGAGTCCGAGTCGCTAAGCCCCTTTGGGGCTTAGCTCCAAATGGAATTAATCCAAGAGAATGACAAAAGCATTAATGCTTAATCCTTGGAGCCTTATTTTTACCTCCTAGTAAAATCACCCACATGATTCCCTTCTTAGGGTCACCACCCCATGTGCATCTCTCAACAACACAACCAAGTATATATGTTGAGATAACTCATGGTGCATTTTCGATGTGGGACTAAAATTTTACAAGGCATGTTGAGAGCAAGCTCTCTCCATGTAAAGAAAGCACCAACAATCCCTCACATATCACAACATATATATGTGTCCAGGGTTGAGCGTTCCCCACAGTAACTGTCCATTTTGCATTCGGATAGATGTCGCTGACGACTTGAATCTTCCCGCATGGGTTAAATAACAATGTGATACAAGAATGGACTACGCCTTGAATTCTGCACCATAATTGTAATTCTTCCCACTCACAAAGTGTAGTTACGTGTGCTTCTGGCTGCACATTAAAGGTCCTGTGCCAGCCTGGTTTCAGTGTATAATTTTGGGCGTCTACAAGTTTACCCTCAAGAGACGGCCTGATATCTCTTTCCATACACTATAGGTGAGTTCTTTATTAAAGAGACATGGCATGAAGCCTTGCGCTTCCTTGCGGTGCTACGCCGCTATGACATGGCCTGAAGCCGAGGCATTACCCCTACCTGGGAACCTCATTGTAGTGTCATACTACTGTAGCATGAGGTCTCAGCCTCTTTGTAGTGCCAATCTACTCAGCATGAAGCCTAAGGCTTCCTTACGGTGTTATACCGCAACGACATGGCTTGCAAGGCCAAGGCTTTACCCCTACCTGGGTACCTCATCGTGGTGTCGTGCCACTGTAACATGGGGCCATCCTCCCCTTTGTAGTGCTGTCTACAACTCTTTAATCACGTCATACAGCATTAGGCTACCTGCCTATTTGCGGTGCTACGCCGCTATGACTTGGCTTGCAAAGTCGAGGCATTACCCCAGACCTGGGAACCTCATGGTGGAGTCACCCTACTGTAGCATGGAGTTTCACTCCTTGTAGTGCTGCTCTACCGTGCTTCCTGTAAAGCACACCAGGCATTCACTCTGCCTGAGAACTCATTAAGGCGTTTAAGCCAACCTTCCACAGGATCTATTTTTTTCCGCAGAAAATACATAGTAGACAACAGTGGTTATGGGTCCGTATCCCTTCCATGTTCCAGAGAACAAGTACCCACTGTTACCTGATAGTTTTCCAGTCAGTGATCCTCCTTTGAACCAAAAGTTAGATGCCAAGTAGATTTCTCTTTGAACTAATAGCATAAAACTTTATGGTAGGATTACAAAGACACACTATCAGAATGCCTTCAAGCCCATTTTACAAGCTGTGTCATCGACCAACTGGCACTTGAGGCCCTTTGTGAATGGATCTGCCAGGTTCTCCTGACTCCGAACATCAACCACTGCAATTACACCTCTTTTGATAAGATCGTGTACTGCCCTATGCTTCAACCACACAGTCCTCTTCTTTCTGTTGAAGAGGTCATTTGATGCCACCGCCGCAGTCGCCTGGTTGTTACAGTATATCGGTATCGCCGGTATCTGAGCCCCAACCACTGGAAGATCATACATGAGCTCCCGAAGCCATTCTGCTTCATCTGCTACAGTTTCAAGTGCATAGAATTCAGATTCCATGGAGGAACGAGAGAGTATAGTCTGCTTCTTCGACTTCCACGATATAGCAGCTCCACCCAAGGAAAAGACATATCCACCTGTGGATCTCTCGCTTTCCACCTCTAAACACCAGCTAGCATCACTGAAGCCTTCCACTACTGTCGGATACCCGTTGTAGTACAGTGCATATGTCTGAGTCTTCTTGAGATATCTCATCACCCGCTTCAAAGCTTTCCAGTGCTCAATCCCTGGGTTGCTAGTGAACCGACTCAGCATTCCCACGGTGAAAGCTATGTCAGGCCTTGTGGCAGTGGCTGCGTACATCAAACTTTCGATAATGCTAGAATACTCCAGCTGCCTGACGCTTTCCCTCGAGTTTGGCTTCAGCTTCTGATCACACCTGTATGGCGTATCGATCCCTGGAAGATCCTTATACCCATAGCGTGTTAGCATCTTCTCAATGTAGTGAGATTGTGACAGCGCTACTCCAGTGTCTGTCCGGATGATCTTTATGCCCAAGATGACATCTGCATCCCCCAAGTCCTTCATACTGAACTTGGTTGAGAGAAACTTCTTTGTCTCCGTGACACAGCCTATATCCGTCCCTAGGATTAGCATGTCGTCCACGTACAGACAAACGATGACTCATCTTCCATCAGCAAACTTTGTGTAAACATATTTGTCCGTCTCGCTGACTCTGTAGCCGTTTGACCTAATAACTTTGTCAAACTTCTCATGCCACATCTTGGGAGCTTGCTTCAAACCATACAATGATTTCACCAACTTGCAGACTTTGTCTTCAAGACCTTTGACGACAAATCCATCTGGCTGTTGCATGTAAATCTCTTCGGTCAGCTCCCCATTCAGGAATGCTGTCTTTACATCCATCTGATGTATCACCAACTTATGTATGGCTGCTAGAGCGATTAACATCCTGATGGTGGTCATCCGAGCTACTGGAGCGTACGTGTCAAAGTAGTCTATCCCCTGTTTCTGAGAAAATCCCTTGGCTACCAGCCTGGCCTTGAACTTGTCAATAGTTCTATCTGCCTTCATCTTCTTCTTGAAGATCCATTTACATCCGATGGACTTTTCTCCTTCAGGTAGATCTACCAACACCCATGTGTTATTGGAGGTGATAGAGTCAAACTCGTCATTCACTGCCTCCTTCCAGAAGATAGCATCTCTGGTCTTCATCGCCTCATCATAGGTAAGCGGATCTGCTTCCACATGATAGGTGACAAAGTCATCTCCGAAGTCTTTCGGTCTCCTCGCTCGCTTAGCTGACGGCTCTGCAAGTTCTGGTACAAGAGTTGTTTCATCAACAACAGCTTCTTCTTGGACTACTGGCCCATATGAGATTTCAGTCTCATTTGCACCTACATTATTTTCCGGAATGTCCGAAAGAACAATGTTTTTTGTCTTTTGCAAACTTGTCTTCAAAATATTCAGCATCGTAAGATTCGATGATATGATTTGACTCAATATCAAGAAATCTCCGAGCATCACTCTTCTCGGCATACCCCAAGAAGATCGCCTTCGTAGTCCTTGTCCCCAGCTTCTGAATCTTCAGATCTGGGAGCTTCACATACGCCAGACACCCCCACACTCGAATGACATTCAAGTTTGGTCTGACTTTGAACCAGAGTTCATGAGGAGTTACGTCCAAAGTTGCATATGGCACTCTATTCAGAATAAAAGTGGCCGTTAATGCAGCTTCTCCCCAGTAGCATTTTGGAAGACCTGCAGTGAGCAGCATAGAATTCATCATTTCTGTTAATGTTCGGTTCTTCCTCTCTGCTACTCCGTTGGATTGAGGAGAATATGGAGCAGTAGTCTCGCATATGATTTCATGTTCTTTGCAGAACGATGCGAATTCATGAGACCTGTACTCCCTACCTCGATCACTTCTCAACCTCTTGAGTTGTTGTCCAGTCTGCCGTTCAGCTTCGGCCCTAAATTATCTGAACTTCTTGAAGGCTTCGTCTTTAGACTTGAGCAAGTAGACGAACGCGTATTTTGAGAAGTCGTCGATGAAGGTTATGAAATACTTCATCCCGGCCTTCGTGGAGAAATGTTTGAAGTTACAGATATCGAAATGCACCAACTCCAGAAGATCTGTGCTTCGATTGACCCGATGAAAGGGTTTCCTTGTGATCTTCGTCTGAGCACACACTTCACACTTCTCCACCTTACCCCCATATTTGGAGATAAGTCCTAGACTGGACATTTTGTTAATTCTTTTACAGTGGACATGTCCTAGCCTATTATGCCACAACTCAAGAGAATAATCAGAAAATGCAACTGCATTAATGTCATTAAACTGGTTGACAAGCTGAATTTTAAACATTCCTTCAGTTTGACAAGCCTTTCCGAAGTATGTTCCTTTCTTGGACATCACCATCTGACCAGCATTGATGTCCATCCTCAAGCCTGCGTTGCAGAGCAGGCTCCCAGAGATCAGGTTCTTGGCGATCGCCGGAACATGCTTCACACCTTGAAGTGTCAGAGTGTTCCCAGAAGTGAGTTTCAGCTCCACAGTCCCGATCCCCAGAACTTCAGCTTGGGCCTGGTTCGCCATGACAACCTTCTCAGATATCGGCTGGTACGTGACGAACCATTCCTTGCCAGAACAGACATGGCAAGTCGCACCAGTGTCTATCCACCAGTCAGAGTCAACCCCCACAGTTGTGACCTGTGCGATCATAGCAACAATGTTAGAAACCAATGAAACCTTATTAGGCTCACCTTTCTCTGATTGTTTAGGCTTAGATCTGCATTCACTCTTGTAGTGGCCTTTCTTGCCACAATTAAAATAAGTCACGTGGGACTTGGACTTCTGTTGTTTGAATGAAGGACCCTTCACTTTTAGATTGGTGAAGTCCTTCTTCTTGTGATGAGAAGCCGCCTGCTTCCCCTTGGGATCTTTTGTCTGCACTAGATTGGCCTTAGCCAACTGTTTGGACAGAGTGTCCACCTTCTGTTGGGAACGCATCTCGTCCTCAACATGGATCTCTTGAAGTAGATCTCCCAAGCTAATGTCTAGCTTCTTTCTGAGCATCCTTGCATAGAAGGTACTCCATCCAGCAGGAAGTTTTGATACGATCCCTCCAACGACAAACTTGTCGGGAAGGGGCATCTCTTCGTCTTCCAGTTTCTGACGCAGCTTCGGAAATTCCTTCACCTGTGGCAACATGGACTTCTCGTCCTCAAAGAGCAATTTGTGATATTTTTCAACCATAAACATCTTGCTTCTGTTCCTGTCTTCTTCATACAGTTTTTCCACAGACTCCCATATGTCTCTGGCAAATTCTTTCTTCGAGTAGGATTCTGCCAGGGAATCCTCCATAGCATTCAGGATGAGAAGCCTGCAGATGCTATTTTCTCTTCTCCATTTGGCCTGGAGTTTGGTAGCCGCATTGATTGCGACAGTAGATCCAGTGTCTGGAACAGAAGGTTCTACCTCCAACAGAACATGATCAACGTCTTTTAGTTGAAGAGTTAGATAAACCTTTCCCTTCCAGACTTGATAATGCTCTCCATCGAACTTTTCCAACTTACAGTAGTCCGATTGGACGAGCGAAGCATTAATGTTTTCCATCTACACGAATCTTGCTTCGAAAAAAAAGGAGAACCTGGCGGATCCGTTCACCAAGGGCCTCAAGCGCCAGCTGGTCGATGACACAGCTTGTAAAATGGGCTTGAAGGCATTCTGATATTGTGTTATTACATTCCTACCATAAAGTTTTATGCTATTAGTTCAAAGAGAAATCTACTAGGCATCTAGCTTTTGGTTCAAGGGAGGACTATTAACCAGAAGAATATCAGGAACGGTGGGTACTTGTCCTATGTGACATAGAAAGGTTACGGACCTACAACCACTGTTGTCTACTGTTATTTTCTGCAAAAAATGGATCCTGTGGAAAGGTTGGCTTAAATACCTTAATGAGTTCTCATGCAGAGTGAATGCCTGGAGTTCTTTACAGGAAGCACGGTAGCGCAGCACTACAAGGAGTGTAACTCCATGCTACAGTGGGGTGACTCCACCATGAGGTTCCCAGGTAGGGGTAATGCCTCGGCTTTGCAAGCCAAGTCACAGCGGAGTAGCACCGCAAATAGGCAGGTAGCCTAATGCTGTATGATAATCGTAATAAAGAGAGGTAGACAGCACTACAAAGAGGACGATGTCCTCATGTTACAGTGGCATGACACCACGAAGAGGTACCAGGTAGGGTAAAGTCTCGACTTTGCGAGCCATGTCATAGCGGCGTAACACCGTACGGAAGCGCAAGGCTTCATGCTGGGTAGTTTGGCACTACAAAGAGGCCTGTGACCTCTTGCTACAGTAGTATGACACTACGATGAGTTATCCAGGTGGGGTAAAGCCTCGGCTTTAAGCCATGTCATAGCGGCGTAGCACCACAAAGAAGTGCAATGCTTCATGCCATGACTCTTTATAAAGAACTCACCTATAGTGTATGGACAGAGATATCAGGCCGTCTCTTGAGGGTAAACTTGTAGACGTCCAAAAATTATACACTGAAACCAGGCTGACACAAGGCCTTCAATGTGCAGCCAGAAGCACAGTTAATGTCATTATATGTGTAGGAAGAATTGCAGTTATGGTACAGAATTCAAGGCTTAGTTCATTCTTGTATCATGCTGTTATTTAACCTATGCGGGAAGATTCAAGTCGTAGCGATATCTCTCCTAATGCATGATGGGCAGTCACTGTAGGGAACGCTCAACCCATATATTGAGATATGTGGGGGATTGTTGGTGTTTTTGCCTTTGGACTAGAAAAGATAGTCCCACATCGGCTAAACCAAATGTTGAGTATCTCAATATAATGCATTGCTTGTGTTGAGGTGTGCACATGAGGTGTAGTGGGGCACAAGTTTGTGCCATGTGGGAGTATTTTTCTAGAAGAAAAAAGGATTAAATCCAACAAGGATGCAAGTTAATTTTTGTTGTGCGGACTCGGATACGGACTCCAGGATGTCTCGTGCATGCACGGGAGTGTTCGGGGGTTAGGCGTGGACTGGCACACTTCTATGCTGATTGTGGGATGATCTAAAATATCAAACTCTATTTTTGAGTATTGGTATTTTAGTCCCACATCGGATAGGAGAAGAGGTGAAGTCTCAACTCCACTCTATAAATAGAGCCCCTTGGCCTCCTTTGAATGATGCACCAAGAAGAGAGTTAAGGGAGTCTGTAAAGTCCAGGAAGCCCGTTCAAGTCTCAAATATTGACTTACGAGCGTTCTAGAAGTTCTTCGTGAACTTGCTGGTTCCTGGGAGCAGATCGTGTTAGGGCGAATCTTGCTTTGAGATTGTTAGTCCCGGGGCTTGATCAAAGATGATAAAACTGATGCAACCGAGATCTACGATGATACAAAGTACCAAATAGCCAGATTACAATATGAAGGAGGAAAATAGAGAAGAGAAGAACTCTCGTTCTTCCTTGCAAACGTGTTGCAATTGGGACAGAACGAGTTACAATAATCTAGAGAAAGATTAGAAGAAAAAAAAATTGCTAGGGTGTCAAAACACCGTTGCTCAAAGCAAGATTCGCCCCACACGAATTGCTTCCAGGAACCAGCAAGTTTGAAAAACTTGTGGAACGCTCGAAGTCACCTCTGTTCTGACTCCTTGGATGGACTTGCAATGGCGGCAGCAACTCCCTCTCTTTCTCTCTTTTTTGACTTATAAAATTCGTAGTGCACCACAAAGGAGGCCAGAAGAGAGTATATATAGAGAGATGGTGGAAACCCTAGCCGCCTCTTCAGTTATGGAAAGATTGAATCAAATCCCAAAAAGATAGCAACGAGATTAATTCAAATCCCTCAAAGATAGCAACGAAATTAATTCAAATCCCACAAAAAATGGATCTGAATTAATGCCGCATGGGCCGCATGGCCGCTGACGTGCTAAGTGCGCCAACAAAACGCCTCATGAGTCCGAGTCCGAGTCGCTAAGCCCCTTTGGGACTTAGCTCCAAATGGAATTAATCCAAGAGAATGACAAAAGCATTAATGCTTAATCCTTGGAGCCTTATTCTTACCTCCTAGTAAAATCACCCACATGGTTCCCTTCTTAGGGTCACCACCCCATGTGCATCTCTCAACAACACAACCAAGTATATATGTTGAGATAACTCATGGTACATTTTCGATGTGGGACTAAAATTTTACAAGGTATGTTAAGAGCAAGCTCTCTCTATGTAAAGAAAGCACCAACAGTTTTTGCAATCTTGATTCTCGATGATGCATGTTTAAGTTGTAGAACATCTTGACCCTTCTACTCACGAACACTACATTAACATATGTAAGATATACTTACATTAAGTAACATTATGTGCTCGGCGCACAAATTTTTATGACCCATCAAGTTGTGCTACGTTACGTAGTAGTATCATTGACACTTCCATTTCGTGGAGGAAGATCTGGTCTCCCCCCTAGAGATTTGACGAGACCCTGTTTGGTCTTCGCCTTAACCGAGTTTGGAGAGTGGGGACTGATTGATTGATGGGAACACTACTTACGTATTATTGTTATTTTATTTTTAAAGTAAGACTCCTTTAAAAAAATGATTATTTAGTTTTAAGGTTCAAATATAATATTAAAATTTTACGTCCATGTCTCTATATTGGTCAGGATATGACTTGGATCTGGTCCAAACGAATAAAATTGAGATATAAATATAAAATTTAAATATTATATGAGATCTTAAAACTAAATAAAAATATTGAGAATTGTGTCTCGGTTTACTTAGTTTTGCATGGTGAGAATTGTGTTAGAGATGAGCGTTCGGTTTATTCGGTTTCAACCGAATCGAATTAGTCAAAACCATAACCAAAACGAATAGAATAATAAATTATGTTGATTCGGTTGGAATATTTATATTGTTTAATGGGTCGGACACAAAGTTGGAATCGTGGTTAAATTACATTAAAAATTATAATTTTTATACAAATATTTGTTGAATTTCAAATTTGCACACAAAGTTGGACTAGTTGTTAAATTATGAAAGTTGAAATTCATAACACATATATAGTATTGTTGTTTTCAAAATATACACATTTTTAATTACAAAAAAATGCAAAGAAGTGAGGCAATTTACAAAATTGTATAATTATTATTCGATTTTTGGACAAAAATCGAAACCGAATAAGAAATTTTAGTATTTTGAAAACCAAAATCGAACCGATTTTTTTTTTGAAACCGAACCGAATAATTATTTTCAAAATATACACATTTTTAATCACAAAAAATGCAAAGAAGTGAGACCATTTACAAAATTGTATAATTATTATTCGATTTTTGGACAAAAACCAAAACCGAATAAGAAATTTTAGTATTTTAAAAACCAAAATCGAACCGATTTTTTTTGAAACCGAACCGAATATCTTATTCAGTTCAGTTTTCGGTCCAAAACTGAATAATGCTCATCCCTAGGTTGTGTGACTTAGATTATTTAGTCTCGTCATGGTCAATCGAGAATGAGACTTGTGATATTGTTGTTTATTTCTATCATGATCCCAGCAGGCACACAATCCTCCTGACGGCGGTTTCGATGGAAAGGACTTTATGGACATCGTTTATCGTCAGATGTCTCTCGTATCGGTTGCATTATTGAATGCTTGTATAATATTCAAAATTTATCTTTATGTTTCCATTGTGGATGATCAGCCCTATGTCAATCGTGAGGAGGAAACTCAAATCTTCTGGACAATATGAAGTTTAAACACAAATTTTCAATAAACGTAAGAACTAATAATGTAGCCCCAAAAAAATCAGAGGAAAAAAAAGTAACTATTATCGACTTTTATTGTTTGCGAAGCCTGCTTCCACTTCCTCATTTCCTAGTTCCAAACTGAAATAACAATTTTCATACTCTCTATTAGACCATTCATGATTATGGGATATGCTTAAGAAAATCACATAATCAAATGATGAAAATCTGTAGTCATGATCAGTCTAGATAGCTAAGTGTCACAGACTTGGTCTTTTTGTCTACACTTCGTCGCGTGCGGCGCACTATCTTTCTTAGCTAGAATACTAAGAAATTAGAAAAAAGTGAAACAATCTTGGAAACTTGAAACTATTCTTCTATTACTTGAAAAATGCTATAAGTTTTTTGTGGTGAGGAACAATTGAGTCTAATCACTTATTTATAATGTTTCATAGAACCTACAAAAAACTTCTGAAAACAGAATATTTCAAAAATTATTCTAGAGCCTAAATATTTACAAGAAAGCTTCTAGCATATCCAGAAAGATTATGAGTGAAGCCATCTAAAAAGATCTCGAATCTTCTAGAAAATTCTCGAACCTTCTGGAGGATTCCACCATTTTCTAAAAAATTCTGAAAGCTTTTCGCATAATTTCAATCCATGAAGGATTACACAAATCCATCTCGATAGAACGCAATAAATTTTGAGTGACGTAAGGCTGATGCAGGTTGTTGTTAAGCAAAACAAGGCATTATGTGAACAAAAACCTGAGGATAACGTGGGGACTCTACTAGATCATACATCATTCATATAATTGTCCAATCATTGTAGGCCATTCCCACGCACATTTTCTTGACAACTTTTACTAAAATATATAGTCCAATCTCCCATTCACATTGACAGTGCATAAATTTGGTACAATGAACTCTTTAGGTTTCACAGTACCGAAGATTATTAAACAAGCCATTGCTTTACTTGGAAAAGAAACATAATCAGTACCTAATTGATAAAGATACTTATATATAGTATCCATTGTTGCCATTTCGATAACTGTAGAGAAGTGATAGAAGAGAAGAATTACATTGCAATCCAATAAACTTGTGAAGTCAAGAAACTGTAATCGACTAAATGATGTGTTACATTTTAATTTTTTAATTTTTTTTCTTTCATATATTTAAAATTGAATCAATAATACAACAATAATAATTTTCAGAAAAAGAACTGCCAACAGTCAGCAAAGACCTCCCTCGGCTGTGAAGGTCTCATTCTCCTGTCCTCGAAAAGTAGGGTATGGAGACCGTAGAAGAAGATTTACATGTCACTCGAATCCCATAAGAGTTTCCGGTTCACTGATTCGACTGGCGGTGCAAGTCCAGGAATGTCCTGAATGTCCTTGTTGTTCGGATTGACAATCTAGCAAAAAAAATAAAAAAATGAAATAAGAAAAAAGAACCAAGTCTGCCAATAAGCAAGGTGAAGCATTCTTGCCTAAGGGCACGACACGCCTTTTCTTAATACATGGTATCAGTGGCCACAGCAACGGCACGAAAAATATAACGTGAAGAGACATGTTCCAGGACTGAACTTTAAAGTTCAGCTGCCGATGCTTATACCAAAACTCATTGTGATAACAGCTAAGTGGTAATAATATGAGAACTTAAATGTCAAATAATTTGTAATCTAGGAAGCATGGACACTCCAAAAACAGCGGTATGTCCGTGTGTCGCATTGTGTCACGTGTATCAGACACAACACAGACACTATATAATACACTAGGATACAACAAAACATGTATTGTATCTGTCGTGGCAGGATGGTGTCGTTTGTGTTCGTGTCAGAGCAACATAGTATGGAACAACTTATATAATATAGAATAGTAGGAATCTGTCATACTGTGTAGTGAATTAGTAATCACCCTCTTTCAAACACACAAGAGAGGTCATAGGCGAAAAGCCATGTTAATTTGCATCCTAATTAAAGCCAAAAAGTGATAAAAATGGCAATTCTAATGGCAAAGGAAACTGATGGCATGGCATGGTAAGTAGTAAAGCTACCAGAACTCAACAAAAGCTAGAAATGAAATTCCCCGTCGCTACTTCACTCAACGAAAGCATGGATGATGCAAAGTATCATATAAGCAATAATTGATCTTGGGAGTTTGATATCGGAAGGCTAACAAAGATAGGGCTCAGGACAATAATGCATATACCGTTTCGGTGGATCCGAAAAGAGGTAAATTTGATTGATTTATTTTTTAATCAGAAAGGTAAAATTGAAATTTACAAAATAGTATTCTTTCAAATAAACTATGCTGCTCACTATGCATGGGGTAACTTGTGAAGTTGTTCCAGTAAATGTTTGTCGAGTTACTTTTGGAAGTCCATACTTAAGGAATCACTTTTGGAAGTCCATACTTAAGGAATAGTGATTGTTGTTGTTTTCTTCTCTCTACAACCATCTAAAATTCAGAAACTTCTATCAGCTGAAATTGAAATCTAGAACAACAGCAGATTTCAATCCAACCCATCATACCTAGAATCTTCCCTGAATAAGAAATCGTTTTATTGTTCTCCCAAACTAGCGAATATCATTTGCAAAATCCTAATTCAGAACATTTTCCTACACAAAGGTCAATTTCTTCACATACTAGAAACCATAAACCATATAGGCACTATGAGTGATTTCTAAAATAAGGGTTCTGCTGATGTGAAAAATTCAAAGTTTAGAAGCATATATATATATATATATATATATATATATATATATCACCCTTTAGCTACATACCAACTGCCACTAATATAATTCCAAGCCGACACAGACAGCAAACAAAACAATTAGGGAAAATTTGATTCCGGTCCCTATTTTAAGGGGGGACAATGGTAGGGATCCCTCCCTGGTTTTGAGTTTTGTCCCGGCCCAAAGTTTTAAAGGATTTCTTTTTTAATTCAAAACTTAAAAATAAAATAGGGTCAAGCAACCATTTTGGCCCCTATTTCCGTCACTCTCTCTCCCCTCTGCTTCTCTTTCTTTTTCCCTACCGCCTCTCCTGTAGGCTTTTCTCATCTCTCCCTTCTTTTATCTCTCTCTATCTCAAACCCTCCCCCTGTATCTTTGTCTCAATTTCCTCTATCTACATTTCTCTCTATCTCAAGTATCTCAGATCTATTTCCATCTCCATCTCAAAATTTTAGTCTATCCTCTCTTTTTCTATATTTTTCTCTCTGAAATCTATATCTCCATGTCCATTTAAATTATCTCTACCTTCTCTCTATCTCTATCTCAAATATGTCATTCTATATTCCATCTCCATCTAAATTTATCAAAAAAAAAAAAAAAATGTAAAAAAAAGTTGATATCCCGAGACCTTCTGGTAGTGTGAGAAATATCTCAAATCACTTGAATTGATATCTTTTTATATCCAATATTCAAAATGTGTATTTTTTATTACCGTAATGAAATTAAGCTTTTAATAGTATTACAACTATGCGCACTATGTTATAGATATATGTATCGTGTTACTTATAGCGACGTTGTACTACATGTTTATGTATTTGTTGCAATCATATTACTATTATTACTATTATACAATGTGTTACCAATATCAATATTAGGTCGTAGTGTTACTATTTATCAAATCATATAACTATTATCATTATTGTGTTGTTGGTTTCGGTATCATGTTACATATTATGGAATTGTATTACTATTTATCAATATCGTGTTACTATTATAACTATTATCAGTATCACATTACATATTATCGGTATTGTGTTACATGTTATCGATTTGTGTTAGTATTTATAGGTATAGTGTATTATTATCGTTAACTATGCTACTATTATAGATATTGTTCGAATTATGTTGCTATTACTGGTATCGTGCTACTATTATTATCGTCATTTGTAACTATTTTTGCATTGTGCTACTAATATCTTTATTGTGTCGGCGTTGGAATAGTATCATATTGTATTTGTGCCGATGCTACAAAATCTTACGTAAATTCATGTAATAATTAAAAATAAATTACTAAAGGATTGGGGCCTTTGTTATACAGAATAAAGGAGAGAGGACGTTCGGGTTCAAATCCCGACCATCGCTCATATTTCCAAAGAATGGTTTCTAATTTTTCAAAATTATGAAAATGTATTCCAATTAATAATGCGTGGGAGTTATGAGAGGTAGAGGAGCGACATGGAGACAGATAAGTGAGAAAGGAGATAACAGAGAAAGAAAGAAGAGATGAGAGAGAGAAGACAGAGGAGAGAGAAAGGAGTGAGAGGGAGAGAAACTGTACAGAAAGCGTAAGAATAGAGTGAGAAAATATATAACAGAAAGAAAGACAGAAGAACATAGAGAAAGAGATAAGAGAGAGATGGGGGGGGGGGGGGGGGGGAGATAAGGAAAAAAAGAAAAGCGAGAGGAAGAGACATTGTACAGAGAGCAGGAGAGAGAGAGCGGGAAGGAGATTGAGTATATAAAAGAGGGAAAAAAAATAGTCCCTTCCTTCTTTTTTTCTTTTTGATGTTTTGACTTAAAAAATAAAACCAAAAGAAATTTGGATGGGGGCAAAACACAAAATAAGGGAGTGATCCCTACCATTGTCCCCCAAGAAATAGGGACTGGAACCAAATTTTCCCAAACAATAAATATGAAACATTAGCAAGTTCAGCAGTGAGAGAAGCTTTTATTAGTGAATAACGAAACAGTAGTCCTAATTGCAAATACACAAATGACCAACCTTCACAATAATGATTGCTATCACTCCGATTACTATCAGTACAAGCATGGCCATTATACACCGGTCAGTTGCAACCTGAATTTCAATAAAAAATGGACAAGTAAGAAGAGAGAGAATCATATAATTGGAGAATGAAGAACAAAACCCCTCAGGAATGAGGACCTGACCTGCCTGCCAATTTCTTTCACCAATTTAGTTGCCTTCTTGATTGAAAACTGGATTGAGTCTAGTTCATTTACAATTCTACTCATTTGCTCAGTCTGAGTAAAAGTACAAGACAGAAGGTTTGAGTCTCTCGTCAGAAAACACAATTGGATTATTAAGGTTGAATTTTGGCAATGGTAAAATCAGAGTGCAATAATGCTTGTACCCCAATTTTTTTTGGCCCACCTTGGCCATGGTAAAATCAGGGTTTTGTAAATAGTAATAGATCATAGATGACACACCTGTGCCTTGAGAGCAGCTGAAGTCTCGGCACCAACATTAATTGTGTCTTCAACAGTCTAAGTCCAGAATATCATATAAAGATCAATATGGATACAAAATAAAAGGAGACTACATTTATAAAATACGATGTCCTCCATATCAACATGTAGTACTTTGATATCTTGCAGTCTTCCACACAAAACATCATACTCTAGCATGGCCATTAAGTACAAAATAGGCCTCAAATATGACAAAATGGAACAGTAAATTATGAATAAGCAAAAGTCACAAAATAAGTCCTTCAACAATTGAAGGATAAATGTTTAGAATATCGTTTTGAGACAGATGCTTAAGTAATAAGATTGTCAGGAATCGAGGATTACTAGCTAGCAGTCAATTTCAGGGTTTCCATTCAAAAATAGGAAACAGATATAATTGGAAAGGAGAAAAATTCATCGTGGACTCTAGAACAGACGTTAGGAATTTGTATAACTGTTTGTCATGATTTTTCCTGTGTATTTGGTGAATGCAAGAAAGATTAGTAATAGTAGTGATACTGGCATGAAAGACTTTAAAAGTTTATAAGTTAAAAGTGTGCCAAAACATAGATATGAGTACTGATGGAGATAAACTATGATTTACGTATAATTATCAGTTAAACATCAAAGTAATCTCCTGCCTCTCCCGTCAAAACTGCTTGATTGTTCTAATGTGATTGCATGTGCATATGGTGAAGGAAGTATAGCTAGTTGGCCCAAATATTAGAAGTAGAAGTCATACGTAGGTAGTAAGATACCAACGGACAATCAGTGCAGTCAAAGGGGAAAGGCGCTACAATCCTATATTGCCCGAGGCACAAGGCACAAGAAAAGCACTCGTCCGAACAAGACTCCATAAGGTTGAACTACAAAAGTCAAGTATTTTCCTAAAGTAAAACCTACATCACCATCAGACTCTAGCTCTAGACTTAGTGTCTTCCTTCTTCGCCAGATTGATCATCCTGCAATTCTCTTCTTTAGTATCTTCTGAGTTTCCTCCTTTATGAAAGAATGGTCGTGAACTTGAAGTCACTTATTTCGATGTTGCTTGTAACCTAATATTATTTTCTTCCTTCTCCAACACCAGGTGCACTTGTGACCTACTTGTGACCTAGTCATTTAACTCAGACGCAAACTTTTTTCACCTTAATAGTGTATCTAGAGGTGTGTGCCTCATAAAAGTCACCTCGCATAAAAGAAATATGAGGCGCTACGTGAATTTCGGCTTCGCATTTTCTCCTTGGTGTGCCTTGACAACATTGTGAGCAACAGATTACGACTTCACATCAAGGTTAGTAATATTGGTTTCGACATCAGTCTGAATCCTACCTATGAGTGTCAATTTCAACATTCAGTAAGTTTCGGAGGGTTTCAGTTGTATTGCCGTAATCGATAGGTTTTAGTAGTTTCAACGGTTTCAATTCAGTTTTGGCCGATATTGAGAACCTTGCTTCATATATATAATCAAAACAACATTATCCCATCCCCATCAATGTGGGATAGAGTAAATATCACGCCTCAATTTAAGATTCATAAAAAGCGCTCCAGGAAGTGTCAGTTTCCTAGATGACTCTGTGAAGTGCTAAGACAATAACCAATCAACATTACACAAAATAGGGCCTCACTTAAAATATTTAGGCCAAAGGAAGTTGGTAGACAACCTACTTACCAATAAGTAAACCAATATAACTCCACCAAACAAATTGAGCTATTGGTAACTGATATTGTTTCTGAGGCTAAAGTCTTGGATTTAGGATTAAGTTAAATGGTATGACTGGGAGATGAAAACCTTACAGATGAGGATGGATGAGGTGAAGGATTAAGTTATTTATTCATTATGAAGGAAGAAAAGTGATTGAAATAAGAACAACAAACTGCAAGTAGTTCTCCTTCCAGAAAGCTGTTGGTCAATAGCGTCAAGTTTGAGTTCTTTTTTAGCGCCCGTTTGGTTCCATTATTTAGTCCAGGAGACAGGAAGTGGGAGAAAATAGGAACTTGGTTAAGTGGGGCCCATCAGGAAATCCAAGGAATTCCTGATAAATCCAAGCCTAAAACTTGAATTTTGATAGAGAGAGGATGATGACATGATGTTTTAGTGATGTAGAAAGGAGACAAGAACAACTCCTTAGTCCTTTCTACTTCTGCCCCCCGCCCACCCCCCCCCCCCCCCCCCCCCCCCCACCCCCCCAACACACACACACACACACAAAAAAAAAAATTGTGAACCAAACACTAAAACTTTGTGGGGCCCACGTTATTTTCCTTCAGTTCCAAGCCAAATTCCTGAACCAAACAAGCCCTTAACATGTTGATAGTTGAAAAGTTTCCAAATGCAAATGAAAAATGAACGTAGTTACATCTGCACATGTAGACACTGAATAAGGCAAGCTACACAATAAAGTTTCTAGAATTTGTCTTTTGACACAATTGAGAATCAGGTTAGGATTTATCAAGCCTAGAGTTATATAAGCCCACACTTCTAGGTTAGTAGGTTCAGAAGCTAACCTTCTTTGCCCGGTCAATAGCTTGATCTGTTTCATCCATCATCCGATGACCATTGTCCATTAACTGTTGATTGGTCATTGCTGTAAAAGAATATATTTTTTATAAGTGACAATAAGTACCTCTAGAGATCTCAATTTCATCGTTGATTTTATGTTAAACATAGTACATCTCAGTGATATAAACTTTGAAGAACATAGTTAAAGACTGTGTGTAGAGTATATCATACACAAATGCCAAGATTCTATAGTTTAGTCTCATAAAAGTTATGGTCAATCATAGCACCAACCTCTTCCTTGCAAAGGGAGTTTAGTCTTTGTTAGGTAACTGATTAGTCTCAGTTCCAAACAGTCACCAACTTCTAATTTTAATGATTATAGCTTGATACTCCCAGTGAACTAGTATGGGTCCTATCAGAGGACCTTCTGTTTATTGAAAGTGAAGAACTCACTTGATGTTACAATGTGTCTGTTTATTGAAAGTTAAGAAGTCACTTGATGTTACAATGTGGTAAACATGCATACATATAAGGTTATGCAAATAAAAACTGTTTTACGAGTATGAACGGATCTGAACTGCAATCATACTCATGATCTTAGTCAAGTTATCATTTATTTTACTTCATAGTTGTCATGCTTGCATTTATGTAAACGTCGTTAGTTAAATCTTAAGTTTCACATACAAATTTCCAGGTTTTCTAAGCTATATACGTAATATGACTAACCCCTTGATGCCTCCAAGCCACCACCCTAGCATGGAGCTCACAGAATTTTTTTGGTATAATCATTCAATAAACCCCACAGTTGCAACTTGCAAATCACAATAAAGTCAATTAATCAACAGCTCAATGCTTGAAATAGTCACAAAATGGGTCAGAACTCACTCAAATGTTTTGCTTTGAAACAAACAACTATATAAAGAATCTAGACCAATTAGAAAGTGATGAGTCCAACTCCAAGTCAACATAGAGTTTCTATGTGATTTTGAAATACATTATTTGCAAAAAAAATCATTATTTCAAAAACAAAGTAGCTTCATTCCACTAGACTAGAATAAAATTCATTATGATATTCACGGTTCCAAATGGCTAAAATAACTGACCAACAATCCCTATGAAAATTCAATAATTTAAACGAGGCAACTTACGCTAAACAGGAAATCAATAAAAGAAAGCACAGTTGACTTATGACAAAGTTAGAATTACATAAATAACAAAAATTCATGCGCACTAAAAAGCCAACATAATACATAGAAGAATTTGTGTTAACGTGTTCACTGCTTAATTTCATCTCTGACCTTTTTGGCTAAAAATGAGGATGTTCAATACATCGCAAGCTGGTTTTTTTCTCTTGGCACTTTCACGGTCTACGGAAATCTTGAAGGTTTCTTGTTATTTGCATGGAAGTGATACTGCTACAAACTACGTCTTTCCTGTAGTTATTTTTGTTCTTTTTTCATGTGGTTAAGTGTTTGAATTAAACTTCCAAGCAATATAAACTGGAGATACATGCTAAAGAAGGCCAAAGGAGTTCGTACAAGGACATTATTGATTTCCTTCACACAGACACACAACAAGAATTAGAGGTATCAGGTATGTAATTTACTTGACGCCAATAAGACATTTTGTTCAACATAACCATCTCCCCCAGGACCATCAAAAAGATCAACTCGTTTAGTTTCAAGAGTACTTGCATATCTGCGTTAACACAAATCCAAAGCAACAATGAGTTTGTCAAAGAACAGGCAAGAGCACATGAAACACGAAAGGTACATATTCAATATATAGCATCAACATACACTAATGTCGATTAAAAACCAAGGGGAATGAAAATGAAAGCTAGCTGCTATAAATACAATCTTGTTACTGTATACCGAAAGTAGCATCAATATGTGAGAGTGTTGAATATCAGATGACAATGGTTAACGGTAAACGGACAATGAAAAACAACAATGCATACAGGAAGTAAGATACAATCTGGTTACTATTTACAGAAAATAGCTTCAATATGTGGCAGTATTGAAATTCAGACGACAATGGGTAACAGAGAATGAAACATATCCCCTTCGGTAAAATACATTACTGAAAAACGGCATGACTTTATTAATTATGTGGCAGTAAGATAGCATCAATATGTGGCAGTAAGATACAATCTTCTTCTTCTTTTTGAGGTGTATCCTTAGGTAAATTTGATTTACACACAGCTTATTCTTTATCTGAAGCACTGATAAAAAAAAAATAATAATTTCAGGTTCCATTCAAGGTTCAAAAATGCAGTATCGGTGTAGAGCCCTCTCTACGAATTGATATAAGCAGTATTCTTAGTTTTGGCGGTTCCCGATTGGAGTATTGAGTTTGGCATCTTAGAAAAAATTAAAATGTTCAAATTAATTAGAATATAAGAAATGTTCAAGTTCAAACATAACTTTATTAATTATGTGTGCATTTTGATGTTGGTTTCAGTTGATAATTGCATGACTTCTATGAAATTATATCATGATAGTTACATAACTTAATAGCCAGTTTCATGTATAGGTTTTACAAGTTATTGTAAAGCATGAAAAAGAACAACTCAAGACACATTTCATCCAATTTAGGCATTTAGCCAATTTCGGTCTTGTTTGGGAAAGTATTAGCCAGTTTGGAACAACTCAGAAAAGGTTACGGAAACTTTCAGTTAATTTTGGGAAAAACATTGTGGAGGAGATTCCAATGACTTCCTAGGATTTTCCTTAATTTAAAGTTCAAAACAATCATTAAAAACATATTTGAAAAGGAGATACCAATGACTTCCTAGGAAGTAAGTACAAAACTCCAAACGAGTCAGACATGCATTGGACACGACAAGGATACACCATAATGTCACGGCCTCAAAATAAAGAAATCATGTCCTTTTGTGTTGTATCCTGTCTCTGTCTTTGTCTTTGTCTTTGTCTGTGTCCGTGTTGTGTCGATGCAACATATACTGGCTTCTTCATTGGCAAAGATAACTTGATGTGATCAAGGCTTGATTTGCGATTGTTGCTGCTTTTCAAGAAGTGGCAGCAGAAGTAGCTTTTGACAGCAGCCTCCCAACTGCTTTCAAAAGCTGTCCAAAATTGAAGTGGCTTTCCAAAAGTTTTTTGATAAGAAGCAGTTACCAAACAGCTACTGGGATTGCGTTTCA
Source organism: Iris pallida (assembly GCA_029216955.1). Taxonomy (NCBI): domain Eukaryota; kingdom Viridiplantae; phylum Streptophyta; class Magnoliopsida; order Asparagales; family Iridaceae; genus Iris; species Iris pallida. The sequence goes on along the minus strand of JANAVB010033011.1, from coordinate 3,264,758 downwards.
AAAAAAAAAAAAAAAAAAAAGCAGAAGCAGCAATGATAAGCACTCCCGATTCTCAAACCCAGTCTAATGAGAATAAATCAAATAACTGGTTATGTATGGAGGTTCAAGTGAACATTCTTCTGTTGCATGTCTAGTCTGATCCAATTCGGTGATAGGATGCAACGGAGGACAGAACTCACAGAAGGCATCTTTTCGTTCGTGTATGATACAAAGCGAGTCAATTGTCTATGAGCTTTAATGCTTTCTATTAATTTGCAGTAATGCAATAATTGATTCTTCAGCTTCTATGTAAACAGCATGCTTAGAGCTTTTCCTAATTTCCATTGTGAGCATTAGCAATTATAGCTGACAGTTGGCAACATGCCTGTCCACCATGAAACGGTCTACAGAGAGAGATGAACATTAATGTGCTAAATGACTCCCAACTTCTGTGACTATAGAGGAAACGTAAAGGTGCACCTTCAGCTTACAAACATCATGGGTTGTAGAAGACAGTGAACAAGGTGCTTTATCATCTCAAGGTATCGACCTTAAGGGAGGAGTAAAGCCAAAAATCTTCATGTAGTAGTTAAAAGAAGAAGGGTATACGAGAGCTTTGGATGCTATGATATAATGTCAGAGCATATATAGTTACATACATAAGCACAATGTATTGCAGGCTATAAAATATATTCCTAATAAATGGGCCAAGAATGTACAAAATGTATAATTCTTTCTGTAAAGAAGGATTCTCTTAAAATCCCAGATAGTGCTAGACTTTATGAGCACCGGTTCATCACGTCTGCTCATTTAGGATATACATAAATTTATGATTAAAGTCTTCACAAGCAAAAAGTTGGGGTTTGCAGATGCTTTCTGCTCTTTGTGGATGTAACCTGACGTATGATTTTGAAGACCATGGAGAGGACGGTTTTGTCATACAACTGAAAGGTCCCAACATATTTCGTATATAACAACAACAAAATCTTTGCTCCATACTTTTTGGTGTTGGCTACACAAAAACTTCTTCTGCACTCATCTCTATGAAGGACCATCTCCTATATTAACTTGTCGAGTACCATAGCTCCTTTACTGCACGTGCAAGTTCAATTTTGGTCCGCCTCTAGAATGGAGATCCTTCAACTATGTTCCTACTAGGTAACTACGTATGGTATTATATAGATTTGTAATTGATGACATGTGGTGTTGGATGGGTAACCTTCTAATTTCTGAATGTTGATCTTCACGTTATGACAGAGGTGGACCTTTTCGCGCATAGGAGAGGTAAACATCTTTGTGTCTGAAAGTGGAAGCCTAATTGTTATTTGGAGTTTGATACCCCACTATAAAAGTCATATTGGTCCCTTGACCGAGTACAAGTACTTCCTATGTCCTGCAGCAAAACTTATTCCCGTGGTACAATATAAGGGAGCAGAGTGGGTGTTCAGATTTTGACATTACTTTCAATTAATTCTTCCAACACAGCCTCAATTATGGCACCATAGTCCAGTTTAACATATTTCCGGTCATGGCGCAAATCATGACATCAAGCATTTTGATACATACCACCTGAATAAAGGGACTTCCTCATCTACTTACGCATGGGTCTTTACCTTCCTCGTTGTCATACATAATCTGGCATTTGCTTCGACTTGCTTCTTCATTTTTACATCAAGCTCAGGTTCACCATCTACATATTAATCTAGTTAGGTTCTATCACTCCTACTGGGGCGATGCATATAACAATAAGGTAGGTACTGGGATATAAAAGTGTCAATTTGCAAAGGAGTTTGAGCAATTGATGCTGATGAAATAGAACTAAAATTATATAATAATAATAAAAATATAAATGTATAGTTTCTTGTAGCAAATAAGAGGAAAAAGCAAAATGTGTTATTATGAGGAAACACAAACTCACTGCTTCTTTAGAGCAACATATGAATTCAACTCCTTGATCTGCAAAAGAACATCATGGTTAGGTAGCTGTGAAATACGTAAAAAGTATATAATTGCCTAAATAGAAGAATCCGCAATAAGTTTAAACTAAACGAAGTTTAGAGGCAAGCCAGCACCATTGACTGTTTTTTCTCATTAAGCGTTCTGTTGGTATCAGCAGTATTTCTACCCTCCTCTTCCTTCAATGCTCTATCGAACTCTTTGATAAGCCTTCAAAGATAACAAAATATATGTTTCCCAATCAGCAAGAGTCAAGTTTTGCTTATCTAAGTTAGAAACCTGAGTTGCAAACCTTTTGTATTAGTTGTATACATGCAAATATGTAGGGTCAGAAAGACGGAATGTAGATATATCTGAGCTTCTAGCATTTGACTTATTTGTTATTAACATTTTATCAATTATTAAGGTCTTGCATTTTGCAAAGTACTCTTCTTTGTTTTTTGCTAGAAAATATGTTCCAAACCAATAGATGGTTTAGATAGGTCGTTTTCATAAGATGGCAAAATTTATATGCCTCCACAAGCACGAAAAATGTGGATATATCTAAGTGTTTACACTCTATGTCAATTATGAACATCTGCCTTTCTTTCATGGGCTAATTTGAGTGGTTTTTTTGTTAGAAAGTATATTCCATGTTATATATAGTTCAAAATCAGAATAAATCATTTTCTTAATATTCGGAGAAGTTTTATTCCTTCACTAGCAAGAACCTTAATTTCATCCCTCATGGCTATAAGTAGTAATTTTTGATGTGGTTATGAGCCTCACTTAATTTGGTTATGACACTTATATACTACGTAGAAAAAGAAAAAACATTGGTTTATGTATTGCTTGCGCTAAACTATCAAGAAACAGCTGACCTAGTTTACCACGACTAACATTAAGTTCATTACGAGCAAAACATTTATTATGAAATGAATAGGTTGATATATGATGCTTTTGACTATCTTTGTTATATAAAAGGAATATGAAGTATAGGCATACCAGGATATAAAGACATACTCTAAGGATGATAGTCTAGTGCTAACACAATCCAGTATAAATTGGTCTATTCACTTGAATGAATTCCCTACCGCCATTAGATTGTACTTGTCTGCATTTTGCACACTATAAAGGCTAATCATTTTAACTAGGTACATAAACTTGCATATTACATGCTGTAAAGGCTAATAATTATCATTAGGGAGTGAAACTTGAGTTATGGTTCATACAATATAATTTGTTCTAGGTAAACTTGAGTTGACCTAGAAGATCAAGGTCAACCAAACCTTCCATCCAGTCAATCGGCATCTTTCCCTAGAGAGACTAAATCATGTACACTTTCTATTGCATGCAACAATAGTAAGCAATAGTAAAATATTTCAGTCTGCTTACTATGTAGAATGCTCGTGTTTTCACTTTCTATTGCTTGGATTACCTTTTCATTTTATTATCAAAAGGCAATCTAAGCAAATATTTGCAATGTAATGAAAACAGTCATATCAAAAGTCATCTCAAAAGTCATAGCATGTGCACTGATGCACACACATGAGGCAGAAAATGAAATACCTCTTGCATTCCCGCATTTTATCTGTAAGCTCTTCCAATTGCCTACTCTGTCGGCTTGGGTCTTTGATCTTCTCCAATTTTTGAAATCCATTTCTGTTAGCAATGACATAAGAAATTAAGATATCACGGCATACTAATGTGCAAATAAAAAAATATCTAGAGAATGGCTAGCTATGCAGCTAAAGGGATAAAAATTGGGAATTCAGGAAAAGAAGAATATATATCATAATGCCAAGCATGGCAACTAAAAGGGCTGGCACTCTCAGGTTGCAGGCATCATACTATTACAACTGCATAGCCCTTCCTAATTGAACTGCAAGAGGAAAGGTTACAAATTGGGAAATCAGGAAAAGAAGAATATATATTGTAATGGCAAGCATGGCAACTAAAAGGGCTGGCACTGACTCCCATTGCAGGCATCATAATACTACAACTGCGTAGCGCATTCCTAATTGAACTGCAGGAGGAAGGGCTTATAAGATGATCAATCAAATTGGTACCTCCAAAGAACAATTATTGTCATAAAGTGCAAGTGATAGTAATGATTTCCATACCATAAGTGATTAAAGATTCCAATTGTAAGTTAAATATTTTTACTTTTAACTTTCTTTAATTTATTAAATCTAAGGAAAACTCGCAGCTCAAGAAAAAGTAATATGTTTGACAACGGAGAAGTTGACCTCATATTCAAATCCTTTATTTTATTTTTATGTCAGCAAGCCTCTTCTATAAAATAGAGTTTGAAAAGAGCTTATAACGAATAAATGTTTCTATCAAGAACAAAAGAGATATTTTCATTTGAAACATGCCCTAATACCTGTCAAAAAGAACATTTCAAAGCGTTCTTGTAAATTTTAAACTAAAATAACTACATAAAAGTCTTTTCCATTGTTATATGTCTTAAATCGCGTCATTAAGATCAAAATCAAAGAGTTCATGGCAATTAATTACCTTTTCTTACATATACTCTATACTACCAAAAATCCATAAAGATATCACCATCGCCGGCATCATCATCCAAGACTTCTCCCATAGGAATGGCCAATGGGGTCCGTTGTGTAGATTAAGAAAGGTCCCTAAAGGAATTGACAAATTTTTTATGACCACTTGTCTACCTCACGTCAGTTTCCAACCAAGGTAGCTATGAGCATGAGGGGCTCACGCCATAAAATCTAGGGGGGCAGTTGGCAGGTAATAATCCTACCTTTCGATATGCAGTTTAAGCTCATGCAACCAAGAAGCATTGTCCAAATTCCCCTCCACAATAAAGAGTCGAGATCAATAGGTAATAAGATGATACAATTTACTATAGGGAACTACGTACATTCATCTTTACGACACATTAAGCCGAAGAGTCAAAAGGAATGGCAATCCCATGTGGAATGCTTTTGCTTGCATAATCAATACGGGAAGCGTACATAGAATTTGTCATGGTCCAAACCGGATATTCTTTGTAACGGACACATCTCTGTCAGATGCTGTGTCAAACATGATACATTTTACGATATGATTGTATTCCAACTATAATCAATAAAATACATCAAATTCTCCAGGCAATAACGGATTTTACCAACCAAGATTAAACAAATTGTCAAAAATAAGAAATTTTCGATAAATCTTGTGTACTATCTTCAATTAAAATATACTAAAATGACGGTTTTGTCCATCGGACTATGTCATAATCATGCTATTAAGATATCAAAATCTAAGTTTACTAAAATTTCACGGCGATCAATGACCTTTCCTTACCTAGATCCTTTGAAAAATCACAAAAAAAAAACATAGAAATTCAAATGTTTATGGGAATTAACCTAAATTTATACAATATATCAAAAACTAATCAATAAATATTTTTTCTGAATTCCAAAAGGAATAACAACAAATATGATAAAATGCCCATCATCACTAAAAAATCCACAAAAATTCAAAGTGTATTGTGTATAAATCAATAAATACACCAATTTTTAGGTCAAGAACAGATTTTTACAAAAAATGAGCAAACACATTGTCATAATTCAAAAAAAAAGGAGGAAGAAGAAAAAAAATCTGATAAATTTCTTACGACAAAGCGCGAAAAATGTCGCTGGTCTGTCCCTCGAGGTCCGCCAGCTCCTCGCTGATCGCCGACAAATCCATCTCCCTGGAAAGCCGGCTAAGCGGATCCGAAGGGGCGCCGGTGGGGGTGGGGGACCCGACAACCCAGCTGTCTACGTCGGGCTAGTGGGTCTTGGGAATGCGGATCCGGAACGGATCCGGATCCAATAGAGAGGAAGGCGGTGGGGAAATTGGGGGTCTCGAAGATCCCGTTCGGCCGGAGGGAACGAACAACTTTGGCTTCCATTTGTTTTTCGGATTTTGAGGTGACGGCAACTTTGCAGAGAAGTACAATTTCAAGTTTTGAGTTTGCAAGGTTGGTACTATTGGAGGGTGTATGTGTAAAATAATAGTTCATTCCATTACCAAGTTCCAACTGTCAATCTCTCAAGCCATTTCCCTACATTATTAGTGTTTTAAAAAAAATGTGAATATATAAGTTTTTCAAATTAAAATTTTATGTTAATTTTATTTCAATATTTGTTACTAATTGATACCAAATTAGTTGCAATGGTTTCATAATAGTTATATGTGACTTTGGACATGAATTTTACATTATCCATAAGTTCTTTATATGAATCTCTATACTATATTATGTATATTATGTCCTAAAAAGACTTTATGGAGTCTCTCTCTTTCAACTTTTATTGCAATCCGTATTCAACATAACTTTCTTTGTTTTTTCTAGGTTCATGTGAAACAGGCAGAGGGATAGTTATAATAAATATACATCAAATTGGTAAGTACTTACCAACCTTTATCATTAGTTGGGATGGTATTTTTCAAACCCGACTAGGATTTTTTTTATTTATTTTTTCGACCGATTCGGATTTGAAATTTTAAAAAGAAGACGGGTGCGGAAATGAGAATTAAAAAAAGTCAGCTTTTGGGACCGGATATAGATATAGTTATTTTCATTCTGATAAATTACCGATCATGATTATTTATATCCATATGTACAATCCATTGGTATGGGATTCATGTTAGTGTATAATTGTTTATGAAAACGGGTTTTATTAACCTGTTTTGTTTTTTGAATGAAAACAACTTTTTTTAAGCTTATACTATACAATAAAAATTGTTAATGGGACAGTAAAGACGAGAACGGAGAATGTATTGTTTAATAGGGACGAAGATGGGACTAAAACAATTAAATCTGATCGGGAACGGAGACGCGAATCTGAACACTACTTAGAGACGGAGATGGAAAGTATAACCCATGATCCGTCCCGTTTGCCATCCTTAACAAAGAGGTCTCAACTTCAATCATCAATATACACTTAATATTTTAAAACTTAAGGTACACCCACCCCTAACATTAATATATAAAAATTGGTCAGCCCTAAGAAGATCATTTTGCTATATACTGTAACCATGTCATAATATTATAAGGCCATCTCCAATGGGGGTTTCTATCTCTCCTATTTCTATGATATAAATTTACTTTAGAAAAAAAAAACCTCTCAATGAAAATTTCTGTAACAATTATCCTATGTGGCGGTGACGTAGGATGGTGAGTTTTTATGAGGGTTTCTATAGAAACTCTCATAGAAATTCTTTATCTCTCATACCAATTAATATTTGACCCACACCATTAAATTAAGATTTTTATTTGTTGCCACATATAATAGAAATGGAGAATCATTGGATAGTGTTCTTATGCGTGTGCAATTTCTATATAGAAACTCTACCAACTAGGATATAAATTTTCATAAAATGCAATAACAAGTAGGATAGAAACCCAATTGTAGGAAGGAATATTTTAGCAAATGCCATAATTCAAAATATATAAACTATCATATATTCCCACTTTAAAAAAAAATCACAAATGTCTGTTGGTGTTTTTGCCTTTGGACTAGAAAAGATAGTCCCACATCGGCTACACCAAATGGTGAGTATCTCAATATAATGCATTGCTTGTGTTGAGGTGTGCACATGAGGTGTAGTGGGGCACAAGTTTGTGCCATATGGGAGTATTTTCCTAGAAGGAAAAAGGATTAAATCCAACAAGGATGCAAGTTGATTTTTGTTGTGCGGACTCGGACTCGGACACGGACTCCAGGATGTCTCGTGCATGCACGGGAGTGTTCGGGGGTAGGCGTGGACTGGCACACTTCTATGCTGATTGTGGGATGATCTAAAATATCAAACTCTATTTTTGAGTATTGGTATTTTAGTCCCACATCGGATAGGAGAAGAGGTGAAGTCTCAACTCCACTCTATAAATAGAGCCCCTTGGCCTCCTTTGAAAGATGCACCAAGAAGAGAGTTAAGGGAGTCTGTAAAGTCCAGGAAGCCCATTCAAGTCTCAAATTTTAACTTACGAGCGTTCCAGAAGTTCTTCGTGAACTTGCTGGTTCCTGGAAGCAGATCGTGGTAGGACGAATCTTGCTTTGAGCAACGGTGATCTTAATCACCGGGCATTCTTCTTAGCAAGAATTATTGCAGTAGGATAATGGCTAGGAGGATTTGAAAGGCATTATGGCATTAAGATTTCCAAGGTTTAGCCAAGGTTTAGCTCAGGACCCATCTCAGACTGTTTTTATCATGGATCATAATCCATGTATACATCATGACATGCACATGCTCACGCATGTGTACTATATCGCATGCGCACGCGTTACGCGTGCACCCGTTCTTGATATCACACGCGCGCGCGTGAACAGCCCCCCCTTTCCCCTCGTTTTTACCGCTCCCGAAAAAGAATCTATTGATTCTTTCCCAATTGGTTGGATCGTAGGTGCGATGATTTACTTCACGGGCGAGGTCTCTGGTTCAAGTCCAGGATGGCCCAGCTGCGCCAGGGAAAAGAATAGAAGAAGCATCTGACTCTTTCATGCATACTCCACCTGGCTCGGGGGGATATAGCTCAGTTGGTAGAGCTCCGCTCTTACAATTGGGTCGTTGCGATTACGGGTTGGATGTCTAATTGTCCAGGCGGTAATGATAGTATCTTGTACCTGAACCGGTGAGGAAGTGGTATCTCTTTAGGATCAACTCCAGCATTGAGAAATTGGTTAATCGATAAAGATACATGGATTTGGTGTCCCGCCCAAGAAAGAGACCCAAGTCCTAATAATCCCGCTAAATGGTGATTCAACATGGATTCTACGTCTTGGAACCAAGCCAATTTTGGGGCGGCTTTGTGATAATGGAACCAACCGGCAAAAAGCATTAATAATGCAAAGACCAATGCACCAATTGCGGTACAATAGAGTTGTAATTCACTAGTTATTCCAGAAGCTCGCCAAATCTGAAAAAAACCGGAGGTTATTTGTATTCCTCGGAAACCGCCGCCCACATCGCCATTCAATATTTCTTGACCCACTATTGGCCAAACTAGAAAGAACCTTTCCTCTTCTTCTTTCTTCTTTCTTCTCCTTCATCTGAGTTGTAACTCAGTTCTGTCCGTCTGCAACTGTGATTGCAAGGAAGAACGTGAGATTTATTTTCTGAACTCAGTTCTGTCCGTCAGCAACTGCGATTGCGAGGAAGAACGTGAGATTTACTTTCTGATTATTGTTGCTTTTGTAATCAGATTTATATTATAGTGTTCCTCTTGGATCTCGAGAATAATCAGAAGGTGAACGTTTGTTGAACCTCTGATCTCGACATCGAGTCTACCATCTTTGATCAAGCCCCGGGACTAACAATCTCAAAGCAAGATCCTTGTAGATGAAAAACTCTCGTACTTCTCTCATCGATACCAGCTTTAACAAGTTGGAGAAATTCGACGGAGAACATTTCCAAATCTGGAAGAGGAAGGTCACCCTTAATCTTCAATTCGTGGACGTAAACCATGTGTTGATTCAGGGAGGATGAACCGACGATTCCAGAAGGAGGAATTGCCGATGCTGCTGCTGCTGCACTCGTCAAGCAGAGCAAATGGAAGAGAGAAAACAGCATATGTAAACTGCTGATTCTCAATTCTATGGAAGACTCTCTGGCTGAGTCATATTCCAAGAAGAAGAATGCCAAAGAGATCTGGGATTCTTTGGGTAAGCTATATAAAGATGATGAGAACAGTTCCAAAATCTTCATCGTCGAGAAGTACCACAAGTGGCTCTTCGAAGACGAGATGGCGATGCTACCTCAAGTAAAAGAATTCCTGAAGTTGCGCCAGAAGTTAGATGATGAGAAGATGCCCCTCGTCGACAAGTTTGTCGTTGGAGGGATAGTCTCGAAACTTCCTGCTGGTTGGAGCAACTTCTTTGCTAGAATGCATCGGAAGAAGCTGGACATTAGCTTGGAAGATCTTCTACAAGAGATCCACGTTGAGAACGAAATGCGATCTCAACAGAAGATGGACTCTCTGTCCAAACAACTGGCTAAGGCCAACTTGGTGCAGACAATAGAGTTCAAGGGAAAGCAGGTGGCTTCTCATCACAAGAAGAAGGACTCTACTAAATCTAAAAGTGAACGGTCCTTCGCTCAAGCAACAGAAGTCCAAGTCCCACGTGACTTGCTTCAACTGTGACAAAAATGGCCACTACATGAGTGAATGCAAATCCAAGCCTAAACCAAAATAGCAGGTATAGCTAAACTTGGTTATTTTGATTACTTAACTTGGTTGCTATTGTTGCATAGGTTGAGTTATCTAACGTGGTAGCTGACTAGTGGTCTGACACTAGTGCATCTGACCACGTGTGCTCTCAAAGGAGCTGTTCACCAAGGACGAGTCATGTTATGACGAAGGTCTCGATGGCGAACATATATCTAGCAGAAGTTCTGAAGATCGAGATAGTGGTTATTAACCACCGACAAGGACACTGGAATGCGTGTTGCACGTACCAGAGATTTTTCGGCGATCTGATCTCAGAAAGTCTGTTATCTGATACAGACTTGAAAGATGGACATTCGTACTAGCCAGATGGTAATTTCTTGGCGAGGAACATGCTTCAAAAAGATGTTCGGTGCTGAAAGAATGTTCGAACTTCTGCTGATGGCGATGAAGTTACTTTATTGAGTAGATTGAGAGTTGTTCTATGACAGAAGCACACTCAAGCTGTCCTACCGGGACCTTATCTTCGGAATGTAGGGGTAAGGAGGTGGAGGAGTTTAAGGTCTGTGCAGATACAAGACTGTTGGGAAGCTGCTCAGACGATTGAACTAAAGTACTGATCATCTGGAGTTAGTACACTCAGATATCTGTGACCTTTATCAATTCTCCACAGAGGCCGGTTCGAAGTGTTTCTCGAAGTGCACGTTCGCATGACTTCTCAAGTAGAAGGATGCAGCATTCGAGTAGTTCAGAGACTTCAGGGCTGAAGCTGAACGTTAAACCGATCTATAACTACTCAGAAGTTATCGAGATGTAGAGTATAGGTCTCATGAATTCGTATCGTTCTGCAAAGAACATGGAATCATCAATGAGACTACTGCTCCATATTCTCCTCAATCTAACGGGATAGCGGAGAGAAAGAACAGAACATTGACAGAAATGATGAACTCAATGCTGCTAACTACGGGTCTTTCTAAATGCTAATGGGGAGAAGCTGCATTGACGACCACTTTTATTCTAAATAGAGTGCCGTATGCAACTTCGGACGTAACTCCTCATGAGCACTGGTTCAAAGTCAGACCTAAATTGAATGTCATTCGAGTGTGGGGGTCTCTGGCTTATGTGAAGCTCCCAGATCTGAAGCTGGGGACTAGGACTACGAAGATGATCTTCTTGGGGTATGCCGAGAAGAGTGATGCTCGAAGATTTCTTAATATTGATTCAAATCATATCATCGAATCTCGTGAAGATAATTTGCAAGGCACAAGAATATTGTTCTTACAAATAAACCAGAGAACAATAAGGGTGCGTAAGAAACTGAAGTTTTCAATAAAGAAGTAGTCCAAGAAGATGTTGTTGTTGAAACAACGGTTGAACCAGAACTCGCTGAGCCGTCGTCGAAGTGAGCGAGGAGGCCGAATAACTTCGGAGATGACTTTATCACCTATCATGTGGAAGCAGATCCGCTTACCTATGATGAGGCGATGAAGACCAGAGATAATATTTTCTGGAAGGAGGCGATTGACAATGAAATTGATTCCATCACCTCAAATAACACTTGGGTGTTGGTTGATCTTCCTGAAGGAGCGAAACCCATCGGATGCAAATGGATCTTCAAGAAGAAGATGAAAGCAGATGGAACTATTGACAAGTTCAAGGCCAGGTTGGTGGCCAAGGGGTTTTCTCAGAAGCAGGGGATCGACTACTTTGACACGTATGCTCCAGTAGTCCGGATGGCCACCATCAGAATGTTGATTGCTTTTGCAGCAATACATAAGATGGTAATACATCAGATGGATGTGAAAACGACATTCCTGAATGGCGAGCTGACCGAAGAGATCTACATGCAACAACCAGAAGGGTTTGTCGTCAAAGGTCTTAAAGACAAAGTCTGCAAGTTGGTAAAATCTTTGTACGGTTTAAAACAAGCTTCCAAAATGTGGCATGAGAAGTTTGACAAAGTCATAAGGTCAAATGGCTACAGGGTCAGTAAAACAGACAAGTGCGTCTATACAAAGTTTGCTGACGGAAGAGGAGTTATCGTTTGTCTATACGTGGACGATATGCTAATCCTAGGTACGAATATAAGCTGTGTCACGGAGACAAAGAAGTTCCTCTCGACGAAGTTCAGTATGAAGGACTTGGGGGATGCTGATGTTATCTTGGGACTCAAGATCATCCGGACAGACACTGGACTAGCGCTGTCACAGCCTCATTATGTTGAGAAGATGATCACTCGTTACGGGTATCAGGATCTTCCAGGGATCGATACGCCGTACAAGTGTGATCTAAAACTGAAGCCTAATTCAAGGGAAAGCATCAGGCAACTGGAATATGCAAGCGTAATCGGGAGTTTGATGTATGATACTACTGCCACAAGGCCTGACATAGCTTTCGCTGTAAGAATGCTGAGTCGTTTCACGAGCAACCCAGGCATTGAGTATTGGAAAGCTGTGAAACGGGTTATGAGATATCTCAAGAAGACTCAGACATATGCACTGCATTACAGCGGAGATCCACCGGTAGTGGAAGGCTTCAGTGATGCCAGCTGGTGCTTAGAAGTGGAGAGCGAGAGGTCCACAAGTGGATACATTTTCACAATGGGTGGAGCTGCTATATCGTGGAAATCGAAGAAGCAGACTATGCTCTCGCGGTCATCCATGAAATCTGAGTTCTTTGTACTTGATACCGCAGCGGAGAAAGCAGAATGGCTTTGGGAGCTCATGTATGATCTTCCAGTGGTTGGGGCGCAAATACCGACGATACCGATATACTGCGATAATCAGGCGACTGCGGCGGTGGCATCAAATGACCTCTTCAACGGAAAGAAGATGACTGTGCGGTTGAAGCACAGGACAGTACACGATCTCATCAAGAGGGGTATTATTGCAGTGATTGATGTTCGGAGTTAGGAGAACCTGGCGGATCCGTTCACCAAGGGCCTCAAGCGCCAGCTGGTCGATGACACAGCTTGTAAAATGGGCTTGAAGGCATTCTGATATTGTGTTATTACAATCCTACCATAAAGTTTTATGCTATTAGTTCAAAGAGAAATCTACTAGGCATCTAGCTTTTGGTTCAAGGGAGGACTATTAACCAGAAGAATATCAAGAACGGTGGATACTTGTCCTCTGTGACATGGAGAGGTGACGGACCTACAACCACTGTTGTCTACTATTGTTTTCTGCGGAAAACGGATCCTGTAGAAAGGTTGGCTTAAATGCCTTAATGAGTTCTCAGGCAGAGTGAATGCCTGGAGTGCTTTACAGGAAGCACGGTAGCACAGCACTATAAGGAGTGTAACTCCATGCTACAGTGGGGTGACTCCACCATGAGGTTCCTAGGTAGGGGTAATGCCTCGGCTTTGCAAGCCAAGTCACAGCGGAGTAGCACCGCAAATAGGCAGGTAGCCTAATGCTGTATGATAATCGTAATAAAGAGAGGTAGACAGCACTACAAAGAGGACGACGTCCTCATGTTACAGTGGCATGACACCACGAAGAGGTACCAGGTAGGGTAAAGCCTCGGCTTTGTGAGCCATGTCATAGCGGCGTAACACCGCACGGAAGCGTAAGGCTTCATGCTGGGTAGTTTGGCACTACAAAGAGGCCTGTGACCTCATGCTACAGTAGTATGACACTTCGATGAGGTACCCGGGTGGGGTAAAGCCTCGGCTTTAAGCCATGTCATAGCGGCATAGCACCGCAAAGAAGCGCAATGCTTCATGCCATGACTCTTTATAAAGAACTCACCTATAGTGTATGGACAGAGATATCAGGCCGTCTCTTGAGGGTAAACTTGTAGACACCCAAAAATTATACACTGAAACCAGGCTGGCACAAGGCCTTCAATGTGCAGCCAGAAGCACAGTTGATGTCATTATGTGAGTAGGAAGAATTGCAGTTATGGTACAGAATTCAAGTCTTAGTCCATTCTTGTATCATGCTGTTATTTAACCTATGTGGGAAGATTCAATTCGTAGCGACATCTCTCCTAATACATGATGGGCAGTCACTGTGGGGAACGCTTAACCCGTATATTGAGATATGTGGGAGATTGTTGGTGTTTTTGCCTTTGGACTAGAAAAGATAGTCCCACATCGGCTACACCAAATGGTGAGTATCTCAATATAATGCATTGCTTGTGTTGAGGTGTGCACATGAGGTGTAGTGGGGCACAAGTTTGTGCCATGTGGGAGTATTTTCCTAGAAGGAAAAAAGATTAAATCCAACAAGGATGCAAGTTGATTTTTGTTGTGCGAACTCGGACTCGGACACGGACTCCAGGATGTCTCGTGCATGCACGGGAGTGTTCGGGGGGTAGGCGTGGACTAGCACACTTCTATGCTGATTGTGGGATGATCTAAAATATCAAACTCTATTTTTGAGTATTGGTATTTTAGTCCCACATCGGATAGGAGAAGAGGTGAAGTCTCAACTCCACTCTATAAATAGAGCCCCTTGGCCTCCTTTGAAAGATGCACCAAAAAGAGAGTTAAGGGAGTCTGTAAAGTCCAGGAAGCCCGTTCAAGTCTCAAATTTTGACTTACGAGCGTTCCAGAAGTTCTTCGTGAACTTGCTGGTTCCTGGAAGCAGATCGTGGTGGGGCGAATCTTGCTTTGAGCAACGGTGATCTTAATCACCCCAGCAAGAATATTTCCTCTTCTTCTTTCTTCTTTCTTCTCCTTTATCTGAGTTGTAACTCAGTTCTGTCCGTCTGCAACTGCGATTGCAAGGAAGAACGTGGGATTTATTTTCTGAACTCAGTTCTGTCCGTCAGCAACTGCGATTGCGAGGAAGAACGTGAGATTTACTTTCTGATTATTGTTGCTTTTGTAATCAGATTTATATTATAGTGTTCCTCTTGGATCTCGAGAATAATCAGAAGGTGAATGTTTGTTGAACCTCTGATCTCGACATCGAGTCTACCATCTTTGATCAAGCCCCGGGACTAACAATGTCCTCATTCATTTGTAAATCAACCAAAATTTTGATTAAATTATGGGGGTATATGTTAAAATATTATTTGTTCCATACAAAGAAATGGAAGTATTTGCTAATTTTTGAAAAAAAATAGAGGTATATGCTAGTTTCAATAATTTGAATGGAGGCATTTGCTAAAATATTCCTTTAGAAATCCTCTTGGAGGGCCTAGTTTATATTAATATATTTGTCCGGAAATGTAACAAAGCAATGATCCCATCTTTTGTAGAAAATAAATAAATAAGTAGCTCTGCAGTTTTGATGGTTTGTTCGAGGATTGGTTTTCTTATTATGACTACATGGGGTTCGATACCCCAAAGATATCTATAGTTCATTTCATGGAGCATTTGTTTGTATGGTAATTAAGTACATTTGGAGAAATATAGTCTTTTCATACAACAATATATGGATGGGATAGTGTTATGAAGAAAGCAAGAGATTTCTTGTGAACAAAGCACAATACGTAAAGGTTTCCATACTACTCGAGAGCAAATAATAGTTTCTTGAAAAGAGCAAATATTTGACTAGTTAGTATATATATATATATATATATATATATATATATATATATATATATATATAACTTGAAAAGAGTAAATAATAGTTTCTTGATTTTCTTTTTTAACTCCTTGAGATAAGCAAACAACCGTTCTTTTTTTTTTTTTTACTTCTTGGAACGAACAAACAACAATCTTCCTCTCTCTTTTTCTCCATAGTAATTACTTAACTAATCATATTAAATTTAATGAACAATTTCAATTAGTAAACATGGACAAAGACATTTTTGAAATAAAAACTTTCAGATTGGACCTCAATTTTTTATATTATATCGTAGTATATATTAGGAGATGCAATTAATGATTTTGATCATTATAGTACAACTTATTAGGGAGTAACAAGAATTGGCATTGTTGTTGTAAACTAGCACAATTTATTTAGAATTAGCTAAATTTTGAAGCATTAGATAAACATATATCAACTTGCTTGCGACTTTTTCAAGCGTATAATTGATGGCAGGACTTGGTCGCTCCGTCTGCATTCCTACAAGTGGCCTATGCTTTCTCTCATCCATTAACATTATCCATAAAAATGCATGTGCATGGGCCAGACTAGCTACAATTGAGACTCATAACCATATATATATTTTTTTAGGTGTCCTTTTCTCCGTGCTGACGAACAACGTCTAAGAGGAGATTCGAACCGTGTCCATTTCCACAGAACCCCCCAGTGTACCCAATGGCTACACCCTCACGGACTATAATGAAATGTTTGTCAATCGCTTGAATAGTTGATATCTTCACCGTCATCATAAAAACATTATTATTAGTAAAAACTATATCATATGGGAAATCAATTTATTGTATGTTTTACTTATTCGTGCTATATTTTATTGATTTTCAAAGTTCTTCCAAAATGTTGTTATAATAATTGACATTTGATTTTTAAAAGAACTAGCTTATAAAAAAGTAACATTAAGGTCATTATCCATACCCAATAGAAATAAATAACTACATATATTTTTCTTGTAAAAATTAAAGTTGCAATCTACAAATCATTATACGATGACTTACAAACTATTATTCCCTAGGATATATAGAAAAGTTTATATATAAATTCCTTCAATGTATTGAATTTTAAGTAAAGGTTCTCAAAAAAAAGATCATTGCTTGCATACTCTCAAATCTCCATGTGGAGTTCTATATCATAGAAACAAACAAGATCTGATTTCTTCTCAAATAACAATAAATATTTAAATTTTCATAGAAATAAATAGTTCTAAATATATCATTATTTTGAAGCTAATAAGTTTTCAGATTTTGAAGGATTTAAGTATTGTAAATTTCTTAAGATAAATCAAAAGTTTATATTGTTTTGCTTGACTTGCAATGATTTAAACTAAATTCTTAGATGAGTTTATCTCTCTACACATTAGATGTTTAAAATGACTTAGGTATCACCTTGCAGGGTCAGCCCTGAGGAGGAACATCTTGTACGACCGCGCATGGCCTCCCACATATATAGGACATCCAAATTTGTTTAAAATATAATATATATTTGCCCATATATATTTAAAAACATTTACAAATATAAATTTGAAATTAGCACAAGTTTATATCAAAAAAAAATTGTTACAAAAATTTTGAAATCAGCAAATATGATGCAAATTGTTCTAGATCCCAAAACACACTCCCAATCAGGTTGAGGCGTTCACTTTACATATATAAATAATTCAAGGGGGTGTGGTATAACCGCCTAAGTGAGTATTTGATCGGTCATCGATTTGTGAATAATGAAGTATGTCCTTGCATGTTCATCGAAAACTTACATTCTAAATTCGTGATTGTAGTAGTGTACATAGATGACATGAATCTTACCGGAACTTTAAGAGCTTGCGATAACTAACTCGCACCTAAAGTCAAAATTTGAGATGAAGGGTCTTGGGGAAACTCAACTCTATTATGCCTGCAGTTTGAGCATTATACAGATGATGTTTTGATTCACTACAACAAATAGGACCTACAATAGCAGTTTTTCTATAGCGTTCAAGTGTCCCCGCTATAGAATGTTATCAACAATAGCGTTCTTTCTGCAGTGTTATCAAAATATATATATCTATAGCGTTTCCTGAATGCTGTAGAATCTATAATATTCATCTATTGCTACGTTTGTACGTCAAGGCAGATCTCATGTTCGAATCCTAGGAGAAGCAGCGTAGGTTTTTATTTTACATGATAAAAAAGTAGACTATAGCATGTATGGCGTGAAAGCATACAAATTTAAAAACTCGCTAACGTATATTAATTGTGTGAAAGTCACACAAAGAGAGAAAATTGCTACAAATTCCTACAGTGTTTTCATCCTTCCCCCCAAATTCCTACAAATTATTATGTACAAAACACAACACTTTCTATAGTGTTGTTCTAAATTTTGTTTCCCCCCTTTTTTTTCATTCCACCGCTCCCTCCCAAAATTTGGACGTTGCATCCGGTCGACAAAATGCTTTTCCCCATTCTCCTCTCTTACTTCTCCTATTTTTTCTAAACTTTTTTTCCTTTCTCTCTCTCTCTCTCCCATTTTCTATGGACTCCCTTTTTCTCTCTCGATCGAAGATTGGGGCTGCAAGGGGACTATTGCCACACCGCATCGCGAGAGAAGCAACAGCCTAAGGGACTCGACTGGTCCACCGGTAGAGCACCGGCCACCGACGACTCGTAGTCCAAGGGATTGGAACCCTAAAAAAAATCGATCGTCGCGTCTCCGTCACCGCCACCGAACTCCGTCGAGCAGGTTACAAGGACGTCAATTCCTACTTAGGGTTTGGAACCCTAAATTTTTTCTATGATTAATTTTATTAGTAACTTTGTTCTTTGTTTAATTTTTTCTTTCTTGTTCTTATTCTTGGTTTTAATTAGGAAAGAGGGAGCTGTGTTCTTCTTCTTGTAATTCTACTATCCTATTGCATCCGAAGTGCAGCCGGGAGGAAAGGGATGGTGTGTTCTCCTTCTTATAATTCAAAGCCGTGTTCTCCTTCTTGTAATTCAATTGTCAAATTTAGGTTTGCTCTTTGTTCTAGTGATAGAGCATAACATATAAATTTTTATATAATCTAGGCTAGATTATGGATGGTGTAGATATATGAAAACTAGTTTATTGTTCTAATATTCATGTTAGTTGGAAATACACATTATTTTTCAAAATTATATATACAGACACACCATGTATTTTTCTTGCCAACAATTTTCATGTATTTTCTTACTTATTATGTGCATGCTTCCCTTTTCTTCAAAATATATCCCAGGTAAACTTCGGGTGTTCCCATCTCTTCATTTGTTATAACTTCTGTTAATTAAGAAGAATTGCTAACTTGTCTGATCTGATCAACCACATTACTGACTAGGTGAGCTGGAACCATTGGTGCTCTTGGCCAGTGAGGAGAAATTACGGTAAATTCTTTAATTGTGTTATCACTACCAAAATACAGTAAATTAGCGACGGACAATTAGCGACGGAAATTTTCAGTCGGCGTTAGCGACGGCTTCGTGGCCGCTCGCCGAGGATTACCGACCACACGCCTTTACATTTTTTATTTTAATTTTAGGGGGGAGGAAAGGTCGCACATCCGTCGCTAGGGTGTCGGAGATATAGCGACAGATCGATAGTCGTCGCTACGTAGTCGATTATTTGGCGGGAATTGTGTCGAGAATTGGCTGGACATTTCTTCGACTACGTAACGACGGATATTCAGTCGGCAAGTATCAAAAATAGCGACTACTAGGCGACGGATTCTATTCCGTCGCTATTCCGTCGCTAAATATACGTTCCAGACTTAAATTGAAACGACGGGGGGAACTTTTCGCATTCCCCCCAAATTCACTCTCTCTCCTCTCTCTCTCTCTCTCTTCCGCGGCTTCGGTGATCGACGTCGGCATCCTCTCCTCTCTTTCTCCCGAAGAGAATCCTCTCTCTCTCTCTCTCTCTCTCTCTGTCGCGGTGTCGACGTAGGGGCAGCGGGGGCGGCGGGCTTGGGGCGGGGGCGTCGGAGGCTGGGCGGCTGGCTTGGGGCGGGGGCGTCGGGGGCTGGGCGGTGGGCTTGGGGCGGGGGCGTCGGGGGCTGGGCGGCGGGCTTGGGACGGGGGCGTCGGGGGCTGGGCGACGGGCTTGGGGCGGGGGCGTCGGGGGCTGGGCGGCGGGCTTGGGGCGGGGGCGTCGGGGACTGGGCGGCGGGCTTGGGGTGGGGGCGTCGGGGGCTGGACGGCGGGCTTGGGGCGGGGGCGTTGGGTACTGGACGACGGGCTTGGGGTGAGGGCGTCGGGGGCTGGGCGGCGGGCTTTGGTCGGGGGCAGCGGGGGGCTTTGCTTCTCAAATTCATCTGAGTTTATATATTGGCTAAATAATGTGTTATCCATATTGGGTGTTATCTATTAGTTTGGTGGTGTTTGGATTAGTAAATGTGAATATGGAGTTTGGGTTCATGGTGTATATGTTCACTGTGTCAAGGACAGTGCGAGTTCTTCATCTGCATAAGTAACTGAATAAGTGAAGTTTTTCCTGGAGTTTGGACATTCGCTTCACCAAAGTCACTGAATAAGTGAAGTTTTTCCTGGAAAACCGACCCTTAGAGTGTATCAGTTGTGTGCTTCTATATAGATGTATATATCTATACATCTAACTGTGATATACATATATATGTATATGTGTGCTTTAGAGAGTGAGGAATGAAGGCAGGCCTACCATGCCTATTAGCATGCAGGACGGCTTGGGGTGTAATGTGTGAGTGTAGACATGGTAGGAATTATAGGTAATTAATGCTAGTGTGACTAGACTAAGGTAGTGCTTGCTAGATAGTAAGGACACTCTAGTATCCTAACCAAGTTAATTTTAGACTAGATATTTAGGATATAGCTCCCATATCCTAGAAGTGGACTCTTGCAATTTAGAAATAGATAGATTGACTCAATTTGATTAATTGACCTATAATGACTCTAAAACTTGATTTGCTGCTGCAAGCATACAACACCACAAAAATATTTAAGAACTCGTCAAGTTGAACCGTGTATAACATGCTCGACGCTTAAGAGGAATCATTTCGACTTAGTGGACTATCGAAGAATCGGTATCGGACTATCGGTATCGGTATCAAACTATCGGACTATCGGTATCGCTAGCGAACTATCATACTATCGCACTATCGGTATCAGTATCGCACTATCGGTATCGGACTATCAGTATCGGTATCGCACTATCGGTATCGGTATCGAACTATCGGTATCGGTATCGGTATCAAGCTATCGGTATCGAACTATTAGTAACAACTGTACTTAGATTTTTCTCTTCTCGAGCTAGAATACCAGCGGATCCACCAGTTACATGATTATATACTAATTCTGTTTAGTTTGTCTTACTATACAGATTTTTACATCCAATCTGTGATGGATCGTTATTTCGTTGATCGTACATGGATGTACAAACGACAACACGAGAGCAGAATAGGTGTGAGTGACGATTTTCAGGCAAGCGTGGAAGTATTTCTTAAGTATGCCATGAGCAAAGCTCAGTTTATGGACGGTAACAAAATCAAGTGTCCATGTCATAATTGTTGCAATAGACGTTACGAAGAAGTGGTGAGTGTAAGAGATCATTTGACCCGTAAGGGTTTCGTACGTGATTACGGCCTGTGGTCATCGCAAGGTGAACTATATGCGAAAAGACAGGTTGCGAATGCTGCTACTTATGCTTTTGATGATAATGCTGCAGCGAATTTTGTCGTCGATGACGACGAATGCTCCGTTGATTATGGAGACGTGCAGAACCTTGCACGAGATATGGTGTACGACGCGGCAGGGCCTAATTTTGATCCAGAGGATCCTAATCCCGAGGCGAAGGAGTTCTATGATATGTTTTAGGATGCTGAAACTTATTTATATCCTGGTTGTGAGCTACATTCTGTACTGTCAGTGACGATGCGGTTGTTGAACATAAAGTCCAATTTTAACTTGCCACAAACTTGCTATGATCAGATTACACAACTAATGTCACGACCCGTACCCTAGAAATAGGGCACGTGACGTGGGTACGTCCAGCCTACGCTGCAGCATCGGCGGTAGAACGCTGTCCTAGGTCATAACATCTAACAGATAAGGGTAATATACAGTTATACTCCCCCGAATGGGGGTGACATAACACAATATAACTCAACCACATCTAGGATAGAACAGGAATGAGATAGAAAGATAAAGATAGATAACATCCAGGAATGTAACATCACAGAGATACAAATCCAGAATCTAAGTGACTAAAATAAATACATCTCAGAATATCTCAAAGTCTAGTACAGTAATCCCAAAATAGTAAGATAATCCTAAACTAATGAAAGTAACACCAACTGCTAGCAGGTCCAAGTCACTAGTGATGTCTAACGCTGCACCAAGAGGGATAGACACCAGAGCCTCATCATTCACTGTAAAATTTTCAACAGGTCCAGTCAGGACGGGAACGAGCACATATCTCTCAAAACAGTTCATAGCAGGTTAGGAGTATAAATCATGCAATAGAGTAAAATACAGGAAGTGCTGAATAGGAAGTACGAGTAAACATGAGATATTTTGTAACTGAAAGTAAATACATGATAGTAGAGACTGTAAGTGGCTACGTGATTTAGAGCATAATGGTTATGTAAACGGCTTGGGGGCACATGAATACAAATAAAGAGGCACATTTATACAGCTACTAGGGATAGTGTTCACATAACCAATTCTACTCACCCCGCCCCAACCAGTACACAAGGATCCATTCAAGTTACATTATAAGCACATGAATACAACTAAGATACGTGAACTCATGTAATGAGTAGTACATGAGGCACGTGAAAGCACATGAGAACATGTAAAAACATAAACTAGTACGAGTACAAGGAGTACCTGATACACATGATAAAGTACATGAACATGAAATACCCGATGCACCCGTAAAGGGATAACATCTCAGGAAAGGATCCATATAGTACTAATCCGTGAAGATACTTGTCAGCATCAAGTAGAGTAATCTAGAGCAAGAATATAATCCAGATAAGTATGAAAAGATCAGAGAATGTACTCGCCTGCTAACTGAAAGTCCGAGATGAAAATACTGTCCGAGGAGTGGTGTCTGGCTCCTATTAGAACAGCACAAGTCACAACAAGTTCAGAATGGAAATAAGATGCACTACAATGCGTTCTACATGAATTTAGGTCAATCTAGACCAAAGTCAACTCTTGGTCAACTCTGGTCAGCCCTAGAAGTCAAACTAGGTCAACCAAGTCAAAACTAGTCTAATCTAGGTCTAACCAACTATTCTAGGTTATACCATGACTAATCTACCATAACACAACTACCAAGACGTCCTCTATAGCAAATCAATACCCATAGGCTATCTACACATAACACATATATGTATAATACCTTACATCTAAAGGTATTCCCCTACTCTATATATCTAAATATATATATAGGCACATACACTCATATATATATATAAAACTAATATATCTATCCTATAGCCTACTAGCTACATCTTTACAAACACCATATCATACAATACCTATACAAAACACATATACCCATATTAGGAAACTTATAATTGTCACAAAGCATATATTATATATACATAGGTAGGGAGAGAGGGGAGAAAAACACATGTGTATAAGGTGTGTGTAACTAGAGAGGGCATGACAGTGATTAATACAAGGGTGAATATCCAGGTTCAAAAACAGCTAACTAGTTATCAAATGAAATAACAAGGTAATCCACATCAGTTATTACAGTAAAGGCAATTTTGCAGGAAGAAATCAGTTCAATGCAAAGCCCAAGTATCTCAGGTTCACATAGCAACATGACACTTCAACAACTACCCAGAATTCAGTCCAATGATAACAGGTTCTATAATTTAAAACCCAACAGTTAACTGATTAGGAAGAATGGAAAGGAATTCAATGCAGTAGTCTAATAGACAGTTAACAATTGCTATCCATTCAGTTTTATAGTGCAGGTTATATGCAGGAAGAATTTAGTTCACAGGTTTAACTCTTCATGCCCAGAACAACAGGGAACAATGGCAATGACTTAAACCAATTCCCTTGTTGACTGTAAAACAGTAAAACCCAGGAAATAAATCAAGAAAACTCAGATTCTCCATCACAATGGCATGTCCCATATGGATTCTCATATTTCAGTTTGCAGGTAAAATATCAGTGAACAATTGAATTAACATTCCAGTTTGTAAATGAAGTTAAATGCAGGAAGGAAACAGGGGTTAATACAATGGTTCCAGGCCATTGCCAGATTTAACATTAGCACATGACAGTACAACTAGTTAACCAACTCCCTATTTAACTCAAGTTCAAAATACAACCACAACTTCTAATTACCAGTTAACAGGGAATCTAATTCCCATCTTGAATTTCCTTAACCAACCCAAAATCAGAACAGTCCTACAACCAATTCCCAGGTTTAACATTTCAGTTAATAGCTAACAGTTATAACAGGGAAAAATGGAATGAATCAAATCCATTAGACTAAGTTAACAGAAAACAGTGAAATGACAGGGGAAACATGGAACAAATCAAAACAACTACATTTAGTATTTAAATAAGTGAATGAACAATGCTACCTAATCCCTGTTCCTTACACAGGAACTCAATTCACCCATAATAAAATAACTAACTGTCAAAACTTCTATAAACAAAATCCCTAAGCCAAATTCAAATGCAATTACCTACCTAGCATATTATCTGACATGTGGGTTCAATTTAAATGAGGAAATATTAATAGGAGATAGGAATTAACAGTTTGAAACTTGGAAACAAAACGGTGTCAGTGTAGTATCAGTGTTCTTCACTGTCCCTACAATTTTTGAACCCAACATCAATCAAAAACCCAAACGAATGTGTCACTTAATGTAACAGGAATCTAAACATGATATTTAAGATCTAAATAACCATTAACCAGCATTTAAAAATCATTTAAATACATTTTAACATAAACAACCATACACTGCACATGCACGCACACAGCCTTCCCCGTGCACGTCAAATATCGTGTCCGATACGACACGAGGACTTGTGAAACTTGACGAGCCTCGTGTCAGTCGTTACCCCATACCACAGGCCAAATTTCACGTGTCGGCGTAGCGTGTCCAGCGCGCAGTAGCCCCCGAGTAGCAGGGGAGCTACAGTGCCGCGCGCACACGCCCGCACACGCGTGTCCCGTGCTCCCCACGACACAACAGGACACAAACATTAGCACACGACACAAGGGAACCCTAGACGACACCTAGATCTAGCTTTCTATTCAAAAAGATTTCAAAATCTCACACGAAATGCCCATTGGGGCATTTCAACAAACACTCAGTGATACACACTGATATGTGTCCAGAATGGACACAAAACGACACAAAAACTTGGGAAACCCTATTCCTGTAGTTTGGCTAGGGTTAGGGCAACCTAGAAATGATTTTTACAGAATTTATAATGAATTAGAGAGGATTATACCTATAGGTGTTCAAACTCCCAAAAGCTTCAAAGAGAAGGATTTCTCAACCCACCAAAACTCTTCCAAATTGTTCCTTTCCTGTCAAAATTCAATCCCAACAGCAAGAGAACAATATTTAGAGCCTATAGGAATTTGTTTGAAGGAAAAAGGACCTAATTTGGATTTAATATGAATTTATGAAGATGGAACATTACCTCTTTCTAAAACTTGGTGAAATTTCCTAGTGGAGGCTAGCCCTAACTTTGGGAGGGGATTAAATAGGATGGGGAGGATCATTTGTCCAGCCATGGGCTGATTAGAATTAGGGTTAGCTACTTGGTGGGCCTATGGGCTTTAAGCCTATTAGTCATAAAATGACTTGTGACTTCACAAGCCATTTCCATATGAAACTAACTCCTAATTTCACCAAATTAATTCCAATGGGTTCATCCTCATGAACTTAAATCATCATAGGTTTTCAAATCCTAATCACAAAGTCAAGACCTAGGTTAGCCACTAGGTTAGTTTACAAGGTCAACTCAAGTCAAAGTCTCTAAACACCAAAAACAATTATTCTAAAAATCACTCAAAAATCACAATAATTATAAATAATCATAATAATTCAATTTAAATTCTAAAATTTTAAAAATGACCAAAATACCCTCATTTGGAAAACTGGGTGTTACAATCCTACCCACCTTAGAAAAATTTCGTCCTCGAAATTAAGATGATCGTACCCCTTCTAGGTCAACCCCCCCCCCCCCCCCCCCCACAATTAAAATCTCAGAACCTATTTAAATCATTCAGTTGGAAAATGTAACCTATGGGGTCATGGCATGTAATATCAGTCTGGGGTCTCATCTAGTTACACCAATATGCTACAGTACTAGGCAATCACAAGGTATCAAAACATACAACAATATGGTAGAGTGCATAAATTTTCAAAGACTGGCTAAGATATAGGTCAAGGACTCACCTCCAACTAGGTCTGATGGCTGGAACTCCCTCCCGAAGGCGGAGTCCTGGCTGAGATAAGTGCAGCAGGACAGTCTCGCAGTCTGTGTGCAGCTGACCCACACAACAGGCACACTCCTCTTCTCTTCCTACAGATGTCCCACACATGTCCAGGCTTCTTACAGAAGGTGCAGGTAGGCACTCTCTCAGCTGGCCTCTGCTGAACAGGAGTCTGGACTGGGTAGGCTGGTCTAGGCTGATAGTCTGGGTGCTCATGGGGCTCTGGGTATACACTGCTCCTCGGCCTCTTAGAACTAGGCTCCCCTCCTGAATGTACCAAATCCCACAGCAGTTGGATTCCACGACCCTGCTCCTTTAGGATCTCAGTCTGAACTCTCTGTGTCTCCAACACATCCTGGAGAAGTCTGGATATCTGAGCTCCGTCAGGAAACAAACCTGCCGAGGGTATGGTATGGGGTACTGCTCCTGGAGGCAGAGGAGGAGATGGGGAAGAACTCTTGGTCTCAGATGAGACTGCCACTCTCTCCTGAGTAACAGGTGGTGGAGGAAGACTCTCTGGTAAGGATGCTGACACCTCCTCGATGGCGGGAGGTGCCACTACCCTTGGGTCAGCCTGAGGGGTTACTACCTCCTGAGCAATAGGAGGTGGAAGCACACTATCAGTAGCTGCAGCTGCTCTCAGGCGACAGGCTCGGGTCATGGGTGCCATACTGGAAGGGATAAAAAACACAACAATCATTAAGGCTGTACAGCAGTCTACCATCCTATCTGTAAAACTGGTATTTATCAAGAAAATAAAATAAGACAACTACCAATCATCTATAAAGGGTACTATTTAAGAAAAATCAAAACCAAAGGTTTAAGGAACGAAAGTCAAAGCATTGAATTCAATCACAATCTAATATATATAGAAGAGAGAGTGTTAGAGGAAAAGCTAACATTAAGCAAGGGTCATGTGGTTTGTGGCATATACATGAAGGCGTTATAGGAGGATTTGAGTCTCAACTGTAGCTATCACGTTACACTATTCATGGCATATTGGTTAAGCAGTCTACAAGGTACAAGCTATTTACTCATAACATGCATGGCTAACCATATATATATATCTATATGGCTACATGAACATAACATAGAGATGAAGGGTTAGGTTTTCATGGCAGTTGTGAACAATAGTGTAGAGTGTTAAGTGTACATGGGTTAAAACTTGAAATAAAGGGGTTCAGTCATTCAGTTTAGCTCATTATTACAAATTAGATCTGAAATTGAACTACACATATTGAAGCAGTGTAAAAATGTAATCATGAATTCAGTTTTCAAAATTTTGGAGAATTCGAACATCAAAACCAACTCAAAGTTCACCACAACCACAACCTAACATGTAAGAGTATGAACCTAACATTATATACCTGCACACGACCATGTATACGGCTTAAAACATTACAATTTAAAACTGCAATTTAAACTAACATTTAGAATTCAAGGTTAAGGGTCTACTATGTACACAGTCTCAGATTTGACAATTCAACACAAAACTCAACCAAATTTTTTTTTTTTGAAATAAAGCCCTGTATATAACATACATGTGTAGTGATGTAAGTAACTAATAACATGAAATTTAAATTTAAATTACGAATTTAATATGGAGAACATAGAACTAGTCACTGATACTGCACTATATTAGAATACTAGGATTTGAGAACTTAACATTAATCATGTTAACATGCATTTAGATAGGTTGGTAAACAAGTGTAGTATGCATACGTGTCAGGCAAGTATCTGTGTCCACTATATACATATATTGGGGTAAGACAAGAAATAATGGCAAGAGAAAATAATGATAAAATCCGTTCTGCCTATCTGTTTAAAGAATGATCTATTTGAAACCAGAGCTATAGCATCAATCTAAGTCAAGGTCTAGCAAACTCACCAATTCATTGTATTAGGAAGAAATTATAGCAAGAAGTTACACAATCTTATAATAATAGCTAAGCTACTCCTACTCCTAAGTTATTTGATGATGGGGTACAATTTATACAACAAAAAGGTACGATAGAGATGATATGTTTAAAACCTTCTCAAGATACAATCTGATAATCATATGCGTCTGTCCAAAATCATGTTACTCAGAGTCCTCGCCATGCCAGTAAGCAAGGCTGCGAATAACGATAGATTCCATAACTAGGGTATGCACCTCTACAATCATGTCGTCTGAAAATCTCGCTATGCCGACTAGTATAGCTGCGAGAAATTCCAAATCCCATAACCAAGATACGTACATCCGAAGCCAGGTCTCCATGTTTCTGCCACGCCAGCTAATATGGCTGCGATAAACTATAGGTTCCATAATCATGTAGACGTTTTACCATCCCTGTATTTCCGTCAATATATGTTATCAGAAAATATCGTAACTCAGGCTATAAAATTCATCTCGATAGGAAAATCAAAATCAACAACGATTCATCAAAATCAAATTCAATAATCAAGGAGTGAGAGCGAACAAACAAGGGGAAATAATTCAAATTGAAGTTTAAATAAGATTCTCAAGGGTCGTCCCAGGAATCTTTCAAGGAATCCTAACCGTGATTGAGTACCCTTAAAATATATTCTAATCCTACTGCAGGCTGTAGTGATACTCTAGTTCGAATACCACTACATAAACTCGACCTGCATGGGCCACCACTAAAAATGTGTCACGACCCGCACCCTAGAAATAGGGCACGTGACGTGGGTACGTCCAGCCTACGCCGCAGCATCGGCGGTAGAACGCTGTCCTAGGTCATAACATCTAACAGATAAGGGTAATATACAGTTATACTCCCCGAATGGGGGTGATATAACACAATATAACTCAACCACATCTAGGATAGAACAGGAATGAGATAGAAAGATAAATATAGATAACATCCAGGAATGTAACATCACAGAGATACAAATCCAGAATCTAAGTGACTAAAATAAATACATCTCAGAATATCTCAAAGTCTAGTACAGTAATCCCAAAATAGTAAGATAATCCTAAACTAATGAAAGTAACACCAACTGCTAGCAGGTCCAAGTCACTAGTGATGTCTAACGCTGCACCAAGAGGGATAGACACCAGAGCCTCATCATTCACTGTAAAATTTTCAACAGGTCCAGTCAGGACGGGAACGAGCACATATCTCTTAAAATAGTTCATAGCAGGTTAGGAGTATAAATCATGCACTAGAGTAAAATACAGGAAGTGCTGAATAGGAAGTACGAGTAAACAGGAGATATTTTGTAACTGAAAGTAAATACATGATAGTAGAGACTGTAAGTGGCTACGTGATTTAGAGCATAATGGTTATGTAAACGGCTTGGGGGCACATGAATACAAATAAAGAGGCACATTTATACAGCTACTGGGGATAGTGTTCACATAACCAATTCTACTCACCCCGCCCCAACCAGTACACAAGGATCCATTCAAGTTACGTTATAAGCACATGAATACAACTAAGATACGTGAACTCATGTAATGAGTAGTACATGAGGCACGTGAAAGCACATGAGAACATATAAAAACATGAACTAGTATGAGTACAAGGAGTACCTGATGCACATGATAAAGTACATGAACATGAAATACCCGATGCACCCGTAAAGGGATAACATCTCAGGAAAGGATTCATATAGTACTAATCCGTGAAGATACGTGTCAGCATCAAGTAGAGTAATCTAGAGCAAGAATATAATCTAGATAAGTATGAAAAGATCAGAGAATGTACTCGCCTGCTAACTGAAAGTCCGAGATGAAAATACTGTCCGAGGAGTGGTGTCTGGCTCCTATTAGAACAACACAAGTCACAACAAGTCCAGAATAGAAATAAGATGCACTATAATGCGTTCTACATGAATTTAGGTCAATCTAGACCAAAGTCAACTCTTGGTCAACTCTGGTCAGCCCTAGAAGTCAAATTAGGTCAACCAAGTCAAAACTAGTCTAATCTAGGTCTAACCAACTATTCTAGGTTATACCATGACTAATCTACCATAACACAACTACCAAGACGTCCTCTATAGCAAATCAATACCCATAGGCTATCTACACATAACACATATATGTATAATACCTTGCATCTAAAGGTATTCCCCTACTCTATATATCTAAATATATATATAGGCACATACACTCATATATATATATAAAACTAATATATCTATCCTATAGCCTACTAGCTACATCTTTACAAACACCATATCATACAATACCTATACAAAACACATATACCCATATTAGGAAACTTATAATTGTCACAAAGCATATATTATATATACATAGGTAGGGAGAGAGGGGAGAAAAACACATGTGTATAAGGTGTGTGTAACTAGAGAGGGCATGACAGTGATTAATACAAGGGTGAATATCCAGGTTCAAAAACAGCTAACTAGTTATCAAATGAAATAACAAGGTAATCCACATCAGTTATTACAGTGAAGGCAATTTTGCAGGAAGAAATCAGTTCAATGCAAAGCCCAAGTATCTCAGGTTCACATAGCAACAGGACACTTCAACAACTACACAGAATTCAGTCCAATGATAACAGGTTCTATAATTTAAAACCCAACAGTTAACTGATTAGGAAGAATGGAAAGGAATTTAATGCAGTAGTCTAATAGACAGTTAACAATTGCTATCCATTCAGTTTTATAGTGCATGTTATATGCAGGAAGAATTTAGTTCACAGGTTTAACTCTTCATGCCCAGAACAACAGGGAACAATGGCAATGACTTAAACCAATTCCCTTGTTGACTGTAAAACAGTAAAACCCAGGAAATAAATCAAGAAAACTCAGATTCTCCATCACAATGGCATGTCCCATATGGATTCTCATATTTCAGTTTGCAGGTAAAATATCAGTGAACAATTGAATTAACATTCCAGTTTGTAAATGAAGTTAAATGCAGGAAGGAAACAGGGGTTAATACAATGGTTCCAGGCCATTGCCAGATTTAACATTAGCACATGACAGTACAACTAGTTAACCAACTCCCTATTTAACTCAAGTTCAAAATACAACCACAACTTCCAATTACCAGTTAACAGGGAATCTAATTCCCATCTTGAATTTCCTTAACCAACCCAAAATCAGAACAGTCCTACAACCAATTCCCAGGTTTAACATTTCAGTTAATAGCTAACAGTTATAACAGGGAAAAATGGAATGAATCAAATCCATTAGACTAAGTTAACAGAAAACAGTGAAATGACAGGGGAAACATGGAACAAATCAAAACAACTACATTTAGGATTTAAATCAGTGAATGAACAATGCTACCTAATCCCTGTTCCTTACACAGGAACCCAGTTCACCCATAATGAAATAACTAACTGTCAAAACTTCTATAAACAAAATCCCCAAGCCAAATTCAAATGCAATTACCTACCTAGCATATTATCTGACATGTGGGTTCAATTTAAATGAGGAAATATTAACAGGAGATAGGAATTAACAGTTTGAAACTTGGAAATAAAACGGTGTCAGTGTAGTATCAGTGTTTTTCACTGTCCCTACAATTTTCGAACCCAACATCAATCAAAAACCCAAACGAATGTGTCACTTAATGTAACAGGAATCTAAACATGATATTTAAGATCTAAATAACCATTAACCAGCATTTAAAAATCATTTAAATACATTTTAACATAAACAACCACACACTGCACATGCACGCACACAGCCTTCCCCGTGCACGTCAAATATCGTGTCCGACACGACACGAGGACTCGTGAAACTTGACGAGCCTCGTGTCAGTCGTTAACCCATACCACAGGCCAAATTTCACGTGTCGGCGTCGCGTGTCCAGCGCACAGTAGCCCCCGAGTAGCAGGGGAGCTACAGTGCCGCGCGTACACGCCCGCACACGCGTGTCCCGTGCTTCCCACGACACAACAGGACACAAACAATAGCACACGACACAAGGGATCCCTAGACGACACCTAGATCTAGCTTTCTATTCAAAAAGATTTCAAAATCTCATACGAAATGCCCATTGGGGCATTTCAACAAACACTCAGTGATACACACTGATATGTGTCCAGAATGGACACGAAACGACACAAAAACTTGGGAAACCCTATTCCTGTAGTTTGGCTAGGGTTAGGGCAACCTAGAAATGATTTTTTACAGAATTTATAATGAATTAGAGAGGATTATACCTATAGGTGTTCAAACTCCCAAAAGCTTCAAAGAGAAGGATTTCTCAACCCACCAAAACTCTTCCAAATTGTTCCTTTCCTGTCAAAATTCAATCCCAACAGCAAGAGAACAATATTTAGAGCCTATAGGAATTTGTTTGAAGGAAAAAGGACCTAATTTGGATTTAATATGAATTTATGAAGATGGAACATTATCTCTTTCTAAAACTTGGTGAAATTTCCTAATGGAGGCTAGCCCTAACTTTGGGAGGGGATTAAATATGATGGGGAGGATCATTTGTCCAGCCATGGGCTGATTAGAATTAGGGTTAGCTACTTGGTGGGCCTATGGGCTTTAAGCCTATTAGTCATAAAATGACTTGTGACTTCACAAGCCATTTCCATATGAAACTAACTCCTAATTTCACCAAATTAATTCCAATGGGTTCATCCTCATGAACTTAAGTCATCATAGGTTTTCAAATCCTAATCACAAAGTCAAGACCTAGGTTAGCCACTAGGTTAGTTTACAAGGTCAACTCAAGTCAAAGTCTCTAAACACCAAAAATAATTATTCTAAAAATCACTCAAAAATCACAATAATTATAAATAATCATAATAATTCAATTTAAATTCTAAAATTTTAAAAATGACCAAAATACCCTCATTTGGAAAACTGGGTGTTATAACTAATGAAGGAGGTGTTACCGAAGGAATCAAAAGAGCTTCCAAAAAAACTTCTACAAGTCGAAGATGATGGTCCAACAACTAGGACTGGGGTACGATAAGATAGATTGTTGTCGCAACGGATGCATGTTGTACTACAAGGAGAACGAGGATGTAGAAAGTTGCAGCTTCTATAATGCGGATCGTTACAAGGAAGTCAGGGGAAAAGGAAAGTCAACTAGAAAACGACGTCCTTACAAGTATATGAATTACTTGTCGATCACGAAGCGCTTGCAGAGGATGTATATGTCTCAGAATACAGCAGAACACATGACGTGGCACAACGAAGAACGCACAAAGGACGATGAAGAATTGTCACATCCTTCGGATGGAGAGGTGTGGAAATATTTCGATTTTCGCCATCCAGATTTTGCTGCAGAGCCTAGAAATGTACGCATGGGGCTATGTTCTGATGGATTCGCCCTTTTCGGGCAGTCGAGATCTCAATACTCCTGCTGGTCGGTCATTCTGACCCCTTACAATTTGCCACCATGGATGTGTATGAAGACTCCTTATATGTTCTTGACAGCTATCATACCGGGTCCCAAAAATACGACGAAGAATATCGATATATATTTACAGCCGTTGGTGGATGAGCTGAAACAGCTGTGGGAGATCGGCGTCACGACCTATGATATTTCCAGGAAACAGAACTTTCAGATGAGAGCTTCACTGATGTGGATAATCAAGGATTTTCTCGTATACGGTATGCTGTCGGGATGGAGTACTCACGGCACCCTGTCTTGTCCGATATGCATGCAAAATAGTAAGGCGTTCCGCCTTAAGCATGGAGGAAAAACTTCTTTCTTTGATTGTCATCGTCAATTTCTGCCCGCGAGTCATCCTTGGAGAAAGAACAAGGACGCGTTCAGAGCTGGAAAACAAGAATTTTCTCATCCGCCTGCCAGATTGTCGGGATACGATATTTGGGAAGATGTAAAGGACTTGACCACTGTAATGGAAGATCCATCGAACAATCGTGTCGATGGGTTCGGACAAACCCATAACTAGACCAAACGGAGTATCTTCTGGGACTTGCCTTATTGGAAAGATAATCTTATAAGGCATAATCTTGATGTTATGCATATCGAAAAGTATGTGTTCGATAATGTCTTCAATACCGTCATGGACATTAAAGAAAAGACGAAGGACAATCCAAAAGCAAGACAAGACATTGCCGAGATATTCAAGCGTCCTTATCTGAACTTGATACAAAGGAGAGCTGCTGGACAATTAAGTAAGCCGATAGCACAATACACATTGAGCAAGAAAGATAGATTAATAATCTGCAAGTGGGTATCTACTTTAAGATTTCCCGACGGCTATGTGTCAAATTTGTCTAGATGCGTTGATCTCAATGAACGCAAGCTAACGGGAATGAAGAGTCATGACTGCCACGTATTTATGGAAAGATTACTGCCCATTGCTTTGAAAGAGTTGTTGCCTTCTGCTGTATGGGTTCCGTTGGCCGAACTATCAATATTTTTTAGGGATATTTGTTCAACTAAGTTGACTGTGCAACACATGGTTGAACTTGAGGAGAAGATTATCTTAACAATTTGCAAGTTGGAGAAAATATTTCCTCCTGGTTTCTTCGACAGCATGGAGCATCTACCGATTCATCTAGCATACGAAGCCCGTGTCGGTGCATCTGTTCATTATCGATGGATGTACCCATTTGAAAGGTACATAAAAATCGATATAATTTAAGTTGAATTTTAATGTATTTTAAAATTCTTTCTTAATTCTCAAGATAATTTGTCTCTCTAGATACCTACACCATCTAAAGAAGAAAGTTGGCAACAAAGATCATATAGAGGCTTCGATATGCGAAGCATATCTTATCGAAGAGGTGTCAAACTTCTGCTCCATTTATTTCGATACTCATGTTATGACAAATCAAAATAGATCTCAAAGGAATGACGAGGACGTTGAGGATGGAAGAATATTCAATGTAAGGGGCAAGCCTGTTGGGGCTAGTAAAAGACGGTGGTTGACAGACGACGAGTATGATGCCGCTCACCGATATGTCTTGTTAAACTGTGACATACAAGAAGTGAGAGATTTGGAGAAGTAAGTCAGTACACTTGCACTCGTTATAATCTCGAATTTGATGAAGTAAGTGACTACACTTATATATTCTTATTTTCTCTAATAGTGTATTTAGAGATGAAGTCAAAATGAGGACATCCGATATTACCGATGAGGGACTTCAAAGAGAGGTTGATTGTACATTTCCGTCATGGTTTTACAAATACGTAAGTAACTGTGATTATAATTGAGATTATAAATATATAATCTGAAACATTTAAATTATAAATATTTGTTTATATGTTTTATTGCCTGAAACAACACTCACTCATGAGAGTGTTCGTTATCTGGCATTGGGACCGAAGAAGCAAATAAAGACTTGTCCAGGCTATGTCGTTAATGGCTTCAGGTTTAAGTCAACTCAGAATGCTATAAATGTCGAATTTATCAATGACGGCATCAGTACCAAGGATTCCGGTGTTTGCATAAGAGGCACCATCTATGACGACGAGCCGGACTTTGACTATTATGGAGTGCTTCGGGATATTGTAGATTTACAATATACTGGCCCATATGATATACATATTGTGATGTTCAAATGTGAGTGGTTCGATACGACACCAAATATCGGTTGGAGAATCGATAAACAATTTGGATTCGTCGATATAAATCATCGCAGGAGGTATAGAGGGTCCGATACATTTGCGATAGCAAATCAGGCTGTTCAAGTCTACTATACAAGCTACCTAAGGCGTCGTAGAGATCGATTTGACTGGTGGGCAGTATGCAAGATTAAATCTAGAAATATATTCAACGTTGGAGACCCAACATACCAAGAGGACCAGATCGAAAAGTCCCAATACTTGGGACAACACTCAGATACAATGGATGTTGAAGATATTGTTGAAGAAAATAGAGGAGAGGAAGAGGTTGATACACAAGACTTAGCTGTCAACCAGGGGAGAAAGAGGTATCTTGTCCCAAATATTAAGGTAGAAGAAGAAGAAGAAGAAGACGAAGAAGAAAAAGAAGAAGAAGAAGAAGAAGAAGAAGAAGAAGAATTTGATAGGGATGAGGATACAGATAAAATCGACGATGAAGATAAGGATGAGGATGAGGATGAGGATGAGGAGGATGATGATGAAGACGAGGCCGAGAATGGGAACGAAGATGATGATTAGGGTAAATATTGTTGTATATTAAAAACACTTCCAATTACGTGAATTAAGTTTGACCTCATAAAAGTAATTACGTGAATTCATGTTTTTTTTATTCGATTATTTACTTATTGCAGATGGCACTCCTAGTCTTTTCCGTCGCGGCGGCACTCGTCTCCCTACTGGTGGTATGTATATTTTAGTTTAGTTTTTTATATCCATTTACACTTTTATATTGTTAATTATGTTTATGTGTTCTATTTACAGGTCATGATGGCTGGCCGTGGTCGTGGTGTAACACCCAGTTTTTCAGATGAGGGTAATTTTGAAATTTTATAATTATAATTATTATTTAATGATATTTATTTTATATTATGATTTTTAGTGATTTTTAAATTATTTTAAACTATTTAAATTCATGACTTGTGGTTTTGACGTTTTGCTAGTGAAACCCTAGAGACTGTTTGACCTAGAGCCTAACCATGTGATTATAATATTTTAATATTATTTTTAGCCTAAGAATATTTTTCCATTTGACCTCTTTGAATTATTTTAATATCATTTTATTATTTATGATATTGTTTTGGGGTTATTTGAGTCGGGTTCGAATTTTAACTCAATCCGACTTGAAACGGGGACCCGGGGGTAGTTTGACTCTAGTGGGACCCACACACTAGTTAGGCATAGCCCACATGATATTAAATTTAGTCCACATGATAGAAATATTTTAGTTAGAGGTTAGACTAATTATTATGGATAAGGTTAGTGTGATTAGAGACTTTAGAATGACTAATTTAGCCCCAACCAATTAGCCCTTTCCTAATACTCATAGAATAGGTTAGTGGGGGCATTTTGGACCTTACCATAATAGGACAAATAGCCCCATATAGCCAGCCACTTTGGGAGAGGATAGGCTCAAGTTCATTTTATTATTCTCATCCACACTCTCTCTCTTATTCTTTCCCAAATTCCTAGAGAGCAATCCCTAGCAATTTCTCCACCAAATCCTTCCATTTCGCCACCAAATCTTCTTCTTTCCTTCTCCATTCTAGCCAAGAAGGAAGCTACCCAAGTTTGGGAGGATTCGGAGCTCGTTCGTGTCCTTTTGGAATCTCTACGTGTCGGTGTCGCTCCGGGAAGGCTTCTCTTCGATTCGATCTACCGGGAGGTATAAATCCCTTCTCCTTTTCATTTTCTCATGCATATAGGTCTATTTTGAACCCATAGGAATAACCCCCATGGTTGCATCTCCATTTGTGTCC
Source organism: Iris pallida (assembly GCA_029216955.1). Classification (NCBI taxonomy): domain Eukaryota; kingdom Viridiplantae; phylum Streptophyta; class Magnoliopsida; order Asparagales; family Iridaceae; genus Iris; species Iris pallida. The sequence goes on along the minus strand of JANAVB010033011.1, from coordinate 3,227,381 downwards.
ATTTCGTGTCTATTTGGAGGTCATAGGAGTGTCCTTTGTGTTGTGGTTGTGTCCATGTGGGAAAATCCCAAATTTGGACATACTATGTGTTGTTGTTATGTATGAATGAATTATTACATGTTTAATCTCATATTTTTGTATTGGAGATGTGTTCTATAGTGTCTCATATATATATATTAGTGTAGAGAGTGAGTTCTTGATATATTATGTTATATACTTGTGTTCTTTTGTCTCAAACTAACCAAATCCGTCATGATTTTTATCCACGTTTTTAATTTTAGCCCTAACTTAGAAATATCATAACTTCTAGATCAAAGCTCGGTTTAATCTCCCATTTTTTTTAAAAGAAGCGTATTGAAGTTAGCTTTCCAAAAACATGTATTAATAGGCCTAATTCTTTCTGTAACTTTCTGGAGAATTATTTGAGTATCAGCTGTACGAAAGACAAACGCGTTCTCGGTGTTTTCGCGATTCCGGGAGTTTTCGGAAACGAAAACGCGATCCGTTTGAAGTTTCGGAAAGCTAACACATAGATCTATAATATACTTTAATACTAGATTTTAATTCATGCTGAGATGGTACAGTATTGATTATTAGTAGGAGTTACTATTCGGTATATGCATTTTGTGCACCCTTGTGTGTAATATAATGTTCTATTTGATTTTAACCCATGTTAATGTATATACATTATGTAATTAAATAGAGAATTCAAGCATGAGTAAATATTTAAATAAATGATGTATGAGGTGTAAGTATCCTATCTAATGTAAGCATGTATAAGTATGGCTTGTAATGAATATGTAGGTTCCATAGTATGTAATGTATGGTGCATATAGTGGTGCAAGAGAATAAATGAATGATGAATGAATGCAAGCATGAATGTAATGTAATAATAGATGTAATATATGTAGCCTTGTTAGGAATAAAACTGGAATTTAGTTTTGTTTCACTAAATAAGAGATACATGAGAACTCATATATGTGAATGTTAACTTCCTATTGACACTTTGCTACACAACTGTCATGCCTCACTATCACTCCACACACAATGCACACTACACTATATAACCCTCACACCCTCACTCATTGACACTCTCACTCACACATTGCCTAACACTCATTCCATGATAACACACACATGTTCTTGTGCACTTTCATGACACACACACACACCCATGAACACATACACATGCTCTTCTCTCTCTCTCTCTCTATATATATATATATATATATATATATATATATATATATATATATATATATATATATACTATACATGGCTAAATGTGTTAATGTGGTAAATAGAGTTTTTCTATAGTTATATATACATATATGTGATATAGGGCCTAGTGTTGAATTCTCTTTTCATGTACACCTCCATGTTCACACACACACACATAGCTTTACATGTTAGCTTCCTTTCTCTTATGTATAATATTGAATGTGATGGCTTGTGTTTGGCTTGTATAGCCTTGTGATTGGTGTGTGATTGCTAGACTAGGCTTGGTTAGGCCAAGTGAGACTTATTAGACTTGTTGGGCTAGGATTTGACCTAGTTGACCTAGTTTGACTAGTCTAGTTGACTGGAGTTGACCAAGTGTTGACTTTAGTCTAGTTTGACCTAGACAGCATGCAGATGCATTGTAGATTATATTTATCATTCCCTGTGTACATCTTGACTTGTGTTGCTCTAACTAGGAGTCAGGTACCTCATCTCGGACAGTACATTTACTTCAGACATTCAGATACGAGGTGAGTACATTCTCTGACCGTTTCATACTTGTCTGGATTTATATTTTTGCTCTAGATTACTGTACTTGATACTGACACGATCATTATCACGGATTGGTACTATACGGATCTTCTTCTGAGATGTTATCTCCTTGTATTCACTAAATACATATTGTGATGTGCGTTTCACTTACATATTGTATTTATTGAATATCCATATCCTTGTATACTCCTTGTGCATATTGTACTCTCAGTATCACATGAGTCCCAGGGATAGACCATTGTACAACTATTGTATAATATTGTACATCTATTGTATAACATTGTACATCCATTGTATAACATTGTACATCTATTGTATAATATTGTACATCTATTGTATAACATTGTACACTATTGTGCAAGATAACGTAACCGGAGTAGATCCTTGTGTATTGATTTGGGGAGGGGGAGTAGAATTGGTTATGTAATCAAATCCTATTGTACAACATTGTATAACTATTGTATATGTCTATTGTACACCCACGTACAATGGAGTTACCATTGCATTTTCCTAGACCGTTTACATAACCATATTGTACTCTAAATCACAGTAGGCTTACAGTTCTTATTTATCATATTTAGATATTTCCTGTTATCAAATCTCTACTGTTTTTCATATACTTCTTACTTTCAGCGTTTCATGTACCTTACTCTATTGCATGCTTTATATTTCCTAACATGATATGAACTGCGTGAGATGTTTTGTGCTCGCTCCCGTCCTGACTGGACCTGTTGAAAATTTTACAGAGGATGATGAGGCACCCTGCACCCTTACTTGGAGTTTGCCTAGTTGACACTCGCGACCTGGACCCCAGGGGAGGTTCAGGCAGCTGCTGAGGACGATACCTTGCTTAGTATAGATAGTTTAGACTGTTTTTCTTTTATGTTTAGTTGTTGTTCTTGATTCAGAGTTTGTATATTGTAGTGATGTTGAGACTTGTATTTCATTTCTGTTGTACCTCGGTTGAGGATTCTCTTATCTATTTTATCGTGCCATGTTCTATCTCTACATTGTGATTGAGTTGTACCTCTGTGTTGGCCTCCTTATAGAGAGCATTCATATTATGTTAGTTATAGTTCATGATCTAGAACAACATTCTACCGCCGACACTGCGGCGTAGACTGGGCGTTGTTACGCTCTCGTACCCTCACAGTGGGTGCGGGTCGTGACACGTGGTGCTGGTGGTGGTCGTGGTGGTGGTGGTGTGGGTCGTGGTCGTAGTGGTGCTGGTGGTCGTAGTCGCATTCAAAGTTCCCGACATGTGATCCCATCGAGCTACCCCGACCCGGAGAGTACCCCAGGCACAGACGCATCCCGCCCTCGATCGACCACTTCATCGAGGCATGAGTCCGGATCTGCTAGCGGATCCGTTCCGCTATCGGAACCACCAGCAGCGGATCCACCAGGGGATGCCCCAGTTACTGCACAGTGGGCCCCGGAGTACCCCCATACTCGGTTCCATCCGATTACTGGGGAGTACATACGCGGACCCGCGGATCCTACAACGGCACCAGAGAGGCCGAGAGGCGAGTTTCGACGAGAGCTATGGCCCGCGGGGACCTCGTAAGTAAATTTAAGATAATTTATTAAATTTCTTTCATTTATTCAAGTTAATAATCCAGTCGTTTCTTCTTTGTAGGTTTTTTCCGTTTAATGTTGGCAGGGCTCTTGGAGAAATTATCAGGGCTAACTTCCACGGTCCCTACCTCAACTTTTCTTCGGTGCCCCTAAACGTGAAGTACGTCTGGCTCGACGAGTTGAGGATATATATCTATATCTTCTGGTTAATTATTAGTTACTCTTTAATCAACCATTTTTTAAATTATGTGATAATTGAATTTCTATGTTAGACGACATACTGGTGGCCCCCCATCGCGAGGACGCGATCCGCAGGACCTACAGAAGCGCTGCCTCGAAGAAGATATGGGATATGATTCATGACCTGAAAATAGGACATACGAGGCCGAATTGGATCCGACAGGAGTATTATGAGGACCTCTTAGGTATGATGGATACCCCTGCATACAAGGAGAAATCGGAGAAGGCGAAGGCGAACCGACATGCTGCGGGCCTTCATACGGGGGGGATCAAGGCCCCACGCAGCGACGCTTGCAGATCTGGTGAGCTACCGTAAATTTATTTCACTATCGAATTAGGTTTTATTAATTAAAGGAGTTATCGACGTTCTACGAAAATTTCGTATGCAGTCCCAACGGGCGGTGAAGGAGGGAAGGGCACCAGAATCAGTCACCATGCACGACGTGTTCCAGCATACGCACAAAAGATGGAAGGACGGGAGCTTCGTCGACGAGAGGGCCAAGGAGACTGATGTAAGTACTTATGTTTATGAGATTTACGTTAGAACTAAAAGTATTCGGACTATAACTTAGGTAAACTTTGGATTCACACTTAACTTAGTGATACATAGGATTTAGATTACAACTTAGGTAAATCTTATAATATAAACACATTCATTTGATAGGCTGCGTATCGTGAGGCCCTTAGTCGGGCTCAGTTAACTGACACCGATGATGTCGGTGAAACGACGCCCGCCCGGACGTCCTCTTTTTTGGCCGCTCGTAACGACCTGTTCGTAGATACCTTTGGCGGCTTTAAGAAAGGGCTCTTGTACGGACTCGGCTCCCTAGGGCCATTGCACATGGCGACGCAGAGATTTCCACCGACACCGCCTCCTCCCGTGGCCCCGCTAGACGATGATGTTAGGTCGCAGCTTACGCAGCTGCACGAGGCAGTGTCGTCCTTGTGGGAGCAATTTGCCACATACTTTTTGCCTCCGTCTGCTGCTGCCGGTCCGTCTGCTGATGGTGTTGGTCCGTCTTCTACTGGTCCGTCGACTGCTGGTGTTGGTCCTTCTTCCGTGGGTCATCTTTCTTTCAACCCTGATGCCCCTGTGGTACCGCCTACGACTGTGACGTCACTCCTGGATCTGATGTCGCCAGAGCAGCTATGCCGACTTCCGAGCAGTGTCTACAACGGCTTGCCGCCTTACCTAGTGGAAGAGTATATTCATCGGTCACAGCTGGGATTACCACTACCGGACAATCGACCTCCTCATTCTTCTTAAAATATTGTATTAAGAAAATTTGGAATATTTGTGAGAGCTTTGGATTAATTGTGCTATAATCGAATTATAGCACCGGATATTATGTTACTCTTCAGGATAATTGATGTTTATTTTCTATTAATTTGGTTTGGCCTGTGATTCTTGGATAATTGATGTGCATTAAATTCGTATGTGCATATTTAGTCTATGTGATTCTTGGATAATTGGTGTGCATTATATATTTGGTCTATGTGATTGTTGGATAATTGGTGTGCATTATATATTGGTTTGGTTTATGCATATTTTTGTGAACAGGAAAAGTGGTGTAATTTGTTTTTCCAAAAAATCTCAGTTAGCGACGGACTAGTGACTGGTTAGCGACGAATATTCCCAGTTTTCGACTAATTTTCGACGGATGAGCCGTCACTAACTGGAGATTTGAAACTGTTTCCAGGTAGCGACGGGTGATCGACGGAATATCCGTCGGCAAGGTTCTGGTGGTATATAGTTCGACGGAATAGCGACGGATTAGCCGTCGTCAAGGCGACTGATAATCAGCCACTAATTAGTCGCTCTCGCGACGGCGTAGCGACGGACAATCCGTCGACAAGGTTCTGGAAATGCTTGGCATTTCCAGAACCATGGCGACGGATAATCCGCCACTAATCAGTCGCTCTGTCGACGGCGTAGCGACGGATTAGAGATGACTATTCCGTCGCCATGGTGCTGGAAATGTCAAGCATTTCTAGAAGCTGATCGACGGATTTTCCGTCAGCAAACCATCGCTAATCCGTCCTTTGTTATCGACGACGGTCGACGGATTAGCGACGGAACGATACACTCTGATACGCTATTACGACGGTTTACCGATAGAACTTTACGTCGCTATTGTCTAAACAGTTCAGTATTTAATACTTGAAATGGACGACAGTCCGTCGAAAAGTAGTCGCTAATGCTTCGTATTGTGAAGTCGACATACCGTCGCTAGTCCGTCGCTTGACGACTACGTAGCGACGGACCGTTATTAGCGACAAGTTGATTGCCGATGGATTTTTTTTGGCCAAAACCCGTCAGTGATCGGTCGCTAATAGAAATTCCCGTCGGACTGGCGACGGATCTGGCCGTCGCTAAATCGACAAATTTTGGTAGTGTATTTTCTATTTTCTATAGTACTCGTAGTGTTCTTTTTTTTTGTAAATTGGTTAAACTTCTGTTCAATGTCAATTTATTCAATTAATTATTTTAGAGTAGTCGATGTTTGACATTTTTATTCTTCTTCAGAGGGTAGACATATTTGTTGCCTATGGTGTGAACATTCATGGATGGTATCATGGTAGAAATTTGAATGCATTTTTCTAGCAGTTAAAGGTACTAATGTTGCCTCCCCCTATACCACTTTCTGCAGGCATCATTGGAATGTTCTTTCCCTTCAATAATAGCATCAACTTAAGAAGTCTGACATCCTCGTGGATTATCTCCTCTGTGTTTTTGGCTCCTTCGACGCCTCAAAGCCTCATCGGCTCTTGATAATTCTGAAAATTTTCCTCCATGTGAGCCCTGAACCAGGGAAGATTAGTATACTAAGCAAACAAATGGTAACTTGACTACCTTCTTTGAAGATGATTCCCTTTCAATAAGTTCTTGTCTATATTCTAGTTATATGATTAATGTAAAGGAGATGTGTAGGACAATGTCTAGGTAATATCCTTGATAAACCTTTTGGTTTTTCTCTACTTATTATCGCGAGTTACTAGACGTGATACCTTCTTGCTGAAATTATATGGACTTTCGACTTCATGCAATCTTCTTGATAGGACTAAGTCCTGGTTAATGGAAGTCATATTGTAAGAATGATACATATATCCACTATCCAATAGGAATCTATCCAAAGTTCAGATATGAGAAAAGGTGGTTAGGTTCTACATACATGGATATGAAGTATGCAAATAGCAAATGTATCCTAGTTTTATTAGATGAATAGGATGCTGTTGGTCACTGTTTTCCACCAATGGATTGTGATTTTTTTAGAAAATGAGCTAGTAGAACTAATGAAGAGTAAAAAAAGAAAAAGAAAACACCTTCTGATTTATCGTATGTATGAATTACTTCAGTTGGGAGATGTAAAATATTTTTCCTGGCAGAATCATGTGACATGTCTTCTGTGTAAGCAATTGCCACTTTTATCAAATTTCCATGTTGTGCGGCTCTATTGAACTATAGCAGGCCTTTCTGAGATACCTTTCCGTGTGTCGTGCATCGAGTATGCCATCGAGATGCAATCTTATGATATCAATAGGAAAGGATGATTCTGGCTCACCTATGTGATGAATTTAAAGGCTTGAAATCTGGAATGTGCTTGGTATCATTCTTCTTCTGAATCTGTGATTTAAGTCATATTCAAGTAGATCATGAATTTTGTAATTGTATGTGATTTAAGACTGTGATGCTTCTTCCCTTGTCATAGGCCTTATGCTTCCTTTCGCTGGCTATTGCAAATGCACTGAGTGCCAGACTCTACGATGGGTAAGTCTTCTATATATCAAGATAGACATGTCTCATTTCTCTGAGGTTATTTTTATTCCTGAACCTATTTTCGTGTGGAAGCTAACAATTTGCACTTTTGGTTGCAGAATTTTGATGTTCGATGAGCATTCAGTTCTACTCCTCTTCTGTCTATCATTAGGTAAAAGAAACTATGGTACATGGAGGCACTAGTTTTTTACTATCACTACAACAAAAAGGCCTATTAATGATGCTTGATAAGTAGATTTCATGACGGCTGATAAAAAAGCGTTATGAAAGTTCGAAATACCTTTTTTCTATGACGGTTTGGGCTAATTCTGGACTTTTTATAACGTTTATAAAACAAAACGTTGTTAATATTTTAGAGCGGTGGCAAACTTGTAATATTTTTTAAGTTCAATTTTTGCCAAAATCCCTCCCCCCCCCCAAAATCGTTCTGGTCTTCGCCTTCTCCTTCTCCTTCTCCTCCTCTTCTTCTCCTTCCTTTCCCCCAACTCCAACACCCTAACCTGAACCACAAATATCTCAGCTCAGACCGCTTCGTACGTAAACCCCTAGTCCACTCCCTCTCTCTACCGGCTCCATCGGCGGCTCCAATGGCGCAGAAGAAAGGTGGCGGCGGCCGTGCCAACTCCGATGACCCCGACGAACTCGCCCGAACCACTCTCCAGGCCGTCCTCCTCGCGGACAGCTTCGCCCAGAAGTTCCGTCCCATCACTCTCGAGCGCCCAAAAGTACGTCTCACCAAACCCTAACCCTAGAAAACCCCTAAAATCTTTGAACCCTAATTTTAAAATTCCCACGTGCTCCTCCCGCTGGCGAACGTCCCCATGATTGAGTACCCTAATTTCAAAATCACCGACTTCCTCAAGAAGGAGGTGGAGGTGATCCACCCGTGGCCAGAGTGGATCGAGCTCCTCGAGCTCCTCGGCCACCAGAACTACTTCGACCGCCGGACCTCCTTCTCCTCCGCCGAGGGCGGGCTAGCGGAGGAGGTCTGGGAGGAGGTGGGCTTCGACTTCTCCCGCGACTGGATCACCGTGCGCAACGCCTGCATCAACTTCTCCCGCGACCGCTTCGACATCCTCAAGTATGGCGGTGGTCGAAGTTTGTAGCTTTTTTTTATGCTGTTAAAGGTCTGAGCTTTTTGTGGTATTGTGGTTCAGGTCGTTGCCAAGGAAGGATCTTCAGGTTCTAGTAGGCCATGGATGACCCAGCTTGGATCCGAAGGTCGTCTTCTCCGCAAAGTTGCTGAGAAAGCACGTCCATCTTGTTGAGGGAGATGTATGTGCCCGTTCTTGATATTATAGTCTCGAATTTAATCATACATATGATATTTCGTTTAACTTAATAGTACTAAATGAATAAAAATGTATAAAAATATGCCAAAGCAGCTTTGTTTTCTCTCCAAAGAAACCATCTTTCAAACTAGTGTTTTAAGTGATGGTTCTTTGGATTCTAATTTCATTTTGGCATCTAAAATAAATGTGTGATTTTTGACCCACTTTCACATGATACATATGATAACTTGGAGAATAGTATCAGTAGTAGTATGGGAGAATGGTAAATCAAGTCACCTTCATCCATGTCTTCACCTATTAGGATGTGTCGAGTATGAGGCATGAAAAAAAAGCTTCACAAAGAGTTGACAAACTTTTTTATGAACTGTGAAACTTTTTTTATGAACTGCGAAACTTTTGGGGGGCATGGTGTCTAAGCTTGTGAGACCAAGGAACATCCTCACAGTTCTCATAGTCTAGATTAGTATAAAGGAAGAGGTAACAGATAAGCCTTATGCTAGGAAATTGCATTAATATTTATGACGTAAGCCAAATAACAAGATGAGATGTTGTGGCCGAGGGGAGTGGTAAGTCTAGGGCATCTTAAAAGGAAGTTGTTTGTTTTTATTCTTTGTGCTTAAAATAGTTGAACTTTAGTCCATGGTTGTTTTGGAGATTTATTTTGTTTTCTTTCCTTAACATTCTGAGCTGAAAGAAATAGGAAGTAATGTTCAAAGCATAGTTCACAGTATCGATACTGGAACTGCCAAAACTGTCGAAACTATCGAAACAAACTAATTAAACCGCCAACCCCCACCCCCGAAAACTGCCAATTTAGAAGGGTCCTATATCGATTCAGATACTGCGATTTCAAAGGTGGCAATTTTATTGGTTATAATTCTGGAGTACAAACTAAATTCTACTTTTTTGCTTAGCTGATGATTATAATGAAGAGATATATACATCTCTGAGGTAGTAAAATTTCAAAAATCATGGATGAAGCATTGCATTTCTTAAACAATTCAGATTACTCAACATCACATGAATTACCATTGCATCAACCATTTCCGCAAGAAGATATTAACTATTCACTATTCAGGGAAGAAAATGCCCGAGTCCAAGTTCGACATTTTCGTCTTTAGGATCAGCCATAACACCCCAACAAAATTTAAGGTTTTAGATCCCCAACAAAATTTAAGGTAAGACCTTTTGTGGTAAATCAGTCACATTTTCTTCTTTATTTGTGCAGGTTTAAGACCCCAACAAACCTGTTATTTTTATTACTACAGGTAGGTATTTTAATGCTTTTTACCCCTTATTTCTTTCATGTCGATTTAATTTTAGATTCAATGTATATGAAAGTATTTTATTACATGATCCTCAATTGCTAGTTTCTTGTTGGAAACTTGGTACCAACTCTTAAGACATGAGGTGGTCTTTTGGTAATATTTTTTTTTATCTTTTTCAGGGTTTTGCTACGTGATGCCGACAGTTTTGATGTGCTCAAAGTTGAAGCCAAAGTACTAATAGTTTTGAGGGTCTATTTACTAGTAGTAGTTGTAAATATATGTATTTGGATGTCCTATTTTGAAAAAATGTAATGAAGATGGTGATATATATTATGTATATTTGTAAATGGATTAAATGGTACTTTATAACATTTAGATGTTTTCTTGTGAATATGGTTCAAAATGAATGTTTTGAAATTGAATTGAGCAATATTGAGCATTGATCTATAATTTTTTGGAAAGTAATACATAAATGTGCAGAATTGAGCGTTATAAATGTGCTGAATTGAGTCTATACAGATTATCTATTCATAACGCTTTTAAACTACGCTGAAAATAAGTGTAGCAGAAACTCATCATATTCATGATATTTTTATTTATAACGCTTTTAAAAAATATTTATAACACCCGTTTTCATCACGCTTGCTTTGGAAAAAAAAAGCGTCATGGTTTGTCATTAATGACGGTTTTTAGCCGCCATTAAAAGGTATTTCTGTTGTAGTGTATGTTTCTTTTATTAAATTATCATATATGTTAATTAAATTCTTTATGTTCTTTGTCTTTGGACTTAAGTTCATGAAGCTGCAGTCTAGGCTTATTTCAGTTCAGCTACCTGTAGTAGTTTTTGCTTCAAAATTTCTTGAAACTAACTTGTGCTAGAGTTGAAGAAAATGTTTACATATGTTCCAGTATCAATACTCGTATGGCTATCAACTTTACATTAACTATTATTTGATGTACGCTCACATGCCAAAATTGTACAAAATCTAAGCCTACCACATTCTTTTTTTATTCCACAAACAGTGGGACTGTACGTATATTTTACAAAATCCGTCGTCGATGAGATTACTGCTGCTCTGAGCATCTAGTGTTTTAGGTAAGTTGCTTCGTCCATCAGTAACATCTCATTTTGAAAGGATAAAGTATCAACCAAGCTATGCTTTATCATCAGTTTTGTGTCAAACTTCCACTTTGTCTTCATACAAATCTTAAGGAACTATTAGTGTCACACAAAAATTTATACAAAATTGCAAATAATCCCCCATCAAATGAGCACAATTGTGTGAACTTAAGGAACAATTAACAGTTAAAATGTAAGATCATTTCACTTGAAAGTATAATATCCAGCCCCTAATAATAACATTTTGATTATAATGTAAGATCATTTCACTTGAAAGTATAATATCCAGCCCCTAACAATAAAAATGTAAGATCATTTCAACTTATTTTTTATATAATAATGTGTTTTCTTTTCAATTTTGTGTAGGTTGGCGGGTAAATTTTTGATGGTTATAGATATCTAGAAGAAAAGACACGATCGAGCTGCATTTTGGCCTACAGACATTTTTATTATTATTTTGGACTACTAGGCGTACAACAATCGAGTTACACCGAGAAGGTGTTATATTCACCAATCGAGTTACACCGATAAGGTGTTGTGTCACGCCCCGCTCCCAAAACATATGGGATTAGGACATAACCTGGCCAGCTGATACGACCTAGATTGAGCTGCACAATTTAATGGACTCACTTAGGCGTACTATGCTGTAAAAATAACTATACTACACAGGCAAGCGGTAACATCTAGATCTCATCCACAGGAACAAAGAAAGTAATGCTGAAATATAAAAATTGGAAATACATGGAGTCTGAATAAAATACAACTGAATAGTCTGGTGGGTACAAACCCACGGAGTACAACACTGAATAGAAATACTGAAAGCAGAAAGATAACTAGTCATGAGCATCGACTAACTAGATAATGATGCTCATAACCTAAACAACACCATACCCTGTGTCAAGGAAACTCCTCAGGAAGAATCTCGTCGTCTACTGTAGCAAGTCCTGTCTCAAGTTTCGGTTCGTACCCAGTCAACTGCAAGTGCTCGTCTAAATCTGGAAAGCAACCAGGTCCTCAGGGGACATAGCAAGATACAGAGTAAACATGCCATAAAGTAATACTGAATAACTGTAAAGGGTGAACTAACCAGCTAAGTGAATGCACTTTGAAGACAACCCTAGTACGTATGGGTAGGTAATAAGGCTTTGGCGTCGAAGCACGGGCTGACGTCGGATCACGAGCCGAGGTCCCACTCATCCGGGCAACACTGAGCGACTTGGCCCTTTCTCAGATATTTTGGCTGTCCCATACGTCTATTAATTGTCTTCCCCTATCCCTCGGAATGCACAAGTCGTATCCACCACTTGATCATTCCGACTCTCAACGCAAGGTCACAACTACTAGAAATACCTAACCATTCTATGTACCAGAGCATGGGCCCTTGCACTGGTAGCTAGCCAGATGCGCAAGCCTGTACCATGGTACGAACTCACTCAGTGCCGTGTCGTAACACGTGTCAAGGTCATGGGAATCATGACTATGATTCCACAACTTAAGGAAGGTCTCCTAGGTCTAAGTCAAATGCATGAAACTCGATGACAATACCGTCATCGACTGCACCGAGACATCTCTCGGACACACAACTACGTCCACTCTACCAAGTGCACAATACGAATATGAATGAGTAAAATCAGTAATACAAGACAAGGTATACTTGCCTGAAACTTCGGAAGTCGCAAGCGAAGATCCAGGCTCCTCAATCAAGATCGTATCGTCTGGTGTACCTACAAATACAACAACCACGATTATGATACGTTAAGATAACATCCATGATTTTACATTTCTAATCATACACAATGTTGCACATACGTATTCACGCATATATAAAAATGTATATATAAAGTATATATACGAAAACGTTATATATAAAAATATACATACGAAATTGTATACAAGGATATATAAAAGTATATATATACGGAACGTATATAAAGGAAATTTTATATATATATATAGGAAACATATATACGAGAATATATATATGAGTTATATCTACGAAAATGTATATAGAAAATATATAAGAGTTATATACAAAGGGATGTATATACGAAAATATATACGTATATACGGAAATATATACGTATTTACGAGAATATATATATGTAGAGAAAATATATTTGCATAGAGACAAAGTATCTTTTTTTTATCTATATAAAAGTATTTTACATATATATTTGAAAGAGTGTATATATATGTATATACATATATGGGAAGAGTATTTATATATATTTGAAAAGTATATATATATTTATACATAATGAAACAATACCATTTATTTAGGTGTATACAAATGAAGACAAGAGAAATCATTTGTACATAGATATTTATGTAAAATCATTTGTATATATATAAACCATTTGAACATAGATTTATACATGAAACTATCAATATGTATATAAACCATATGATATATATATGAACCATCCACAACATCTACATTAACACATGCATGGAAGAGTAAGTGTATACATGTATGTACACAAGAGTATATATATATTTATGCATAGAACATGTGCGTATGGTAGAGTATATATATATATATATATATATATATATATACTCAACATTATATATTCAAGTATGTGCATGGGTTCTTATAACAAGGTTTAGAAACCAATCTCCCATATTGCATTTGTACACATGAACACACAATAAATTATGATAAAAACCCATTCCTTCACAACCACAAAGTATGTAATGTATATATCTAATCACATTGTTAATCACTCATTCACAAATATATACATAATGAAGATTATACATATCTCTATACATATATATGTATACTCAAGAAATGGGGAAGGAGGAGAGAGAGTATACCATGGAGGGATGATGGTGAAGGGGGTGGTGGTGCTCCGGCCAATGGGAGGAGCTGTGGCCGGCCATGGTGGTGGGGTGGTCGGCCAAGTGGAGTGAGGGAGTGTGGTAGAGGTGGTGAGTGGTGGTGGTTGTGTTGGAGATGAAGGAGAAGGTGGTGGGGATGTTGATGAAGGAGTGGTGGTGGTGGGTGGAGCTTCGACCAAGGAGGAGGGGCTGTGGTGGTGGTCGGCCTAGGAGGGGGTGGAGGAGAGGAGAGTATGGCTGTGGTGGTGGTGCGGCTGTGGTGGTGGAGGTGGGGGTGAAGTGAGGGAGTGGTGGTGGTAAAGGAGTTGATGATGGAGAAGGAGAAGTGGGGTGCTCTCGGTTTTGAAGGGGGTGGTGGTTGTGTGAAGAAGTGTGTTTGGGAGAGAGAGAGATGATGATGAGAGGAGAGAGTGGACCGAAAGGGAGAGGGGGGAGTGCTTGGCTGTCGAGTAGGGGAAGGGTGTAGGAGTGTGAGAGAGAGATATGGTGATGGTGAGTGTTTTAGAATTAAAGAAGAGAGAGAAAAGAGTGATGGTGGTTGTGTATTTATTTAATTAGAAAATGAGAGTTAGAGAGAGGAGAGAGAACGTAAGAATGAGGGAGGAGTGTGTTGGCTGCTAGTTACGGGTGGGGAGTGTTTAGGAGAGAGAAAAGAGAGAGAGAGTAATGATAGTAATGGTGATAGTGATGGGAGTGTGTTTTAAATATAGGGTGATAGTGATATTTGGGTGTTTGGTATTTTGTATAATTACTTTATTGGTGTTGTGTGTTTGGGTATGGATGTTGTCATGGTGTTTGGTGTTGGGTCTACTTGAGTCGGGTCGGGTCGCAATTGGATCTAATTGGGTCTCGGTAATTAAATGACTTAAATTAGTCGATGATAATTATTGATAAATAAATAGTACACGGAGACTAAATTGGATGGGACACAAGTGCCACGTGTGTAGTAGGCTCAAAATGGTCCGTGTCCATATCTTGGGTTGACCAGTTTGGGTCAAACTGGCGTCTCCAATACAAGTTGGAATTAAATGTGACTCAGTGGGGTGAATCGAGATTGGGTCAATTGTCCGAAAAATTGTGCGATAAAAATGAAGCACAAGAGAGTGTGTCTGAGTGGGACACGAAGGTCATGGGCGGAGAGTGTCTCGAGTAGATCACACATGATAAGTTGGATTGGAGAAAATGACTAGTCTTGTGCTTCTAAATTGAAAGTCACGATAAGGTGTCGATAATGATCAAAAATAAAAGTAAGAATTTAATAATAATTCAAATGGCCTAATTTGACCCCGAAAGTTTTGCGATGCAAATAGAGCACAAGGGAACAACTTTGGGTGGGACATGATATATCAACAGGAAGATAAATTTGTCTAGATCAAAAATCATAAAGGGCGTTTCGAGAGGTTGTCATCTCTGGCGCTCCAAAAATCAAAGTCACAAATAGTATATTTAATTATCAAAACTAAATATAATAAAAATATTTATCGAAAATAAATCATTTAAAAATTTAAAATAATCCTAAAAATCCAGAGGGCTTACATGTTGTATCAGTTTAACATGGAAAACAAAGCAAAATTATCAAGCATACCCATGATCATCCGTTCTCTATATGCTAATTGAGATCCAATATGTTCTAAGAAAGACGATGAAGAGGTATTGGAACCCGATGTTCCAAATATAAGTGCACTAGGCTCATTATTGTACTTAGCTCAATTCACTAGACCAGACATCTCATTTTATGTGAATCTTTTGGCGAGATTTAGCCGCTCCAACACACCGTCATGGGAGTGGCATTAAAGAAAAGTTGCTTTACCTAAAGGGGTCTATAGACATGGGCTTATTTTATTCCTGTGCGTAGGAATAAATCAAACTCCCTTGATACTTAGAATGATACTCGTCTTGTCTGCTATGTCGATGTCTGTTACGCCCGAGAACCAGAATACTGGCAAATAGGGACGGACTAGGCCAGCTACGTATACCAAAGTACTCCAGTACTCCGAAATACGTATAAGCTGTCAAGACATGGGGGTTACTACTACAAGCCAACAATCAATCCTAGGTCAAGCAATCCTAGGTATCTCAATCACAGACAAATATTCAAAGTACAAGAAGTATGATCCTCAGACATAAAATAATAAAGCATCTCAAACTATATATACATGGATGATCATGAAGCTTGTAATACAAAGTGAAGAACTAGCAAGAGTAATAGTCATACATGATAAGCTCTAGCTATAGTCTAGAATACGCAAATCATGTTTAGGCTCGTAGGCTACATGTCAAGATCCAAAATACGAGCTAAACACGTGCTCGGAGGCTAAACGCCACAAAAGAATAATGTACATAACAAGTGGAAGAATGAAATAGAAAACCCACTAAGGTACTCTGGTGCTCCGGGTAGTCACCGTCGAGTAGATGGTATGGAAGATCCTCTGGGCTCCTCTATCAGATCTGGCCAAACAAAACCAGTAGGGTCAGATCTCCAATAGCAAGTACCACAAAGGAAGCCAAACTTATGAACTAAAACCAGCAATAACTAACATAGCAACGGTAATAGACAGAAATAAGCAAATGCTGATCGAGACTCGTGCACTACCAATGCATTCATCTCGAGAATGGAAAAGACAATAAGCAAAGCAACCTGGAGCATAGGGTAAATAACATGTGACATAATATAAATTATGGACATATAAGGTAAAAGGACATGTGAACATGTGAGATAAATTGAACATGTAAGCATGTAAGAGAAATGGTACATGTGAGCATGTAAGATAACTGGGACATGGGAGCATGTGAGAACTATATAGAACGACAATGATAAGATAACTTAGGAACTATTTCGAAACTCAAGTTACAACCCGTAAACCAAAACAAGGATCGGGGTTGTAACCCTTCTCCTGAATAGAACTTAGCCCTTAATCATTTATCGACAAAAGTAAAGCATAAACAACAATGTACTGAATTAAATATACGGACACTGCCTAGACAAAACTAGACTAGAATGGACTCCATACAACAATCACGGCCAAGCAATGAGTACGGATTTATACATTAGCTAACTAGGGTTATCACAATCCTAATTACTAACAAGATGCACTTTTAAGAAATTCAATCCAATTATCTGCCCTGCAGACTACCCGACTTATCCAGGCCAAAAGAAAAAGAACGTAATGGTGGATACATCGCCCGGGAGACAAATGTATCCAAGATATAATAGTGGGTACATCGCCTAGGAGATAAATATACCCTATAGACATATACAAGGTGCAACACTCGACGGTACGCTAGAAGTGTGCTCATCATGACATATAACTCCAAATCCATTTAGGTTGGGGCCAGAACAAAGGGCTTGCAGGCAACCGGAAAATTCTCCTCTCCCAATGATCTAGATAATCAAGCTAGTTGTTTAGTCCTTAACATTTTTTTATTGGATTCTGGGTGTGGCATTCCGCAGAATCCATCATAGACATGATATACAAGACTGGACAATATAAGAAAGTACACTATAACAAGCCACAACAAGAAAATATAATAAGCTGGAAGCTAGGAGTGCGCTACGACGAGCCACTATAGAGAAAATACGGAGTGCGTCATGACATGCCACTATCATGTAAGCAAGGAAAGACATGTACATGAGTGTGCCACAAAGGGCCACTATCTAGTAAGCAAAGAAGACTTGTAACATGAGTGCACCACAACGGGCCACAACAAAGAAATTTACATGGCATAGACTGTAAAGTACAATAGATCCGGGAAGGCATGGTAATACATATCATAGCATATAAGAAAAAATCGAAAGAAAAGACATGTCATGGCATATGAGAAGGAATAAAAGTGAGTACGTGTGCTAGTGTCAAGTGTACATAGGGTGTACAATTATTCTTTAATAATACGAGATTATCTAATCATGTTAAGAATTTATTACAGTCGAAAAAAATATCAAAAACGACCAAGTACATAAAATGTGCCAAAAGATCAAAACTATGATTGAAATTATCAATCGCATATGAACTCCAATTAAGGTAAAAAAAGAAGATTCTCGAAGCCAAGACAAAGACATACAACTTTTATGTTTTAAGTTTTACAAGATTCTAAGTACAAAATAGCTTAAACGAACAATAACAGTCATTTAGAGTGATTCACACACGGGCAAAAGGCGCATGGCAAAAGGTGCAAGGTGTGCGAAGTGCAAGGTGCACGAGGTGCATGAGGTACAAGGTGCGCGAGATGCGCACGAGGTACGCGAGGTGCAAGGTGCGCGGACCAAAAGATGTACGAGGTGTACGAGGTGTAGGGTGCACGGACCAAAAGGTGCGCGAGGTATAAGGTGCGCAGACCAAAATGTGCACGAGATACAAGGTGCACGAACCAAAAGGTACGCGAGATACAAGGTGCACGAGGTACAGGTTGCACGGACCAAAAGGTATGCGAGGTACAAGGTACGTGGACCAAAAGGTGCACAAGGTACAAGGTGCGAGGACCAAAAGGTGCATGAGGTAGAAGGTGCGTGAACCAAAAGGTGCACGAGATGCAAGGTGCGCAGATTAAAAGGTACACGAGGTACAAGATACGCGGACCAAAAGGTGCGCGAGGTACAAGGTGTACGGATCAAAAGGTGCACGAGGTACAAGGTGCACGAACCAAAAGGTACGCGGACCAAAATATGCACAAGGTAAAAGATGCACGGACTAAAAGGTGTACGAGTTACAAGGTCCACGAGGTGCACGAGGTACAAGATGCACGAACCAAAAGGTGTGCGAGGTACAAGGTGCGCGGACCAAAAGGTGCACGAGGTGGAAGGTGCACGAACCAAAAGGTGTACGAAGTGCGCGAGGTGTCATCCCTACCAGCAAGCTTTTGGCCATGGAGTTTTAGAAACTTCCAATGTCCATAACTTGGGCTAGAGGACTCAAAATTTGACAAAATAAAGGTCTAAACTGAATGAAATTGAATTCTCTACAACATGGAACAAGTAGTTTTCAAAAATAACAAAGTTTAAGAGATTAAAACTAAGAAAAATCAAAAAAACTATAAACATAAATATATAAAAATGTAACCATCAAAATCGAAAACTCCAAGTTCTAAAGAGACTTAGAATCAAGCAAGAAAGGTAATGGAACAAACAAAATGACAAAATAATAATGTTCAAGTTTTGGCAAGATGTACTTGCCTAAGGTTGGGGGAGGAGTAAATGAAGAAGAAGATGAAGAAACAAATGAAGTAATGAAGAGAGAAAGAGAAGTTGGTTTTTATATAAAATCTTTCTCATCTAAAACCAACCCAAACCAAGCCATGCCAAGTTGAACCAAACCAAAATAAGCCAAGTCAAAATTAATACTAAGTCAAGGCTAAGAAAGACAAGTCAAAATACGGGTCACCTGACAAATGTCAGAATTTCGTACACGTACACTGAAAATATGTATAACAAAAAATGGGAGTGACAGGCTTGCCGTCGGTATACACTGGTATACTGGCAGTATGTCGATCAAGGAGAATCTATAAGTTAAATTTTTTTAAAACATTCCGAAAACTAAGAAAATACAAAATTCAGTACAAAAATACGTATGATCCTTATATAAATACCGATACGTTAAGATGAGTCTCACAACTCTCCCATCCTTAGAAAAATTCCGTCCTCGAAATTTCCTAAAGCTATTCGAGCATGATAACCAAAACAAAAACTCAAAAAATACAACTATCTCAATAAAACAAAGCATGGCATATAAGTAAATAAAGACAACAATAATATAAATAAATGCGTAAGCAATAAATGAAGGCAATAGTAATATAAATAAATACGTAAGCAATAACACAAGCACAATCAAGAAGGGCTGTAGGCATATGAATAAATATGTCTCCTAAGTCAGTTGAGTAGGGACCTGCTCTCGCTGGCCTACGCTGACTCCCAAAATAGATATGGGTCAAGTCTCAAAGTAAGTCGGTACCAATGACTTAGTCTAAGACATGACTCTACCTAGGAAGTATCCTCGTAGTCGAGAAACGTGATAAATATCATGCATCTTGAGGTACGAAGACAGAAGAGTGGAACGAGAAACCTGCCTTCACTCACCGAATAAGTCAAACCGACCATTGTACTCCATATATAGATAGAATACAAGGTCGCCGATGTAGGAGTCTAAAAATCAATGGGCGCCCCTCTCGACAAAGCTCCAGCATCAAGTGGCGCCAGATCATTAAGTTGTGCCAGTCTCAGGTTGTGCCTATGCCATCTCAGGTTGTGCCTAAGCCAGGATGCGCGAGCTCCACGTGGCAAGCATCCTCGAGAAGCTGTAACGGCTGCCATCATTACTGACAGCTCGTCAGTCGAAGAAAATCTATTCGAATCCCGCGTAACGCGGCGCTCGGGAAGATTTTGTCAGCAAGCAATTAATGCTGACAGCTAGCTTGCGCAAGTTATCAAGAAGCGCGAGAATCAATTGTCATAACATAAAAGACCCAGTGAAAGGCACCAAACGTCAAGTTGCGTGCACGCACCACCTAGAGTGTTTGCGCCACCTGATCAACTTTTATTCAGAAGCAGGATGATATGACGCGCATGTCACTAATCTCGAAGAACGTACCCATTACACTGTCCACGACCACCCACATCTCACTCAAATGATGCCATGCGTCCCCTACAGTTCAAGTAACCGTTCGCGCAACTGGATAGAAGACGCGCAACCTGAAGTCCGCGCAACTCAGAAAACATTTATTTCAAAACTCTATAAATAGAGTTTTAAATCAGTTCTAAAGCATCACTAATGATCATAATCTACTGAAAAAGTGCTGCTGCATTCTCCAGATGCTCGTGTCTTCGATATCATATCGTCCAAGGGATAAAGTGATCGTCTTCCGATCAGATTTCTATAGTTATACTTCCCAAAAAATTAATTATACTATTATACTTTTTTCTTAGTTTGTAATAAAACTTTTATTTTTGCAAACAAAATGGTGACTCTGCTGGGGACGACTTTCTTCTCTGACGAGAAAGTGACAACTCAATGTGATACTGCGTCGATCGGCAAGACGCAGAAGACTTTGGTCGTTCAATTCGACCAAACCGCTTACGAAGCAATGATCAGTGCTGGGGGTACCAGACGCACCGCAGTTGCTGCTAAGAGCAAAGCGCGCACTGTGTGGACTCCCAAGTCTTCTCTGCCAACCAAGGCTCCTACGCAACTTGTACAGACTGCTCCTGCACAACTTGCGTATATTGATTCTCTGCCAACTAAGGCTCCTGTACAACCTGCGCAGACTGCTTCTCTGCCAACCAAGGCTCCCGCGCAACCTGCACAGATTGCTTCTCTGCCAACCAAGGCTCTTGCACAACCTGCGTAGACTGCTTCTCTGCCAACCAAGGCACCTGTGCAACCTGCGAAGATTGCTTCTCTGCCAACCAGAACTCCTGCGCAACCTGCGTAGATTGCTTCTCTGCCAACCAGAACTCCTGCGCAACCTGCACCTACTTCTTCTTCGGCTCTGAACAAAGGGAAATACCTTTTGGCTACTCCCTTATTTTCTCCAGTTCTGAACTCGGAGAAGAACCTATCTAGCGAGAGTACTAGACAGAACAAAGGGAAGCGCACTTTGGCCTTTCCTCAACTTGCATAACCTGCGCCTGTGGCCTCTCAGCCACAAAACAAAGGAAAACGCTCTTTAGCTACTCCTTCTCCAAATTTAAACTTGGCAAAGAATACACCTATTCCAGCCTCGTCGCAGAATAAAGGAAAGCGTCATTTGACCTTTTCTAATTCTTCTCCAGTTTTTGACTCGGTAGAAAATATCTCTGGTAGTGCCTATGTGCTAGTCAGTGTAAAAGTTGTTTTGGGCAGGAATTCTACTCCTCTAAACAGAGACAATCAAATCTATGCTAAGAAAGTGAGTTATGTTCAAACTGAACTTTCTGTTGCCCAGTTGCGCCAGGACAAGCACATAAGAACATGTTGCACAACACAAAAAAGGATTCTGCCAAATCCTAAGAATTCAACTCCGGATCTTTTAACTCTACGCATCTCAAGATCCAAGAAGGATACACAAGTAGCAAACCTATCTGACCTGAGCACATATCTCAAAAGATGCCAGTCAACACCTACTTCAGCAAAATGCAAACGGACTGCGCCAGTGGCTAACTTACGCCAGAAACAGACTTCTGAAGTCAAGAACCCCTTTACCTATGCTAACCAACTCAGCACTTCCTTGTACACTCAAGGAATATGACATCTCAAAAATCGAAATCATGTTCCCAACATCATTAAAGAATATGTTCCTTCTCTTCTCATCCTGATGTTGTAACTGATCTTCGTAAAATTTTTAAACAGAAGCGGAAGATCACAAATCCGTCTTATCCATCAGTAATGCAGCCCCAAGAACATCATTATAACCATCACCATGAGGTAGTTATCAAATATTGTTGTCAATCAGCTAAACGATCTGTCTTCGACCATCTGAATTACTCTTAGATTCCTCAACCGATGATAGTAGATAAAGATGAATTGTTGTATGTCTCTGTCAATATGACGTCTCGAAGCACTGAGGGTGAAAAGCTCCCGAGACGCAATGTATCCTGTAATCCCAGTCAACAATACTTAGATCGGATTCATGAATCCGACGAAGGAGTATACCAATATACTAGATCAAGAAATTGAGATACAATCGGTCAAAGGAATCTTCCTTCTGATCGAGACACAATCGGTCAAATGAATTTTCCTTCCGACCAAGAAATAATCGATCAAAGGAATCTTCCTTCTGACCAAAAAATAATCGGTCAAAGAAATCTTCCTGATTCCAACCAAGATTCCTTCAGTCAAAAGGACATCCCTATCACTTATTATGGGGGTAGTTTCTTATAAGACTTTGATGCTGATAGTAAAAGTTCTGAAAGGACCATCTTTTCTACTAGCCCATCTTCGATGGCTAGAGAAGTGACTGCTTATGTCATCACAGAAGATCAAGATGCTTCCAGTTCTAACAGTCAAGAGCAGAGAATTGCTGCTTTAGAGGCTAGTTTGAAGAGCATGGTTGAGATGATGACAGGCATGCATGCTGTAATTATGACACAAGATACGGTTCTACCGGTTGCGAATCTAATTCTGACCCAAGAACCTGTAACGACATCAGCTCTCGTCAACATTAGTTAGGGGGTATAGTCTCCTCACACCGCTTCCATACCTGTGTAGGGTATTCCAAGTCAATCTGGTCCTGGAGGTGGTACTTATCATACGGTACCCCTTCCAACATATCAAATCAATCTACTGCTCCACAATTATCAGAAGATACCAATGAGACAGTAAAACTTTTACGTACTCAATTTGAAGCCTTCAAGCAGAAAGACGACTTACAGAAGCTTGGGATTAAGCAGCCTTATCCTATAGAGTGGAAGGAAGTCCAATTTTCTTCCAAATACAAATCCCCTACTATTATGCTGTTTGATGGCTGCACATCTCTAAGTCAGTACCTCAATCACTTTGAGGTAATCACTGATCAACTACAGCTAAATGACGCTCTACTCACTAGGGTGTTCGTTAGATGTTTAGCAGGTGCAGCTTACGACTGGTACCGTAGTTTGCCAGATGGTTGTATAACCTCTTTTTCTGGATTCAAACAAATGTTCTTGGAATGATTTTATGAGGGAACAAATGACATGACTATGTGTCACTCCCCGATCCCGATATACGTAATCTTTATGAATTCTGTAGACGGTATCTGTATTTAGCATGTGTAATTTTTTGTATGTTATTTATTAAAGGTTGCATGAAGCTCTTAGGCTTATGATTAGTGGAGTGGATAGAGATTCGTGGTTAGGGATTAGGGTTTTCTTAAACCAACCCAACCCCTATTTAATATCTCTTCCACACTCTCTCTCCTCATTCACTCCTTCATTCAATTTCTCAACCACCAACCCACTTAGGCAAGTACAACTTGCTCAAAGAGGAGATTTGTGATCTTTGGATATTTCTTTGATTTTTATTGTTCCATTTTGTTCTTCTTAACATCCTCAACAAGTTTAGTACTTAGCATTTTTGATTTTAATGGCTAGATTCGTGCAGATCTAAGTTCCTAAAATATAGGGTTTTATGGGTTTACATGGTTTTGATCTATCAAACTTGGCTATTTTTGAAAATCTATGGTCCTATGTTGTAGGAATTTTGATTCTACACAGTTTTGACCTTTGTAATGTTAGATTTCGACCTGTTTGGAGGAAGTTAGGGCCGGAGCAACATTTGGGGTTCTCCGTGGTTCGCCTACGCAGGCTCTGGCAGGGAAGATGAGCAGTTCCCAGCCGTAGAAGCAAAGTAGCCGCATGTGCAATTCCCAGCCGCAGGAGCAAAGCAGCCGCATGAGCATTCCCAACCGCATAAATAATTGCAGCCGCATAAGCATTTCCCAGCCGCATGCGATCGTGCCGCATAGCGCTGGGCAGTTTCGGCCGCATAAAGCTTTCGCAACAGCATGGGCTCATTGCCGCATGAACTTTGAACTTCTGAGCCGCATGGCACTGCCCTCCCACTGCCGCATATGCAAGACTTCTATTTGAGCCGCATAGGCTATGGTTCCATTCCCTAGCCGCATAAGATCTATCCTCATTGCCGCATGAAGTTCCGTTTCTTTCGGCCGCATGAGTTCCTTAGCCGCAGGGCTTGACTGAGCCGCATATTCCAGTTGCATATGCCCGATTTCTGGAGCCGCAGACGCCCAGTCCGTCCTAAGCCGCATGTCTCCCGCATATTCCAGCCGCATGAACCCTGGCCGCATGTTCCTTGTATCTTAGTCCTCATTTCTAATCGGACTACCTATGTGATGGCTGGATGATCCTATGTGTGTACAATGGTACAACCTATGTGAGCACCGAGATGCTATCCTACGCCCTAAGTGTTCCTTCGTGATACCTGCCAGTACTCCCAAGAGTCCAGCATTTACATAGTAATGGTCGTTGGCAATGACATGGTATGTGTTGTGTGTTGTATTACACCAAGAAGGAAAAACATACGTATGAATCCTTGAGCCAGTACGGATTCCTTCTTGGGGTACTCGTACAATGTACGACATCTAAGGGAGTGAACATGTGACCACGACATGTGAACTCTGAGAATAACCTAGGGACTAACTAGGCAACTAACTTAGTAGATGCATTGGGTGGGAAGAATCTCGAGTTCGTGCCATACTAGCCACCCCAGGTCCCGTCCTGACGTGTCGGGTTGGCCGCCACGGATATGGTTTCATTCGCCTATAGCGAATAGCTATATCTGACTCCTACGAGCTATGTGTTAAACATTTCAATGCGGTAGCCCTTCGAGGGACTGGTGCATCATCAAAGTGTTATAAGTCTTATGGTTTGGCTAGCCCCTGCTGGGTTGACACGATCTGAGGATTTCTTTTTAATTTGTATAACGGGGATAACTCCGCCAAATATAGAAAGCCGCAGGAATGAATGGCCGCTTGAAAAACAACTTGACTGTGCTTGGGCCTTCCGCTAGTAGCCGAGGGACACGGACTGTCATTGTGCGTGTTCCAACCCATGTCCTTATTTGGTTGTTGGGTTGGTCTATCATGCTAGGACAGGCTGTGGACCGAGGTTACGACCGGAAGCTTATTATTATTATTATTATTATTATTTCATGACTGGGTTTTATCTCACTCTTTTGTGCTCCCTTGTGGTACTTGCTATTTCGGGGCTGACCCGACTGGTTTTGTTTGGCCAGATCGCGTAGCAGAGCCTGAGGATCCAACTTTCTTCCCTGACGTCAATGGTGCATTCTAGGAGCATGACTGGCGGGGGACTCGAGTGGGTTTCTTCTCTACCACTCCTGTATCTTTATTTATGTCCTGGCGTTTAGCCACCGGCACCTGTTTAGCCGGCTAATCTAGACATTTTGTCTTTTGCACAATTGTAATTAAATCAGACTGTAGCTGAATACAATTATGTAACTTTGACTCTCTGGGCTAGCTACCTTATAAAGCTAGAACCCTATGACCATTTTGATGAAGCGTCAGGGACGCCTTACTGTTTTATCTTATATGATCATTAATTGATGATTTCTTGCTTTGAATGATTGAGACGTAGATATTCTGCGTGACCATAGGTGACTTGAATGTAGCATACACCCCCTTGTCTCTTGACAGCCACGATCGTCGTATGACGTTTGGATACCTCATATGGAGTAACCGGCCTAGTCCGTCTCCGTATTTTGGTACTGGGGCGTGATAAGGTTTTATTGGTGGCCCATACGGGTCTGAATTTTCAGACTTGTGGGGTGTTACTCTTATAGGAGTCTCAATCAAAACTTGTTCCATTTGAATCTCTTGATTCGATTTCTCCTTCCTCACCTTGATTGACCCCCTGAATTGTATCCTCGAATCTTCCTCGTCCTGATAATTAAATACCATGTGCCTTTCCATATAGGGGTGCTTCTTTTTCAGTAGCTGGCGAGGCCAACATGGAGGAACAACCAGTAGAGCATGGCTCGACGGGGCAACAACCAGAAGGAGTGCAACCTCCTGATCAGATCCGAGTGGAAGTGATATCAGAGCCGGTGGAACCGCAGGTTCTGGAAACTCCTGCACCTCCTATGGTGCCAGCAGCAACGCCAGTACCTGATGCTGCAGCACTCCTGGAGGTCATCCGGGGATTCTTGGCTACTCAGCAGCAACAAGTGGCAGCCCATCAGCAACAGCAGACCCGACAGCAGGAACAGAATGTGCTACTGAATCAGGGGTTGCAATTGGCCATTGAGAGAAGTGTTAGGAATGATTCAGGAGCCTCGGGGAGGTTTTTTCGACTTAACCCGAGATATTTTGACAGCACGGAGGACGCCATTACGGCGGATGCTTGGCTTCAGGACACTGAGGCCATATTGACTGCAGCTAAGGTTCCAGCAGAAGAGAAGGTTGATCAGGTCAGACTGATACTTCAGGATCTTGCCCGCGATTGGTGGGCATCAGAAGAGGTTGGACTGAGGCGTCCTGTCCCCTGGGATAGCTTCCGTACCAGATTCAAGGCCAACTACTTTGGCACGGTAGCACGATATGAGCTTCAGCAGAGGTTTATCAGTCTCAAGCAGGCTGGGAGGACGGTGGATGGATATGCAGCAGAGTTCTGCAGACTGAGTCGGTTTGTACCGACGATGGTAGCTACAGAGCCAGAGAAGGCGATGAGGTTCCAGCAGGGACTTCACTTGGAGATTCTACAGCTAGTGGAAGGGCATGACTATCAGACTTTTGATGCCGTTTTAACGGCAGCCCGGAGGTATGAACTCACCCAGTAAAGGCTGGTGACAAGGCATGGGGGCCAGAAGAGGACTCATTCTCAGAGTAGGGGTGGAGGAAAAGTACAGCGAACATCGGCGCCAGCGCCTGGCATCCGTATTCATGAGTCAGGAGCGCCGCGGAGGACGGCAGTATCTGAAATATCAGCACCAGTTCGGCACCAGCAGTCGAGGAACCAGCAGCAGCGCCAGGGGGCGCCTATTGGATGTACTTACTGTGGTAAGGGAGGGCACACTAGGGATGTGTGTCGTTCGGCTAATAGGTTATGTATGAGGTGTGGCAGTCCAGACCACCGGATTGCCAATTGTCCTATGATGCAGAGGCCAGGGGGGCCAGTTCAGCAGTTTTCGATATTGCCAGCTCTAGGGGCAGTACCGAGCAGAGGGCCAGCACAGGCCGTAAGGCCGCTAGCCCAGCGTCTACCTACGCAGGCTCAAATGTACCGCCAGACACAGAACCAGGAAGACCCGCAGAGGCCGCAGCGACAGCATGGTCGAGGAAGGCAGCAAGAGGGAGCTCAGCAAGGCCAGGGCCAGGCCTTTACATTATCATTGGAGGATGCGCCAGCTTCAGGCGACGTGGTTACAGGTAATATTTCTGTTACCTCTTTTCCTGTAGTAGCATTGTTTGATTCGGGGGCTACCCACTGTTTTATATCTACACGATTTGTATCACGTATTGGATTAAGATTCGAGGCATTACCAGAGAGGATGAATATACTCACTGGTAATAGGCTGGTAGGAGTTAGTAGAGTATGCTTAGCATGTCCAGTAATAGTGAGTAGGCGATTATTGCCTGCATCTTTGATTGAGTTTCCTATGGGCAACTTTGATGTTGTCCTAGGCATGGACTGGTTGAGAGACAGTCACACGACGATAGATTGTCGGGGAGGTAAGGTGGTATTTAATGTACCTGGCGTAGAGGAGTTTGTCTTTGTTCGATCATTGGAGGATCGACCCAAGGGCATCGTTGCAGAAGCATTGTCAGAGCAGGAGCAGATTCCCAGAGTAGTCAGAGAGTTTGCCGACGTGTTTCCAGATGAGCTTCCAGGTTTGCCACCAGTCAGGGAAGTGGAGTTTTACATTGAGCTGAATCCTGGGATGGAGCCAAAGGTCGGTAGAGTTTACGGGATGTCGCAGTCAGAATTGGACAAGTTATACCAGTATGAAGAAGAATTGAAGGCGAAGCAGTTTATCAGAGACAGTAATTCGCCCTGGGCAGCACCGGTGATTTTGGTACCTAAGAAGGATGGATCGACGCGGATGTGCATTGATTACCGACAGTTAAACGCAGTGACAGTGAAGAACAAGTATCCGCTACCGCGGATTGATAATTTGTTTGATCAACTGAGTAAAGCTTGCATCTTCTCTAAGATTGATCTTCGATCTGGATATTACCAAGTGAGGGTCCGGAAGCAGGACATACCCAAGACAGCCTTTAGATCGCGGTATGGGCATTATGAGTTTCTGGTGATGCCATTTGGGCTGACTAATGCCCTAGCAGTATTCATGGATTTTATGAATCGCATCTTTCTGCCCTATTTAGATAAGTTTGTAGTAGTGTTTATAGACGACATCCTCGTCTATTCCAGCAGTAAAGAAGAACATGAGAAGCACCTTCGGACAGTTTTGCAGACCTTGAGGGAGCATCAACTTTATGCAAAGCTTAACAAATATGAGTTCTGGTTGAACCATATTTCGTTCCTGGGACACATTATTTCTGGAACAGGAGTGTCAGTAGACCCAAAGAAGGTTGAGGCAGGGGAGAATTGGCCAGTTCCGAAGACGGTAGCAAAAGTACGTAGTTTCTTGGGATTGGCAGGTTACTACAGGAGATTCGTGGCAGACTTTGCCAGGATTTCGGCACCCTTTATGCGTTTGACGCGCAAGGACGTAGAGTTTGTTTGGTCGGCAGAGTATCAGGCATCATTTGAAGAGTTGAAGAAGAGATTAATCTCAGCCCCGATCTTGACACTTTCAGTAGGATCGGGAGGGTTTAAAGTATATTGTGACACATCCGGGAAGGGGCTTGGATGTGTATTGATGCAGCATGGTAAGGTGGTAGCATATGCATCTCGACAGCTTCGAGATCATGAGAAGAACTATCCAACTCACGACCTGGAGTTAGCAGCAGTAGTATTCTCGCTTAAGTTATGGAGGCACTACTTATATGGGGATCGAGTGGAGATTTACACTGATCATAAGAGTTTAAAGTACGTGTTTACCCAGAGAGACCTGAGCATGAGACAGAGGAGGTGGTTGGAATTATTGAAAGACTTTGATAAAAATCTTCAGTATCATCCAGGCAAGGCGAATGTGGTAGCAGATGCTTTGAGCAGGAGAGGTGGTACATTCATTCTAACCATGCAGAAGCATATTTTAGAAGATCTTCAGGAAATGGGAATTAAAGTGATCTTACCGTAAGATACAGGAGTTATGGCCAGTTTACAGATTCAGTCCACCTTAGTAGAGAGGATCAGAATGGCTCAGGCAGAGGATCCGCGAATCCAGAAGCTTCGATCGGAGTGTGAATCGGGTCTCAGAAAAGAGTTAGTAATCTATGAGGATGGTACACTCAGGTTCGGAAACCGTCTTTGTGTACCCGGTGGAGACCTTCGACACGAAGTTATGTCAGAAGCTCATAGTTTACCTTATTCCATTCACCCCGGAGGCACAAAGATGTACCAGGATATGAAGCAGCACTTTTGGTGGAATGGCATGAAGAGGGAGATAGCGAGATTCGTATCCCGATGTCTAGTATGTCAGCAAGTGAAGGCAGAGCAGCAGAGGCCAGCATGATTGTTACAGCCGCTTCCCATTTCGGAGTGGAAATGGGAGCACATCACGATGGACTTTGTGACAGGTTTACCTAGATCTCCGACCGGCCGAAATGCAGTTTAGGTAATCGTGGATCGGCTCACGAAGGTTGCTCATTTCCTTCCTTTCAGAGTAGGGCAGTCTACTGAGCAGCTGGCAGAAATATATATGAAGCAGATTGTGAGGCAGCATGGTGTTCCATTCAGCATAGTATCAGATTGAGACACACGGTTTACCTCTCACTTTTGGTGAAGTTTGTACCAAAGTCTGGGCACCAAGTTGAGGTTCAGTACAGCTTATCATCCGCAGACGGATGGACAATCGGAGAGAACAATTCAGACCTTGGAAGATATGCTACGGGCTTGTACCTTAAATTTTGGCGGAACTTGGAAAGATCATCTTCATTTAGTAGAGTTCTCTTACAATAATAGTTATCAGGCAAGTATACAGATGGCGCCGTTTGAAGCATTATATGGAAGGAAGTGTAGGTCCCCTTTGGCATGGGACGATGTAGGCGAACGAAAATTGTTGGGACCAGAGATGATCACGCAGACCGTGGAAACAGTCAAGTTGATCAGGGAGCGGCTTCGAGTCGCGCAAGACAGACACCACCACTGGGCAGATCAGCATCGAAGACCTCTAAAGTTTGGTGTCGACGACCAAGTATTTCTGCGGATTTTGCCGACTCGGGGTGTCATTAGATTTGGAACTCGAGGAAAGCTTAGTCCGAGATTCGTTGGTCCTTTTAAGATTCTCGCTCGGGTAGGCGATGTTGTTTATCGGCTTGCCCTTCCTTCCTCGCTATCTGGCGTACATGATGTGTTTCATGTATCTCAGTTACGTGGGTACGTCCCGGATCCGAGTCATGTCCTCGACCATTCAGAGTTAGTCGTTGGTGCCGACCTAACTTACGAGGAACAACCCGTGTCTATTTTGGACCGGCGAAAGAAGGTGCTCAAGAACCGGACTAATAGCCTTGTCCGTGTCGCTTGGGGCCATCACTCTCAGAAAGAGTCGACCTGGGAGCGCGATGATGAGATTAAATCTCGGTATCCGCACTTGTTCGACTCGGAAGGTATGTTTCTTCTCATGCCTTGGTAGATTTTGAAATGTATGATCAATGATTGCTAATGATAGGTTGCTTGTGTAGTTTGAAATTGTACCCTGCTTGCCTAGATACCTCTATCTTTATCTTGGCTGAAATTTCGAGGACAGAATTTTTTTTAAGGAGGATAGAGATGTCACTCCCCGATCCCGATATACGTAATCTTCATGAATTCTGTAGACGGTATCTGTATTTAGCATGTGTAATTTTCTGTATGTTATTTATTAAAGGTTACATGAAGCTCTTAGGCTTGTGATTAGTGGAGTGGATAGAGATTAGTGGTTAGGGATTAGGGTTTTCTTAAACCAACCCAACCCCTATTTAATATCTCTTCCACACTCTCTCTCCTCATTCACTCCTTCATTCAATTCCTCAACCACCAACCCACTTAGACAAGTACAACTTGCTCAAAGAGGAGATTTGTGATCTTTGGATATTTCTTTGATTTTTATTGTTCCATTTTGTTCTTCTTAACATCCTCAACAAGTTTAGTACTTAGCATTTTTGATTTTAATGGCTAGATTCGTGCAGATCTAAGTTCCTAAAATATAGGGTTTTATGGGTTTACATGGTTTTGATCTATCAAACTTGGCTATTTTCGAAAACCCATGGTCCTATGTTGTAGGAATTTTGAGTCTACACAGTTTTGACCTTTGTAAAGTTAGATTTCGACCTGTTTGAAGGAAGTTAGGGCCGGAGCAACATTTGGGGTTCTCCGTGGTTCGCCTACGCAGGCTCTGGCAGGGAAGATGAGCAGTTCCCAGCCGCAGGAGCAAAGCAGCCGTAGGAGCAAAGCAGCCGCATGTGCAATTCCCAGCCGCATGAGCATTCCTAACCGCATAAACAATTGCAGCCGCATAAGCATTTTCCAGCCGCATACGATCGTACCGCATAGCGCTGGGCAGTTTCGGCCGCATAAAGCCTTCGCAACCGTATGGGCTCATTGCCGCATGAACTTTGAACTTTTGAGCCGCATGGCACTGCCCTCCCACTGCCGCATATGCAAGACTTCCATTTGAGCCGCATAGGCTATGGTTCCATTCCCTAGCCGCATAAGATCTATCCTCATTGCCGCATGAACTTTCGTTTCTTTCGGCCGCATGAGTTCCTTAGCCGAAGGGCTTGACTGAGCCGCATATTCCAGTTGCATATGCCCGATTTCCGTAGCCGCAGGCGCCCAGTCCGTCCTAAGCCGCATGTGCCCCCGCATATTCCAGCCGCATGAACCCTGGCCGCATGTTCCTTGTATCTTAGTCCTCATTTCTAATCGAACTACCTATGTGATGGCTGGATGATCCTATGTGTGTACAATGGTACAACCTATGTGAGCACCGAGGTGCTATCCTACGCGCTAAGTGTTCCTTCGTGATACCTGCCAGTACTCCCAAGAGTCCAGCATTTACATAGTAATGTTCGTTGGCAATGACGTGGTATGTGTTGTGTGTTGCATTACACCAAGAAGAAAAAACATGCGTATGAATCCTTGAGCCAGTACGGATTCCTTC
Organism: Iris pallida; assembly: GCA_029216955.1. Lineage (NCBI taxonomy): Eukaryota > Viridiplantae > Streptophyta > Magnoliopsida > Asparagales > Iridaceae > Iris > Iris pallida. Next base: position 3,194,802 of record JANAVB010033011.1, on the reverse strand, counting down.
TTGGGGTACTCGTACAATGTAGGACATCTAAGGGAGTGAACATGTGACCACGACATGTGAACTCTGAGAATAACCTAGGGACTAACTAGGCAACTAACTTAGTAGATGCATTGGGTGGGAAGAATCCCGAGATCGTGCCATACTAGCCACCCCAGGTCCCGTCCTGACGTGCCGGGTTGGCCGCCACGGATATGGTTTCATTCGCCTATAGCGAATAGCTATATCCGACTCCTACGAGCTATGTGTTAAACGTTTCAGCGCGGTAGCCCTTCGGGGGACTGGTGCATCATCAAAGTGTTATAAGTCTTATAGTTTGGCTAGCCCTGCTGGGTTGACACGATCTGAGGATTCCTTTTTAATCAGTATAACGGGGATAACTCCGCCAAATATAGAAATTCGCAGGAATGAATGGCCGCTTGAAAAACGACTTGACTGTGCTTGGGCCTTCCGCTAGTAGCCGAGGGACACGGACTGTCATGGTGCGTGTTCCAATCCATGTCCTTGTTTGGTTGTTGGGTTGGTCTATCGTGCTAGGACAGGCTGCGGACCGAGGTTACGACCGAAAGCTTATTATTATTATTATTTCATGACTGGGTTTTATCTCACTCTTTTGTGCTCCCTTGTAGTACTTGCTATTTCGGGGCTGACCCGGCTGGTTTTGTTTGGCCAGATCGCGTAGCAGAGCCTGAGGATCCGACTTTCTTCCCTGACGTCAATGGTGCATACTAGGAGCATGACTGGCGGGGGACTCGAGTGAGTTTCTTCTCTACCACTCCTGTATCTTTATTTATGTCCTGGCATTTAGCCACCGGCACCTGTTTAGCCGGCTAATCTAGACATTTTGTCTTTTGCACAATTGTAATTAAATCAGACTGCAGCTGAATACAATTATGTAACTTTGACTCTCTGGGCTAGCTACCTTATAAAGCTAGAACCCTATGACCATTTTGATGAAGCGTCAGGGACGCCTTACTGCTTTATCTTATATGATAATTAATTGATGTTTTCTTGCTTTGAATGATTGAGACGTAGATGTTCTGCGTGACCATAGGTGACTTGAATGTAGCATACACCCCTTGTCTCTTGACAGCCACGATCGCCGTATGACGTTTGGATACCTCATATGGAGTAGCTGGCCTAGTCCGTCTCCGTATTTTGGAACTGGGGCGTGACACTATGTCTGCTCTTATTAAAATTAAGCATCAACACAATGAAACAACTGAACGGTTCATTGAACGATTCTGTCGTGAGGTACTCAAAATGCCTCCCGAAACTCAAGATGCTTTGACTATAGACACTTGCAAGTCAAACCTATCGCCTATAATCAACATATGGACTGGATCGACACAGTTTCTGGATTGGCCTTCATTCATAGTGAATGCTAAAGCAGCAGAAGAAAGTGCTGACAGGTTCAAACAATTAGGTATTCAGATGCATAATCTTGATAAAGATGAACATGCTATACCAAATTGTAGGAACGAAATCGTAAAGCAGAATACTCTAGAGGGGGGGGTGAATAGAGTAGGCAGCAGAATATTGCTAATTAAAAATCTTGTTAGCAGTTAGATCACAGATATAAAAATAATCACAAAGTAAATGACAGAAATTAAAAGTGATTAGAAGGCAAAGGCAAACACCGAGATTTATACTGGTTTCCCTCTTGTGAGGACTAGTCCAGTCGGAAGAACTCGAGCTTCCAGTTGAATCTACTATTGAAAAATCCCGCAAGTTTTCATACGAAGTCCTTGCAACTTCTACAGACGCGAGCTTTGATACAAAGAACTCGACCAACTTCAATTGTGAAGAGTTGTATCTTCTATCAAGCCTCTGATTACAATCACTCTGAAACTTCTAGACCGTACCGCACTGGCAAATCGACTAGAGGATTGTAACTGGCTTGAGATTTGAAAATGAAAGCTTTTTAGAACTCTTTGGAAGAAATGTAAGCTTTAGAAGCGAAGAGATTGTGTAGCATCCCAGAACCAGAATACTGGAGAGCAGGAGCGTATATAGCCAGCTACGTATATTGAAGTGCAACCCACCTCGCTATACGGTCACGGCTGTCTAGATACATGAGGGTTTAACTACAATCCATCAGTCTCCTATGGTCATGAACAAGCCTAGTGTCTTAATCACAAGCAAGTAGTAGCAGTCACAAGATATTAGAACATCAAATATACAATAGTAAGGCGTCCCATACATTACATATTGGATGATCATGAAGCTAGTCGTACAAAATGTGAAGACTAGCAAGAGTTTAGTCATACATGATCAACCCTAGGATCTGTTAATCATGTTGCAGCCCGTAGGAAGACAGTAAGTAAAGTGCAATCGAGCTAAACAGGTGCTCATCGGCTAAACGCCTCAAAAGAATAATTTTACAATAAAGTGGGAGATCAAGAATAAACCCACTCGTTGTCAGGGTTCCGTCTAATGGCCACCATCTGGTTGGAAGGTCGGTAGATCCTCTGGAGCTGCTCCGAAATCTGGCCATGCAAAACCAGCTGGGTCAGACCCCAGAAAGAGCAAGTGCCACAAAGGAGGCTTCACTTAGGAACTAAAACCAGCAATTGGCACAAGATAACAATAAGGTAATAAATAAGACAAGAGTTTAAGAAAAAGCATAACAGGGTGATATACGATGAGATAACCATGGGACTATTCAGATAGCCAGGTTACAACCCGTAAACTAAACAAGGACCGGGGTTGTAACCCTTCGTCTGAACAGAACTTGGAATTCTAACCATTTATCGGTAAAATAAATACATGCATTCTGGTCATGCAGTAATCTGGAACGGGATCAGGGCAAGACTAGACTGGTTAGACTCCATCCAATCATTTCACGGCCAAGCAAGAATTACGGCTTGATACTTTAACTAACTAGGGTTGTCACAAGCCTAATTACTAACAAGATGCAGTAAGATTATTCCACAGCCACAAGCCCTGCAGACCATCCAGGTTACCCAGGTCGAAAGATTAGGGTTGAATTCAGGTGGGTACATCGTCCAGGAAACACATGTACCCTTAAGTAGCTTGAAGGGTGCAACACATGACAGTGTGCTGGAAATGTGCCCTACTCGACGGCAGGCTACAGATCCCAGGAGCGCCCAGGTAACGGGATTGCCTGTAGCTGAAAAATCTCTTCATGACTACTGTATAAATCTAGTTATTAACCTTAGTCTATTTTAGTAGGTACCCCTGACCGTGGTACTCAGGGGTCCCTGTCCTAGACATGATGCGAGACAATACTGGTTTATTTGTACAAGCACAATCGCCCACGGTGTCCAGGTTGTTCATTCTTGTCAGGTTATGTCATGCCATGTCATGGAGCCGCTGCAACAGCTATTCGAGAAAATCATGTCAGGTATACTTGTCAGGAGTGCGCCACGACGGGCCGCTATCATGTCATGTTACTGTCGTGCCTTGCCATTTCAATTCTTGTCACACCACGTCAAGTACAATAGTCATTTCAATCATGTCAATCAAATCGTGATTTATCAAGTTTAGGACAAAAGGCGTAAGGATATAAAATGGGCGTAAAAATATACAATAGGGGTAAAGGTGTACGCCATAGGAACCCAAGTTTACGCGTGTACTACTACGCTAGGCCAATTAAACCCGAGCGTAAACAGCACTACGCGGGCAAGAGCAAGGTAAGATAGCTTTACGCTAGCAAGGTGCATACGGGGGAGGGGGGGGTTACGCTAGCAAGGGTTGGCTCGGGTCAAGGGTTTACGCCGGCAAGGCTTCACGCTAGCAGGATTTTACGCTGGCGGGAGAGTCCCGTGCGTAAAATCAGTTCAGCGTAAAACAGAGCTCGATTTTACGCTAGCGGGTAAGCCCCGAGCGTAAAATTCAAGCAGCGTAAAATGAGGTACGCTTGTCACGCGATGCGTGTGCGTAAAAGGGAGCTACGCTAACACGTTAAGACGTAGGCGTAAAAGCTGAGGAATACGCTGGCACGCAATGCGTGGGCGTAAAACTCCATCTTCTCCACACGGTCAATACAACCATGCGTAAAAGCTGATAAACTCCATCTCGGCCAGGACTTGGTGAAATTCGGCCATCCCAAGACCAAACTTTTATAAAATCATGAGGCCTACTCCATGGAACTCTTAGTTTTCGAAAACAAGCCATTGTAGTATATCAAAACCAAGAAATCCGAAAATGAAATAAACATAGATCTGCATGAAGTGAGCCATGGAATTTGAAAACACCAAGTTCTAAAGGGACTTAGAATCGTATGGAGAAGAAAATGAAACAATAAAATGTGAGTTCCTCCATGAAGCAAGTTGCACTTGCCGGTGGGGTTAAGTGGAGCTCTACGCTGGGTGGAGGAAGAAGAAGAAGAATAAATGCTGAGTTATGAGGAGAGAGAAAGGTGGTTGGGATATTAATGGGGGTAAGTGGTGGTAGGTAGGGGGTTTTCCTTTGGGTCATGATGAACCAAAAGCAACCCCAAAACTGAACCAAGCCAACCCGAACCAAGATGAACCATGGCCAAGAAAATGCAACACAAGATAAAATACGTACACGTATTCCAAAAATACGCAATACGAACACAGGCATTACAACTCTACCCACCTTAAAAGAATTCTGTCCTCAGAATTTAATCAAGAGGCTAGAGGAGCAATGACAAGCTACACTAATCGCAAGTAAGCATTAACTAGGCAATCAATCAATCATGCAAGTAAGGAATCGAAGGTATGAGGCATAAGAAAGATATTATACCTCACGAGTCAAACAAATCGGGATATCGTGATCGAATATTATCCTCACGTTCCCATGTTGACTCACTCAAAGAGTGATGACCCCAAGCAACTCGGACTAACTTGATAGTCTTGTTCTTGAGGATCTTCTCTCTCCGGTCCAATATAGACACGGGCCTCTCCTCATACGAAAGGTTGGTACCAACAACCAATTCCGAATAATCCAGGATGTGGCTCGGGTCCGAGATATACCGTCGTAATTGGGATACATGGAATACGTCATGCACCTCGCTCAGCGACGGTGGAAGAGCGAGACGATAGGATACATCTCCTACTCGCTCTAGAATATCAAACGGCCCTATATACCTAGGACTAAGCTTTCCCCGTACGCCGAAACGAATGACGCCACGGTTAGGCAAAATCCTCAGGAATACATGGTCGCCGACCGAAAACTCTAGAGGACGCCGGTGAGAATCGGTCCAATGACGCTGGCGATCCTGGGCAACTCGAAGATGATCTCTGACCCTCCTGACCACCTCAACTGTCTGGGCAATCATTTCTGGACCGAGCATCTGTCTCTCTCCAATATCATCCCAGGCTAGCGGGGATCTGCACTTCCTGCCATAAAGTGCCTCGAACGGTGCCATCTGGATACTGGCTTGAAAACTATTGTTGTACGAGAACTCTACTAGGTGCAGGTGATCTTCCCAAGAACCTCCGAAGTCGAGTGTACAGGATCGCAACATGTCTTCAAGAGTCTGGATCGTGCGCTCCGATTGGCCATCTGTCTGTGGATGATAAGCTGAGCTGAACTGGAGGTGAGTCCCCAAACTCTCTTGCAGGCTATGCCAAAAATACGAAGTAAATCTTGAATCCCGGTCCGAGGTGATACTGACTGGCACCCCGTGCAATCTGATGATCTACCTGAGATACATTTCTGCTAGCTGAGCCGTCGACTGACCAACTCTGAATGGGAGAAAGTGAGCTACCTTCGTGAGCCGGTCAACTATAACCCAAATAGCATCTCTACCAGTTGGAGATCTAGGCAATCCAGTCACGAAATCCATGGTCACATGCTCCCACTTCCATTCTGGAATCGGCAAGGGCTGAAGAAGTCCTGCAGGCCTCTGATGTTCAGCCTTGACTTGCTGGCAGACCAAACACCGAGAGACAAACCGGGCTATCTTCCGCTTCATGCCATTCCACCAAAAGTGCTGACGGATATCACGGTACATCTTCGTACTGCCAGGATGGATGGAATACTGAGAACTGTGCACTTCCGACATGATCTCCTGCCTGATATCTCCACTGGGTACACAAAGACGCTTACCATGTCGAAGTGTACCATCATCATGAATGTATAATTCTGGTCTACGTCCTGCCTCACACTCTGTCCTGAGTCGCTGAAGCTTGGAATCTGCCGACTGTGCCATCCGGATCCTCTCGACTATAGTGGACGGAACTTGCATACTGGCCATCAACGCCACACTGGAAGGGAGAACAACTTCTATACCCATCTTCTGAAGATCCGCTAACAGCTCTGATTGCGCTGTTAGGAAATAAGCTCCGGCTCTTCTGCTCAATGCATCTGCTACAACGTTGGCCTTCCCAGGATGATACTGCAGGTTGACATCATAATCTACAAGTAGCTCTAACCATCTCCTCTGACGCATGTTAAGATCCTTCTGGGTGAAAACATACTTCAAGCTCTTGTGGTCGGTGAAAATCTCCACCCTATCTCCGTACAAGTAGTGCCTCCACAATTTGAGTACAAACACTACTGCTGCCAGCTCCAAGTCATGGGTTGGGTAATTTCTCTCATGATCACGAAGTTGTCATGACGCATAAGCTATTACCTTCCCATGCTGCATCAGAACACATCCTAAACCTCTGCCTGAAGCGTCACAATATACTGAGAATCCCCTGGTTCCATCTGGAAGCGTGAGAATGGGAGCTGTTATCAAGCCTCGCTTCAACTTCTCAAAAGAATCCTGGCACTCTGCTGTCCAAACAAACGACACATCCTTGCAGGTCAACTGGGTCAATGGTGCCGAAATTCGAGCAAAGTCTGAAACAAATCGCCGGTAGTAGCCGGCCAATCCAAGGAAACTACGAACTTCTGCAACTGTGCTGGGCACCGGCCATGACTCAATAGCCACAATCTTCTGGAGATCTACTTCTACTCCTCCTTGAGTGATGATATGACCCAAGTACGAAATACGATCGAGCCAGAACTCGCATTTATTAAACTTGGCATACAACTGGTGCTCCCTGAGAATCTGGAGGACGACTCTGAGATGCTGCTCATGCTCCGCCTCACTCTTGCTGTAAACCAGGATATCGTCTAGGAATACTATCACAAACTGATCCAAGTAGGGCATGAAGATACGATTCATGAGGTCCATGAATACAGCCGGCGCATTGGTTGCTCCAAAGGGCATGACAAGGAACTCCCAATGCCCATAACGGAATCTAAAAGCTGTCTTCGGGATGTCCTGCTCTCTGACTCTGATCTGATGGTATCCTGACCACAAGTCAATCTTCGAAAATACTGACGCCCCTTTGAGTTGATCAAACAAGTCATCTATCCTCGGAAGAGGGTATCTGTTCTTGATTGTTACTGAGTTCAAGGTACGATAGTCAACACATAATCTGGATGTACCATCCTTCTTTTTCACAAGAAGCATCGGGGCTCCCCAAGGCGATCCACTAGCACGAATGAATCCTTTGGTTCTGAGTTCTTCAATCATCTTGTACAATATCTCTAGCTCTGACGGCGCCATCCTGTAGACTCTTTCTGACACTGGGGCTGTTCCGGGAATCAAGTCGATGGTAAACTCGATCTCTCGCTCTGGCGGTATCCCTGGAAGCTCTTCGGGGAAAACATCTGGAAACTCATCCACTACTCGGGGAAACTGAACTGCTGCTACTGCCATCCGTAACACTGAAGGAGAGGGCTCAACTTCGCCTCGGGAGAAAAAAAACTCTGGCTCACCTGGAATGCTGAAAATGACTCTGCCGATATGGCAGTCTATTCTAGCGTACTGGTTCCTCAACCAATCCATCCCTAAGACCACATCATAATCGGCCATCGAAAACTCTATCAATCTAGCAGAGAATTCTCTACCGCTAACTACGATCCGATACGAGGAAAACACCCTATCGACTCCCACAAGTCCGTTACCAGTAAGTATATTGAGCCTTACTGATAATGACTCGGGCTCCAATCCTATCCGTGTCGCGAATCGTACTGACATAAAAGAATGTGATGCACCAGAATCAAATAAAGCTGAAGCTGGAAAGGAGTTGACGAGAATAGTACCTGCCACTACCTCTCCTGGTGCCAATTCTTCCTCTGCGGTCATTACCATAGCCTGACCATGCCCTCGGGGTGCTGGTCCCCTCTGCTGAAATCCTTGCTGCCTGCTCTGACTCTGGGCTTGGACTTGCGCATGCTGCTGGAATACTTGGGTCTGAGGCGGCAAGGGCCTCGGCAATGGGTACTGCTGCTGCTGGACCGGTGCTGGTCCTCTCACCGAAGAGCTAGAAAGGTTGGACGATGATGAACCACCCCTATTCGGGCAGGATCCAACCCTATGATCCGGTGCTCCACAAGCCAGGCACAATCCCTGCGCCCTGCGACACTCTGCTACCACATGGCCTGGATTCCCACAACGAGAACATCCCACTGTGAAAGACTGCTTCTGCTTCTGCTGCTGCTGCTGAGGGTACGTCGAGGTTGAATGCTGGACCGACGTCACTGAGGCCGCTCGCCTCGGAGCTCCAATAGTCAAAGCCCTTGCTGTTGGGGCTGGTGTTGAAGACTGATTCATCTGGCCGTGAGATCTCTTCCGACCTCCGGCCCTATCCACGATCCTCTGGGAGGTATACTCATGCCTCCTGGCTGCTCTCAATACTGCATCAAACGTCTGATGCTCAAACTGCTCTACTGCCAATAAAATCTCCAGGTGAAGCCTCTGCTGGAACCGCTGGACTCTATCATACTCGGTTGCCACCAAGGTAGGAGCAAACCGACTAAGCCTCGAAAACTCGGCCGCATATCCATCGACCGTCCTGTCCATCTGCTTTAGATTGGTGAACCTCGTCTGTAGATCGTACCGAGCTACAGCGTCAAAATACTTGGTCTGGAATCTCTCCCTGAAGACTGCCCAAGCAATGGGTGCCACTAACCCATCGGCCTGCGACGCCCACCAGCTACGGGCAAGATCCAATAGCTGCAGGCATACCACAGCCACCTTCTCGATCTCGGGCGTCCTGGCTGCCTCTAGAATCACCTCTGTGTCCTGAAGCCAAGCATCAGCAGCGATAGCATCTTCACTGCCGTCGAAGAATGGAGGGTTTAAGCGCTTGAAGCTGTTGGCCGTGCTATTATCCTGATGACCTCCTCTGGTCAGAGCATCTGCCACTGCCTGGTGCAAGGCATCTCCTCGACGATCCTGGGAGGCTAATAGTGACCTGATGAGACCCACCAAAGTGCCATCATCAGGATCTACAGGCTCGACGGGCTGAACTAGTAGCTCTCCTCCAATAGGCTCGACTCTGGAGGCTACTCCTGAATGCTGAGCTTGATCTCCGGGTTGCTGCTGGTCCACGGGAGGTGCTCCACCTTGCTGATCGACAGGTCTAGGAACAATGCCGCTGAAGAAGACGACATAGGGAACAATAAGGAAGGACCAGGACAGATCAACGATACAAGCATGTGATCAGGACAAGAATTTTAGGGATCAAGAGGATACGAGCAGAGATCAAAGGCGAGTACTGATTGAGACATCTATTCGGGAAACCCTCACATATCTTGATTTACAAGACCTGCATGGGCCACCACTTAAACGTGTAACGCCCCAGAACCAGAATATTGGAGAGCAGGGGCATACATAGCCAGCTACGTATATTGAAGTGCAACCCACCTCGCTATACGGTCACGGCTGTCTAGATACATGAGGGTTTAACTACAATCCATCAGTCTCCTATGGTCATGAACAAGCCTAGTGTCTTAATCACAAGCAAGTAGTAGCAGTCACAAGATATTAGAATATCAAATATACAATAGTAAGGCATCCCATACATTACATATTGGATGATCATGAAGCTAGTCGTACAAAATGTGAAGACTAGCAAGAGTTTAGTCATACATGATCAACCCTAGGATCTTTCAATCATGTTGCAGCCCGTAGGCAGACAGTAAGTAAAGTGCAATCGAGCTAAACAGGTGCTCGTCGGCTAAACGCCTCAAAAGAATATTTTTACAATAAAGTGGGAGATCAAGAATAAACCCACTCGTTGCCAGGGTTCTATCTAGTGGCCACCATCTGGTTGGAAGGTCGGTAGATCCTCTGGAGCTGCTCCAAAATTTGGCCATACAAAACCAGCTGGGTCAGACCCCAGAAAGAGCAAGTGCCACAAAGGAGGCTTCACTTAGGAACTAAAACCAGCAATTGGCACAAGATAACAATAAGGTAATAAATAAGACAAGAGTTTAAGAAAAAGCATAACAGGGTGATATACGACGAGATAACCATGGGACTATTTAGATAGCCAGGTTACAACCCATAAACCAAACAAGGACCGGGGTTGTAACCCTTCGTCTGAACAGAACTTGGAATTCTCACCATTTATCGGTAAAATAAATACATGCATTCTGGTCATGCAGTAATCTGGAACAGGATCAGGGCAAGACTAGACTGGTTAGACTCCATCCAATCATTTCACGGCCAAGCAAGAATTACGGCTTGATACTTTAACTAACTAGGATTGTCACAAGCCTAATTACTAACAAGATGCAGTGAGATTATTCCACAGTCACAAGCCCTGCAGACCATCCAGGTTACCCAGGTCGAAAGATTAGGGTTGAATTCAGGTGGGTACATCGTCCAGGAAACACATGTACCCTTAAGTAGCTTGAAGGGTGCAACACATGACAGTGTGCTGGAAATGTGCCCTACTCGACGGCAGGCTACAGATCACAGGAGCGCCCAGGTAACGGGATTGCCTGTAGCTGGAAAATCTCTTCATGACTACTGTGTAAATCTAGTTATTAACCTTAGTCCATTTTAGTAGGTACCCCTGACCGTGGTACTCAGGGGTCCCTGTCCTAGACATGATGCGAGACAATACTGGTTTATTTGTACAAGCACAATCGCCCACGGTGTCCAGGTTGTTCATTCTTGTCAGGTTATGTCATGCCATGTCATGGAGCCGCTGCAACAGCTATTCGAGAAAATCATGTCAGGTATACTTGTCAGGAGTGCGCCACGACGGGCCGCTATCATGTCATGTTACTGTCGTGCCTTGCCATTTCAATTCTTGTCACACCACGTCAAGTACAATAGTCATTTCAATCATGTCAATCAAATCGTGATTTATCAAGTTTAGGACAAAAGGCGTAAGGATATAAAATGGGCGTAAAAATATACAATAGGGGTAAAGGTGTACGCCATAGGAACCCAAGTTTACGCGTGTACTACTACGTTAGGCCAATTAAACCCGAGCGTAAACAGCACTACGCGGGCAAGAGCAAGGTAAGATAGCTTTACGCTAGCAAGGTGTATACGGGGGGAGGGGGGGTTACGCTAGCAAGGGTTGGCTCGGGTCAAGGGTTTACGCCGGCAAGGCTTCACGCTAGCAGGATTTTACGCTGGCGGGAGAGTCCCATGCGTAAAATCAGTTCAGTGTAAAACAGAGCTCGATTTTACGCTAGCTCGATTTTACGCTAGCGGGTAAGCCCCGAGCGTAAAATTCAAGCAGCGTAAAATGAGGTACGCTTGTCACGCGATACGTGTGCGTAAAAGGGAGCTACGCTAACACGTTAAGACGTAGGCGTAAAAGCTGAGGAATACGCTGGCACGCAATACGTGGGCGTAAAACTCTATCTTCTCCACACGGTCAATACAACCATGCGTAAAAGCTGATAAACTCCATCTCGGCCATGACTTGGTGAAATTCGGCCATCCCAAGACCAAACTTTTATAAAATCATGAGGCCTACTCCATGGAACTCTTAGTTTTCGAAAACAAGCCATTGTAGTAGATCAAAACCAAGAAATCCGAAAATGAAATAAACATAGATCTGCATGAAGTGAGCCATGAAATTTGAAAACACCAAGTACTAAAGGGACTTAGAATCGTATGGAGAAGAAAATGAAACAATAAAATGTGAGTTCCTCCATGAAGCAAGTTGCACTTGCCGGTGGGGTTAAGTGGAGCTCTACGCTGGGTGGAGGAAGAAGAAGAAGAATAAATGCTGAGTTATGAGGAGAGAGAAAGGTGGTTGGGATATTAATGGGGGTAAGTGGTGGTAGGTAGGGGGTTTTCCTTTGGGTCATGATGAACCAAAAGCAACCCCAAAACTGAACCAAGCCAACCCGAACCAAGATGAACCATGGCCAAGAAAATGCAACACAAGATAAAATACGTACACGTATTCCAAAAATACGCAATACGAACACAGGCATTACAGATTGAAAGTGAATTGGTGATTTGAAATGATCGAAATACTTCTCTATTTATAGTTTTTTCAAAGACAAAACTGAGACAGAATTCGGGCAGAATTCGGACAGAACTCTTTGTAACAAACCGCAACTAAAGAGTGACCAAGTTCAAAATTAAACGTTCACTAACATTCATCTTGGTCGAACTCTGGCCGAACTCGGGTCGAGTTCTGCTAGGGTTCTGCCAGTTCATTTTTGAGAAAAATCAATTTAGCTTTTTGAAAAGTCCTTCAGAAGCTTTTTGTAAAAAGGATATTTTTCAAAAACATAGGTCATTTTTAAAAGGATAGGGTAATTTTGAAAAACGATGCCGAACAGCCTATTTGCCAGTACGACTTGGTGTACAATGTATTCCTAAACTCAATAAAATAAAAAAATTTATTGCTTCAAAGGAAATACATTCTGAATGGCAAACGGCTTCAGTCTTGAACATAGTTGATATCCATCGTTGAGCAGTGTCCAAAACGTCGTAGGTAAACATCTGAATTGACTTGCATTTATATCGAGACCGAGTTTGATCAATTGTTAAAATTAGGTTTGACCATGACCAATGGGCCAACAATCTCCTTCATTTTGATAATTGACAAACCTTGCCGATATAACATCTGAGTATGGATCAATTCAAAAATGTATCAAAAGAAATTGTTCATAACCTGTATGCATGAAGATGTTAGATCTATTTCTCCCCCGTTGTCACTTAAAAAAATAATTGCAAAAGAGAAAGCTCCCCTGCAATAAATGCATAAGTAACAAACAGTGAAGAAACACAAAAAAATATAAAACATTCATCACATGCATGGTATAGTCAGTTAAAAAGATATTGTATAAACAACACAGGCATGTTATTTATCACAGGCAGTTTTAATATGAAGCAGAAAGAGAGATGATGCTAGAATAAAACTGAAACAAATAAAATGCTGAATAATAAACTAATATGCCAAACTGAGGCATAATAAAAACCATGTCTATGAAGAGTCACATAATAACTAAAATAAAAGTTGCTTATAATAACTTGGAATGTCAGAGCATTTCCAAGTAAACATAAGACAAAAATAACAGTCTTAAATATCATAACATCTCAAAAGTCATCATCCTCATCATTATCGTCATCAGCTGCAGCGCCAGCAAGTCCAGAAGTACCAGCTCCAGAAGTATGAGAAGTGGCACCAGTAGTACGATACCAATCGTAAGCGTTCCCTGGCTGGAACAGAGAGTGGACCGCCTTATCATTAATGCGGTAGCCAGAAACAGAAGGGTCTCGAGGTAGAGAGCTAGCAGAGTGACCCGTCTGCACAAATCTCAGATCGACGAAGGAGTTGGCAATAGCCTGGAACCGAGTCACGTCACGGAACTTACGTTCCCTGAAAGTATCAACATAGAATGACTGCAGATCTGAAAGGTACTGATGAATACCCTCAAATATCATAGGGTAAGAATGAGGAGGACCAGGTGCTGTGGGAGTAGGTACAGGAGGAGCAGGTGCAGTAGGTGGAAGAACAGTGGCAATGCTGCGATGAGAGAGTTTGAGGAACTTGGGCTCAGGGTCAACATCACAAGTAGAGAGGTCAATGTCAAATCTCTGAAAGATGCGTGGGATGATCATCGCATAAGAGAGGTTGCGGTCTCTTCCACGACATCTACCCATCATCTGAATGATAGTCTTAGGGGCAGAAAAAGGAATCCCCTTAAGAATGTGATATAGAGCAGAAAGCTCAAGTGCAGTGACATCATCTTTGGAAGTGGATTTTGGAAGTAAAGTGGAATAAATGATACGATGTAATTCGTAGTTAAACAAGTTCAAGTTATTAGCCTTGAACTTTCCAGGACGAGCACGTGCGGGCGCACAAAGCTCATTCTTGAAACTAACGAGAGTCATACCATCGGGAAAATCAAAATCAGTGATGTCATCGAGCGGGGCACCTTCGTTTGGAATACCAAGGATTTCTGCTAACGTGTCATCAGTGAATTCAATATCGATCCCTCCGACACGTGTTCTCGCAGTAAAAGTGTCTAACACGAAATTATAATAGAATAATCTAATGGCATTAGTAGCAATAGAAAATTATAAGGTAACAAAGTGTTGTAACCCTAATGCCTCAAAGTAAGGGCGGTGATCGGAAAAAACAGTCCATTTGATCGGTGAACCGGTACAAATAGTACGTATAATGAAATCGGCATACCACAATAGGGCTTGGTCAGAAGTTTTAAAGTAAAACTCGTCCGATGCACCGTCGTCCGATTGGACCGGAGAAAAGAGACAATCCGTATGCGGATCCGAAGACGATGCCTCTTCACTGGCATTGGTCTTCTTCCTCTTGAAGAGATTGAACTTAGGCATTCTTTCCCAAAATTCTAAAAACCCTAAGAATTTGAAAGTGGAGGAGAGAAGGAATTATACCTTCCAAGAATTGGATATGTTGTTGAGGACAAAATTCTTCGCACGAATCCAAAGTTTGGATGAAGATCTCCACACGGATTGGAAGAACAAGGGTCGAGAAGAGCTAGGGTTTGGAGGCATGGCTGCTGCTGTTTGAGAATGTTTGGAAGAATGAAGAAGATGGGGGCCTCGGGTTCTGGCTGGTACATATATACCCAGCCGAACTCTGGCCGAATTCGGACCGAACTCAGACCGAATTCGCAAAGGGTTGCCTGGCTATATATATATCAAAAATAATAATGATGGGGCCACATCTTTTTCATTAATTCGTTTCAAATGTTTAATTCAGAGTTTAGTAATTTTAAATCTCAAAATAATATAATTAATATTATTTTATAATTAATATTCTTTACTCAGCGTATGTCTCAGATTAGCTGTAGGAGTACTGTCCCAGCTAACGGAGGTTCACCGGAGAACTCTTAAGTACCGCTTCGCTTCGACCGTAGTCGTGGTGACAGACAGACTCTTTTTAGGCTTGTCTCGAAAATAGTTTTTGAGTATCGAATAAAATAATTAATAAAACAAAATTAGTTAATATTATTGATATCTAAAATTCATAATTCTCGACGTAAATAATTGAAACGATCTTCCGCTAGAGGTTTTGTGAGTATGTTAGCTAATTGATTCTGTGTGTCTATGTATACAAGGTCTATATCTCCATTTTGTTGATGATCTCTAAGAAAGTGATGTCGAATCTCGATATGTTTAGTACAAGAGTGACATACTGGATTCTTAGTCAATTTATAGAACTAGTGTTGTCACAAAAAATGGGTATATGTGTAAAATGCAATCCATAGTCTTCTAAAGTTTGTTTCATCCACAAAATTTGTGCACAACAACGTCCTGCGGTGATATATTCAGCCTCGGTTGTTGATAATGCAACAGAATTTTGCTTTTTACTAAACCAAGAGACTAAAGCTTTTCCTAGAAAATGACATGTACCGCTGGTACTTTTTTTTATCTACTTTGCATCCGACAAAATCAGTATCAGAATAACCGGTTAGGTCAAATGACGTGGTTTTGGGATACCATAAGCCGACAGAAGAAGTGCCTTTAAGGTATCGGAAGATACGCTTAATTGTGCACATATGTGATTTCTTAGGATTAGCTTGAAAGCGTGCACATAAACAAACACTAAATATAATGTCTGGTCGACTAGCAGTTAAATATAGTAAGCTACCAATCATACCTCGATACTTACGTATGTCGACAGGTTTGCCTTGTTCATCAATATCAAGGTTGGTTGAAGTTGCCATTGGAGTGCTAAGTGGCTTGACTGCTTCCATGTCGAACTTCTTTAATAGATCCTTTGTGTACTTTGCTTGATTTATGAACGTCCCATTGTTGGTTTGTTTGATTTGCAGTCCGAGAAAGAATTTCAGCTCTCCCATCATGCTCATCTCAAACTCATTCTGCATACACTTTGAAAATTCTTGACAAAGAGATTCATCAGTAGATCCAAAGATAATATCATCTACATAGACTTGAATCAAAAGAATATTGTTATTCAAAGATTTTATAAACAAAGTAGTGTCAATCTTTCCCTTTAAAAAACCGTTATCAAGTAGAAAAGAGCTTAGACGATCGTACCAAGCACGAGGGGCTTATTTCAAACCGTATAAGGCTTTCTTCAACTTGAAAACATATTCAGGAAATTTAAAATCAGTAAAACCAGGAGGTTGAGCTACATAAACTTCTTCTTTTATAAAACCATTTAAAAATGCATTTTTGACATCCATTTGAAATAACTTAAAATTATGAAAACATGCAAATGTACATAACATGCGAATGGATTCTAATCTCGTAACTGGGGCATAAGTCTCATCGTTGTCGATACCTTCTTCTTGATTGTATCCTTGAGCTACGAGTCGAGCCTTATTACGAGTCACTAAACCATTCTCGTTCAGTTTATTTCGGAATACCCATCGGGTGCCAATGACTGGATGATCAATGAGCTTGGGAACAAGTTCCCAAACTTGATTCCGTTCGAATTGGCTTAATTCCTCTTGTATAGCATCTAACCAAAAATTATCACTACATGCTTCATCAATATCTTTGGGTTCAAACTGCGAGACAAAAGCAACACAAGAAGCTATATCTTTATTAGAGGAACGAGTACTTATACCCTTGGTAATCTCACCAATTACCAAGTCCTTTGGATGATTGGCCAAGAATCTCATCTCTTTTGGTGTAGTCTCAAGATTACTAGTTCCGGCTTCTTTGCTTGGAGGTTCATCTGATGCCTGATGTGATGGTTCTGCATCTTTGTGTGAAGGTTTTGCAGTAGCTATACTTGGTGCGATTATGTCTTCATTGTCATCATCGTCTAAGTGTTGATTTAGCTCATCAAACTTGACGTTGATAGATTCTTCAATGATCATGGTTCTTTTGTTGAAGACTCTATATCCTTTTCTCTTTGCTGCATAACCTAAAAATATACCTTCATCGGCCTTTTCATCAAATTTACTCAAATTATCTTTAGTATTAAGAATAAAACATTTACAACCAAAGATTTTGAAATATGAAACATTTGGTGTTCTATCAAACCATAATTCATAGGGAATCTTCTTCGATATAGGTCGAATTAGAACCCTATTAAGAATATAGCATGCTTTATTTACAGCTTCAGCCCATAAGTATATAGGTAGACTAAACTGGTTTAACATAACTCTAGCCATTTCAGATAGAGTTCTGTTCTTACGTTCCACAACTCCATTTTGTTGCGGAGTCCTAGGGCAAGAGAATTTATGCAAATAACCGTGTGTGTCACAAAATTGCTTGAATTCTGCATTCTCAAATTTGCCGCCATGATCACTACGAATACGAGTAATCATGAACCCTTTTTTATTCTGTACTTTCTTGCCAAAGGTGACGAATTATGATAATGCATCATTCTTGCGTGCAAGAAAATAAACCCATGTATATCTAGAGAAATCATCTATAATGACAAATGCATATAACTTACCACCTAGACTAGCAATTCTACTTGGTCCAAATAAGTCCATATGCATCAGTTGTAAAGGTCTAGTGGTACTTACAGCGTTCTTGGATTTGAATGCGGATTTGGTAGCTTTGTTCTTTTCACATTCACTACATACCGTATCCTTCTTGAAAGAAATATCCGGTAAGCCGCGTACCAACTACTTCTTAGATAGTTTTAAAATTGTATCCATATTTGCATGACCGAGTCTCATATACCATAGTTGACTCTCAAAGCTTTTGGCCATCAAACATCTACCTGCTTTGTTAGCATCTTCCAACAAATAGAATACATATATATTGTCTTCCCTAATACCTTCAAATATAATACTACCAGTTGAACTATCAACTATAGTACATTTATCTTTTACGAAGTTAATACCATAACCGTGATCAGCTAAACGGCTTATGCTGAGCAGATTATGTTTTAACTCGGTAACTAGATAAACATTTTTAATTACTGGATAACCAATGTCATCGATACCGATTATGTACCCTCTTAAATTATTACCGAAGGAGACGTATCCTTCTTTATTCCTCTTCGACAGTGTTACGAATAATAAAGCATCACCGGTCATGTGCCGTGAGCAACTGCTGTCGAGGATCTATTTGCTTCTAGCATGTGAAGGGCGTCCCACCTACAAAATAATTTGCAGATGAAACTCTTGGTACCCATTTCTTGTAGGGTCCTAACTGGTTAGTTTTCGGCATCCATGCGTAAACATTTAAATCTACTAACTTTCTGATTCTACATGCAGAAGATATATGACCAATGAGGCCACATTAATGACATTTAATATGTTGAGTGTTGAAAGTAGTGTGAGGTGCATGATTGGTAGGTTTTGGTTTTCTAGTATAGAAGAATGCATGCCTATTAGTCTTCTTGGGCATAGTTTTGTTATGGTTTGGTCTGACAGTGTTGGGCGTGTTTCGATGATTCGGTAATTGACACGTGTTAGAATAGGAAGCAGCAACTTTAGGCCGTTTTCCTAAACTAATTTCCAACTTTTTGGAAGTGTCATATAATCTAGTATAGTCAGATGTGAGTGATTCTAATCTGACCTGTGCACACTGGAGACTCTTTCTCTCCTTAGATAGGTCTTCCTTTAACTGGATAATAGTTTGGTCTTTTTCTTCGGATAGCTTAACAGTCTCGTGTAACAATAATTTAATAGAAGAAAGCTCACCAGACTCAGTTGAAGAGTCATTATTTCTAACATGATCTAATTGGTCGGTAAGTCTTCCTATTTCACCTTTGTACTCTTTGAGTACCTTCTTAGAGGTTTTATATTTACTACACAGTTTCCTGTAATCATCTAACAGTTCACTGAAAGCCTCTCCTAGTTGCCCAAAGGTGAAATCATCATAAGGATCAAATAGAGGATTAGTGATTACCTGATCGCAAGCCATCAAGCACACATTTGCAGCGTCATCTGATTGTTCATCTTCTCAGTCGCTGGCTTCACTTTTATGCCATATGCTTGTGTTGGCGTACTTTCTTGATGTAGATTTCTTCAGATAGCCTTTGTCATATTTGTTGTTTTTCTTTGATGATGATGCTGTTGGACAGTCTTTCTTCATGTGTCCTTTCTTCTTGCATCCGTAGCAAATAGGATCTTCCTCGTTGTTGTTGTTGTTGTTGTCTTTTGTTCTCCTGTTAAATCTCATGAACTTCTTGAACTTTCTTACCATAAGAGCTTGATCTTCAGAGTCGGAGTCGCTGTCATCAGAATCATCTTCGATGGTTCTTCTATGTTGAGCCTTGAGAGCGATCGTCTTCTCTGACTTCTCCTTTGGTGTAGCATCTTCAAAGTCTTGAAGTTCTAACTCGTGAGTGAGTAGCTTACCCATGAGTATTTCTAGAGACATTGTTGAGAGGTCGTTCCCTTCAATGATTGTAGTAGCCTTTGGAAACCAGTTCTTTGTAAGGGCTCGTAGAAGTTTGTGAATCTTCTCATTGTTACTGTAATCCTTGCCTAGTGAAGACAGAGGATTTACAATATCCAAGAATCTTGTAAACATCTGGGTGATTGATTCACTTGGCTTTATTTTGAACGCCTCGTACTCCTGAGTAAGTCTGCTGATTTTTGACTCCTTGACTTGTGTTGTTCCTTCGTGGGTTACTTCGAGAAGTTTCCACACTTCGTTTGATGTTGTGCAAGTAGACACCCTGTTGAATTTAGTTCTGTCTAAAGCACAAAATAAAGCGTTAATAACACGTGCGTCAAGACTAGCCTTTTTCTTTTCCTCCTCTATATATTTGTCAGGGGGTTTTTCAACTAAAACACCATCAACATTAATACGAGGTGGCTTTTTATAGCCATCAATAACTACAGACCATAAGTCAAAATTAAGAGATTTCAGAAAGAAACTCATACGTGTTTTCCAATAAGTGTAGTTTGTGCCGTCAAACAGTGGAGGTCTGTTTGTGGCTTGGCCTTCACTTGTGAATTTCACAGTTGCCATGTGTAATGCTGTGATCTATATAAAAATTGAATATAACTGCAATTTTACCTTGCTTTACCTGTATAACCTGGCTCTGATACCAATTGTAGGAACGAAATCGTAAAGCAGAATACTCTAGAGGGGGGGTGAATAGAGTAGGCAGCGGAATATTGCTAATTAAAAATCTTGTTAGCAGTTAGATCACAGATATAAAAATAATCACAAAGTAAATGACAGAAATTAAAAGTGATCAGAAGGTAAACGCAAACACCGAGATTTATACTGGTTTCTCTCTTGTGAGGACTAGTCCAGTCGGAAGAACTCTAGCTTCCAGTTGAATCCACTATTGGAAAATCCTGCAAGTTTTCATACGAAGTCCTTGCAACTTCTACAGACGCGAGCTTTGATACGAAGAACTCGACCAACTTCAATTGTGAAAAGTTGTATCTTCTATCAAGCCTCTGATTACAATCACTCTGAAACTTCTAGACCGTACCGCACTGGCAAATCGACTAGAGGATTGTAACTGGCTTGAGATTTGAAAATGAAAGCTTTTTAGAACTCTTTGGAAGAAATGTAAGCTTTAGAAGCGAAGAGATTGAAAGTGAATTGGTGATTTGAAATGATCGAAATACTTCTCTATTTATAGTTTTTTCAAAGACAAAACTCTGACAGAATTCGGGCAGAATTCGGACAGAACTCTTTGTAACAAACCGCAACTAAAGGGTGACCAAGTTCAAAATCAAACGTTCACTAATGTTCATCTTGGCCGAACTCTGGCCGAACTCTGGCTGAACTCGGGCCGAGTTCTCCTAGGGTTCTGCCAGTTCATTTTTGAGAAAAATCAATTTGGCTTTTTGAAAAGTCCTTCAGAAGCTTTTTGTAAAAATGATGTTTTTCAAAAACATAGGTCATTTTTAAAAGGATAGGATGATTTTGAAAAACGATTCCGGACAGCCTATTTACCAGTACGACTTGGTGTACAATGTATTCCTAGACTCAATAAAATAAAAAATTATATTGCTTCAAAGGAAATATATTCTGAATGGCAAACGGCTTCAGTCTTAAACATAGTTGATATCCATCATTGAGCAGTGTCCAAAATATCGTAGGTAAACATCTGAATTGACTTATATTTATATCGAGACAGAGTTTGATCAATTATTAAAATCAGGTTTGACCATGACCAATGGGCCAACACAAATAACGGTGGCCGTCAGAACAACCGTAAGGGAAAAGAGATTTTGGCTATCAATATCAAAAGTAAAGAAACTCTAGCCGTCAACATAGGTCAATCAACACCTACTCCAACGACACTACCATAGAGAGCACCTCATCCAAAAGAAGAATACTCCTTTGATGAAGATGATGTCATGAGTATCTTTGATTGTCTGATCAAGAGCAATAAACTTCAACTGTCAGAGACAAAATGGCCAGATGAAGTAGGTAAAACTGACCACCCCAAATATTATGTTTACCACAGATTTATCAGACATCCGACTCGAGCATGCTATGTGCTTACAGGCAAGATCTAGGAGATGGTTAAATCGGGTGCAATCACTCTCAAACAAGACAAAAAGACTGTAATGGCTAACGTCGTCTCTCTACAGTTTGGCGATTCCCTGCTCAACTTGTGCAGGACGGCATCATTCCCATCTCGAGAACTACTTTGGAGATTGTTAATCTCCCACCTGTACGAATTGATGGTCTTATTCCTTTGTCTACTGATAAAGGGGAGATTATGTGGATTCATCCTGATTTAATGGCTGACTTTGATGCACCTCCTTCAAGGTCCAAGAAAATAACCAAATATAAGTCATATCATATGACTTCGTTAGGTGAACATTGTCTTCCACCTTTAACTGCCACTTTCACCTCAGCGACAGATCCTTCTTCTTCTTCTTCTTCTTCTGAGACAACGCTGCCAAAGCTAGAAACCAATTATCAACCAGCCTTCCATATATACAGTCAATAATTCTGCGAACTCATGAAGAAGATGGAATATGATCTACAAAAGGCTCCTGGCCTGAACCATAGAAAAGGATCTCATGTACCTCTTTCTCTATACCTTTCACACAACCAATCTCGTGTTGGTTTGGGTTACTGGACAAACTCTTCATCTTGCCAAAAGAAACCTTCCAAAAGTAAGATCCAGGCAAAGAGTTGCAATATGGTGTCCTTCGAACCTGTATCCGAAGAAGAGGCCTTAACTGGTTCCAGGTCTGGGAGACTTTACCTGAGAGACTATTCAGAAGGTCAAGAGAACTATGCTCTAGCTCCAGAGGCTCTTCCAGCATCATCTTCTTCTGCTGTCAATGTTCTATCAGTTTTATCACCTCCAGTAGAACCGACTCTTCCCAAACCGACGACAGCCGACAAAGGAAAGCAGCCTGTCCGCTTTGATAAAGTACTAAAGAAGACTCCAGCTCTGGGACTCAAGAAGCCGTATAACTTTGATATACTGGCTCAGCTGGCTAATACCCCGGCAAGGTTATCAATTTTTGAGCTACTGCATCTTTCGAAGGAAACTCGAAAAACATTAAATGAAGCTTTGATGCAAGCTGATACTTTTCTAACACTCCTCAAGAAGCCAGAGGAGGATCCTGTAACATGATTTCATTGTCATAGTGTGATGGAGCTGATACCCAACATCACCTTTACATAAGATGATATGATGTTGGAAGATAATCGTCATGACCGACCTGTAACGCCCCAGTCCCAAAATACGTAGGACTAGGAACGTAGACATGCCAACTGTATACATACGAAGTACTCTCTAATATATGGAACCCTCGTATGAATACATAAGCTGTAAAATGCAGTAGAACCATACTAATCTCATCCACACAAAATAAATGAATAAAAGATATCATAAAATGATAATGAATTGTCTTGATACAATATGTTGGGCGGAGACAAATCTACTACCAACAAGTAAAGGAAAAATACATGAGAGAATAAATAATTTTTGGCGAGCGAAGCGAAGACGATCCAAGCGCAATCATCCTCGAAGAAATAGAGATGGTCACGGCTAGAGCTAGAGCACATGCGAAAGACAATAGCACACACCTGGAAAGATAACCAGGTCCTCAGAGGGACGTAACAAGACACATAATATCATGCCATATAAACTGAATAAATATTGCTCAAATAAATAAGTCAATCGAATTATAACATGGTCCAATACGCACCTACTGAACGAGCGTACCATCTCCCCAACCAAACAAGGACAGGAGATGGTAAACTAATTCACGGCGACGTATCTTTCCATGCTATGAATCCAATATAGTATCCGGACCCCAACAAGGTTCAATATCTTCTCATCGAAGTAGTAAGTCACACCTACAACCAAATAAGGACAAGATGTGACGAACTAATCCGCGACAAGTTATTATTCCAAGCCACGGTCAGATACAAGTATCCAAACCAAAAGTACTCGTACCTAACGGATAAGGTAGCCTAACCAGTCTAAGTAAAATATAGTTAAGAACAATCCTTCCTACGCATGGGCCCTGGCTGAATAGGATCGGCATGGTCCCCCCTTGGGGCACTAGAGGCCCAATCAATAAGAGCATGACGTTCCATAGAATCGTCAGTGGCCGTCAGTAATCATGGGTCAACAACCTCGTATCTCCAGCAGAGAATCCGGATCGCAAGGGAAAGTGCATCGAAGCCCATACTCTAAGGAATTGTCCTCCCCGCTCGATGCCTACTATGTTGTATCCACAACAGTAAACCTCTATAACCGCTAAGTCAAACTAATCATGCAATTTCTATTAGCGGTTATTCCTATCGCACGGCTTGTACGTACTGGTGGCCAGCCAATCATGCACTTCCGTGTCCTACATACGACACACAACTTCGTGTTACAACGTGTCATGGCCATGAATGCAACACACAAAGTGGTCCCTTAAATCTAGGTTTAATGTGTGAGAAAAATAATACATAGCAGGAAATATAAATGAACAGTAAGTTCTAACAGGTTATGCCATGTATCACAGTTTATTTTGCATAAAGAAAATAAAAAATGTATGAAATATGAGCTAAAATAAATAAACAACAAATGGCAAGGTGTTTTGCCTGGTAGGACGTCTGGTGTGCTGCAATGATCAATGTGGCACGAACTGCAACTTCAGTGCAACAACTATGCAAGGTGACCTCGGATGGTGGCACGGATGGTTCTATTGGGTCCAGAAGGGTCAAATTAGTTAGGTTGGACATAAGATAGACTTGAATTGGCAAGGGATTGAGAATAGGACTTGATTGCAGAAGAGAAATATCATCGAAGAAGTTTGATAATTAAAAATATATACGTGTTTAGAAAACTATTTATAATAATTGAAACTATGTTTTATCAAAAATCGTTTATAGGCAAAAACTCCAAATTCGTAATAATAGAATTGGTAGCAAACTATATTTGTTACCTGAAGATAGTTAAATACTTATTTGAATGTACTTAGTAATTATTTTGTAATTTTGGAAACTAGGTTTTTCTTATTCCGAGTATTTTATATAAATTCATAAAACCTTAAAACAAACAACAACATCAACAAAAACTAATTTTGACAAAATAATTTGTAGGTCAAAATTTACCTATAAAATACTATAAACTAATTTAGTGATATATTTCTTACAAATAATTAAACATCTAGATATATATTTTTATTCCAAAACTAAGAATAATTAAAATAATAATTAGAGATGGATATGTACCTACTGTAATCAGCAAAAATATTTAACAATGAAATAAAAGTAATAATAATAACAGCAATAGAAAATAAACTAATAATAACAGTAATAGCAATAGAAATCATAGTAATAATAATAATAATAATAATAATAATTATTATTATTATTATTATTATTATAATATAACCAATGAACCACTGCATTAGTTCTCTCGAAACAGTCAACTACAAGAAAACAAACAAAAAAATAAAAACCAAAAAAAAAAGACAAAAGCACTGCTGCTGCTCTTATCTTTAGTAAAGCAGAAAAGAGAGAAGAAAAATCGAAAAAAAAATGTGAGAAGAGAGGAGAGAGAGAGGAAAAGGGGCGAAGAATCGAGAGGGAGGGAGTTTGGTGACGGTGAGGAAGAGAAGAGCGTGAGAGGACGAGATCGGCGGAGGGTCGGTGGTCCGGTGGCTCACGGAGGAGGGAGAAAGGCGGCGGTGGAGGGTTGCTCGGGGAAGAGGGTTTCGAGCTCGGTGAGCGGAGGAGGAGCGCGGCGGCGGCATGGAGGACAGGCCGGCGGGCGTTCAGCGGTCACAGGCGGGGAGCGGTCGCAGGCGATGGGGATCGGCGAAGTGGTGAGCGACGCGGGACTCGCCACGCTCGGGCGGAAGTTTGGGGGTTCCGGCGGAGGAGTGGCCAGGCACGCGGCGGAGGAACTCCGGCGACGCTGCTGGAGGGGCGAGGCGGTCGCTGGGGGGCCAACGTCTGCGGGGAAATTATCGTGTCGAGCGGTAGGTCGGTGCTGCCTCCGAGGAGACCCGACGGTGAGGCTCGACGGAGCGCGGTGGAGCACGATGCGGAGGTAAGGGGATTCCTATTCCTTTGTTTTATTAGGATGGTGATGGGGCTGTGGCCGGATCCTGGTGGGGTGGCTGGGTCTCCGGCGATGGCCGTGAGGGCGGCGGTGGTTGTGGTTCGGTCGATGGTGACAGAGATGGATGATGGACGCTGAGTCGAGGCCGGAGTTGGTCGGGTGGTTCTCGGCTGGGTGTTGCTGGCCGAGGCGGGGACTGACGCGGTGGCGACGGAAGTTGGGTGCAGGTGGTGGTGTTTGTGGCTGCTCTCCGGTTGTCGGAGAAGAAACTGTGGTGGTTGCGTGGTTATTGGGGCTTGGTTAGGGAAGGATGTTGTTGTCGGCCACAGGTATTGGTGACTGCCGAAGATGGTACGGCCAGGGTGACGACAGAAAGAGGAAGTCTGGTGGTGGAGCGGGGAATAGCGTGTCAGGGTTGCGTGGGTTTAGAATAGGGATATGTTAGGGATTAATTGTGTCGGGATTGTCGACACGAAGGGGATGATGTATATGTAAAAAATAATCTATTGGAAAGACACCCGGGGTCGGACCGGAGGCCGTCACGACTGACACGGAAGAGATGGACACCGACACGATGCACGTACACTTTGTAGAAATTTTGTGGAGAAATTTGTGGAGGATAAAAGTTATGGAGGAGTACCTGCCTATTTATAGGATGTGTGAATTTCCAATTGGATAAGAACTAGGAATTATTTAAACCCAAAAATAGATAATTCGTAATTTAATTTAAATCAATTTAAATCCAAATCCAAATACAAATCCAATTTAAATCTAATTAAATTTTTAGCTCAAAATCAAATGGGATAAATCAAACTTCAAATATTTAACTATTTAAATAAATCCAAAAATCAAATCAAGATTTAAATCGCAACAATAATTTCGAAATATATTTTCAAAAATACTAGTAATAATAATTTCAAAAATTACATTATTATTTAGAATAAACTAATAAATAATTACAAATATATATGTATGCACAACTAATGTTTTCATAATTATGATTTTCTAGTATACAATAAAAATATTAATTATTATTAATAATCGTGAGAAATGAAAGGCTTTATAAATAAAATAACAAACTTGAAAATTTTGGAATGATAACAAAATAATTATTATGTATATTATTTTGAAACTATAAAAATAGAAAAAAAATAGTTTTCAAAATATGTACGCTCGCACATATTCGCACTCGTCGAGCAATTACGAAAAATAAAATTTCGTGCGTGTCGTACAATACGACTATGCGACGTACAATACAAAAATTTTAAATCAGTACCAAATTTAATAATAAAAATAATAGTAGAAATTTAGGGGTTTTACATCCTACCCAACTTAAAAGAATTTTGTCCTCGAAATTAAGAATTCGTAGGGGGTGAGAAGATAATCGTCATGACCGACCCCTCTACTTCACGGGATATCTCGATACCATGAAAGTTGATCACATCTTGATCGACCCTGGGTCTGCACTCAGCATCATGCCAAAGACTTTACTAGATGCATTAAAGATTCCTGTACATAATCTTTCAACAACCATCACGACAATTTTGGGATTTAATTCTGGAAGAAGTGAACCTTTGGGGAAGATTCGCCTGAAAGTTCAAATAGGCAATCTTCGTACAAAGGTTACTTTCTACGTGATTTATAATCATGGATCTTATAATACTTTGCTGGGAAGACCCTTTCTACATGAGCATAACATTGTACCATCCACTCTCCACCAATGCTTCAAATATGTAGATGTCAATAGAGAAGTCCAAAAGGAGGTAGCTGACCTAAAACCTTTCTGGGGCATTGAAGCATATTGTACTAATTCTCGTATGTACAAGAAAGAGTTCATGAAGGTTGTGTTAGCCATGGATAGTGAGAAAGATCATAAAGATACCTCAAATGATGTTCTCATAATCCCCGTCAAAGGACGTACTACTCGTCCATCTTCTTTTCAGACATTGACTATCCATCTTTTTTCTCATAACAAACAGCCTCCTGCTGTAAAAATGGAATAGAGGGAGCTCACCTCTTCTAAGCCTCTTGTTATCGACCTTCGTCGTAACTAATCTTCTCCTTTTTCTTCTCCTCCTCTGGTTATCAACCTTACTAAGCCTTCTGTTAAGGCCAAGGATCTTGTTGTAAATGATGATGTACAAATTAATAAAGTAGCATATCCTTTACAGTATACTGACATTTTTTATTATACTCGATATTATTTAGAAATATTAGATAACTTTTAACCACTTAAAATAGGAGCAGTTCAACCTCTCCAAGACGAAGTATTCCTCGAACTAATGCAAGACTCCTTCTTCTTAGTTCCTTCCAGGAAGAAAGATGAATTTCCTATACTTTTTAGTAAAGGAACAGAACATAAGATCATGCTCGATAATGAAGAAGAAAATCAAGATAACGGAAGACTTCAACTACGTCGTTATAGTCAACAATCAAAAGATATCATTCAAAAGATGGGCTATAATTTTAAAGCTAGTCTTAATGGTGGTAAAGAAAGGCGAAATCATATTCGTATTCCTGCTCCAAAAATACAGCAAAACGAAGCGGGGATTGGGTTATACCTCGCCAATTCCGACTCCAGAAGCCTCCAAGTCCGAAAAAGAAAGACGATCTAACTCTTCTGACTCTGTTTCATGGGATTCAGATACCAGTATAGGATACGTCCATCGAGTGACTCTATCTTCCAATATGGTAACTGTCGAGTTCTCGGAAGACGACAAAGACTTTATCGAAGCACCTGAATCTGATCCTTGGACACAAAGGATGGATACTCAATGGGAGCTTCGCTTCGAGCAACGTGAGCCGTCTACCGAAGATCAGTTAGTTCAAGTCGATGTTGGAGACGAAGCCTCCCCAAGGCCAATATTCATCAGCAAAAGCCTCCCTGAAGCGAATAAACAAGAACTGATTCAACTTATTAGGGAATATATTGATGTATTCTCCTGGAGCTATGAAGACATGTCGGGATTGGATCCCTAGATTGCTATCCACAAGCTCAATATTCTGCCGAATGCGAGGCCAGTCAAGCAACAACAGCATCGATTTCGACCTGACATGATGGATGCCATAGAAGCTAAAGTCAAGAAGCTCATCGTTTATGGCTTCGTCAGAGAAGAACAACATCCAGACTGGGTGGCTAATGTTGTCCCAGTTATAAAGAAAATAGGAAAGGTCCGAGTCTGCATCGACTTCAGAGATCTTAATGAAGCTTGTCCCAAAGACGAATTTTCTCTTCCGATCACTGATGTCATGATCGACAATACTTGCAGATTTGAACGAATGTCTTTTATGGATGGATTCTCAGGATATAATCAAATCAATATGCACCCAGAAGATGAGAAACATACATCTTTTCGCACTCCTCTTGGAGTCTATTGCTACACTGTTATATCGTTTGGTCTTAAAAATACTGGTACAACTTATCAGCAGGCTATGAGTACTATCTTCCGTGATCATTTGCGAAAGACAGTTAAATGCTATGTAGACGATATTGCTGTCAAAAGTCATCTAAAGGAAGACCACATCCAAGACTTGAGAACTATATTCGATCTAATACGCCAATATAAACTCAAGATGAATCCCACCAAGTCATTCCTGGGAGTCTCTAGTGGAAAATTTCTCGGATTCGCTATTACCTCTAAAGGTATACACGTTGACCCTGAGAAAATCAAAGCCATTCAAGAGATGCGTCCTCCACGCAACCTAAAAGAGCTACGAGGATTCCAGGGACTGCTTGCGTACATCAGAAGATTCATCTCAAATCTCTCTGGACGCTGTAGACCGTTCACTCAACTCATGAAAAAGGTGTGTCTTTTATTTGGACTGAAGAATGTCAGCAAGTATTTGAAAACATAAAGTGGTACTTGATGAACCCTCCAGTTCTAGTGCCTCCAGTCTCAGGAATACCCTTCCTGATGTATGTTCGAGCAATGGATCATTCATTAGGTGCTTTACTAGCTCAGAAGAATAAAGAAGGTCATGAACAAGCTATCTATTATCTCAGCCGTACAATGATCGGAGCTGAACATCAATACAGCCCAGTAGAAAAAGAATGTCTAGCTTTGATGTTTGCCGTTCAAAAGACGGGACATTATATCACCGGCCAAACTGTAAACCCTCATAAATTTCTACTTTAATAATTTTTTATATATAAATTGAGTATTTAAAATTTTTACTTGGTATTTCTATGTCGCATAGTCGTATTATTCGTCGCGTACGAATTTGTCATATGGGACGTCGCGGATGAGTTCGCAAATTTCGTATGTCTCGTCGAGTACAAATATGTGCGAGATACATATTTTATAAAAATATTTTATTATGAAATTCAAAATTTATATGGTAAATATTTTATTTATTTACTTATATTATCTTTATTATTCAATTTACAAACTGTATTGATTTAATATAAAAAGAGCTATTTACTTTTATTATACAAATAAAATTGATAATTTCAAAAATGATGTTCTATATAAATAATTTTTTACATGACTTTAAATTCATAAAAACAATTATATTTTCAAATTTTATTTAATATTAATATTTTATTATTTGAAAAAGTATTTTAAAATAGTGTTTTGGTTTAAATTTAATTGATTATGATAATTTACATTTGAAAAGATTTTATTTTTCATTTTAAATAGGTTTTAAAATAGTATGTTGTTATATTGGATTGGATTTGATCCAATTATATTTATTTATTTGAATTAATTAGGATAATATCTACATATGACTTAATTAATTTGAATTTAAATTTAATACTATCTAATTGGGAAATTTAAACATCTCAATCCTTATCCTAATGGGAATTCCCACCTCCTATAAAAGGAGAGGTACTCCTCCATAATTCTCTACCACAACCCAAAACTTGTGCATCGTGTCGGTGCCTTCCATCTACTATATTCCCTCCATTACAGTTACAAGTTTATATTCTGTCCGACAATCCCGGACTCGATACCCACTCCGTGTCACGTAGGACACCACCACGCCATCCATGTCGTGTCGGACAACCCGATGCGACGACACCCTAACCTAACTACCGCAATTCATACCGTCCCCTCTCCGTCCAGCAACCGGCGACCACTCCCCATGGCTCCAGACCGCCGCCAATACCATGGCCATCTTCACCACCGTCACCCCCGCCATCTCCCCGGCTCACCACCACCAACACCGATCTCCTTTTCCGCAACCACCGTCATCACCATCACCACCAGATCCGACCCATCGTCGGGCCACCACCCTGCCTGGGCCGGCACCACCGCCATCGCCCCGGCTAACCCAGCCACCAAAACCACCGCCACTAGAAAAAGGAAAAGGAAGGAAGAGCCCTAACCTTCCAAACCACGCCATCGCCGGAAAACCCCTAGCCGCTCCCCTCCGTAGTGCTCCTCCTCCGCGCTCCGCCATGAGCGTCTCCCCCCATCCAGAACCACCAGTTGAATCCCCTTCCTCCTCCGCCTGGCTTCCAGCCTTCGGATCCAGTCCTCGAGCAGGCGAGCAGCCTCTGCGCAAGCGCCCTCCGGTAAAATCGCTCCCGTCCCCGAGCGCGCCCCGCCAGAACCGACTCCGCACATCTCCGCCGATCCACAGCCGCCGAACTCCTCGCATCCGGCCACCCGACGCCGCCATCCACTCTGGGCCGCGCACGCCTCCACCTGGCCTTCGGTCGTCGCCCCACGCCATTCTCCGGCAACCGCACCGCAGATCCGCGCCAGCCGAACCGACCTCCAGTCCTTCACCGCCGGTGCCGCAACTCCTCGCCTTTCGACCCTGCGCCGCCGCATCTCCCAACACCTCGTCGCAGCTGCGCCACCTCCTCCGCCTCGCGGAGTCGGCCGAGCCCATCCGGTAAGATCCTCCCCTCTCCCCCTTCCCGACTTCCCTCTCTCTCCACTCCCTTTCTTTTCCTTTCTTTAAAAGAACAACACAGCTGTTATATTATTTATATACTTTTTATTATTTATTATTATTATTATTATTGTTATTATTATTATTATTATTATTATTATTATTATTATTATCATTATTATTATTACTGTTATTATTATTGTTATTAGTATTACTATATTATTATTACAGTTATTATTAGTATTAATTTAAATACTTTGTTATGGTTATGATTTTTATTTTTAATGTATTATTCGGTTTAATTAATAAAATTTATAAATAATATTTTCCCAAAAATTATTTTGACAAAACTCAATAGCCCTAAAATTATTTTTCTCTATAATATTTTGACTAACGAAAAGTTGCTTCTCTACAATATATATTCTATATATATTTTAATGATTGAGTTTAGCCTAAAAAGAATTTTGATTTTTTTTCAAGTATTCATCTAAACGTATATTTGACTAATAACAATGTAAAAATTTCAAATTAGATATATATATCTATATATAAAGTATTTTTAAGAATTTACATAAAAATATTTTATAAAATTTGTATACGTAATCTCCATAAATTCTCCTTGATTATCACCATTATCATGACTAATCATCATTCTCTATTTTCTCGTGAAATCGGATTCTTCTCCATCGGATATGGCGATTAGGCAACTGAAACTTTACAGAATATCGTACCACACCAGAAGTAACACCAGGCAAGATACCTTATCATCTTTACTGCTTATATTTAGTTGCATTTTATTTCATTTATTGTATCTATATTCCTTGTTTATTATTTTCTTTTTGCTTGTGGACCTAGAGTTAAGAGACTTCCGTCAATAGAATGCATGTCATTGACTTTGTCACGATTGTATTATGAGTTGTGTGTGAGTTGTGAGTATCATGTAGTGGTCACTTGAGTGTTGGCTGATCACCTGTGCGCATGCGTAGGAATAACTTTCAATAGATGCATGTTAGAAGACTTGACAGTTATCTATTATAAACAGTGTTGTGGAAGCGACATGTGTTGGTGTGTCGTGGTTACGATGCATGTACAGTATCATTGGAGGAAGGGGACAGCTATTAGCGTAGGGGCTACATTTATTTTTACACACATTTTGGGCCGATAGTGACTCTTATGAGCGCTACTTTCTGTCCCGGGCCGATAGTGTCTCGGATGAGCACTACTTGACGGCCACTCTTTATTACTTGCTTGCGTGAATCCGTTACAGCCACTGCGTAGAACGTTGTCCTCAAAGTGCATATCACATAGATGGTTAGGTACCCTGTTGTGTTGTAGTTTATAGTATTTTTACTTATGCAGTTACATGGCATGTTCTTCCTGTATCTTGTTACGTCCCTCTGAGGACCTGGTTATCTCTCCAGGTGTGTGCTTCTGTGATATTTACAGGTGTTCTAGTCGAGGTCGTGGTCTTCTCCATCCTTTCGAAGATGATTGCACTTGGCTCGTCATGTTATTTCATCTTTTCCTTCTTGTACATTTTATTTAAAATAGTTGGTAGTGGACTTTGTCTCCGCCCAACTTTTGTACAAATTAAAATTTTGTGTTGATTTCTATTTAATATTGATTCTTCTATTGTGGATGAGATTAGTATCATGGATTACTGTATTTCACAACTTATGTATACACACGATGGTTCCATATATTGGAGTGTACTTTGTATGTATGCAGCTGGCATGGATACGTACCTAGTCCTAAGTATTTTGGGACTGGGATGTTACATGTTTTTGTGGTGGCCCATGCAGGTCGAGTTTGCCGTTTTGGTTACATGATCGTACCAAACGGGCCTGTAATATAGGACTAGAGTCTAGGATCTCATCCACCTGCTTGACCCTCTTCCTTGACTAAATTTTTTGAATCACTTGTTCAACTCCACTGATCTACATCTTGCTTGAGCTCTTTCTACCGTAATCCTTATTTCCACACTTGATAGGAAGATGACTACACTAGTATATGCTCATAGGTCAATCCCATGGCTAGAAGGATTACATTGACAATTAGTGTACATTGAGGTCTTATTTGAGTTATAAAGACATTTTTCCTAAAGTATAATTTTAAGGATTAGTTAATTCCAAGTTGGGTAGTAGCATATTTGTAGCTCCCCTTCCCGAATTTTTTTAAATATTTATTTATTTATTTATTTGATTTAAATAGTGATTTTAGAATTTTATAAATAATTAAATAGTTAATTATTACGGTAGATAATTTTAGCCATAGTTGAGATTTGGAGTACAAGGTGACTAGGAATCATGGCACGGATAGCTCAGTGGCATGCTTTGACTAGTGTTTAATCATGGTAGGGGAAGGCCGAGCCATAGTGATGTCCTAACTAAGAAAACCAGGCCAAGTTGTGACATGACCATTATGAATATTTTAATTATTAATTATTATTGTTGTTTGACGTTTAGGAGACCCGATTGTACCAAACTAGTCAAACTGAACCCGAACTGAGCCCAAGCCCATGTAGTCATGCGGGACGTCCTATGAACTTCGTGTTGATGTATCTTGGTGTGATGGTGTCGAATTCCGTTTTAATTATCCTATGAATATTTTCTAAGTATTTTTAATTAAATATTATAAATATCATTATTAGTCTATATTCGATGATAAATGTATAAAATGTGTCCTTATACATTTTGGGGATTAGTAGACTATGCATGATGGTATATACACCATTATTGGTTATTGATTTTCGTTATTGTTATTTATTATTAATTTATTGAGGTGATTATTATATAATATTAGTATTATTATTGGATGTATTATGTTAGTCAAACAAAATGTTATTGGGATTAATTGAGTTTATAAGGATTATATTGTCATATTTAATGGTTATATCGAGATTTATAATTTATACGTATATACGTATACGTATACATATATATATAAATATATATTATATATGAGTTTGTGTGCATGTATATATAAATATATATACTATATACGTGTATGTGTTTATAAATACAATATTAATATAATAAATATGTCTGTATATATATTACATATACGTGTTTATGTGTATGTATATATAATTATATATATAATAGTGTACGTGTGTGTATGTATATATAAATATACATAAATATGTGTGTTTGTGAATATGAATATATATATATATATATATATATATTATATATATATATATATATATATATATCTATATATATATATATATATATATATATATATATATAGGTGTGTACGTGTATATATATATATATATATATATATATATATATATATATATATATATATATATATATATATATATATATATATATATAAATAATATATTATATAGGTGTGTACGTGTATATATATATATATATATATATATATATATATATATATATATATATATATATATATATAAGTAATATTGAGATTGATATTTTCTATTAAAAGTATTTAATTAGATTTTTGGAGATTGTTATATATAAATGTAATATATGTGCGTGTGTGCATATATATAAATATAAATATTATGTGTGCATATATATATAAATATATAATTATATGTGTATATATATACGTACGTGTGTGTGTATATATATATATTTATATATATATATATATATATATATATATATATATATATATATATATATATATATATATATATATATATATATATATATATATATATATATATATATATATATATATATATATATATATATATATATATATACACACACATAATATTTATATTTATATATTTATATAAATATATAACATAAATTTATATATTTATATAAATATTTATATATTTATATTTATATATTTATATAAATATATATTTATATAAAATATATATATATATATATATATATATATATATATATATATATATATATATATATATATATATATATCTAATGATAATTAGTAATAGAAAGGAAAAAGAATAAAAACTCAATTATTAAAGCCCAACCCTTGGCCCGGCCCCAAGTGAACAACCCAGCTGAGCCATCAGTCCCTTAGGGTCTGTTTGGTAACATGAATTTTGCATTGGAAGTGCACTTTTTTAGGAAAAGTGGGTTTGAAAGTTCACTTCCTTTGTTTGGTTGAATTCGGATTTTGAGTGAATTTAGGAACTGAACAGTGTTTTGCAGTTCCTGTCTCCTGGCTTTCTCGCATTTCCACTTCCTCTTGAGAGACATGGATGTGGCTGGTAAGAAATTTTTTTCCTTTAAATAAGCTTTTCTTCACTAGCTGTGGCCGAGTTCGAGGCCAAGCTCCTGGCGGACCGAGCTCGAGGAGCTGTGGCCGAGTTTCCGACGAGGCCAAGCTCGAGGAGCTGTTGAGCTGTCGACGATTTTTCGACGAGGCCAAGCTCGGGGAGCTGCCGATGGCTCATGCGGAGCCATCGACAAGGTCGGCTCCACCACTGGTCAACCGCCATGGAGGTCGACGAGATCGACGGCTGCTGTGCAGTCGGGTGGGGTCGACGAGGTCGACGCTACTGTTTGGCCCGGTGGGGTCGTCGAGGTCGCCCGGTGGGGTCGCCGAGGTCGCCCGGTGGGGTCGCCGAGGTCGGCGAGATGGGGTCGACGAGGTCGAGTCCCCATGGATTTTGTATGTGTGTGTATGGAAAGTGATAGGTGGTGGAGTCAGCAGCTGCTGTGCTCCACCAATTTGTTGAAAGAATAATTAGTTAGTATATTAAAGTATGTATTAATTAATGTATTAGCTGTATTAATTTGTGGAGAAAGAGATACTAATAAGAAAAAATAATAATTATAATAATTATTGGATTAAGTATAATAAAAATAATAATAATAATAATAATAATTATTATTATTATTATTATTATTATTATTATTATTATTGTTGTTACTGTGTAATTAACAACTAATTATATTTTATAAATATCAACTTTCTCATTTTTCATTTCCCACTTTCCACTTTCCTATTCCAACCAAACACATTTGTCCCCTACTAGGGAGACAAGAAAGTGAATGGATTCCTATCACTCTTCCCCACATGAAAGTCTAAATCCATAATTTTCTACACTTACGGTTTACCAAACGGCCCCTTAACTGAACTCCCCACGAGAAAACCCAACACAGAAACAAACCCCACCCACTCGGCTTGAACACCCGACCCCCGTGCGTGGATAAAACGAACGCAGCGAACCCTAAATCTTTCGAACCTACGCCACCAACACCCATGCCCGAGTCGCCTCCGACCTCATGATGGCCGCCCTGACCGTGCGCCACCGTACGCATAGCCGGAGGACGGCAGGAACCGCGCGCACAGGTCAGAGCAACGACAGCCGCACACCGGTCGAGCGCCACTTTTCGAGGTTAAATTTCTCTTCTATTTCTCGATTGTTTTTCGTTCTATCGAATCCTACGTGAACCTAATATAACCCTCTTCCCAATCCATGCATTAGTTTGCGAAGAGGAGTAATGTATTGGTCGAGAAATCGAACCGAACATCGAGAAAAATCTGTTCATAAACAGAGGATGAACTGTTCACAGACCCTAATTTGGAAGGCGAAATTCCGTCGATTCCTCGACAGTTTCGAAAACCTGTTTTAACAGATTCATTCGCAACATAAACGAGATGGAAACCTAGTTTTTAGATTTATTTTTTATTGTTTTTACTGTTGTTAATTGAGTTTCAAAGTTGGGATAAAAACTAGTTTCTAAACTACAAAAATAGGAAAAACCACTCCGATACCACGTCCGTCCCGCCATTCCGGATGACGTGGTCATGAACCGAAAGCATCGAAAGCTGCGTAACGGCTTCGTGGTCGTGTGGGCTTTGACGGAATTCAAATTGGTCGCGTGTGCCCGACGAATTTGATACGTATCCGTCAAAATTCACCGTATCGTGTACTTTGCAAATTTCTCAATTACTTTGTGCACGCTCGTCAGATCGAGATAAAACTTGTGCCAACAGAACCGTATCATTTTTTTGGTCCTGTATGCCAAGTTTGGTCCGATTCTGAGACAGTTGATAAAATTACCGTATCGCGGGCCCTCCGGTCCGACTTAACAGGTGATTTTGTGCACGGCCTGCCGGAATCCAACTTTGGACATACGGTTGAGTTCGTATCGAAAAACCGGATCCGTAGACATGTATTTTAACGACTTTAGAGACCTTTGACTCTGGCACGCTTTTCGGTGCAAAGCTGGTCCAACGGCGGATACCGTTTTTGCCTGAAATTACCGTTTTGCCCCTATGTCTAGAATTGGACGTAAGGATAGGCAATCCTAGCTAATTTGACTATTCTGAAAATGTTGGCGATATTTGTTTCAGCTTTCGGAGACAGTGGTGATGACTTTGACTTTTTGGCGTATCAGTTGACGGTATCTTATTGGTTCTCCGTGCAACCCTCAGGCAAGTATACCTTGCCTCCCTCTTCAGTTTATTTACATGCATGTTTCTATTAGTATATAGTTTTACTAGTTGGTTATTACTTGTGATTTGTATATCGTACATGCTAGTATAGCTATAGTCCTTGTACATGGTTAGCCTTGTTAGTTCATATTGGATTGGTTCTCTCGTGTATCGTAATTGGGTCGTGTCGTATCTTCACCTGTGTCTTGACTGAGTCATGTCTGCAAGTATATGTGAGTGAACTGCTATTCCTTGTTTTTTCCACAACCTGCGAGTCCACATACGGGGCGAGGGTTGCATTTGCACCTGCGAGTCCACATACGGGGCGAGGGTGATTTGTCTTAAAATAACCTGCGAGTCCACAATCGGGGCGAGGGTTGTCCTTTGCACCTGCGAGTCCACAATCGGGGCGAGGGTGACTTGTCTTGAAACTGACCTGCGAGTCCACAATCGGGGCGAGGGTTGGTATCCATTGATCTACTAGCAGTTCATTTATGCATACTTGATCCCGTATCCGAGTTCGTAGTTACCTGTCAGTAGTCACTTGTCAGTCTCCTGTCTAGTTCATGTTTACACCCTGTATATATTATTGCATGATTAAACTGCTAGATAGGCATGTTTTATGTATCTTGCTAGTCCTCTGAGGACCTGATGATCTCTTCAGGTTTAACGA
Source organism: Iris pallida (assembly GCA_029216955.1). NCBI lineage: Eukaryota > Viridiplantae > Streptophyta > Magnoliopsida > Asparagales > Iridaceae > Iris > Iris pallida. The sequence continues at coordinate 3,156,252 of JANAVB010033011.1, read as the reverse complement.
TTGTATGGAGTTAGTCAGCAGAGCGGGATGGTAGAGGATTGCGATGCATGATACAGGTATTGGCTTGTGTTATTTCTTTATTATCTTCTCGTGCTTTATATTTCACACCATGATACACTCTGCTTACTTTATAGACTCATATTACTCTTGGAGTCTAATCGGACAATATGCTAATGGGCTGCAGACCATGACCCATACTTGTTCTTTCTTGATTATATGATTCATGTGGATTGAGATATAGTTTAGATTAGATATGATACCATGACCTTGACAGCTTATACGTACTCGAGTCGGACTGGAGTCCGCTCGATACGTAGCTGGCTTGCTCACGAGCTCGCGTCCGAAAACAGGGTGCGGGTCGTGACAAGTTTTTGTGGTGGCCCATGCAGGTCAGAGCATATCGTACCGGTTACGTTACTGTACTGGTACGAGCCTGCGCAACTGACTAAACCTTAGAAATCTCAATCCACTCCGCCTTGAAAATTCTCCTAGAAATTCCCTACATCCTTGAAAACTCCATATTTGCTCTCGATTGTACTTCTTTTCTTCCTGTGCCATTGATTCTCGTCCCTTTTATTTCGGGGTGACGAATGATCGTGCTATCTAGGATTTATCAAAAATTCTTAACTTATAGTATGATATTGCTTGACTATTGAATATTGGTTGTTTATATATATGTGGGATTATAGGTACCATATGTCCTAGGTAGTCTTGGCAGAATTTTTAGTTACTAGTTAGAAGATTATATGATTTTAGTAACCTGTGTAGGGAGTAGTATGACCAAAGGTGGGTAGAAGTCCTCAAGTATTCGAGGTTATAAAATATTTTGAGGAATTAAAATTGAGGAGATTAAGATAATAGTAGACGTTGAATTTTAAGGAATAGTCATGAATTGGAATTTCGAGGACGAAATTATTTTTAAGGTGGGTAGATTTGTAGCCCTCCTTCCCAAATTTTTTTTAAAATATTTATTTATTTATTTATTTGATTTAAATAGTGATTTTAGAATTTTATAAATAATTAAATAGTTAATTATTACGGTAGATAATTTTAGCCATAGTTGAGATTTGGAGTACAAGGTGACTAGGAATCATGGCACGGATAGCTCAGTGGCGTGCTTTGACTAGTGTTTAATCATGGCAGGGGAAGGCCGAGCCATAGTGATGTCCTAACTAAGAAAACCAGGCCAAGTTGTGACATGACCATTATGAATATTTTAATTATTAATTATTATTGTTGTTTGACGTTTAGGAGACCCGGTTGTACCAAACTAGTCAAACTGAACCCGAACTGAGCCCAAGCCCATGTAGTCATGCGGGACGTCCTATGAACTTCGTGTTGATGTATCTTGGTGTGATGGTGTCGAATTCCGTTTTAATTATCCTATGAATATTTTCTAAGTATTTTTAATTAAATATTATAAATATCATTATTAGTCTATATTCGATGATAAATGTATAAAATATGTCCTTATACATTTTGAGGATTAGAAGACTATGCATGATGGTATATACACCATTATTGGTTTTTGATTTTCGTTATTGTTATTTATTATTAATTTATTGAGGTGATTATTATATAATATTAGTATTATTATTGGATGTATTATGTTAGTCAAACAAAATGTTATTGGGATTAATTGAGTTTATAAGGATTATATTGTCATATTTAATGGTTATATCGAGATTTATAATTTATACGTATATACGTATACGTATACATATATATATAAATATATATTATATATGAGTTTGTGTGCATGTATATATAAATATATACACTATATACGTGTATGTGTTTGTAAATACAAATATTAATATAATAAATATGTCTGTATATATATATTACATATACGTGTTTATGTGTATGTATATATAATTATATATATAATAGTGTACGTGTGTGTATGTATATATAAATATACATAAATATGTGTGTTTGTGAATATGAATATATATATATATATAAATGTATACGTGTATATATATATATATATATATATATATATATATATATAAATAATATATTATATAGGTGTGTACGTGTATATATATATATATATATATATATATATATATATATATATATATATATATATATATATAAATAAGTAATATTGAGATTGATATTTTCTATTAAAAGTATTTAATTAGATTTTTGGAGATTGTTATATATAAATGTAAATATATGTGCGTGTGTGCATATATATAAATATAAATATTATGTGTGTATATATATAAATATATAATTATATGTGTATATATATATACGTATGTGTGTGTGTGTATATATATATATATATATATATATATATATATATATATATATATATATATATATATATATATATATATACATATACATATATATATACATATACATACATATATATATATATATATATATATATATATATATATATATATATATATATATATATATATATATATATATATATAATGATAATTAGTAATAGAAAAGGAAAAAGAATAAAAACTCAATTATTAAAGCCCAACCCTTGGCCCGGCCCCAAGTGAACAACCCAGCTGAGCCATCAGTCCCTTAACAGAACTCCCCACGAGAAAACCCAACACAGAAACAAACCCCACCCGCTCGGCTTGAACACCCGAACCCCCGTACATGGATAAAACGAACGCAACGAACCCTAAATCTTTCGAACCTACGCCACCAACACCCACGCCCGAGTCGCCTCCGACCTCATGACGGCCGCCCTGACCGCGCGTCACCATGTGCATAGCCGGAGGACGACGGAAACCGCGCGCACAGGTCAGAGCAACGACAGCCGCACACCGGTCGAGCGCCACTTTTCGAGGTTAAATTTCTCTTCTATTTCTCGATTGTTTTTCGTTCTATCGAATCCTACGTGAACCCAATATAACCCTCTTCCCAATCCATGCATTAGTTTGCGAAGAGGAGTAATATATTGGTCGAGAAATCGAACCGAACATCGAGAAAAATCTGTTCATAAACAGAGGATGAACTGTTCACAGACCCTAATTTGGAAGGCAAAATTCCGTCGATTCCTCGACAGTTTTGAAAACCCGTTTTAACAGATTCATTCGCAATATAAACGAGATGGAAACCTAGTTTTTAGATTTATTTTTCATTGTTTTTACTGTTGTTAATTGAGTTTCAAAGTTGGGATAAAAACTAGTTTCTAAACTACAAAAATAGGAAAAACCACTCCGATACCACGTCCGTCCCGCCATTTTGGACGACGTGGTCACGAACTGAAAGCATCGAAAGCTGCGTAACGGCTTCGTGGTCGTATGGGCTTTGACGGAATTCAAATTGGTCGCGTGTGCGCGACGAATTTGATACGTATTCGTCGAAATTAACCGTATCGTGCACTTTGCAAATTTCTTAATTACTTTGTGCACGCTTGTCAGATCGAGACGAAACTTGCGCTAACAGAACCGTATCGTTTTTTTGGTCCTGTATGCCAAGTTTGGTCCGATGCTGAGACGGTTGATAAAATCGCCGTATTACGGCCCCCCGGTCCGACTCAATGGGTGATTTTGTGCACGGCCTGCCGGAATCCAACTTTGGACATACGGTTGAGTTCGTATCGGAAAACCGAATCCGTAGACATGTAGTTTGACAACTTTAGAGACCTTTGACTCTGGCACGCTTTTCGGTGCAAAGCTGGTCCAACGGCGGACACCGTTTTTGCCTGAAATTACCGTTTTGCCCCGATATCTAGAATTGGACGTAAGGACAGGCAATCCTAGCTAATTTGACTATTCTGAAAATGTTGGCGATGTTTGTTTCAGCTTTCGGAGACAGTGGTGATTACTTTGACTTTTTGGCGTACCAGTTGACGGTATCTTATTGGTTCTCCGTGCAACCCTCAGGGAAGTATACCTTGCCTCCCTCTTCAGTTTATTTACATGCATATTTCTATTAGTATATAGTTTTACTAGTTGGTTATTACTTGTGATTTGTATATCGTACATGCTAGTATAGCTATAGTCCTTGTACATGGTTAGCCTTGTTAGTTCATATTGGATTGGTTCTCTCGTGTATCGTGATTGGGTCGTGTCGTGTCTTCACCTGTGTCTTGACTGAGTCGTGTCTGCAAGTATATGTGAGTGAACAGCTATTCTTTGTTTTTCCCATAACCTGCGAGTCCACACACGGGGCGAGGGTTGCCTTTGCACCTGCGAGTCCACATACGGGGCGAGGGTGATTTGTCTTGAAACAACCTGCGAGTCCACAATCGAGGCGAGGGTTGTCCTTTGCATCTGCGAGTCCACAATCGGGGCGAGGGTAACTTGTCTTGAAACTGACCTGCGAGTCCATAATCGGGGCGAGGGTTGGTATCCATTGATCTACCAGCAGTTCATTTGTGCATACTTGATCCCATATCCGAGTTTATAGTTACCTGTCAGTAGTCACTTATCAGTCTCCTGTCTAGTTCATGTTTACACCCTATATATATTATTGCATGATTAAACTGCTAGATAGGCATGTTTTATGTATCTTGCTAGTCCTCTGAGGACCTGATGATCTCTTCAGGTTTAACGATTGTATGGAGTTAGTCAGCGGAGCGGGATGGTAGAGGATTGTGATGCATGATACCGGTATTGGCTTGTGTTATTTCTTTATTATCTCGTGCTTTATATTTTACACCATGATACACTCTGCTTACTTTATAGACTCATATTACTCTTGGAGTCTAATCGGACAATATGCTAATGGGCTGCAGACCATGACCCATACTTGTTCTTTCTTGATTATATGATTCATGTAGATTGAGATATAGTTTAGATTAGATATGATACCATGACCTTGACAACTTATACGTACTCGAGTCGGGCTGGAGTCCGCTCGATACGTAGCTGGCTTGCTCACGAGCTCGCGTCCGAAAACAGGGTGCGGGTCGTGACAAGTTTTTGTGGTGGCCCATGCAGGTCAGAGCATATCGTACCGGTTACGTTACTGTACTGGTACGAGCCTGCGCAACTGACTAAACCTTAGAAATCTTAATCCACTCTGCCTTGAAAATTCCCTACGTCCTTAAAAACTCCATATTTGCTCTCGATTATACTTCCTTGCTTCCTGTGCCATTGATTCTCGTCCCTTTTATTTTGGGGTGACGAATGATCGTGCTATCTAGGATTTATCAGAAATTCTTAACTTATAGTATGATATTGCTTGACTATTGAATATTGGTTGTTTATATATATATGGGATTATAGGTACCATATGTCCTAGATAGTCTTGGTAGAATTTTTAGTTACTAGTTAGAAGATTATATGATTTTAGTGACCTGTGTTTCAAGGGAGTAGTATGACCAAAGGTGGGTAGAAGTCCTCAAGTATTCGAGGTTATAAAATATTTTGAGGAATTAAAATTGAGGAGATTAAGATAATAGTAGACGTTGAATTTTAAGGAATAGTCATGAATTGGAATTTCGAGGACGAAATTATTTTTAAGGTGGGTAGATTTGTAGCTCCCCTTCCCGAATTTTTTTTTAAATATTTATTTATTTATTTATTTGATTTAAATAGTGATTTTAGAATTTTATAAATAATTAAATAGTTAATTATTACGGTAGATAATTTTAGCCATAGTTGAGATTTGGAGTACAAGGTGACTAGGAATCATGGCACAGATAGCTCAGTGGCGTGCTTTGACTAGTGTTTAATCATGGTAGGAGAAGGCTGAGCCATAGTGATGTCCTAACTAAGAAAACCAGGCCAAATTGTGACATGACCATTATAAATATTTTGATTATTAATTATTATTGTTGTTTGACGTTTAGGAGACCCGGTTGTACCAAACTAGTCAAACTGAACCCGAACTGAGCCCAAGCCCATGTAGTCATGCGGGACGTCCTATGAACTTCGTGTTGATGTATCTTGGTGTGATGGTGTCGAATTCCGTTTTAATTATCCTATGAATATTTTCTAAGTATTTTTAATTAAATATTATAAATATCATTATTAGTCTATATTCGATGATAAATGTATAAAATGTGTCCTTATACAATTTGGGGATTAGTAGACTATGCATGATGGTATATACACCATTATTGGTTATTGATTTTCGTTATTGTTATTTATTATTAATTTATTGAGGTGATTATTATATAATATTAGTATTATTATTGGATGATTTATGTTAGTCAAACAAAATGTTATTTGGATTAATTGAGTTTATAAGGATTATATTGTCATATTTAATGGTTATATCGAGATTTATATTGGAATAGGAATTCAATTTGATACAATTAGTACAGTTTTAATTGTGACAAGAGATTTTGAGTTGATTAAAATATTGAGCTTAAGTTTCGGATTGCTTTGTAGATATGATAAGAGTACTCAAGGGTTATTAGAAATAATTTAAAATTTTAATAGTTACGATCATTTTGGTAGATGATTTTGAGAAAAACTTCGAGGAACTCCCATGTCATAGTAATAGACCCTATAGGCATTAATTTTCCTATGAATTGCCATCTTCTCTGTGGCCTTGATTGATATGCTCAAGTGTAGTTAATCATCTAACGAACCATATAATTATATCTCAATCTTGACTAATCCGACCTTTCTTCGTGACCCTCTAACCATTGCAATTTTGAAATATGAGTCGAACGTTCCTTGATTGTATTCAGCTAGGAGACCATCTTCTCTCTATAAGTTGCGTCCATAAACTGTTTTACTAGATTCCTTAATTAATTTTACCTTATGCTTCCACTTGATCTTCTTAAAATGTATGCATTAATTATCACTTCATCAACACCCACTTTTTATTTTAGATCTTTTTGCGTACCTTACCTTGACTTGGATATTTGGAGCACAACACTAGACTTTTCCTTCCAACAAATTGTATATGCAAGCCCTAGACGAGCCCACCATCATGTAGGTATATCACGTGCCACTAAAACCCTTATCCTTGTACTCTATTTTCTTGACACGACTTTCGGGTCATAAGGACTAAATCATAACCCTACCATGGTACCGATATACTTTTCGACCACAGATAGGGACTCAATCTCGACTAAATTCTTTCAACCCGATATGTGATGACGTTCTACTTGATTACCTTCAATGCTTAATTTTATGCCTTACCTTGATTGCTTAACTCATTATCCCATCACACTACTAGTTTAACTCTTGTAAGTTGGGTAGAATACCCCACGACCGAACCAATTTTTTGTGGACCACATTGATAGGTTCATTTAGACCATAGAATTCAGTGGACCCTAACTTATCTAGTCAACCAAGCCGACTGTATAGGCCCAAACTTTGGGCAAGACTTGATTTTTGAAGAACCTTGGACTATTTAATTCCCTTTATCATGGTCCCTTACTTATACTTTGACTATTCTAATACTAACTTAGCATTATTTTTGCAAGCTTATTTTCTTATCAAGCTTGATCATGACATATTTTATTGGGTCGCTCCTACTAACATATTGTCTAATCAGAACCAGTGCATGATGGTCTGATCAACCTAGTGTACTTGGTTCACTTTTTCGTATATCATTTACGTGGATGGGAACATAGATAAACTTGTCCTAGAGACTCATCCGCGACTGCCTTGACAAATCTCTTAGAATTATTCAATCGCCTTTGAACCACATATTAGAATTCAAATCATCTTCCTTGGACTGTGATGGCCTTCGTCTATTACCTATTCTGGACGGGGCATGTACTTGATTGATTGGCCAAACTATTCTCCTATGACCATGAAGTTTGTGTATACACAGAGATAGCTAGCCACTGACCTACCAATGTAACTTTATCCCTACCTTGAGTTCCTCGTCCTTTTCTCGACCTTAGATTCAACTTCACAACCTTCTCGGAACTCGAGAATGATTCAACTCTAAACCTAGACGGCTATATTCTCTAAATTGCTTGCCCTTAATCTAGTCGATTCCTTATCTCTTTATTCATGCCTTATCATGATTTAATTTAACCCTTAATCCTCCCTTACTTTATTGTGTTAACTAGCAACCCTCTTTCAAAACCATATCCTTGAGTTATTTTCATAGATAACAACTCAAGATTCTCTAATTGCATGTATGTATTTATCATTGCTTAATCAAACTCGCAACCAAGACGATTAGTATCCAGTTTCTCTCAAGGAACCATATCTCCCAAATGTCTAATTATCCCTTTGATCTACCCGATGCCATACTATTTCTCGATTTGTGTTTTCCTTAGTTAGCGACCCTTGTCCATTACCATATCTGTGAATTAAATTCATAATGAACATTTGTGATAGCCATCGTTTCCTTGTCTCGCCCAATGAATTGTTCATACTTCATGTTCGTTAAACTCTTGTACCCTACCTATTCCTAAATTTCGAGGACGAAATTCTTGTAAGTTGGGTAGGATATAAATCCCCCTAAATTTCTACTTTAATAATTTTTTATATATAAATTGAGTATTTAAAATTTTTACTTGGTATTTGTACGTCGTATAGTCGTATTATACGTCGCGTACGAATTTGTCGTATGGGACGTCGCGGATGAGTTCGCAAATTTCGAATGTCTCGTCGAGTGCGAATATGTGCGAGGTACATATTTTATAAAAATATTTTATTATGAAATTCAAAATTTATATGGTAAATATTTTATTTATTTACTTATATTATCTTTATTATTCAATTTACAAACTGTATTGATTTAATATAAAAAGAGTTATTTACTTTTATTATACAAATAAAATTGATAATTTCAAAAATGATGTTCTACATAAATAATTTTTTACATGACTTTAAATTCATAAAAATAATTATATTTTTGAAATTTATATAATATTAATATTTTATTATTTGAAAAAGTATTTTAAAATAGTGTTTTGGTTTAAATTTAATTGATTGTGATAATTTACATTTGAAAAGATTTTATTTTTCATTTTAAATAGGTTTTAAAATAGTATGTTGCTATATTGGATTGGATTTGATCCAATTATATTTATTTATTTGAATTAATTAGGATAATATCTACATATGACTTAATTAATTTGAATTTAAATTTAATACTATCTAATTGGGGAATTTAAACATCCCAATCCTTATCCTAATGGGAATTCCCACCTCCTATAAAAGGAGAGGTACTCCTCCATAATTCTCTACCACAACCCAAAACTTGTGCATCGTGTCGGTGCCTCCCATCTACTATATCCCCTCCATTACAGCTACAAGTTTATATTCTGTCCGACAATCCCGGACTCGACACCCACTCCGTGTTACGTAGGACACCACCACGCCATCCCTGTCGTGTTGGACAACCCGACGCGATGACACCCTAACCTAACTACTGCAATTCACACCGTCCCCTCTCCGTCCAGCAACCGACGACCACTCCCCATGGCGCCAGACCGCCGCCAATACCATGGCCATCTTCACCACCGTCACCCCCGCCATCTCCCCGACTCGCCACCACCAACACCGTTCCCCTTTACTGCAACCACGATCGTCACCATCACCACCAGATCCGACCCATCGTCGGGCCACCACCCTGCCTGGACCGGCACCACCGCCATCGCCCCGGCTAACCCAACCACCAAACCCATCGCCACCAGAAAAAGGAAAAGGAAGGAAGAGCCCTAACCTTCCAAACCACGCCATCGTCGGAAAACCCCTAGCCGCTCCCCTCCGCAGTGCTCCTCCTCCGCGCTCCGCCATGAGCGTCTCCCCCATCCAGAACCACCAGTCGAACCCCCTTCCTCCTCCGCCTGGCGTCCAACCTTCGGATCCAGTCCTCGAGCAGGCGAGCAGCCTCCACGCGAGCGCCCTCCGGTGAAATTGCTCCCGTCCTCGAGCGCGCCCCTCCAGAACCGACTCCGCGCATCTCCGTCGATCCACAGCCGCCGAACTCCTCGCATCCAGCCACCCGACGCCGCTGTCCACTCTGGGCTACGCGGGCCTCCACCTGACCTCCGATTGTCGCCCCACGTCGTTCTCCGGCAACCGTACCGCAGATCCGCGCCAGCCGAACCGATCTCCAGTCCTTCACCGCCGGCGCCGCAACTCCTCGCCTTCCGACCTTGCGCCGTCGCATCTCCCGACACCTCGTCGCAGCTGCGCCACCGCCTCCGCCTCGCGGAGCCGGTCGAGCCCATCCGGTAAGATCCTCCCCTCTCCTCACTCTCCCCCTTCCCGACTTCCCTCTCTCTCCTTTCCCTTTCTTTTCCTTTCTTTAAAAGAACAGCACAGATGTTATATTATTTATATACTTTTATTATTTATTATTATTATTATCATTATTATTATTATTATTATTATTATCATTATTATTATTACTATTATTATTATTGTTATTAGTATAACTATATTATTATTACAGTTATTATTAGTATTAATTTAAATACTTTGTTATGATTATGATTTTTATTTTTAATGTATTATTCAGTTTAATTAATAAAATTTATAATTAATATTTTGCCAAAAATTATTTTGACAAAACTCAATAGCCCTAAAATTATTTTTCCCTATAATATTTTGACTAACGAAAAGTTGCTTCTCTACAATATATATATTCTATATATATTTTAATGATTGAGTTTAGCCTAAAAAGAATTTCAATTTTTTTCAAGTATTCATCTAAACGTTTATTTGACTAATAACAATGTAAATTTTCAAATTAGATATATATATATATATCTATATATAAAGTATTTTCAAGAATTTACATAAAAATATTTTATAAAATTTGTATACGTAATCTCCACAAATTCTCCTTGATTATCACCATTATTATGACTAATCATCATTCCCTATTTTCTCGTGAAATCGGATTCTTCCCCATCGGATATGGCGATTAGGCAACTGGAACTTTACAGAATATCGCACCACACCAGAAGTAACACCAGGCAAGATACCTTGCCATCTTTACTGCTTACATTTAGTTGCATTTTATTTCGTTTATTGTATCTATATTCCTTGTTTTTTTTTTGCTTCTGGACCTAGAGTTAAGAGACTTCCGTCAATAGAATGCATGTCATTGACTTTGTCACGATTGTATCACGAGTTGTGTGTGAGTTGTGAGTATCATGTAGTGGTCACTTGCGTGTTGGCTGATCACCCGTGCGCATGCGTAGGAATAACTGTCAATAGATGCATGTTAGAAGACTTGACAGTTATCTATTATAAATAGTATTGTGGAAGCGACATGTGTTGGTGTGTCATGGTTATGATGCATGTACAGTATCATTGGGAGGAGGGGACAGCTATTAGCATAGGGGCTAAATTTATTTTTACACACATTTTGGGCCGATAGTGACTCTTATGAGCGCTACTTTCTTCCCCGGGCCGATAGTATCTCGGATGAGCGCTACTTGACGGCCACTCTTTATTACTTGCTTGCGTGAATCCGTTACAGCCCTGCGTAGAACGTTGTCCTCAAACTGCATATCACATAGATGGTTAGGTACCCTGTTGTGTTGTAGATTATAGTATTTTTACTTATGCAGATACATGGCATGTTCTTCCTGTATCTTGTTACGTCCCTCTGAGGACCTGGTTATCTCTCCAGGTGTGTGCTTCTGTGATATTTGCAGGTGTTCTAGTCGAGGCCGTGTTCTTCTCCATTCTTTCAAAGATGATTGCGCTTGGCTCGTCTTGCTATTTCATCTATTCTTTCTTGTACATTTTATTTGAAATAGTTGGTAGTGGACTTTGTCTCCGCCTAACTTTTGTACAAATTAAAATTTTGTGTTGATTCATATTTTATATTGATTCTTCTATTGTAGATGAGATTAGTATCATAGATTACTGTATTTCACAGCTTATGTATACACACGATGGTTCCATATATTGGAGTGTACTTCGTATGTATGCAGCTGGCATGGGTACGTACCTAGTCCTAAGTATTTTGGGACTGAGGCGTTACACAAACTATTCATGTTATTTCTAGAGTTAACCCTCTCCGGGTCTTGATGAAGAAGCCTAGTACACTCAATTCTAGACTTGCTACATGGGCCATATTATTAGCACAATATGATATGGTTTATATTCCTCAAAAGTCTGTCAAGGGTTAAGCTCTTGCTGACTTCCTAGCAGCTCATCCAGTTTCCGAAACATTTAAACTCTATGACGAGATTCCAAATGAAACTTTGGAATCCAACATGATTTCAGAAGAAATTCTTTTCTGGCATCTATTCTTTGACGGTGCATCCAGAATAGGACCAAAAGGTGCCATTGTCGTTGGAGTTGGAATCGTCCTCGTATCGCCAGAAGAATTAGCTATTCAAAGAGCTTATTATTTAGACGAGTCGTGTTCCAATAACGTAGCTGAATACAACGCTTTGTTCATTGGTCTCCAATTGGCTAAACAATTAGATATTGAATATTTTGAAGTATATGGAGACTCTAAACTGATTGTCAATCAGGTTAGAGGCATGTATGAAGTTCGACACCAGGATCTTGTCCCATATCATAAAGTGGCAATTAGACTGGTTACATCATTCAAGGGTTTCTTCATTGAACATGTACGTCGGGCATGCAATAAGAAGGCTGATGCATTGGCTAATCTAGCAGCCGTATTAGCATTCCCAGTAAAAAGGCAACAGATGATTGTCATCACTAACAGAGAGTTATTTTGCATTAAGAATAACTCAAATATTGAGTTCAGTAATTCAACTGAAATTAATGTCATTAGTGAAGACTGGAGAGCTCCTTTCATTGACTTCATGGTACATGACATTTTACCTGAAGATTCTAAGAAAGCTACAACATCGTAGAAGATCACACCGATTTTATTACAATCATAATTCAAAGACCCTTTATCGACGAACATTTGATGGTCTACTCTTGCGTTGTCTTGCTGGAGATAAAGCAAAACAAATACTACGGAAAGCTCACGATGGTGTGTGTGGTGCACATCAGCCTGGTCCTAAGTTGTAAGATCGTATCCGACGTATGGGCTACTATTGGCTCGCAATGGTATCAGATGCCATTGAATATGCAAGGAAATGTCGATCCTGTCATATCCATGCAGACTTCATCCATCAACCGTCAGAATTCCTTCATCCGACTGCCGTACATGGCCCTTTGAAGCTTGGCGTATGGATGTCATTGGTCCTATCAATCCACCGTCGTCTAGAGGACATCGGTTTATATTGGCTATAACCGATTACTTTTCGAAATGGACCGAAGCTATACCTTTATCAAAAGTCAAGACTAGCAACGTCATCAACTTCATTAAACATCATGTGATATAAAGATTCGGTATTCCTCGACGAATCATTCATGATAATGGACCATAATTTATCAGTCAAAGTTTACTCGATTTTGTGATGATAACAGAATCAATAATGTTGCTTCCACAGCCTACAATCCTGCAGCTAACGGCTTGGTTAAAGCATTCAACAAAACTATTATCTAGCTTCTCGAGAAATTCATTTCTACCAATAAAAGAAACTGGAGTGAAAAGCTTGGAGAATGTCTATGGGCTTATCGTACTACTATTCGTACTCCGACCGGTTGTACACCTTTCTCTTTGGTCTATGGATGCGAAGCTGTCCTACCATTGAAAATTCAAATCCTCTCCTTAAGGATTGCAATTGCCAATGAACTCACAACAGAAAACAATGATCGCCTTCGGCTTCAGGAACTTGAAGCATTGGACGAGAAACGGTTACTAGCTCAACAGCATATTGAGCTATATCAAGCCCGTATCTCCAAAGGTTTTAATCGAAAAGTCAAAATACGAGCATTCCAACAAGGCGAACTGGTCCTTATTGTCAGACGTCCTATGACTATAACATACATGAGCAAGGGCAAATTCGAAGCGAAATGGGAAGGTCCCTATATTGTAAACAAGGTTTTCTCAAACAGAGCTTATCAACTAACCGAGATGGATGGCTGAGTTGCTATGATGCCTATCAACGGTAAATTCTTAAAAAATACTATGTCTGAAGGAAATGTAAGATATTCTTTGAATGTTGTAGATACTAAAAGAGTTGAGTTGTTGTCTTTTGTTCACCTTTCTGATAAACTCTTAAAATCCCTAGCAGAATATATCCACATCATATCACCTGATCATAAACCCAATCTTTTGGAACTCAATCATTTTAAAAATATCTTATTTTTGAATCCCAGTTGATTCAAAGATAATCAACGAATACATGAATTCATGTTCGTATTGCCTCTGAATTCTATCATCTACATCAGCGACTTATCACGTCCACATTACCTCTGATAAAGTCGTCTTTTAAAATGGCAATATTCTGAGAATTATATTCTGTCACGTCCACGTTACCTCTGAACAAATATAATTAGTATTGTTATTTTCTTTTAAGAGATATGTCATGTCCGGTACCTCTGAACATATTTTTCTATTCTTACCTATTACTTATATCTACTATAGGTATATAATAAGTAATGGAAACACAAGAAGAGCATTAATTTTTATTTCAAATAATGTTCAAAATGTCAAAAGTACATCACGTGAAAGACAAAAAAAACAAAGCAAAAGCTTCTATAGATTGCTTCACTGAGGAGGCTGAGTACTGAGATCAATGATCAGTCTTTTTAAATTCTCAGCCCTCTCTACTCTGGAGTCGAGTATCCTTTGTCTAATAAGAGCTCTCCCAGACTCTGGATCAAAAGGTTGCAGCAAATTAGCTCGGTGTTCCAGTTCTGCACCTTCGATTTGGATAAGTGCATCATGTTGCCTCCTCAAGTCATCTAATTGACTCGCAATAATTTGATGCATTTCCAATACCTCTACTTCGTGTCGTCGAGCTGCTTTGACTGCTTCTTGGAGCCGAGCCATTTCAATTTATAGATCCTGGAGGCGAACTTGATATTCAGCATCTTTTTTTTTCTCTGCAACTTCAGTCTTATAACACTCAACAGAAGAAGTTGTCTCGATAATGCGAGATTCCAACTCTGCAGAGCGCTGTGAGAAAGCTACCACAGAAGCTTCGAACTCTACTTTTCATATTGAAGCTTCACGAGCCATCACCTCGCATTCAGCATCTACAAGTTTCTGGATGTTTCCTCTTGTTAGATCTTTATAAGATCTGATTGATTCTTCAAGCTCATTCAAAATATGATCTAAACAGTTGACTCTATCCAGATCACCAATCTTGCGGATGGCTCCAATGATGAAGGAAGAAGGGCCCCTTGCTGACTCATAAGGTTGGTCCTTTTCTATGACTATTTGAATTAGAGGCTTCAGAGAAGTGAAGAAAGCATTAGTATAAGCTTCGACGACAGCTCTGTTCATCGTTGAGATCCCCGAGGTAGCCACTTCTGTTGAAATTCTTATTTCTGTAGTAGGTAGAGGAATTACAGATTGTACACCAGGAGACCCGAGTACTGGCATCATAGAAGAACTTTCCTCTCCAGTTTGGGTCCCCATATCCAGGGGAGCCATGGTCGAGCTAAAACTGAATGTGGTCGACGCAGCTTTTGCAAGTGTTCCCACAGGACCCACTGTAATCAAGATACACAGTCATTACATATAAATTACAGGAATTAAGGTAAATAAAAGTCAAAATTTTACCTGATCCTGGCAATACATATGGGGTTTCACGGGGCATGTCCAGATCAGAGCGGAGCCTGGCCATGGTAGTTTCGGACACAGCTGCCTGACTACTTCCAGCTTCGGAACTGCCTGATAAAAATGGCTGCTTCCGGCCCCTGATTCTACTGGTTCAGCTGGGGCAATCTCTTCTGCATCCCTGACTTCAAAAGCTTGGTCGGTAGGGGTCCGAGTCTCTGCAACAACAGTGTTAGGATTTTCATCATTCTCGGCATCTTCAAGAGCCGTAGTCTGATCTTCGTTATTTTTAGGTTCATCAGTTTTTGGGCTTGGATGCCCCTCCTCAATAACAGGGTGCTCCTCACCCTCAGTAATAGTTTGTTCTTATTCGATTGGTAACTCTTGATTTAGCGGGACTTCCACTAAAGCTTGGTCTCCTTTAATGGTGCCTGTAGAATCATTTTCAAATACATCGTCGTAGTCACACCGCTATTATTTTTCGATCCTCTTGAGAATGAGTAGGAGTTTGGTCTACGAAAGTGTCACGTCCCAGATCCAGAATACCGAAGAGCGGGAGAATGACTCAGCCAGCTACGTATTACGGGTAGATGAATATCGTATAATACGATCAATGCTATCTACAAGACAAGGGGGTACATACTACATACAAGTCTCACTAAGGTTACTCAACCTCTATTGTCCCAATCATTCAATGAAAAGCAGTAAGTAGAGAACATGTAAGAATAAGCAGTAAGGCGTCCCAAACGCTCAGTCAAAATGTTCTTGAGATCTGGCTTTACAAAACATAGCCAGATGATATAACAAGGTATACACAATCGTTATCAGCTGTAGTCTGACTTATTTACAATTATGTAAAAGTAAGTACAAGACAGTCCGACTAACATGTCGGTGCCAAGCGGCAAAAGTAAAGTAAGTACCAAAACGAACAGGAAAGCAAGGAACCCACTCGTGTCCTCCTGCGGTCATCATTCTAGTATTGACCATCTTGGGGGTAGAAGTAAGCTGAGTCCTCGGGAGCTGGCTCTAAATCTGACCATGCAAAACCAGAGAGGTTAGACCTCAAATACCAAGTACCGTAAAGGAAGCACAGCATGAAGAATTAGAACCAGTGATAAGAGTTAAGAATATGATAAATAAATCTCTGCTTGCTACTGGGATTCACACAACATCACGACACTTCAAGCCAACTTCCTAACCAAATAAGGACAGAAGTTGACCCGTCATGTCCTGACATTTTTCTCATCTCAGTGGTTAACAGAGTAGGTAGGATACACAAACAAATCAATTTAAACGGCAATACAACTACTACGGCTTGCTAACTGTAAGTTCCAAGTTACCCTGAAAATATGCAATAAGGGATTCCTCAGTTCTTATAATGTACGAGCAAGGCTAGTCTATCCAATAATCAATTACGCCAATCATGAATTAGATGAGTCCCAGCAGGACGCCCGTCATCAATATGCAAAAAAATAAACAGATACCACTCCTGCTCGTGTGGTAGGTTTGCAGTATCTGTGGGAACCAGCCGGCATGTCCGGGCACTAATTATCCCAAGATGGCTGCCATGTAAGAACTCAGGAATCCATTCTCTCCATGCAATTGTTATTTTATTTAACTTAATAGTCCCTACGTTAATTGAAATCTCATGCCGTGGATCATGATCATTTTGAATGAGTACTTCCGTACAGAGTACGATATGCATAACTCTACAACGACGCCCGTACGATTAGGTTGTAGGTCTTACATAGCATAATGCAACAATCAAACCTAGCCACGAGATAATCATGCCTTGACTGTAAGGTACACATGCTGCTTTTGTAGAAAGAAGTTAAAGTCAGCACGTGTCCATATGCCAATGTTCGAGATCGGCTAGTCGATCGCAATGGTTCATGGTTCATACATGAACGTGTCTCATTCAATTCAATAAGACGACTAGCCGGTCTTTTAGTTCCAACTAGGAACGCATGATCAATCATTTAGTCAAGGTAACAATCAATGTCTATTCGTGGCAAGGCATGAAAGTCAAACTAGTATTTAGTATGGTCGAGTCTACAACTCTCAGGGTTAAGTACCAGTGATACGGAATGCCCACAAGCCAATCAAGACACGGGGCACACTCCACACAACAATATGTATTAAAACACTAACATGCATCAAGTGGCACAATCCAGCGAAATGCACGAGATAGGACAAAGCGCACAATCTAGACAGATGGTGCGAGATAAGACAAAAAAGCACAATCTCGAAGATTGGTGCGAAATAAGACAAAATGCTCAAATTCGGCAAAACGCACGAGATAAGACGAAACGCTTGAATTCGACGAATCGTGCGGGATAAGACAGATGGCGCGAATTCAGCGAAACATGCGGACTGAAACAACTGTTATGCGCACACAGGTGGAGAATGCACTGATTTACTGTGGGCACATATCAGTCCCTTTGGGAGCATAGCAGTCCCTTTAGGCACATCGGATGCCTTTGGGCTCATAGTACCTTTGGGCACATAGTGTATTTGGGCGCATAGTGCCTTTGGGCGCATAGGATGCCTTTGGGCTCATAGTGCCATTGGGCGCATAGTGCCTTTGGACGCATAGTGCCTTTGGACGCATAGAATGGATGCTTCTGCACCAGCAAGTTTCGGCCATAGAATTTCAAAAACTTCCAATGGCCATAACTTGGGCTATCGGACTCGGAATTGGGCAAAATAAAGGTCAAAACTGACTAGAATTGAATTCTCTACAACATAGAACAACCTATTTTTGAAAACAACAAAGTTTGATAGATCAAAACCACGAAAATCCATAAAATCTGAAACTTAAAACCTAGATCTACATACAACCATCCATGAAAATCAAAAACTTCAAGACCTAAACTTGTAGAGAAAGAGAAGATGAACAACATGGACTAAAAATAAATGGAGATGCATGAAATCTCTCATGGTGTGCAAGATGTACTTGCCTCTCCAAATTGGATTAGGGTTTTGGTGGAGGAAATGAAATGAGAGTTGTGAGGAGAGAGAAAAGAAAATGTGTATAAATATCAAGTCAAGTTTGATCTCCACCACCCATTCCTTCCCCATACAATCTAAGCCATCCATCCCTCATCATGATAAACCAAGCCAAACCAAGTTGGTTCAACATGAACCAAAATAAACTAAGAGCTAAGCAAAAGCAGAAAATAAAATACAGAAAAATAATTAGCATAAAATTAAAGGAATTAAATACAGAATAAATGCATGATAAATACTAAATAAATACAGTCAAGTAGTACACGTATTAAAAATATGTATCCTGAAAACGGGGAGTGACATCTCTACCCTCCTTAGAAAAATTTCGTCCTCGGAATTTCAAATCCAAGCAGGCTAGAAACATCAGGGCTATACTAATCCAACTACAAGCAATTCTAGCAAGCAAGCAATCATCTTACAATATCAATAGCAAGTAATATATCTATATTTATCAGTCTACGACATCAAGCAATTTCTAACCATAGGGTGATAAGCATGAGGAATCAAGACAATCAAGGTACACGGAAAGAAATATATCTTGTGAGTCAAATAGGTGCGGATACCGTGATCGGATATCATCCTCACGTTCCCACGTTGACTCTCCTAAGGAGTGATGACCCCAAGCAACATGGACAAGGCTAATTTTTTGGTTCTTGAGTATCTTCTCCCTTCGGTCCAAAATGGACACAGACTGTTCCTCGTAAGACAGGTTGGTACCAACAACCAGCTCAGAATGATCGTGGATATGGCTTGGGTCCGATACATACCTACACAACTGAGATACATGAAACACATCATGCACCTCTCATAACGAAGGTGGAAAGGACAAATGATAAGCAACATCGCCTACCCTATCGAGGATAACAAATGGGTCCACGTATCGCGGACTCAACTTCCCACGAACACCAAATCTAATGATCCCACGAGTAGGCGAGATCCGTAAGAACACGTGGTCCCCAACAAAAAATTCTAACGACCTACGATGTTGGTCTGCCCAATGATGATATCGATCTTGTGCAACTCGAAGTCGCTCTCTAATCCCCTTAACCACTTCAACCGTCTGAATAATCATCTCTGGACCTAACATCTTCCTCTCCCCGATATCATCCCATGCCAGTAGCGACCTGCACTTCTTACCGTATAGTGCTTCGAATGGCGGCATCTCGATATTGGGTTGATAACTGTTGTTGTACGAGAATTCGACTAAGTGTAGGTGACTCTCCCATGATCCTCCAAAATCTAGGGTGCAAGCTCGTAACATATCTTCTAAAGTCTGAATTGTTCTTTCTGATTGCCCGTCCGTCTTTGGGTGGTAAGCCGTACTAAATCTTAACGTGGTACCTAGGCTCTGATGTAAACTCTTCCAGAAATATAATGTAAAATGGGTACCTCTATCTGACACAATACTGACAGGAATTTCATGCTGCCTAACTATCTGCTGTATATATAACTCTGCCAACTTTTCTGTAGATTGTGTAAGCCCCTGTTTTTCAAATTTTATTTTAATTAGTGTTAATTAAATTTTTATGTCATTTATAGCCTTAAATAATTATTAGGAATTTTTAGGAATTTTTCTAGAATTTTTAAATAATTTTAAATGAGTTTTAAAATACAAAAATATTGATTAGTAATTTTCTAAAATGTTTTAATATCAATTTGCAATTATTAGAATTGTTTTAATACTGTT
The DNA here is from genome assembly GCA_029216955.1 of Iris pallida. NCBI lineage: Eukaryota > Viridiplantae > Streptophyta > Magnoliopsida > Asparagales > Iridaceae > Iris > Iris pallida. The sequence goes on along the minus strand of JANAVB010033011.1, from coordinate 3,136,073 downwards.
TTGTAATTATTCAAATTATTTTTATATCAGTTTGCAATTTCTTAAATGTTTTAAATTGCGAAGTGCAATTTCTATTTTGCATTTGCTCACTAATAAAGCCTTTATGTAAATCCTAATTCTATGGAGACCTAACTGCTAAACTACCCAGACACCCCCCCCCGACCAGATTCTCTCTCTCCTCACCCACTCTCGTTGACTCCGCCCCAGATCGACGACTGCCCCGACCGCCACGCCGTCCTGCCCCAGCCTTTCCCGGCCAGCCCGACCGCCCTAACCCATCTATTTAAACCCCTGCAGCCCCCTCGACCTAGCTACCACCACCATGACGCACCACCGCCCCCAACCGCCCAGTTCTTCACCAAAAACCCTAGCCCTAACCCTAACTCCGGCAGACCCCCAGCGCCGCCCCCACGCCGAGCACCACCGCCCGCAACCACCACCGATAGGTTCGCCGTGACAAGGCGAGTCGAGCGCCATCGGAGCGACGCGACGACGACGCCTCTGCCGCCGTCCAGACCCTTCGACAGCCTCCGATCGATCGGACACGTGAGTAGCAGTGTCCTTTTTGGGTCGTGCGTGTCTCGTGTTGTGTCCATATTGTTCGCCGTGTCTTGGCGAACATGAGCGTGGAACTGGACACGTGAGACTCGTGTCGTACGTGTCGAAATCACCCCGGACACATTGATACCTGTGTCCTTAACTGTCAGGACACAGGACAGTTATTTATATTTTTTTTATTATTAATCTAACCTAAACGAAATAAAACAAAACTAAACCCTAATCCTAACAAAACTATGGGCTGACCCCCTGGCCAGCCCAACCCGACCTAACATCCCCCCCCCCCCCCCCCGCTTTGTTGGCTCGGGTTCGAGCCCCCTCTTTCTTTCTGTTTTCTTTTTCTGTTTCTTTTCTTTTTTTTCTTTTTCTGTTTATATATATATTTATATATATATATGTATATATATATATATATATATATATATATATATATATATATATATGTATGTATATATATATATATATATATATATATATATATATTAGTATATATGTATATATGTATATACTGTTTTTGACAGTATTTTATATATATGTATATATATTTTATAGTTAGTAAATTATATATATATGTTTGTATTTATATATATATACATATATGTATATATTATGTATATATGTATATATTTTCATGTATATATATATTAATATATATACACTTTATTATTAAGTATTTTCCTATATATGTATATATATTTGTACATATATATATATACCTTATAAATTAAGTATTTTTCCTTACATATATATATATGTACTTTTAAAACATATGTATGTATATTTTCAATATGCATAACTTTACCTTATTAAAATAATGATATTTATTTTGTACTATTACCAAATTATATTTTTAGTATATTTAAATTACTGCAACCATTTGGTGTCCAAGCCTAGCATGGGTATTTGGGCCCAAATGTGTTTTCACACATTCAAGACCTGTACAAGTCATATTGGACTTGATTCATGGTCTTGGGTCCTGTATTTGAACTTTGGTTCAAATTATATACATGGACAAAATACGCAGATAATTAATTATTGTGTGCAATGCTGTTTTTGATTTTCTAAAAATACTTAAAGTACTGCTAAAATTATGGAAAAATAGTATTTAGATACTATGTTAAGTTAGATAATTTAGTATAATTTTTGTAGTATTTAATTTACTATTTTGCCACTAGTTTGGCATATGAAACCAAAACTCGTTTTCTGTATACTTAGGAGAACTGATTTTTATAAAATACTTGTACTGGTTAATAAATTCCAGAAAAATTATAATAAATTTCTATGATTAACAAGGATCACTTTGGTACTTTACTTTAAACAAAACTAGACTTTTTGTCTATCTCTAAAATTGTTAGAACATAATGGTCTTTTGATTTATTTATTGATTAATTACGACTTGTAGCTTTTTGTGTCATTTTGAGTTTTAGCCGTGTTGAACCCCACCCCTCACTAGTGTAAAGACCCTAGAAAGTTAGTTAAAGTAGTGTATCACCCCACATTGGTCTCCTATGCCAAAGTCATCGTTTTGGCTAAATGCCCAGTCACAAGTCGTGTTTCACCAATTAGTGTCCTAGTGTTTTAGCTTAGTGTAAAAGCTAAGTTATTGCATTTATTTATACAGTGACGAGTTACCGGACATCCATAGCACTTTTATCGCAGCTTGTTTTGCTTTGCTTTGCTTTGCTTTGCTAGAGGCAAGTACTTTCTACGAACTTTATATACTGCTATAAACCATAAAACTGTGAATCACCAACCATGTTAAATACTGATCCTTGGGGTAGTATCACGCCCCAGAACCAGAATACTGGAGAGCGGGGGCAGACATAGCCAGCTACGTATAACGGAATGGAATCCACCCCGCTATACGGTCACGGCTGTCTAGATATGTGAGGGTTTCACTACAATCCATCAGTCTCTTAAGGTCATAAAATAGCCTATTGTCTCAATCTCAACCAACTAATAATAATCACAAGATATCAGATCACCAAATATACAATTGTAAGGCGTCCCAAACATTACATATCCAGATGATCATGAAGCTAGTCGTACAAAATGTAAGGACTAGCAAGAGTTTAAGTCATACATGATCAACCTCGAGTTGCCAATCATGCTTACAGCCCGTAGGCAGACAGTAAATAAAGTTGCAAATGAGCTAACACTTGCTCGGCGGCTAAACGCCTCAAAAGAATAATTTTACAATAGAGTGGGAGAGCAAAATAAACCCACTCGTTGCCCTGGTTACGCCTGGTGACCACCATCGGGCTGAAAAGCAGGGAGATCCTTTGGTGCTGCTCCGGTATCTGGCCATACAAAACCAGCTGGGTCAGACCCCAGAAAGAGCAAGTGCCACAAAGGAGGCTTCACTTAAGAACTAAAACCAGCAATTAGCACAAGAGTAAAATTACATAATAAAAGGCAGTAGTTTAAGAAAAAGCATGATGGGTACTTATAAAAGACAATCTTGTATAGAATCACTAAAAGACAGGACATATGGAAAGAAAGCATGACAGGATGATATACGATGAGATAACCATGGGACTATTCAGATAGCCAGGTTACAACCCGTAAACCAAACAAGGACCGGGGTTGTAATCCTTCGTCTGAACGGAACTTGGTTTCTCTCACCATTTATCGGCAAGATAAATATAAGAAATCAGGTCAAGTAACATTCTGGAGTGACAATCATTATGGTGACAATCTGGAGAGTACAAGGCATTAGAGTGACAATCTGGAGTGACAATCATTATGGTGACAATCTGGAGCGACAATCATTATAGTGACAATCTGGAGTGATAATCATTATAGTGACAATCTGGAGTGACAATCATTATAGTGACGATCTGGAGTGACAATCATTCAATCATTCTGGTACAATCTTACAATTAATCAATTCTAGACAATACTATACTGGACTAGACTCCAACCAAGCAATCACGGCCAATCATTGCCTACGGCTTTCTACATTAACTAACTAGGGTTATCACAATCCTAGTTACTAGCAAGATGCAATAAGATGCTCCAAGTAGTCACAGGCCCTGTAGCTATCCAGGTTATCCAGGCAATCATTATAGTGATAATTCAGAGAGTACAATGCATTAGAGTGACAATAGAGTTCAATTATTTAAGTGACAATCAAGAGTGCCCCACATGACAGTGGGCTGGAAATGTGCCCTACTCGTCGGCAGGCTACAAGTCCAAACATTTGCGGCCGGGATAACGGGATCGCCTGTAACTGGGGAACATCTCTTCATGTCTAGTGAATTATACTAGTCATTAACCTTAGTCCATTTCAGTAGGTACTCCTGACCGTGGTACTCAGGAGTCCCCTCCTAGACATGATGCAAGACAGGACTGGATTATTTGTACAAGCACAATCGCCCACGGTGTCAGGATCAATTATACAGGTCATGTCATGTCAGGTAGCCGTCGCAACAGCTATTCGAGAAATCATGTCAGGTTATCATGTCAGGTATACTTTGTCAGGAGTGCGCCACGACGGGCCACTATCAGGTCATGCCAGGTTATCATGTCAGGAGTGCACCACTACGGGTCACTATCACGTCGTGTTCAATTATCAATTCCTAACATACAAATGAATTCATGATTTTCAAGTTCAGGACAAAAGGCGTAAGGATATAAAATGAGCGTAAAATATCTAATAGAGGTAAAGCGTACTCATGTTGTACTGAAGTTACAAGATACATGATAATAATAAAAGAACAATAGTAACAATAGTAGCAATAATAATATAACAGGGTACGACAGGGAAGTCCATGCGGCTGGATCCAGGCAGAATTCTATGCGGCTGAGACAACAGGGTCTTATGCGGCCAGGGATAACAATTCTTATGTGGCTGGGAATAACTTCCCATGCGGCTCAACTGATATGGGTTCATGCGGTCAGGTTGGACGAAATCCCATGCGGCCCAATTTAGATGAGTCACATGCGGCTCGAGGGGAGTGAGCTCCATGCGGCTCAGAGAATTAGTCATATGCGGCTGAGGCAAATTAAGTCTCATGCGGCCAAGGGAGAATGTTCCCATGCGGCTGGACAGGGCAGGGTCTTATGCGGCTCAGTCTGAGCAAGGCTATGCGGCTCGATCCAAGTCAAGTCCCATACGGCCAGGGGATATAGAATCCTATGCAGCTGCCAAAGGCAGAATTCTATGCGGCTCAACGATCCAGATATGCGGCTGGCGGGAAACCGAATCCATGCGGCTCAAAATGAATACTTGCCGCATGAACTTGTCATGCGGTCAAGTACTGCCATGCGGCTCAGGACTGTGCTTCTTCTCCAAATTTCCGAGAAGAAGAAGACCAAGAAACCATGGCTGCCATGATGCATAAAACCCTCATCCGGAGTCCAAATCCGGACTTCCTTAGGTCAAAATAGGGTAGAACGAGCTACTCTACAACATGGAACCAACAAAACTTGAAAGTAACAATGTTAAATAGATCAAAACCCAGAAAATCCGAAATTAAAATAAACTTAGATCTACAAGAATCTAGCCATGGAAACGGAAAATGTCAAGTACTAAAGAGTGTTAAAATGCTACAAGGAAGAGAATGAAACAATAATATTTGGGTTCCTCCATGAGCAAGATGTACTTGCCTAGCTCTCTCTCTTTCTCCCTCTCACTCACAGGTTGGTGAGAAATTTAATGGTGAAGGAAGATGATGATGAATTAAGAGAGAGAAATGAGAGAGTGCATTAATAAAGGGGTTGGTGGTGGTAGGTAGGAGTGGTTCACATATAAAACCAAACCAAGCCAAGCCAACCGAACCGAACCAAGCCAATGCAATTGCCATAGGGAACCACAAGCCAATTAAACAAATTAAACAATATTAATCAAAATTAACTAATCACGATTAAGCAAAAATACAGGTCCAAAACACGTATACGTATACTAAATACGAATCACGGATTTGGGACACTACAGGTAGCAAGTTAGAACTTTACATGTTATATTACTTTCAGTCTCTACCATGTTTATACCGTATTTCATATCTCTCACATGTTTAAATAACGGGTTAAGGGGAAACTGCTAGTAGTGTACGTGATCATGACCCCCTTCTCCGTATGTATTTACCGAGCACCGTTACATTCTATATGTATCTGTGTCGTATGTCTGGTCCCGCGTTTGTGTATAGATATACACCGATGCCGTTATGTGTACGTATGTGCACATCAGAAAATTGATATGTACCGCTGTACATCCTGATTACCTATTGACTGATCACTCACCTACTACAGTTTCAAAACTTTAAAATGTATATCTATTGCCATGATAAAATGTACCTAATACTGAACCAACATGATATGTCATTTCCTTTTCATCACATGATCAGTATTATATGTTTGTTAGATTTAGTACTTGCTCCCGTCCTGACAGGATAACGTTGTAGGTGTCCTTACTGAGGAGGAGTTACTCTGCGACACCTATTATGGGGTTACTGCCGAGGACCCGGCTCTGCTTTACGAGGATGTTCCTGCGGAGAACCTCGCCTAGTTGTCTTTTGTTTACTTAGACTTTTGAGAGTAGACATGTATTAGACTATATCTTTTTGTAACTGGACATGTATCCAGTTTTACTTTTCAGTTCACTTGTACTTGGATATTTCACTATATACGACGACTTTTGTGTTTGGAGCATTTATGATTCTTCTTCACTTATAGAACTGTTAGCACATTTAGTCTTATCCTGTTGTCTTTAGAACAGCTTACTACGTTTTATCTCAACGTAGGCTGGGCATGACTCGGCCTGGCCCAACAATTTGGGTAGCGGGTCGTGACATATTTTTAGTGGTGGCCCATGCAGGTCCTGACTAAACTGTTTGGTTACGTTATTGTACCAAGCATGCCTGCAATTAGGAACTTAAGGTAACTAGACAACATTAGGAAAGACGCTTAGAACACCTAGAGGGATGCTAGGATTGCAATATAGGAAATATAACGCATGTTTGCTATTATAATTAGATTTTCTTGCATGTGATTGCTTACTTTAAAATAAATCCTTATAAGTCCTTTTTACTTTTATTTAGATGGTGCTTACTCGTTCGTCCCAGTATGTTACCCCCAAAAATAGGGCCCTCCTTATCCAGTCAGCTGACCAGTCGACTGATACACCTTCACCTACCACATTCCCCCACTCCATAGATCCATAAACCCAGATACCACAACCACCTTCCACATTACAGGCCCGTCAGGACCCGATACTTCCACCACCCCCTATCACTATACCCACCCAGGCTTCCGTCACACTCGACGGGAACCAGCTGCTCACACTGATTCAGGGGTTCATAACAACCCATCAGGAGCAGACTACCCTACTCCGCCAGAGCATGGAGCGTTCTGAGGGACGTCCCGTGGTCCCACCACATGTAGAGCCACGGCAGAGAGCGGGGACGATCAAGGACTTATGGGTCTGAATCCCAAGGAGTTCTTAGGGACTGAGGGCATAGTAGTAGCAGATGACTGGCTAGATTCAGTAGAGAGGAAGCTCCTCGGAGTCAGGATGCTGGATGACCTTCAGGTCGAGGCAGCGGGATTTCTGCTGATAGACTTAGCAGGAGTCTGGTTCCGGAATGAGCCGTTGTTTGCGAGAGGTAGAGCCACTTGGGACCAGTTCAAGACCCAGTTCAAGAAGAAATTCTTCTCGACCACTGCTAGAGTAGCCATGGGGCTACGATTCCAGAACATCCAGCAGGGGAACCGTTTGATGACTATACGGCGGAGTTTAGTCACCTGAGCCGTTTTGCTCCTAGTCTGGTTGCAGATCCAGAGGAGATGACCCGTAGATTTTGCCATGGTCTAGTTCCAGACATTGGCATCCTTATAGTGGCGAACGGTACGACTGACTACTACCAGAGCCTAGAGTTGGCCCGGAGCATCGAGGAGCGTCTTCTGTCATGCAAGAGGCCGACTTCTGTACATCATGAGGGACCGTCCAAGCGTCAGGCTTTCCAGCAGAGAGCACCGACGCTGCCCCAGCAGACTTACCGTCCCCCTACATCACATCACCCGACCCCGCCAGTTAGATCTCCGGGACCCCGACAGCAGCCGAAGGGAGGTATTTGTGCTTTCTGTAAGAGGGTAGGCCACGACGCTTCCATCTGCAGGAAGAAGTTAGGGCAGTGTTTGGCTTGTGGGTCTGCCACCCATCAGTTTCGAGAGTGCCCAGTAGCGAAGACTAGAGGACCACTCCCGACTCAGCAGCAGAGGTTCGGGCAGCATCTGCAGCAGCAGAAGGGACCTCAGGGGAGGGTTTATAGTCTAGCCATTGAGCCGGAGCCGGAGCAGGTTTCGGAGCCAGATTACTTAGCTGACGTCATTACAGGTCATATTTATTTGCATACTTTTCTAGCTCTATATTTGTTTGATTCTGGTGCATCTCATAGCTTCCTATCATTAGAGTTTATGCAAGAACATCACTTAGTATCTACACCTACTGCGGAGATTAGTAGAGTAATGACGGGAGGAGGACCAGTGCCTATTAGAGCTAGCTATAGATGCTCTATTATGATAGCCGGGAGAGAGTTCGAGGGGCGATTCTTTATGATGCCACTCCCCGGGTATGATATCATATTGGGGATAGACTGGCTTAGCTATGTCCATGCATCTATAGATTGCCATGAGGGTAGTATTTTGTTCAGTCCCCCAGGCACAGCACCATTCAGTGTCAGGAGGACAGGGCCAGAGATCAGCCTAGAGCCGAACTGTTGTGCGACAGTCGGGGACGCAGTACCGCCACACCCTATCATTAGGGACTTTATGGATATATTCCCAGAGGATCTTCCAGGACTTCCGCCTGACAGAGATGTGGAGTTCACTATAGATTTAGTGCCGGGTTCATCACCAGTATCCCGGGCTTGCTATAGAGTGAATCCCAAGGAGGCCATAGAGATGAAAGAGCAGATTGATGACCTGTTGAAAACGGGTTTCATTCGATCCAGTGCTTCTCCATAGGGAGTGCCAGTGCTCTTTGTGCCTAAGAAAGATGGTACAGTCCGGTTGTGTATTGACTACCGGGCTTTGAATGCCATCACCATCAAGAACAAATATCCTCTGTCCAGGATAGATGATTTGTTCGACCAGTTGAGCGGGGCGAAGGTGTTTTCCAGGATAGACTTGAGATCCGGGTACCACCAGGTGAAGGTTAGGCCAGCAGACATCCAAAAAATGGCGTTCAACACGAAGTACGGGCAGTACGAGTTTCTGGTGATGCCATTTGGTCTCACAAATGCGCCGGCTGTCTTTATGAACTTGATGAATAAAACATTTCACCAGTATCTGGATAAGTTCGTCGTAGTGTTTATCGACGACATCCTGATATACTCGAAGACGCCAGAGGAGCATGCAGAGCACTTGCGGATAGTTTTGGGGATTCTGAGGCAAGAGAGATTGTTTGCCAAATTGCCGAAGTGTGAGTTCTTTTTAGACCGAGTGGAGTTTCTCGGCCATGTAGTCACTGGAGATGGAATCTCGGTGGATCCCAGAAAGATTGCTGCAGTTGAGACGTGGAAGGCTTCGACGTCAGTTTCAGAGATCAGGAGCTTTCTGGGTTTAGCAGGCTATTATAGAAAGTTCGTCCAGGACTTTGCTAGGATAGCTGAACCCATGACGAAGCTGACGCGGAAGGACGCAGAGTAAATTTGGTCAGAGGACTGCCAGACAGTATTTGAGGAGCTAAAGAGGAGGCTGACGACCGCTCCAGTTCTGACTTTACCTTCAGGTTCTGGAGTTTTTACCATATACAGTGATGCTTCTGGGAAGGGGCTAGGATGTGTCCTACAGCAGCATGGGAAAGTGATTGCTTATGCATCTATGCAGTTGCGGACTCATGAGAAGAATTATCCTACCCATGATCTAGAGTTAGCTGCGGTGATCTTTGCACTCAAGTTATGGAAACATTACTTATACGGAGAGCGTGTGGAAATCTTTACTGACCACAAAAGCTTGAAGTATGTGTTCACGCAGAAAGAGCTGAACATGAGGCAAAGACGATGGTTGGAGTTGATGAAAGACTTCGACATCAATTTATAGTATCATCCTGGGAAGGCAAATGTGGTGGCGGATGCGCTGAGCAGGCATTCGATGGTATGGTACCTGATGATTGATCGACATTTGCGGAAGGATCTGGAGAAGCTCGGTATCGAGCTAGTTCGGCCAGGATCAGTGATACAGATGATGGCGCTTGACATTCAGTCAGGTTTGATAGAGCAGATCCGGAAGGCACAGTCTACAGATGAGAGCCTTCGCAGACTCCGACCCCAGGCCTTAGCGGGATTGCTGGATGACTTCACTATAGCAGAGGATGGATCCCTGAGGCATGGCAGCCGATTGTGTGTACCGAAGGGAGAGCTGGTAGAGGCAGTCTTGCAGGAGGCGCACCGATCGAGATATTCTATTCACCCTGGTGCTAACAAAATGTACCGTGACTTGTGGGAACATCTTTGGTGGCATGGAATGAAGAGGGATGTATCGCATTTTATCTCGAGATGCCTAGTTTGCCAGCAGGTCAAGGCGGAGCGCCAGAGGCCAGCTGGTTTGTTGCAGCCGTTACCCATTCCCGAGTGAAAGTGGGAACATATTACGATGGACTTCGTTTCAGGGCTTCCTCGTTCCCAAGAAGGAAAGGATGCCATCTGGGTCATCGTAGACAGGCTGACGAAGTGTGCGCACTTCATACCCTTCAAGGTGGGGCTTTCCACCGAGAAGTTGGCGGAGCTATACATGCAGCAGATAGTTCGCCTACACGGAGTGTCGGTGAGCATCGTGTCAGACAGAGACAGCAGATTTACATCCCACTATTGGAGGAGCTTGCAGGAGGAGTTGGGCAGTAGGCTCAAGTTCAGTACGGCGTACCATCCGCAGACAGATGGGCAGTCCGAGAGGACGATACAGACACTGGAGGATATGCTGAGGACCTGCGTGCTGGACGATACAGACACTGGACGATACAGACACTGGAGGATACATACAACAACAGCTACCAGGCCAGTATTGGTATGTCTCCTTTCGAGGCGCTATATGGACGACGATGCCGCACACCGCTCTTTTGGGATGATGTCGGAGACAGAGTTATGCTTGGGCCAGAGATGATAACGGATGTAGCAGAGAAAGTCGGAATGATCAGAGACAGGCTCAGAGTAGCTCAGGATAGGCAGAAACACTGGGCTGATGCTAGTCGCAGACCGATAGAGTTCGCAGACGGTGATATGGTACTAGTGAAGATATCACCTACTAGAGGGACGATCCGGTTCGGACGAGGAGGGAAGCTGAGCCCCAGATACATCGGGCCGTTCGAGGTACTTGGCAGGATCGGAGAGGTAGCTTACAAGGTTGCACTTCCACCCAACCTAGCAGGAGTTCACGATGTCTTTCACGTATCTCAGCTGAGGAGATATGTTCCAGACCCCAGTCATGTGCTAGATCATTCAGAGTTGGAGGTCGGACCGAGCCTTACAGTTTTTGAGCAGCCAGTGGAGATATTAGACAGGAGAGAGAAGAGGCTGAGGAACAAGGTTATACCCCTAGTACGAGTAGCTTGGAGCCGTCACTCCCCAGGTGAATCTACTTGGGAGAGGGAGTCGGACATGAGGGAGAGATACCCTTACTTGTTCGATCCAACCGCTGCGAGGGAACCACTCATTCCCGCTTGATACCTTAGAGGTTAGTTTCGATCGCAGCCTTAGTCATTTTGTTGCATTGCTTGGTATGTTAGAATATTGTCGGGTCTTCAATCCTTGTGAATTTCGAGGATGAAATTTTTCAAGGAGGGAAGACTTGTAAGCCCCTGTTTTTCAAATTTCATTTTAATTAGTGTTAATTAAATTTTTATGTCATTTATAGCCTTAAATAATTATTAGGAATTTTTAGGAATTTTTCTAGAATTTTTAAATAATTTTAAATGAGTTTTAAAATACAAAAATATTGATTAGTAATTTTCTAAAATGTTTTAATATCAATTTGCAATTATTAGAATTGTTTTAATACTATTTTGTAATTATTCAAATTATTTTTATATCAGTTTGCAATTTCTTAAATGTTTTAAATTGCGAAGTGCAATTTCTATTTTACATTTGCTCACTAATAAAGCCTTTATGTAAATCCTAATTCTATGGAGACCTAACTGCTAAACTACCCAGACACCCCCCCCCCCCCCCCCCCCGACCAGATTCTCTCTCTCCTCACCCACTCTCGTTGACTACCCCCCATACCGACGACTGCCCGGACCACCACGCCGCCCTGCCCCCGCCTTTCCCGGCCAGCCCGACCGCCCTAACACATCTATTTAAACCCCTGCAGCCCCCCCGACCTAGCTACCACCACCACGACGCACCACCGCCCCAACCGCCCAGTTCTTCACCAAAAACCCTAGCCCTAACCCTAACTCCGGCAGACCCCCAGCGCCGCCCCCACGCCGAGCACCACCGCCCGCAACCACCACCGATAGGTTCGCCGTGACAAGGCGAGTCGAGCGCCACCGGAGCGCCGCGACGACGACGCCTCCGCCGCCGTCCAGACCCTTCGACAGCCCCCGATCGACCGGACACGTGAGTAGCAGTGTCCTTTTTGGGTCGTGCGTGTCTCGTGTTGTGTCCATATTGTTCGCCGTGTCTTGGCGAACATGAGCGTGGAACTGGACACGTGAGACTCGTATCGTACGTGTCGAAATCACCCCGGACACATTGATACCTGTGTCCTTAACTGTCAGGACACAGGACAGTTATTTATATTTTTTTTATTATTAATCTAACCTAAACGAAATAAAACAAAACTAAACCCTAATCCTAACAAAACTACGGGCTGACCCCCTGGCCAGCCCAACCCGACCTAACATCCCCCCCCCCCCCCCCCCCCGCTTTGTCGGCTCGGGTTCGAGCCCCCTCTTCCTTTCAGTTTTCTTTTTCTGTTTCTTTTCTTTTTTTTCTTTTTCTGTTTATATATATATTTATATATATATGTTTTTTTTTTATATATATATATTTATATATATATGTATATATATATATATATATATATATATATATATATATATATATATATATATATATATATATATATATATATATATATATTTTATATATATATATATATATATATATATATATATATACATATATATATATATATATATATATATATATATATATATATATAAAATATATATATATATATATATATTAGTATATATGTATATATGTAAAAAAAAAAAAAAATATATATATATATATATATGTATATATGTATATACTGTTTTTGACAGTATTTTATATATATGTATATATATTTTATAGTTAGTAAATTTTATATATATATATATGTTTGTATTTATATATATATATACATATATGTATATATTATGTATATATGTATATATTTTCATGTATATATATATTAATATATATACACTTTATTATTAAGTATTTTCTTATATATGTATATATATTTGTACATATATATATACCTTATAAATTAAGTATTTTTCCTTACATATATATATATGTACTTTTAAAACATATGTATTTATATTTTCAATATGCATAACTTTAACTTATTAAAATAATGATATTTATTTTGCACTATTACCAAATTATATTTTTAGTATATTTAAATTACTGCGACCATTTGGTGTCCAAGCCTAGCATGGGTATTTGGGTCCAAATGTGTTTTCACACATTCAAGACCTGTACAAGTCATATTGGACTTGATTCATGGTCTTGGGTCCTATATTTGAACTTTGGTTCAAATTATATACATGGACAAAATACGCAGATAATTAATTATTGTGTGCAATGCTGTTTTTGATTTTCTAAAAATACTTAAAGTACTACTAAAATTATGGAAAAATAGTATTTAGATACTATGTTAAGTTAGCTAATTTAGTATAATTTTTTTAGTATTTAATTTACTATTTTGCCACTAGTTTGGCATATGAAACCAAAACTCATTTTCTGTATCTTAGGAGAACTGATTTTTATAAAATACTTGTACTGGTTAATAAATTCCAGAAAAATTATAATAAATTTCTATGATTAACAAGGATCATTTTGGTATTTTAGTTTAAACAAAACTAGACTTTTTGTCTATCTCTAAAATTGTTAGAACACAATGGTCTTTTGATTTATTTATTGATTAATTACGACTTGTAGCTTTTGTGTCATTTTGAGTTTTAGCCGTATTGAACCCCACCCCTCACTAGTGTAAAGACCCTAGAAAGTTAGTTAAAGTAGTGTGTCACCCCACATTGGTCTCCTATGCCAAAGTCATCGTTTTGGTAAATGCCTAGTCACAAGTCGTGTTTTACCAATTAGTGTCCTAGTGTTTTAGCTTAGTGTAAAAGCTAAGTTATTGCATTTATTTCTACAGTGACGAGTTACCGGACATCCATAGCACTTTTATCGCACCTTGTTTTGCTTTGCTTTGCTAGGGGCAAGTACTTTCTACGAACTTTACATACTGCTATAAACCATAAAACTGTGAATCACCAACCATGTTAAATGCTGATCCTTGGGGTAGCAAGTTAGAACTTTACATGTTGTATTACTTTCAGTCTCTACCATGTTTATACCGTATTTCATATCTCTCACATGTTTAAATAATAGGTTAAGGGGAAACTGCTAGTAGTGTATGTGATCATGACCCCCTTCTCCGTATGTATTTACCGAGCACCGTTACATTCTATATGTATTTGTGTCGTATGTCTAGTCCCGCGTTTGTGTATGGATATACACCGATTCCGTTATGTGTACGTATGTGCACATCAGAAAATTGATATGTACCGCTGTACATCCTGATTACCTATTGACTGATCACTCACCTACTACAGTTTTAAAACTTTAAAATGTATATCATTGCCATGATAAAATGTACCTAATACTGAACCAACATGATATGTCATTTCCTTTTTATCACATGATCAGTATTATATGTTTGTTAGATTTAGTACTTGCTCCCGTCCTGACAGGATAACGTTGTAGGTGTCCTTACTGAGGAGGAGTTACTCTGCGACACCTATTATGGGGTTACTGCCGAGGACCCGGCTCTGCTTTACGAGGATGTTCCTGCGGGGAACCTCGCCTAGTTGTCTTTTATTTACTTAGACTTTTGAGAGTAGACATGTATTAGACTATATCTTTTTGTAACTGGACATGTATCCAGTTTTACTTTTCAATTCACTTGTACTTGGACATTTCACTATATACGACGACTTTTGTGTTTGGAGCGTTTATGATTCTTCTTCACTTATAGAACTGTTAGCACATTTAGTCTTATCCTGTTGTCTTTAGAACAGCTTACTACGTTTATCTCAACATAGGCTGAGCATGACTCGGCCTGGCCCAACAATTTGGGTAGCGGGTCGTGACAGATTGCCCTACTCTAAAAGGAAGAAATGTGCCACCTTCGTAAGCCGATCCACTATCACCCAAATAGCATCCTTACCACTTGGTGATCTCGGTAAACCGGTCACAAAGTCCATTGTGATATGCTTCCACTTCCATTCCGGAATAGGAAGCAGTTGTAATAATCCAGCTGGCCTCTGTTGTTCTGCCTTTACTTACTGACATATTAAGCAACAAGAAACGAATCTAGCTATCTCCCTCTTCATTTCGTTCCACCAGAAGTGTTGCTTGATATCTTTGTACATTTTGGTCCCTCCAGGGTGTATAGAATACTGAGAACTGTGGGCTTCTGTCATAACCTCATGTCTGATATCTCTACTTGGCACACATAGACGTGATCCAAATCTAAGTGTTCCATCTTTGTGAATTTTCATCTCCTTCCTAAGTCCAGACTCATATTCTGTCCTAAGCTTCTGAATCCTTGGGTCCTGTACCTGAGTTGCCTTGATCCTATCTACCAAGTCGGATTGAACTCGTAGATTTGCCAGAATTCCTACATCACTAGGAAGTATAACCTCGATGCCCTGTCATGACCCGCTCCCGAATAATCGAATACGAGTCGGACACGCCCAGCCTTCGTCGTTAGACACGGCGAAGTAAGCTGTACCAAACTAGGAAAACTACAAGTCCAGATAAGAATGAATACAAACCACAACATCTACAATATCGAATCCCACAATCAAAGTACATATCTAAAAGTTATTACATTCATCCAGCTAAAATAAAGTCTGACTGTCTCAAGTACAAACAGAATATAAACTGCTAAGGGTAAGATACTAGGCTTCCTCAGCCTCTAAGTCCAGAACAACTCCAGCTGGCTCTACTGCATCTATAGGCTCACGGCCATAGTAAGTGTCACACAGAGCCTCCATCTCATTTGCAACATATCCTAGTCAGGAGCGGAGCAAAGTACAGTTCTAGGTAATAAACAAGAACATCATGATATGGAAAATAAGTACAGGAGAACATGAATATGAAATACAGGAAGTGAACATGAAAGTACAAAAAATAAAGTACATAAATGTAACCATGAACCTGAAGTACAAGACATGACAAGTGCACAATATTTGAAATACAACTAGCCTATGTGACCGGCTGGGGTGAGTACAGAAGCATGTACAGAAGTACATGAATATCGGTACGACTTAGGACCCACGTGCACGATGCGAGGCCTAAGCTATCTACATGAATATAGTAACTGGGGTTTGGTCACATAGCTAGTGTATTTCCCCTTCCGACACAAGTACAAGAACAAGAGATACAGGGGTACAAGATATCGTGTCATGATGTGTCACAGAAAAAATACAAGATATATAAATGCACAAAAACCATAGAACAATACTTGCCATGCTCCGAGAAATCAAGTATAATAGATGGAGCTGGATGTCCTCCTGTTTATTTTAAGTAGGTATAAGTTGGTTAATTACAACTAACTAATTACTGCTAGTAAGTTATTTATCTATATATGAGCTAATCACATATAGAACTAATTTATTAGCTATCTTATAGATGCTACAATAGAATTTACTTAAGAATAAAAATATCAATAAAATTTCTTAAGAAAAATAGTTAGTATATAAGTACAGAGCAAAAGATGATTATTAGAAAAGATAGTCCAATTTAGACATTATAACAATATCATAGTTTATTACCAAACTACATTAGTAAGAGTGTAAAAATATATATAGAGAGAGTGTAAATTTGACAATTCCTATTAAAATGTACTACTGATAATAATTAATTCCCAACAAAATTACTTAATCATAATGGCAACTAACAAGAATTTATAAGACAGCAACACAACCTAGTCCACATTCCTGTCTTGGCCCAATTCGTCCCTACAATCCAGCCTGACTTAAGGATTACCCCAACTGCCATTTCATAAATGACATCCAAACTCTCCTGTACAATCTAACTAATGTATACATCATTCGAACTGCTAAGCCCATGCCAAAACAAACAGGAACTCAGAATTATACAACAAACTTATATAGAAACTCCAAAAATTATACAACAAACTCAAAATAATATCAACAACAAAAATGTATTCGCAGTCATGCACCATCCTGGACACGCTATTTAATCAATTGGACACAGCTACAAGGCTTGCACAATATTAAGCTGGCACACAGACACAGTCAACTGCTCTCAACTACAAGAAGTCCCTGCGTCGATTTTTCGACAACGCAAACTGCAAAGATACAATGGCACTGGTCACACACGTGGATACGACTGCAACCTGGACACCAACATGAAACTTAGACACGATTACTGATCTGCAAACGTACTAACACAAGCACTGCTATTCCTAAACACCAAGCCAACGCGATGCAACACGAACACAACTCAGACACGGACCGTCCATCAGTCAGGAGCGACTCGGACACACGTTCGCCACACATGAAATGACACAACATACTGCGAATTAAAACCAAAACACCCAAGCATAAAACTGAGTAATTAAAAAATTTGATAAGAATTACCTGGAGAATTTCCTCACAAAAATTAAGGACACGAATCACAGTTCTGGACACGGCTCCCTTAGATAGCTCGACAGTGATTTAAATCCCAAAGAAAATAATCCTGACAGGATTCAAACAGCAATAATAAGAACCCTCATCCATCAGCAAGGTTCAGAAGTTAGAGTGATGAAGAAACTCACCAACAAATAGATCGGGTTATCGAAAGAGTTCGGCTTAAATCAAACGATCAATTCTTTCATCGTTCGATCTACATGATGATGCGAAATGGAGAATCAATACCACATCATGAAACAATTGAGAGAAAAGATGATCCAAAACATTTGGTTAGAGCTCACCTTCATGGCATGGCCGATCGACTGTTTGAGAAGTACCGCGGCAAAGTGTTCTAATCGAATGATCTACTCCAGATCTGATCTGAAAATTTTAGATCAAAAATTCATAGATCGATCGAAGTCAAAACGATAAGAAGAACAGATCGATCGAAATCAAAATTAATGGAAGAACAGATCGATCGGGACTTGCCGCTACGAGCACGATCTGTACGCCGACGATGAGGTCGCCCAAAAGAAATGGAGTATCGCCGGTGGAAGCTCCGGAGAACTAAGAGGACTGGTGATGTTCAAGGAGACAGCCGCCAGAAGAATGTGTGTCGCCAAGTCGCCGAGATGTTGCCGCCATCAACGTCGGAATCCTCGTCTCCATCACCGATTCAAAATTGGGGAAGCTGCTACCGATCTAGACGTCAGAGGAACGAAAATCGCCTGTCGATATTGCCATCGTCTCCATCTCCTTCGCGAACGTCGGAGGAAATTAGGGTTAGGGTTTGAGCTCGAGATTTGGGAAAGCAGAGGCTGAGGTCTCGAGCTCTAGAAGTTTGAGGAAAGAGAAGGAAATAAACTAAGAACTCTCATTCTCAGCTTCAAATAGAGATGTAATCCTTTTGCAGTTAGGCCCCTCCACCAAATGGCTTTTAACAACCAGGCCCCTCCCCTTTTCATCATTTGCATAAATACCCAAAAATCAGTTATTAAGAAATGTCAAGTGGTGGGGACCACAAATGGTTTGTTATAACTAACGTTCAAATTCAAATTTCTGCTCTTAAATAATTGCCCTCCAAAATATAAATCAAAATATTTATTATTCAAAGATATTTAATAAAAAATTATAAATACTCCACATTACTCCAATCAAAACTTGTTATTATTATTAGAAAACTTTAAATTCTCAAAAATGAAAAAGTGGAGTTACATGCCCATCTCTTGAAGATCTTCTAAAATGTGTTTTTATGATGTCAACATAAATGTGCTGCCTCTCCTGCTAAGAGCGTCTGCTACCACATTTGCCTTGCCTGGATGATACTGAAGCTCTACTTCGTAATCCTTGATCAACTCTAACTATCTTCTCTGTCTCATGTTCAGTTCCTTCTGAGTAATGATGTACTTCAGACTTTTGTGGTCTGTGTACATGTCCACTCGATCACCGTACAAGTAATGCCTCTATAGCTTCAAAGCAAATACTACTGCTGCCAACTCTAAGTCATGAGTCAGATAATTCTTCTCATGGTCTCGAAGTTGCCTAGATGCATACGCTATCACCTTTCCATGTTGTATTAGGACACACCCAAGTCCCTTTCCTGATGCGTCATAATATACAGTAAAACCTCTGGGTCCAACTGGTAATGTAAGAATAGGTGCCGAGATCAACTTCTACTTCAAATTCTCAAATGATGCCTGGCACTCTGTCGACCAGACAAATGGCACATCCTTTCGTGTCAAGCGAGTCATGGGTGCTGAGAGTCTTGCAAAGTCTGATACGAACCTTCTGTAATATCCTGCCAATCCCAAAAAACTTCGCACATCCGCTACGGTCTTATGCATTGGCCAACTTTCTACTGCTTCTACTTTCTTGGGATCCACTGCTACTCCAGCCCCTGATATGATGTGTCCCAAGAATGAAATGCGATCCGTCCAAAACTCATATTTGCTGAGCTTGGCGTACAACTGGTTCTCTCTCAGAACCTGTAACACTTTCTTGAGGTGATCTTTATGCTCTTCTTCACTAGCTGAGTATACGAGAATGTCGTCGAGGAACACAACGATAAATTGATCTAAGTATGGCATAAAGATGCGGTTCATCAAATCCATAAATATTGCTGGAGCATTGGTCAAACCAAACGGCATAACTAAGAATTCGTAATGTCCGTACTTTGACCTGAATGTCATCTTGGGAATATTCTTTTCTCGAACTCTAACTTGATGATATCCTGACCGAAGATCTATTTTGGAGAAAACTCTTGCTCGGCTCAACTGATCAAACAAGTCGTTGATCCTTGGTAGTGGGTACTTGTTCTTTACTGTTGCCGCGTTGAGCTTTCTGTAGTCAATGCACAATCTTGATGACCCCTCCTTCTATCCTACAAGTACCATTGGTGCTGCCCATGGTGATTCGCTGTCTCGAATGAACTTCTTTGCCTTCAGTTCTTCTATGTGCTGATACACCTTGGCCTGTTCTGAATCCGACATTCTGTAAACTCGATCCGATATCGGTTTAGTTCCAGGTGCCAATTCTATATTGAACTCAATATCTCTAACAGGTGGTAGACCTGGAAGTTCTTCGAAAAATACGTCAAGAAACTCTTCAACTACCTTTGGAACTTGAACTTCTTCCATTACCGTTACTACTCTTTGTTTATGTTGGTCTATCTTTGATCTGACTAAGGTAAACCGATTCATACCTGGAATACTAAAAGATACACTCCCTCTACGATAATCTATTGTCGTATGACTGTCTTTCAGCCAGTGCATGCCCAAGATAACGTCGAAATTACCATCAGAAAATTCTATCAACTTGGCGGGTAAGGAACGCCCGCACACTACAACTCGACATGCTAGAATAACTCTACTAACTCCTACGAGCCCATTACCAGTGAGCATATTCAGCCTCTCTGGCAATGCCTCGAATGTTATTCCTAGTCGTGTCATAAATCGTGCAGATATAAATGAGTGTGATGCTCCCGAATCAAACAATGCTACTGCGGGATATGAGACGACGAGAATGTTACCTGCCACAACATCTCCCGATGCCAATGCCTCTTCCAATGATAGATTGAATGCCTGCCCTCGACCTCCTTATTGGTTCCCATGCTGCGGCCTAGCCTGGTATTGATGCTGGCCCCTGCCTTGGTGATGCTGGGATGGTCTTTGTTGCTGCTGCATCGGCGGTCCCTGCTGCCGAAACATCTGAGCCTGCGACATCATCGGACGTTGTGCCAATGGTCTCACTGCTACCGTTGTCCTTGATACTAGCCTGCCCCTGGTGCTGGAAGCACAAAAATTATTGCACTGGTCCTCCTGACCTCGAATTCATGGGACAGGTAGAAACCCGATGATCTGGACTTCCACATATCAAACACTGTCCGTTCAATGCCCGACACACACCTCTAGTGTGCTCTGTCTTTCCACAATAGGTACAGCCCGCCGGGGGTTGCTGGTTCTTCCTCTGCTATTGTTGTTGTTGTCTTGTTGGTGGTGTTGGCCCTCGTATCGCCACATCGTGAATGCGAATGCCAGAAGATTGTGCTGTTATTCGGGGCGCTGCTCTCCCTCCTCCTTCAATCTGATTGTGAGACCTCTTCTGACCTCCAGTCCTTGATGTGATCCTCTGGATGGTGATCTCATGCCTCCGGGTTATCATCAATACATCATCGAAAGTCTAGTAGTTGTACCCCTCTATCAATTACAAGAGTTTAAGATGAAACCCTTGCTTAAACCTCATAGCCCTCTGGCTCTCCGTTGTTACCATCTCCGAGGCAAACCTACTCAGTCTGCAGAACTCTGCTGCAAAAGCATCCACTATTTTGCCAGCCTGCTTGAGGTTGATAAACTTCTGTTGTAGCTTGAACAGCACCACAACTCCATAGTACGTCGTCTTGAATCTCACAGTAAAATCAACCCAAGCAATAGGACGTCTGATGCCCACTTCTTCTGATTCCTACCAATCACGTACGAGGTCCTGAAGTAACAGCTTCACTTGATCCACTCGTTCTTCTGCCGGAACCTTAGCCGCTGTCAGAATAGCCTCAATATCCTTAAGCCATGCATCCGCTGAAATAATATCGTTTGTGCCTTCGAAACGATGGGGGTTGTATTTGCAGAATCTGGTTGACACCCCTGAATCAGTCATTACTCCTCTTTCCTGCAATCCTTGGTTGAGTAATACATTCTGCTCTTGCAGCTGAGTATGCATTTATTACTGGGCCAACATTTGATATTGCTGAGTAGCCATCATCCCTCTTATGATTTCCAGAAGGGCTGGTGTGTCTACTACCACAGGAGTAGGTGAAACTGTTGGTGGTGTTGGAAACACCGGATACTGTGGTCCAGCTGTTGGTTCCACTATCACCTCTTCTTGGATGTGCTCTTGAGGTAGTACTGGCCTTTGTTGCTGACCAATATGGTCATGTTGTTCGTTTTGCCCTTGTTGTTGTTGTCCAGCTCTGACAGATACGGACGAGGAGCCCCTAAGAAAAGGGACAAGAGAACAATCAAACGACCGGACAGGAAAGATCAATAAAGTCAAAGGATACTGGAATGTCAAGCTAGGGTCGAGAGTAACGAATCATGAGATCAAGGAAAAACATGTATGATTGAGACATCCTATAAATCAAAACACCCCACAAGTCTGAAATCAGACCTGCATGGGCCACCACTAAAACCTTGTCACGCCCCAGATCTAGAATACCGAAGAGCGGGAGAATGACTCAGGCAGCTACGTATTACGGGTAGATGAATACCGTATAATACGATCAATGTTGTCTACAAGACAAGGGGGTGCATACTACATACAAGTCTCACTAGGGTTACTCAACCTCTGTAATGACCCGCTCCTCCCTAGCGGAACACCGATTCAAACGGCAAGTGCAACGACTCAAACGAGTCGTCGACCCGAAGAGTTGGCATCGACCTGATGAAGAATCGATACAAGGCTTACATTGGCCCGTCAAGAGAAATCCAGACTTAGACTTTCAAAGGCGCGATCGGAGTATCGCTCGGCCAATGCGAATATCGCTAAGGTGGGTGGCTCCGATGAACCCGTCTTTGCTAAGCCTAGACACATAACAATACGGACATTATTGCTAGAATCGCTAGGCGATAACACCGTGCATGCTAATAAATGACTCAATGCACCTAGCTAAGGGAATAATCCCATCTTGTATGCTTTTTTAGAACATGGAAAAGAACTCGGAAAATATAGGAACTCTCGCACCGCGCTCTACGCTCGTACTAAGGCACAAGCTTACATTAAAGTTCCCTATGCGTTCAACAATGAAACAATAAATGGTTTACAACAATGAAACGGAAGACTATCGACATAGTCGTTCCGAGTAGAATATAGCAACATTGGAAGACTTCGGGACTGATGGGTCGCCAAGGCGACTCCCATACGGGGAGTTGCATAATGTATGAACGAATGAATGAATGAACGAATAAGTGAATGAATGAATCAACGAATGAATGAATGAATATGAGAATGAATGAATATGTGAATGAATCAATGAACGAACGGACAAGTGAAAGAAAGAAAAGAATGAATGAATAAAAGATAAGAAAGGAAGGAATGGTTAGCGACAGGTATGGGGACGTGCATCGAGGCTCGCTACCCGTGCTGCACGGATGCCGCCGCCAACCTGGTCGATAACGTATTAAGGCTAAGGGTTAGCCTACGGCTCAGAGACAGTCGTTAAGTTAAAATGACAAACAAAACAAAATGGTCGTAGACAATCCCATCGTATACGGGAGGTAGGCAGAATAAGGGATTTCCAGCGGCACCATCAAAGGGAGAATCGTGGCCGGCCTAGGCAAAAATCAAAATAGCTTACTGTTCGGGCCTGGGTGCGGGCTTGGCCACCCAGGAGACGTAAGGCTGGGTATTTCAAGAGACTATCAAGGTGTACCAGCCGCACGATATGATAGGTGAGAAATACCAAGGGTGAATATGTCCAAAATGGCTTGTGATGCTAGCGACCGGTGCATATAGATTTAAGTGGGCTTTGCTGGTGGCAATCCACGTGCAAGTCCTTGCATTGAAATAAAGTAGTCTAAGTTAACTGAATGAAGCGTCTTCTGATCAGGCTTGAATAAAACACACCAAATGATTGAGAGTACTTCGTAAAATTGAGTTAAAAAACACGCCTACATTGCGCTAGGACCTGAGACAGGGACACGCACTTGACATTGAAAGTTTATATGAATTGTTGACTAACTTGGTTTACTTTGGACAGGGAAGGCCGGACGATAAGTATGGGTAAGTCGTGCAAGTATTTCCATGCAAACACTTTAATTCAGCAACACGAGATAGGTTATGAAATATGCCATAAAACTGATCCTAAGGCAATATTAGACAGACAATGAATGATAGACGGGACACAAAAGCAAATAGAACGTGTTTGGTAATGATAGCATTGTGGGCGAGCTAGCCTCCCCACCAGTGCATAATAATGTACTGATAACCCCACAGTTTGCTTGCAGAACGCAGGAGACGTCATCGGGTGCGGAGCTTCCCTCGAACGTGCTAAAGCTCGGAGCCAACATCTGGAGCCTTGGAGCGTTGCAAGGAGCTAAGGCACCATATACAGGACATAATGTATCGAAACATCGCCATGAATCATTCCATGTTGTAAGCCACTTGGCACGCCTTTTATGTTTCAGAGGGAGAGAGAGCTTGAGAGACTTGTAAACTCGGCCTAGCGCCGCTTGTAAACTTCTTAAAAATCAATAAAGAGTTTGAATTCGCTTCAACTTGTGTTCGTTTACTTTCTGCTACAAATGGGGACACTCTGTGCGACTCTGTGGCCTAGCTCAAATCGGCCGTTTTTGGACATAGCCTTGCACGGGCGCAACCTAGGCCCGTGCGGCATCACGCCTTAGCGAGGACGATCGCTCCTACGGGAGTGGGGCATGACAACCTCTATTGTCCCAATCATTCAATAAAAAGCAGTAATTAGAGAACATGTAAGAATAAGCAGTAAGGCATCCCAAAGGTTCAGTCAAAATGTTCTTGAGATCTGGCTTTACAAAACAAAGTCATATGATATAATAAGGTATACACAATCGTTATCAGCTGCAGTCTGACTTAGTTACAATTATGTAAAAGTAAGTGCAAGACAGTCCGACTAACATGTCGGTGCCAAACGGCAAAAGTAAAGTAAGTAGGAAAATGAGCAGGGAAGCAAGGAACCCACTCGTGTCCTCCTGTGGTCATCCTTCTAGTATTGACCATCTTGGGGGTGGAAGTAAGCTGAGTCCTCGGGAGCTGGCTCTAAATCTGGCCATACAAAACCAGAGAGGTTAGACCTCAAATAGCAAGTACCGCAAAGGAAGCACGGCATGAAGAATTAGAACCAGTGATAAGAGTTAAGAATATGATAAATAAATCTCTGCTTGCTACTGGGATTCACACAACATCACGACAATTCAAGCCAACTTCCCAACCAAACAAGGACAGAAGTTGACCCGTCATGTCTTGACATTTTGCTCATCTCAGTAGTTAATAGAGTAGGTACAATACACACACAAATCAATTTAAATGGCAATACAACTACTACGGCTTGATAACTGTAAGTTCCAAGTTATCCTGGAAATATGCAATAAGGGATCCTTCAGTTCTTACAATGTACGAGCAAGGCTAGTCTATCCAATAATCAATTACGCCAATCATAAATTAGATGAGTTCCAGCGGGACGTCCGTCATCAATATACAGAAAAAATAAACAGATACCACTCCTGTCCGTATGGCAGATTTGCAATATCCGTGGGAACCAGCCGGCATGTCAGGGCACTAATTGTCCCAATATGGCTGCCATGTAAGAACTCAAGCATCCATTCTCTCCATGCAATAGTTAGTCCCTACGTTAATTGAAATCTCATGCCGTGGATCATGATCATTCTGAATGAGTACTTTCGTACAGAGTACTATATGCATAACTCTACAACGACGCCCGTACGGTTAGGTTGTAGGTCTTACATAGCGTAATACAACAATCAAACCTAGCCACATGATAATCATGCCTTGATTGTAAGGTACACATACTGCTTTTATAGAAAGAAGTTGAAGTCAGCACGTGTCCATATGCCAATGTTCGGGATCGGCTAGTCGATCGTAATGGTTCATGGTTCATACATGAACGTGTCTCATTCAATTCATTAAGATGACTAGCCGGTCTTTTAGTTCCAACTAGGAACGCATGATCAATCATTTAGTCAAGGTAACAATCAATGTCTATTCGTGACAAGGCATGAAAGTCAAACTAGTATTTAGTACGGTCGAGTCTATAACTCTCAGGGTTAAGTACCAGTGATATGGGATGCCCACAAGCCAATCAAGACACGGGGCACACTCCACACAACAATATGTATTAAAACACTAACATGCATCAAGTGGCGCAATCCAACGAAATGTGCGAGATAGGACAAAGCGCACAATCTAGATGGATAGTGTGAGATAAGACAAAAAAGCACAATCTCGATGATTGGTGCGAAATAAGACAAAACGCTCGAATTCGGCAAAACGTGCGAGATAAGACGAAATACTCGAATTCGACGAATCGCACGAGATAAGACAGATGGCACGAATTTAGCGAAACGTGCGGACTGAAACGACTATTATGTGCACACAGGTGGAGAATGGACTGATTCACTGTGGGCACATAGCAGTCCCTTTGGGAGCATAGCAGTCCCTTTGGGCGCATAGCAGTCCCTTTGGACGCATAGTTCCTTTTGGCGTATAGGATGCCTTTGGGCTCATAGTACCTTTGGGCGCATAGTACCTTTGGGCGCATAGAATGGATGCTTCTGCACCAGCAAGCTTCGGTCATGGAGTTTCAAAAACTTTCAATGGCCATAACTTGGGCTACGGACTCGAAATTGGGTGAAATAAAGGTCAAAACTGACCAGAATTGAATTCTCTACAAAATGGACTAACTTATTTTTGAAAACAACAAAGTTTGATAGATCGAAACCACGAAAACCCATAAAATCCAAAACTTAAAATCTAGATCTACACACAACCATCCATGGAAATTAAAAACTTTAAGACCTAAACTTGTAGAGAAAGAGGAGATGAACAACATGGACTAAAAATAAATAGGGATGTATGAAATCCCTTATGGTGTGCAAGATGTATTTGCCTCTCCAAATTGGGTTAGAATTTTGGTGGAGAAAATGAAATGAGAGTTTTGAGGAGAGGGAAAAGAAAAGGTGTGTAAATATCAAGTCAAGTTTGATCTCCACCACCCATCCCTTCCCCATACAATCTAGGCCATGTACCCCTTATCATGATGAATGCATGATAAATGCTAAATAAATACAGTCAAGTAGTACACGAATTAAAAATACGTATCCCGAAAACGGGGAGTGACAGGAAGGAACAGTGACATCAGGATTAGATTCTGTAAAAGGCAATTCCTCTTCAGGAAGTGTAGTCTTTAAAACTCCTGGAGTTGGAGATGACATCATTTTTCTTGCGACAGCTAGCACAGTTACGAAAATAGTCATTTTTATGATTATGGGTTGCGAAATCTCTTCTGTAATGATCAGAGCCAGAACGCTAACCTCTGCAGATGAAAAAGAATAATGTCAATATGTTACTCAATCAAGATCACATTAAAAGAGTGTTAAAATTTACCTTGTGGAGGTGGCACATCTTGTGAAATCAATGTTTCTTGATGGTCTTTTAGAGTCACTATTAATCTCCTTTTGGCCTTGGCCTTGGCCTTGCGCACAAGAGACGACTCAGGTTCTTCTTCAACCTCATCGAGGTCACCTTGCATATTGAGTTCTCTAGTAACCTCTTCTTGGGCAACTTGGCTACTTCTTGGAATTGAAGAAGGAGTTGCATCTCCTCCTCGAGAGGATGCTCCAGTCTGCATCTGTTTTGTCTGGGACCACGTGGTCCTGGTGGTGAGTTGCTCTGTAATGACTAATGTAGTCTTCTTTTTCTTCCCTGCAGCCTTAGGAGAAGAAGGGAGATCACTAGGATGTGAAGGAGCTGATGACTCTCCAGTCTTTCCTTTCCTCCCAAGTCCCTTTGCTGGGGACTTCTCCTTCTGTATCTTCAGTTATACATCTAGTGGATCATTAACTTCGTCACATAAGCCTACAAGAGAGGCTTCCAGAGGTTTGTCAGCGGGTCCGTGATTCTTTTCATCTCTGAAGGATTGTGCAATGCGAACTCCAGCTCCTGAACGTCTATCACTGGTAAAACTGTCAGCTAGATGGAAGCTTTCGGTAAAGGTGTTGGCTAAAGTATAAAAATTTGCGTATATATATAACATACGCGGGCCTATCTAAGAGACTTAGGGCATCGAGAATGTGGCCTTAGTGCCTCTTGCATTGTAGTATCTCTAAGCCCTGACACCATCTATTAAGTAACCCTTGGCTTATAAACAGGTGGTAGCATTACCCACATGTAGTTGATCATAGCCGAACTGTCGAGCAAATCGGCTTGGTAAGTACGGTTCCAGAAAACACTTGCCTTCAAATCGATACACTAAATGTGATGGCCAAATTGTCTTCAACCATGTGAACTCAGACGAAGATAGACGGAGAGGTGCTGTTTCTAGATCCATGAGTTGTGGAGGAAGATTCTCATATCCTGGAGGAGGAGGAACACATTAAAATCTCCATCCAGACCCTCGGTTCAAAGCTCTTCGGTATTCTGACAACGCGTTTATATTCCATCGAGCATTGGAATAACGCCTGACAAAATCACCTCCGATTGCACCCATATAGGGGTCCATCAAGTCAGGGTAGTGCAACAACAACCACCCAAATAGATATGTGTACAACATTTCGGTTCGAGATAAGTCGTCCCGAGAATTCTTATCGTACACCATGGTGTTAACGAAAGAACGCAAGCCTGCGTTCAAGCGATATGTCATTGCCGAGAGAAGATCCATCTTGTAGCCGAATACTAGACGCACTACAACGAATAGCACACTTCGATGGAATTTGTCGACGGTACTGGCTCCGGGTATCATAAACCATCGTAGCCATAAAGAGAGGAAATCCGCCAGCTGGGCTTCTTGAGACATGGTTATGTAACCCTGTCTAAGATAAATTTCGATTGGAGCACCAGCAGTGAATGTGTACCAATCTACATCCAAGATGTTATCATAATGCTTAGTTTTTTTATCAATTTTTCTACATCGTTGCGACCGAGCGGTTTGAAGAAACAAGGATCGCAAGCTTGACTCTCGACGATCTTTTCTTCATGAGCATGCCCCAGAAACAAGTTTGACAGTCATTTGGTAGTGTAGCAAGTCCCTTTGGAAGCACTATTGTAATAAAGTGAACAGATCATATAGTGACATAATAATTCTTCGAATACAGCCACCATTTTAGGGTTCTCTGCTGAGAAAGTATCCAATTCCTCGTTTGTTGGCACATATTCTTCATAGGGATTTTCACCCATTGGCAAATGTGAAAGATACTTCATTTCATGAATTGCGAAGCCAATTTTCCCGTAAGGTGTCATGAAGGTACCGGTCCTCTCATTATATCTTTCAACTAAAGCCAAAAACACGTGAGCATTCGGGCAAAAGCCATGAGCAGTGGTCCAGATCGGATCATAAAGCTCTAATTCGACGAGTTTATCCTTAAAATGATCCAAAATCCACACCACTACACTGCTCCAACGTTTCATGTCAGGGTTCACTAAGCCTGTTAAGTGTATGGTTTGGTATGGGTATCTTCCTTCAGCCTTCGCAAGCATGTTCGCAAAAATAGGTACTCTGACAGGAAACAACATTGATGAGTCTTTCGGAGGTATACAGCTTGGTCTCAAACCTCTCAGATAGGAACTGTATCTCTCCGAAGTACTGTAGAATAAATCCTTGTTATGTGGACCCAATCTGTAGCATATCTTCCCGACTCTGGCCTGTTGAATCGGAGTCAGATCCCATGCCATACATCTGGGATAACTAGAAAATGTATATCGAGACAAAGACAAGTGTCTCGACATTTCTGGGAGGTACATGATTCTGTCTCCACATTGATAAAATATGTCTTCTCTCTTCCCTTTAGACTGGGACGTCTTCTTGATCGCCTCTCCAAATAAGAAAGCTGGTTTCTTATGGACGACATTGTCCAGACTTTCCAAAGGCTCGTCGTTCATCATGCATAATAAAGTGGGATTCTCTTGAGCTGCGAGCATAGCTCTTCGGGACTCAGGAAGATCATATTGAGGGTATTGTACATGGGATAAGTCTTTTTGATATTCTGACACATTGAAGGCCGAAGCATATCTTTCAGCATTAGGGTCGTCTCTGAGATCAACTACAAAAAGAAGAGAGTAAAAGATTAACTATGAAGCCTATATAATAGTATCTAAATTTTAAACAGGTTGCGCGAGCATCTAAAAATATATATAATTTAGGTTGCGCATGATTCTATGTTGCGTAAGACAACAGAGTGCGCTTGGTATCAGCTCAAGATTAATATGAATTTAAGATCTACATTGCGCAAGTTATCAAGTTGCGCCTAGTGCAAACTTGAAATACGCATGTTTGAAGGGTGCATTCGCGCAAGTTAGAAGGCACAAATTCGAAACATGCGCAACACAGTTCGTAAAAACAAATAGTATAATTTTGATGTAGCCAACACTCTAAAAAGAGGAGGCGCGAGTAAATAGAGTGAGCGCCTACACTCTAAAAAGAGGTGGTGTACGTTACAGAATGTGTAAATCAATCAAAAACTCTAAAAAGAGATGATTGGCTCTGGATTCATTTGTTCATTGGCGCCTAAGCGATGGTCAATTTGTTCTATGAAGATTACCTTCAAGAGGTGGGTTGGCTTGTTCAGCTCTCGATGATGGAGGCGCGTAACGAGGCGTCCTCGGTGGTGATGCGCGCGATGAAGGCCCAGTAATGGCCTTTCCCTTGTCGGCGTTGGTGCCATTTAACGATCGTCGGAGGAGCTTTGGGAGTTAGGAGGAAGAAGATGAAGGGTTTGAAGAAAATAACTTTCAGTAAAAAGTTAAAAATTCTCTTTGAACAGCTATTTATAGCCAAAAGGGTATTCCAAACTGTTGTGCAACTTGTGCTAAAAAAACAAAATTGGTTAAACATTGACTGGCGCAACTCGTGTCAAATTTTCTAATTCAAAGTATTTCAAATTTTAAAATCTTTCAAAACTTTGAAAACTTTGAAGGAGGTCTTGTAGGAGTCTAAAAATCAATGGACGCCCCTCTCGACAAAGCTCCAGCATCAAGTGGCACCAGATCATTAAGTTACGCCAGTCTGAGGTTGCGCCTATGCCATCTCAGGTTGTGCCTAAGCTAGGATGTGCGAGCTCCACGTGGCAAGCATCCTCGAGAAGCTGTAATAGCTGCCATCATTACTGACAGCTCGTCAGTCGAAGAAAATCCATTCGAATCCCGCACAACGCGGCGTCGAGGAGATTTTGTCAGCATACAATTAATGCTGACAGCAAGCTTGCACAAGTTATCAAGAAGCACGAGAATTAATTGTCATAACATAAAAGACACAGTCAAAGGCGCCAAACGTCAAGTTGCGCACGCACGCCACCTAGAGTGTTTATGCCACCTGATCAACTTTTATTCAGAAGCAGGATAATATAGCGCGCATGCCACTAATCTCGAAGGACGTGTCTACTACACTGTCAACGATCATGCGCATCTCACTCAAACGATGCCACGTGTCCCTAGCAGTTCAAGTAACCATTCGCACAACTGGATAGAAGGCGCGCAACCTAAAGTGTGCGCAACTCAGAAAACAGTTATTTTAAAACTCTATAAATAGAGTTTCAAATCAGTTCTAAAGCATCACTAATGATCATAATCTACTGAAAAAGTGCTGCTGCATTCTCCAGAGGCTCGTGTCTTCGATATCACATCGTCCAAGGGATAAAGTAATCGTCTTCTGATCAGATTCCTATAGTTGTACTTCTCCAAAAATCAATTGTACTATTGTACTCTTTTCTTAGTTTGTAATAAAATTTTTGTTTTTGCAAACAGCCGACAAGAACCCAAGATATACTACCACTGCCTGACCTGCTACTGAAAGACAAATCCCAAGAGAATAACTGAAAGAAGACCATAAAGATGGTACCTGAGACTCCCACGGTACTACCATCATGTTGATACTAGAGCTGCCCCTGAGACCGCGCATACAACTGTGCTCTGTGCTGCCTGACCCTCTGAGCTTGTGATGGCGGAAGATACTATGCCAATGGCTGAATATTTAGTATTAGCCCTAAATGCTCATCCACTGCTGGGGGTGATGACTGATGCGACTGAAAGGACTGAGGTGTTACATCTGGTATAACTGGTCGTCCTCGAGATATCGGATAGGGGTAAGTGTTAACTAAATGGTCCTCCGCTCCACAGCGGAAGCATCGCCTATTGGCCGCCCGACAAACTGATCTGAGATGTCCTATCTTGCCACAATAGGTACATGCTTCTTGTTCTGCCTGATACTGCTGGTCTCTCTGCCTCTGAGCCTGGGCCAGCATATACTGCTGAGACCCCTCCTGTTGGAATGCATAGGACTGCATCGATAAAGGCCTCTGAGCCTGCCTCTGTTGAACTGGTATTGGTGCTTCGAACTGTGGAACTGCAGAATGGAAGGATGAAGTTCCAGCTGAACTCCTTTGGAGATAAATCCCTATCATGTGGTCTAGTGATCTGCATGACAAACATAGAAAGTTGGCCCTTCGACAAGTAAGACGAGTGTACCCTCCCCTTCCACAGAAGGAACATACGACTGGTAAATTCTGGTGCTGGTATGGATGTTGGTATGCTGGTATTGGTGAGGGATGTCGAGGTGAAAAGCCTGACACAGGTGCATGGTACCTCTTACGACCCTCAGTTCTGGATGTAGTCCTCCTGGCTATATGCTCGTGCCTTCGTACTGCCTCTACAGTCGGTCGGGCTAGCTATGCTGATCGACTAGATGACTGGCACTGCTTGGCTCCACCTTCTAGCTGTAAGTCCTCGGTTTGAAATACCTCTGGCATTCCTTGTCTACTACGCTTTATCAACATCTGAATACTCTACTGGAGAACGAGATCTCGTTGTTGTTGTGACTCCATCATATCCTTCATGATCCCTATGAGTGCAGGCACATCGGGATGATCTGATACTACCTCTATCCGGACTGCTGGTTGTACTGGCACAGTTAGCTGATTGGGATGGACTGGCATCTCTGCCATCGAGTCATCTCTCGACTCTGCATCTGAATGCTAAGAATGATCCTCCAAAATTGGCCTAACAGAAGGAAATTGACCAGCCATCGGCAGAACCCAAACAAGATGATCGAAAGGATTAAGAACAGTGCCCTGAAAGTTAAAGGACACAAGGATAAAATCGAGGGAACATGAAAGATCAACGATCAAGGCAGATATCAGGTCCAAGGATCAGAGATATAGAATAATACGAAGGATATCAATAAAGGAAAATGGTGACTGAGATATCTAAATATCAGTAACCCCATATATCTGATAAATCAGACCTGCATGGGCCACC
Organism: Iris pallida; assembly: GCA_029216955.1. Lineage (NCBI taxonomy): Eukaryota > Viridiplantae > Streptophyta > Magnoliopsida > Asparagales > Iridaceae > Iris > Iris pallida. The sequence continues at coordinate 3,103,087 of JANAVB010033011.1, read as the reverse complement.
ACTAAAACCTATGTTACGTCCCAGAACCAGAATACTGGCAAATAGGGACGGACTAGGCCAGCTACGTATACCAAAGTACTCCAGTACTCTGACATACGTATAAGCTGTCAAAATATGGGGGTTACTACTACAAGCCAACAGTCAATCCTAGGTCAAACAATCCTAGGTATCTCAATCACAGACAAATATGCAAAGTACAAGAAGTATGATCATCAGACATAAAATAGTAAAGCGTCCCAAACTATATATACATGGATGATCATGAAGCTAGTAATACAAAGTGAAGAACTAGCAAGAGTAATAGTCATACATGATAAGCTTTAGCTATAGTCTAGAATACGCAAATCATGTTTAGGCCCGTAGGCTACATGTTAAGATCCAAAACATGAGCTAACACGTGCTCGGAGGCTAAACGCCACAAAAGAATAATGTACATAACTAGTAGGAGAATGAAATAGAAAATCCACTAAGGTACTCTGGTGCTCCGGGTAGTCACCGTCGAGTAGATGGTACGAAAGATCCTCTGGACTCCTCTATTAGATCTGGCCAAACAAAACCAGTGGGGTCTGACCCCCAATAGCAAGTACCACAAAGGAAGCCAAACTTATGAACTAAAACCAGCAATAACTAACATAGCAACGATTATAGACAGAAATAAACAAATGTTGATCGAGACTCGTGCACTACCAATGCACTCATCTCGAGAATAAAAAAGACAATAAGCAAAGCAACCTGGAGCATAGGGTAAATAACATATGACATAATGTAAACTGTGGACATATAAGGTAAAAGGACATGTGAACATATGAGATAAACTGAACATGTGAGCATGTAAGAGAAATAATACATATAAGCATGTGAGATAACTGGGACATGGGAGCATGTGAGAACTATATAGAACGACAATAATAAGATGACTTAGGATCTATTTCGGAACTCAAGTTATAACCCATAAACCAAAAAATGACCGGGGTTGTAACCCTTCTCCTGAACAGAACTTAGCCCTTAATCATTTATCGACAAAAGTAAAGCATAAACAATAATGTACTGAATTAAACATACGGACACTGCCTAGACAAAACTAGACTAGAATGGACTCCATACAACAATCACGGCCAAGCAATGAGTACGGCTTTATACATTAGCTCACTAGGGTTATTATCAATCCTAATTACTAACAAGATGCACTTTTGAGAAATCTAATCTAGTTACCTGCCCTGCAGACTACCCGACTTATCCAGGCCAAAAGGAAAAGAAGGTAATGGTGGATACATCGCCCAGGAGACAAATGTATCCAAGATCTAATAGTGGGTATATCGCCTAGAAGACAAATGTACCCTAAAGACATATAATAGTGGGTACACCGCCCAAGAGACAAATGTACCCTATAGACATATACAAGATGCAATACTCGACGTTACGCTAGAAGTGTGCTCATCGTGACAGATAGCTTCAAATCCATTCATGTTGGGACCGGAACAAAGGGCTTGCAGGCAACCGAAAAATTCTCCCCTCCCAATGATCTAGATAATCAAGCTAGTTGTTTAGTCCTTAACATTTTCTTGTTGGATTCTGGGTGTGGCATTCCGCAGAATCCATCCTAGATATGATATGCAAGACTGGACAATACAAAAAAATACACTATAACAAGCCACAACAAGAAAATATAATAAGCTGGAAGCTAGGAGTGCGCTACGACGAGCCACTATAGAGAAAATACGGAGTACGCCATGACAGGCCACTATCATGTAAGCAAGGAAAGACATGTATATGAGTGCGCCACAATGGGCCACTATCTAGTAAGCAAAGAAGACTTGTAACAATATGAGTGCGCCACAACGGGCCATAATAAAGAAATTCACATGGCATAGACTGTAAAGTACAATAGATCCGGGGAGGCATAGCAATACATATCATAGCATATAAGAAAGAATCGAAAGAAATGACATGGCATGGCATGTTTGAAGGAATAAAAGTGAGTACGTATGCTAGTGTCAAGTGTACCTAGGGTGTACAATTATTATTTAAAAATACAAGATTATCTAACCATGTTAAAAATTTATTACAGTCAAAGAAAATATCAAAAACGGCCAAGTACAGAAAATGTACCAAAAGATCAAACTATGATTGAACTTATCAATCGCATATGAACTCCAATTAAGATAAAACAAGAAGATTCTCGAAGCCAAGACAAAGACCTACAACTTTTATGTTTTGAGTTTTACAATATTCTAAGTACAAAACAGTTTAAACGGACAACAACAGTCATTTAGAGTGATTCGCGCACAGGTAAAAGGTGCATGGCGAAAGGTGCAAGGCATACGAGGTGCAAGGTGCACGAGATGTAAGGTGTACGAAGTACAAGATACGCGGACCAAAAGGTGTACGAGATGCACACGAGGTACATGAGGTACAAGGTGTACGGACCAAATGGTACGCGAGGTGCAAGGTGCACGAACCAAAAGGTGTGCGAAGTGCAAGGTGCACGAGGTACGCAAGGTACAGGGTGCACGGACCAAAATATGGGCAAGGTACGAGGTGCGCGGACCAAAAGGTGTGTGAGGTACAAGGTGCACGTACCAAAGGGTACACGAGGTGTAAGGTGCACGAGGTGTACGAGGTGCAGGGTACGAGGACCAAAAGGTGCGTGAGGTACAAGGTGCGCGGACCAAAACATGTGTGAGATATAAGGTACGTGGACCAAAAGGTACGCGAGCTAGAAGGTACACAAACCAAAAGGTGCACGAGATGCAAGATGAGCGGACTAAAAGGTACGCGAGGTGCAAGGTGGACGGATCAAAAGGTGCACGTGGTGCAAGGTGTACGGACCAAAAGGTACACTAGGTACAAGATGCGCGAACCAAAAGGTACATGAGGTACAAGGTAAGCGGACCAAAAGGTACACAAGGTGTAAGGTGCACGAGGTGTAGGGTGCACGGACCAAAAGGTGAGCGAGATACAAGGTGCATGGACCAAAAGGTACGTGAGATACAAGGTACGCGGACCAAAAGGTGCACGAGGTGGAAGGCACACGAACCAAAAGGTGTACGAGGTGCAAGGTACGTGGACCAAAAGGTGCACGAGGTACAAGGTGCAAGAGGTGCGCGAGGTGTCATCCCTACCAGCAAGCTTTTGGCCGTAGAATTTTAGAAACTTCCAATGTCCATAACTTGGGCTAAAGTACTCAAAATTGGACAAAATAAAGGTCTAAACTAAATGAAATTAAATTCTCTATAACATGGAACAAGTAGTTTTCAAAAATAACAAAGTTTAAGATATCAAAACTAAAAAAACTATAAATTTAGATTTACAAATATGTAACCATCAAAATCGAAAACTCCAAGTTCTAAAGAGGCTTAGAATCAAGCAAGAAAGATAATGAAACAAACAAAATGGCAAAATAATAATGTTCAAGATTTGGCAAGATGTACTTGCCTAAGTGTCACTCCCATTTTCTGTTATACGTATTTCCAGTATACGTGTGCGGAATCCCGACCCGTAGTTTGACTTGTCTTGCTTAGCTTGATCCTGGTTTAATCTTGCATGACTTGGTTTATTTTGGTTTATTTTGACTTGGGTTCGGCTTGGGTTTGTTTGTTTTGGTTTAGGGTGGTTCATCATTAATCCAACCCCCTACCTACCACCATCTCCATTTAAACCCACCAACCCTTTCTCTCTCTTTATTACTTTCTTACTTTTCATTTACTCCTCCTTCTTCCTCATAACTCTCTTCACCTGCCAAGAGCTTAGACAAGTGCACCTTGCTTCCACATGAGAACCCATTTTATAGTTCATTTATCTTCCTCTCGTGATTCTATGATAGTTTAGAACTTGACATTTTGTATTTTAAAATTTTATTTTTGTAGACCTAAAAATTTGCTATTCTCGGATTTTGGTGGTTTTGATCTATCAAACTTCCTTATTTTCAAGTTTTGATCGTTCCAGGTTGTTGAGATTTGTGTTATATCCCATTCTGATCTATGGAAGTCCCATTTTGGCTTAGATTGAAGGATTCATGGAATTTGGAGTTCTAGAGGTTCCTTACGCCCACGTTTATTCGTGTCAGCGTGAATCTGGATTACGCAAGTTAAGACTGTTTTACGCGTAAAATAAATTCTACCCAGCCTTGGCGTAAAACAAGTTTCATGCGTAAACTTTACTCCTTGGGCGTGTTTCCTTTACGCGTACCTCCTTGGGCATAATTCTTTACGCGTAATTCCTTTACACGTACTTCCTTTACGCGTACTTCCTTTACGCGTATTTCCTATACGCGTACTTCCTTTACGCGTTCCTTTACGCATACTTCCCTTGGCGTACTCCTCTGGCTTGGCGTACTATTTTGGTGTACTCCTTTGGCGTACTCCCCATGGGCCACTCATGATAGTGGTCCATCATGGCGTACTCCTAACAAGTAACAAGTACAAGTAGCAGGACATGATGGTGATCCGCTGTGGTGCACCCCTGACAAAAAATCCTGACATGAACTCATGAACACCATTGCAACAGTTATCTTGACCTGCTAAGTAATCTTGACATGTAACCTTGAACGTTGTTGCGACGGCTAACTTGACATGCTAAGAACATTCTCGTCTTGATACTGTAGGTAATTGCTTTGGACCTTGTCACGACCCGCACCCGCTTTTCGAACGCGAGCTCGTAAGCAAGCCCGCTATGCATCAAGCGGACTCCATCCCGACTCGAATACGTAAACGCTATCACGGCTAGGGTAAACTGCCAAATCATGGCAAACAAATCTATATCTCAAATCCACAATAAGTGTACGAAATATGAATGAACAAGTATGGGTCATGGTCTGTATTCCACTAGCATATATGTCCGATAAGACTCTAAATAAAGTAACAAGAGTCTAAAACGGAATCAGGAAACAGGATATCTCATGATAAGGTATGAAAAGCACGAAAGGATAACAATGTAATATCACTAACAAATACCTGAGACATGCATCACAATCATCTACCATCCCGCTCTGCCACTAACTCCATGCAATCGTTAAACCTAAAGAAATCATCAGGTCCTCAGAGGACATAGCAAGATACATATAAACATGCCTATCTAACAGTTTAATCATGCATGATAATATATATACATGATATAACAAGGAATGACACTTAACATGGCAAGAGACTACGACCAAACTGCTAACAAGTGACTAACGACAAGTGGCTACTGACAGGTGACTATGAACTGGAATACAAGAACAACTATACGTAACTGAACTGCTGAATAAACAAGCGAACACGAGATCAATGGAATACCAAACCCTCGCCCCGAGTGGACTCACAGGTTTAAACTAATCACTAACCCTCGTCCCGAGTGTGGACTCTCTGGTTAGTACTAACCCTCGTCCTAAGTGTGGACTCTCTGGTTAGTTCGAGGCAAGGCACCCTCGTCCCGAGTGTGGACTCTCGGGTGCAAGTATAACATCCTCATCCCGAGAGTGGACTCTCTGATGTAAACACCCTCGTCCCGAGTGGACTCTCTGGTGCAAGTCAAGTTAACACCTTCGTCCCGAGTGTGGACTCTCTGGTGTAAATAATCGACATCCTCGTCCCGAGTATGGACTCACGGATGTAAAACAGATCAAGGCAAACACCCTCGTCCCGAGTGGACTCTCTGGTGCCAAGGAAACAATAACAAGGATTTAGCAGTTCAATTACATGTACTCGTTCTATGACACGACTCAAGCAAAGTACTGGTGAGACAAGGTACGACTCAGTCAAGACAAAGTCAAGTCCAGTATAACTACACTGTCAAGTCAAGCAAGACCATAAACTGGTGAACACGGTATGTAGAAACTAGATAAAGCAAGTAGACAAGAAAGCTAATGAATCATGTAAAATCTATAACAAATATAGTATCTATGATAATACACTAATAACATGAAAACTATAAACATGAAATTAAACTGTAGAGGGAGACAAGGTATCTTGCCTGGAGTTTGCGCGCAGATCCAACAGAATATAGTCAACTGCTAAGCCATAAAGTCCAAATAATCACAACTGTCTCCGAAAGCTGAAACAGACATTACCAACGTTCTCAGAATAGTCAAATTAGCTAGGATTGCCTGTCCTTAAGTCTAATTCTGGACACAGGGGCAAAACAATAATTTCGGGCAAAAACGATGTCCACCGTTGGACCCGCTTTGCACCGAAAAGTGTGCCAGAATTAACGGTCTCTAAAGTCGTCAAACTACATGTCTACGGATTCTTTTTGATGATACAAACCCAAACGTATGTCCAGAGTTGGATTCCGGTAGGCCGTGCACAAAATCGCCCGTTGAATCGAATCGTGGGGACCGCAAAACGGCGATCCGATCAACTATCTCAGAATCAGACCAAACTTGGCATACAGGACCAAAAAAATGATATGGTCCTGTTGGCGCAAGTTTCGTCTCGATCTGACGAACGTGCACAAAGTAATTGGGAAATTTGCACAGAGGCCGATACGGTGAATTTCGACGGATACGCATCAAATTTGTCGCGCACACGCAACCACTTTGAATTCCGTCAAAGCCCACACGTCCACGAAGCCGTTACGCACCTTTCGATGCTTTCAATTTACGACCACATTGCTCGGATTGGCGGGACGCACGTCGTATCGAAGGTTTTTCATAAACTTTTAATATTTTAAAACAGATTTTTCCTAAACTTTGGGGACTATTTATTCGGAACACAATGCATGAATACATAAACGAAAAGAAGGGTTTCCACCTCCTATATATTGTCTATAAATGCCTTCAAATAGAATTTCGAAATCGTGCATGGGTTGGGAGAAAACTGACCGTGAACTAGAGTAGTTGGACTGGGTTTTACTCTGCTTACAAGCAGGTTTTTCGTCGACTTCGAGTCGACTTCCCGGGCGATCGAAGGCATCTAAGTTCGAAATAAAGGAACAGGGTTGAAGGGGGTCATGTCGGGATCATACCTAACAAATCCGTTCGTGATTTGGTGGAGCGACGAGGGAGATATCGCGTCACGAACTCGCTGCGCTCCCGCCATTCACTTCTGTTGCTACTGATGCGATTTCGCTCATTTCCGGCGGCCCTTGGCCACGCGCGGCGTGCCCCCGGCGGTGGTTGAAGCACAGGGTGTCGGGGAGGGCGGCGCACCGTCAGTTGGAGCAATGGTTTAGGGTTTTTGATGAGAGCCCCTTCCCTCTCGCGCGTATAAGTACGGGTGGCTGTGTTCGGTTGTTTGTGCGAGATGGGGGGGTCGGGTTGAGCTGTTTGAATGGGAAGAATTTAGCTGGGCTCGGCTCTGTTTGGCTTCTGGACTTGTTCGGTTGGGCTGGGATCTCCTCCACAGTTGGGCCTATGGTTTTATTGTTTTCCTTGTTTATTTGTTTTTCTCAATATAAATCCTATATTTACAAATCTCTCTCTCTCTCTCTCTCTCTCTCTCTATATATATATATATATATATATATATATATATATATATATATATATATGACTCTCTCTCTCTTTCTCTCTCTCTCTCTAACTATATGTATACATACCTAAATACTCTAATTAATACAAAAATTTGGAAATACTCGTATTAACTATTATCATAATGCAAAAGTAAAATATCATTATATCTAGTAATATTATATATATGAGATATAGATATATTTATATGCTTTAAAAGCAATAATCATTTTAATAACAATAATAATAAAATAATGAGTATAACAAAATTTAATAAACTAATAACGAGTGTACATACAATTATATATACAGCCTAATAATCCAAAAATGTACAAGGACACATTTTATACAATTATCATTGAATATCAACTACTATTGATATCTATAATATTTATTAGTAAAATACTTATAAAACATGCATTAGATCATAAAAATGGAATATGACATAATCCTACCATAAATATATCAACATGAACGTCATTGGATGGGCCGCACGACTATATGGGCTCGATTTTGGTTCGGGTCTAGTCCGAGCTAAATCGACACAACCGGGTCTCCTACAAGTCAATAATATAATTAATAATTAATTAAAAGTCTTTAGAGGTTAAGTCGCAATGTCACACCCCAGTACCGAAATACGGAGACGGACTAGGCCAGCTACTCCATATGAGGTACGTAACGTCATACGGCGATCGTGGCTGTCGAGAGACTAGGGGGTACATGCTACAATCAAGTCTCCTATGGTCCCACAGAGTTCTATGTCTCAATCAATCAAATCACATCAGCAAATAAATGAACATTAAAGATAAAGCAGTAAGGCGTCCCCGACGCTTCATCAAAATGATCATGAGAGACTAGCTTTATAATTTAGCTATCTCGGAGAGTCAGGAGTACAAAATTATACACAGCTGCAGTCTGTTTAAATTACAATTCTGTACTGACACAAAATATCAAGTAATCCGGCTAACAGGTGCCGGTGGCTAAACGCCGCAAAAGTATAAGCAGGAGTGGTGGAGAAGAAACCCACTCGAGTCCCCGAACCGCCATGCTCCTAGTATGCACCATGGATGTCAGGGAGGAAGATCGTGTCCTCAGGCTCTGCTACGAGATCTGGCCACACAAAACCAGCGGGGTCAGCCCCGAATAACAAGTACCACCAAAGGGGCACAAGAGTTAAGATTAAAAAACCCAGTTAATAGAATGATTGATAATAGTAATACTTATGCTACTATTATAGGGTAGCGCAACATCTTCGAACCCATATGGCACCCTTACAACCAAACAAGCACAAAAGGTGTCGCATGGAGTCGGGACGCGTCGTACGCTATAACATTCACATAAGTTAAAAGGTATAAACAATAAAATCTCCTGATCGTGACTTCGGTCGATAGCCTATCGCAGCACAATAACCAACCCAACAATCAAACAAGAACATGGGTTGGATCATGCACCATGATAGACCATGTTCCTCAGTCACTTACAGAAGTAGCACTTCACAACCAGAATATATCTTCCGTTCATAACTTCGGTCCACAGCCCATCATAGTACGATAACCAACCCAACAATCAAACAAGAACATGGGTTGGATCACGTACCATGACAGTCCGCTTCCTTCAGTTATTCATGGAAGGTAATAGGATACAAGCAAGTCATTTTCACGGCCAATCAAGTCTACGAGTTTCTAGTGGGACGAGGTTATCCTCGCGTCATGTTATTTAGAAAATCCTCAGATCGTATCTTTCCAGCAAGGCTAGCCAACCAAGGGGTTCGCGTAGACAGGTATGATTGAGCACAGGTTCCTCGTAAGGCCACCTTGCCAAAACATATATTATATAGCAGAAATTAATTGGATACAGTCATCCACTCGTTGCGGATGACACAGTATCCGTGGAGACCAGCCGGCGCGTCAAGACAATATCTCAAGGCGGCTGGTGTAACACGATCTCGGGATTCTGCCCTTCCCATGCATCTAGTATATTTAGTTGCCTAGTTTAACCCTAGGTGAAATCTTGGACTCACATGCTGTGGCCTGCATGATTATCCTCCTAAAGTCGTACCTTAGTACGAGTATCCCAAAGAGGATCCATGTCAATCAGTATGTCAACATGTTTTACCCTCCTTAGTGTAATGCATCATTGCAAATACGCCACGTGGAGTTACGAGCCTTTTGTCGAGCATGAACAAGAACTGGGACATTCAGGTACATGTATCAGGTAGGAACACTTTGTTCTCCGGGGTCACATTAGTGCTCATATCATGCTCGGGACAAAAGGCGTAAGGATATAAAATGGGCATATACTATCTAATAAAATATCAAAAGCGTACGCACAAAAGCACGCACGCTCAAGGGGTAAAAGTCACGCAGGCTCACTCAGGCTCACTCAAGGAGCGTGCGTGAAAAGTCACGCAGGCTCAAGGGAAGAGCTGCGTGAAAAGTCACGCAGGCTCAAGGAGAGAGCTGCGTGAAAAGTCACGCAAGCTCAAGGAGAGAGCTTCGTGAAAAGTCACGCAAGCTCAAGGAAGGAGCTGCGTGAAAAGTCACGCAAGCTCAAGGAAAGAGCTGCGTGAAAAGTCACGCAAGCTCAAGGAGAGAGCTTCGTGAAAAGTCACGCAAGCTCAAGGAAAGAGCTTCGTGAAAAGTCACGCAAGCTCAAGGAAAGAGCTGCGTGAAAAGTCACGCAAGCTCAAGGAAAGAGCTTCGTGAAAAGTCACGCAAGCTCAAGGAAAGAGCTGCGTGAAAAGTCACGCAAGCTCAAGGAGAGACACACTTCCAACAGGAAGCGTGCTCAAACAGGAGCACACTGTTCACTGTCTTCTCCAAACAGCAAGAACACCATGGCTGAACCCAAACTTCAAAGCATCATAACTTGGCCATCCGAACTCCAAATCCAGATTTCCAAAGTTCCAACTTGGGTGAAACTGAATGCTCTTCCACATGGAAGCATCAAAAACCCATAAAATCAAACTAAAGTAGATCAAACCATGCAAAATCCGAAAATGATTAAAACCTAGATCTACAAAAATTAAAGCTTCAAAATGGAAATTTCCAAGTTCTAAACTAGTATAGATTGAGGAGAAGAACATGTTTTGGCAAATAGTTTTGTAAGAAATCATTGACAAAACTATGGATCCATCTCTTGAGCAAGTTGGTACTTGCCTTGGTTGATGGAGGAAATATTTGGTTGGTGGAGGAAGTAAATGAGAGGAAGTAAATGAGAGGAGAGAGAATGAGATGAGTATATATAAAGATCTTGGACCCATGGGTTCATGATGAACCAAAGGGTTCATGATGAACCATTGGTGAACCAAGAATGGGTTACCCAAATGAGCCAAAACTGTAGGCCCAAATGCAGAAAATAAATTAGGAAATAATATTTTGTCGAATATTTTAGGGAAATGCATGAAGAAATACTGCATAATAAATATAGTATAAATACAAGGTAAATACAATTTTATCGGTTTACGTATTAAAATACATATTCCAGGATCGGGGAGTGACATCTCTACCCTTCTTAGAAAAATTCCGTCCTCGAAATTCCAGCCAAGATAGGATAGTGGAATCAGGGCAAGCAAGGCACAATCATATATAAGTTAACTATCATAGCAGTTATTATCATACATCACAAAGTGCAAAACAAGCAGGTACAGATAAGCATGGAATCGTGTCAATAAGGTGCAAAAATATACCTTATTAGTCAAACAAATGCGGATACCGAGATCTGATCTCGTCCTCGCGCTCCCAGGTTGCATCTCCCGGAGAGTGATGGTTCCAAGAAACACGGACTAGGCTTATCGTCCGATTCTTGAGTACCTTCTCTCGCCGGTCTAAAATAGATACGGGTTGTTCCTCGTAAGTTAGGTCGGTACCAACGACTAACTCAGAATGATCGAGGACATGACTCGGATCCGGGACATACCCACGTAATTGGGACACATGAAACACATCATGTATGCCAATTAACGAAGGCGGAATGGCAAGTCGATAAGCCACATCGCCTACCCGAGCGAGAATCTTAAAAGGACCAACGTATCTTGGACTAAGCTTTCCTCGGATTCCAAATCTGATGATACCCCGAGTAGGCAAAATCCGCAGAAACACTTGGTCGCCAACTCTGAACTCTAGAGGCCTACGATGCTGATCTGCCCAATGACGATGTCGGTCCTGCGCAACTCGAAGGCGTTCTCTGACCAACTTAACTATCTCCACAGTCTGCATGATCATCTCTGGCCCTAACAGCTTCCGTTCTCCGACGTCGTCCCATACCAAAGGGGACCTGCACTTTCTTCCGTACAATGCTTCGAACGGGGCCATCTGAATGCTAGCCTGATAGCTGTTGTTATAGGAGAACTCCACTAGATGAAGGTGGTCCTCCCAAGATCCGCCAAAATCTAAGGTACACGCCCGTAGCATATCTTCTAACGTCTGAATGGTTCTTTCTGATTGCCCATCGGTTTGTGGATGATAAGCAGTACTGAATCTTAACTTGGTTCCTAAACTTTGGTGTAAGCTCCGCCAAAAATGGGAAGTAAACCGCGTATCCCGATCTGATACTATACTAACTGGAACACCGTGCTGCCTTACTATCTGCTTCATGTACATTTCTGCTAACTGCTCAGTAGTCTGTCCAACTCGGAAGGGAAGAAAATGAGCAACCTTCGTGAGTCGATCTACTATTACCCAGACTGCATTCTTGCCAGCCGGAGATCTAGGTAAACCGGTCACAAAGTCCATCGTGATGTGCTTCCATTTCCATTCTGGAATAGAAAGCGGCTGTAGCAACCCTGCTGGTCTCTGCTGCTCGGCTTTCACCTGCTGACATACCAGACACTTGGATACAAATCTCGCTATCTCTCTTTTCATGCCATTCCACCAAAATTACTGCCTGATATCTCGATACATCTTCGTTCCTCCTGGATGAATGGAGTAAATAGAACTATGAGCTTCGAACATAACTTCTTGCCGAAGGTCTCCACTCGGTACACAGAGTCGGTTTCCAAACCGGAGCGTACCATCTTCATGAATCACTAACTCCTTCCTACGGCCTGATTCACACTCCGACCGCAACTTCTGAATCTGTGGATCTCCTGCTTGTGCTGCCCTTATCCTCTCTACCAAGGTTGACTGAATCTGTATACTGGCCATTCTTCCTATATCCCTTGGCAAAACTACTTCGATTCCCATACTCTGAAGGTCATCTAAAATATGCTTCTGCGAGGTCAAGATAAAGGCACCGTCTCTCCTACTCAGTGCATCTGCAACTATATTCGCCTTGCCTGGATGATACTGAAGATCTAAATCAAAATCCTTCAGTAGTTCTAACCATCTTCTTTGCCTCATGTTCAAATCTCGCTGCGTGAATACGTATTTCAAACTCTTATGATCAGTATAGATCTCTACCCGATCTCCGTATAAATAGTGCCTCCACAACTTGAGTGAAAACACCATAGCTGCTAACTCCAAATCGTGAGTCGGGTAATTCTTTTCATGGTCTCGAAGCTGTCGAGATGCATATGCTATCACCTTTCCGTGCTGCATCAATACACATCCAAGACCCTTCCCAGATGCGTCATAATATACTGTAAAGCCTCCCGCTCCTACTGGAAGCGTCAGGATCGGGGCTGAGATCAATCTCTTCTTTAATTCTTCAAATGATGCCTGACAGTTAGCTGACCAAACAAACTCTATGTCCTTGTGCGTCAAACACGTTAAGGGCGCAGAGATCTTGGCAAAGTCCGCCACGAACCTTCTGTAGTAACCAGCTAATCCTAAGAAACTTCGCACTTCTGCAACCGTTCTTGGGACTGGCCAATGCTCTACGGCCTCAATCTTCTTCGGATCCACTGACACTCCTGCGCCAGAAATTATATGCCCCAGAAACGAAATGTGATCTGACCAGAATTCACACTTGTCAAGCTTCGCATAAAGTTGATGCTCCCTCAACGTCTGTAAGACAGTCCTAAGATGTTTCTCATGCTCCTCTTCACTGCTGGAATAGACAAGAATGTCATCTATGAACACCACCATAAATTTATCCAAATACGGCAGAAAGATACGGTTCATTAAATCCATGAATACTGCGGGGGCGTTGGTTAGTCCAAAGGGCATTACTAAAAACTTATAATGCCCATATCTAGATCTGAATGTTGTCTTCGGTATGTCTTGCTCCCGGACTCTTACTTGATAGTATCCCGACCGAAGATCGATCTTGGAAAAGACACTGGCCTTGCTCAACTGGTCAAACAGGTCATCAATCCTTGGTAGCGGGTACTTATTCTTCACTGTTACTGTATTCAGCTTGCGGTAGTCGATGCACATCCTCGTCGACCCATCCTTCTTAGGAACTAGAATCACTGGCGCGGCCCAGGGCGATTTACTGTCTCGGATGAATCCCTTAGACTTTAACTCTTCTTCATGTTGATACAACTTATCCTGTTCTGACGAGGACATTCTGTAAACTCTGTCTGCAATAGGCCTCGTTCCAGGGTTCAACTCAATGCTAAATTCTACTTCTCTGACTGGGGGTATCCCTGGGAGCTCATCAGGGAAGACGTCGAGAAAATCTTCGACCACTCTCGGAATCTGTCCTGGCTCTGACACTGCTGCTGAGATGACGCCTCCGGCCTGATTCTTCAAGGTTCGAGTAAAGATGAACTGCTCCATCCCAGGAACGTTGAATATGACCCTACCTCCTCTACAAACAATTGTCGCATGACTGTCTCTCAACCAGTCCATGCCAAGAACAACATCAAAATTCCCCATAGGGAATTCTATCAATGATGCGGGCAATAAATGCCCACACACCTCTACCGGACATGAAAAGCGCACTCTGGTAACTTCTACGAGCCCATTGCCGGTGAGTATATCCATCCTCTCCGGTAATGCCTCAAACTCTAATCCAATCCGTGTAGCATATTGTGCAGAGATGAATGAATGAGTAGCGCCTGAATCAAATAATGCTACAGCGGGAAATGAGGTGACGAGAATTTTACCTGCCACCACGTTACTAGACGCTAGAGCCTCTCCCAAGGTCAATGTGAGAGCCTGGCCCCGCGGAGCCCCTTGTTGCGGCCTTCCTCGACCATGCTGTTGCTGCCCCTGAGGGCCCTCGGCTCCCTGTGCCTGGCAGAACATCTGAGCCTGCGTTGGTAGACGCTGGGCTAGGGGCCTTACTGCTAATACTGGCCCTCCACTCGGGGTTGCCACCGGAGCTGGCAACGCTGGAAACTGCTGAGCTGGCCCTCCTGGCCTCTGCATCATAGGACAAGTGGAGATACGGTGGTCTGAACTACCACACCTCAAGCATAAGCCATTCGCTGACCGGCACACCTCCCTCGTGTGCCCTGCCTTCCCACAGAATGTACAGCCCTGGGGTGCTCCCTGACGCTGTTGCTGGTTTCTCGGCTGCTGATGTCGAACTGGCACTGTATTAGTTGACACGGTCGTCCTCCGCGGCGCTCCTGCATCATGAATACGTACATCGGGTGCTGGTGCCGATGTTCGCTGCATTGCTCCTCCTCCAACCTGGGAATGAGGTCTCTTCTGACCTCCTGTCCTCGATGCCAACCTCTGCTGGGTAAGCTCGTGCCTCCGAGCGGCCGTCAAAACAGCGTCAAACGTCTGGTAGTCGTGTCCCTCCACAAGCTGTAGTAGTTCCAAATGAAGTCCCTGCTGGAACCTCATAGCTTTCTCTGGCTCCGTTGCCACCATTGCTGGTGCGAAACGGCACAATCTGCAGAACTCTGCTGCATACCCATCTACGGTCTTGCCTGCTCGCTTGAGACTGATAAACTTCTGTTGGAGCTCATATCGAGCTACTACGCCAAAATACTTGGCCTTGAATCTGTCACTGAAGGTGGCCCAACAAACAGGGCATCGTGTACCAACTTCTTCTGATGCCCACCAGTCGCGGGCAAGATCCTGAAGTACCAGTTTGACCTGATCAACCTTTTCATCATCTGAAACCTTGGCTGCCACAAGAATGGCTTCGATGTCTTGAATCCATGCATCCGCAGTGATGGCATCCTCCGTGCCATCAAAATACCTCGGGTTCAAGCGACGAAACCTTCCTGATGCTCCCGAGTCAGCCCCGACACTCCTCTCAAGAGCTAACTGAATCCCTTGGTTCAGCAACACGTTCTGCTCCTGCTGCCGAGTCTGTTGCTGTTGGTTAGTGACAAGAAACCCCCGAATGATCTCCAGGAGTGCTACGGCATCTGGTACTGCCGTCGCTGCTGGTGCTGCAGGAGTTTTAATAACCTGCGGCTGCACTGCCTCTGGTTCCATTTCTGTTCGTGCCTGCACTGGAGAAGGTTCTCTTCCCTGTTGCTGTCCAGTCGAGCCATGCTCTTGCTGCTCTTCCTCATGGGCCTCACTCGCTACTGAGAATGAAGCACCCCTATAGAGAAGAATATAAGATTATCAAGTCCGGACGAGGAAGATTTCGAGGATGCAAGTCAGGTTAGAGATCAAGGCAAGGACAGAGAATTCGAAATAGAATTTCAAGGAGAACAAGTTTTGATTGAGACTCCTAATAATTTGCAATACCCCACAAGTCTGAAAATCAGACCTGCATGGGCCACCACTAAAACCTTGTCACACCCCAGTACCGAAATACGGAGACGGACTAGGCCAGCTACTCTATATGAGGTACGTAACGTCATACGGCGATCGTGGCTGTCGAGAGACTAGGGGGTACATGCTACAATCAAGTCTCCTATGGTCCCACAGAGTTCTATGTCTCAATCAATCAAATCACATCAGCAAATAAATGAACATTAAAGATAAAGCAGTAAGGCATCCCCGACGCTTCATCAAAATGATCATGAGAGACTAGCTTTATAATTTAGCTATCTCGGAGAGTCAGGAGTACAAAATTATACACAGCTGCAGTCTGTTTAAATTACAATTCTGTACTGACACAAAATATCAAGTAATCCGGCTAACAGGTGCCGGTGGCTAAACGTCACAAAAGTATAAGCAGGAGTGGTGGAGAAGAAACCCACTCGAGTCCCCGAACCGCCATGCTCCTAGTATGCACCATGGATGTCAGGGAGGAAGATCGTGTCCTCAGGCTCTGCTACGAGATCTGGCCAAACAAAACCAGCGGGGTCAGCCCCGAATAGCAAGTACCGCCAAAGGGGCACAAGAGTTAAGATTAAAAAAACCCAGTTAATAGAATGATTGATAATAGTAATACTTATGCTACTATTATAGGGTAGCGCAACATCTTCGAACCCATATGGCACCCTTACAACCAAACAAGCACAAAAGGTGCTGCATGGAGTCGGGACGCATCGTACTCTATAACATTCACATAAGTTAAAAGGTATAAACAATAAAATCTCCTGATCGTGACTTCGGTCGATAGCCTATCGCAGCACAAGAACCAACCCAACAATCAAACAAGAACATGGGTTGGATCATGCACCATGATAGACCATGTTCCTCAGTCATTCACAGAAGTAGCACTTCACAACTAGAATATATCTTCCGTTCATAACTTCGGTCCACAGCCCATCATAGTACGATAACCAACCCAACAATCAAACAAGAACATGGGTTGGATCACGTACCATGACAGTCCGCTTCCCTCAGTTATTCACGGAAGGTAATAGGATACAAGCAAGTCGTTTTCACGGCCAATCAAGTCTACGAGTTTCTAGTGGGACGAGGTTATCCTCGCGTCATGTTATTTAGAAAATCCTCAGATCGTATCTTTCCAGTAAGGCTAGCCAACCCAAGCGTTCGCGTAGACAGGTATGATTGAGCACAGGTCCCTCGTAAGGCCACCTTGCCAAAACATATATTATATAGCAGGAATTAATCGGATACAGTCATCCACTCGTTGCGGATGACACAGTATCCGTGGAGACCAGCCGGCGCGTCAAGACAATATCTGAAGGCGGCTGGTGTAACACGATCTCGGTATTCTGCCCTCCCCATGCATCTAGTATATTTAGTTGCCTAGTTTAACCCTAGGTGAAATCTTGGACTCACATGCTGTGGCCTGCATGATTATCCTCCTAAAGTCGTACCTTAGTACGAGTACCCAAAAGAGGATCCATGTCAATCAGTATGTCAACATGTTTTACCCTCCTTAGTGTAATGCATCATTGTAAATACGCCACGTGGAGTTACGAGTCTTTTGTCGAGCATGAACAAGAACTGGGACATTCAGGTACATGTATCAGGTAGGAACACATTGTTCTCCGGGGTCACATTAGTGCTCATATCATGCTCGGGACAAAAGGCGTAAAGATATAAAATGGGCATATACTATCTAATAAAATATCAAAAGCGTACGCATAAAAGCACGCACGCTCAAGGGGTAAAAGTCACGCAGGCTCACTCAGGCTCACTCAAGGCAGCGTGCGTGAAAAGTCACGCAGGCTCATGGGAAGAGCTGCGTGAAAAGTCAAGCCGGCTCAAGGAGAGAGCTGCGTGAAAAGTCACACAAGCTCAAGGAGAGAGCTTCATGAAAAGTCACGCAAGCTCAAGGAAAGAGCTGCGTGAAAAGTCACGCAAGCTCAAGGAAAGAGCTGCATGAAAAGTCACGCAAGCTCAAGGAGAGAGCTTCGTGAAAAGTCACGCAAGCTCAAGGAAAGAGCTGCGTGAAAAGTCACGCAAGCTCAAGGAAAGAGCTGCGTGAAAAGTCACGCAAGCTCAAGGAGAGAGCTTCGTGAAAAGTCACGCAAGCTCAAGGAAAGAGCTGCGTGAAAAGTCACGCAAGCTCAAGGAGAGACACGCTTCCAACAGGAAGCGTGCTCAAACAGGAGCACATTGTTCACTGTCTTCTCCAAACAGCAAGAACACCATGGCTGAACCCAAACTTCAAAGCATCATAACTTGGCCATCCGAACTCCAAATCCAGATTTCCAAAGTTCCAACTTGGGTGAAACTGAATGCTCTTCCACATGGAAGCATCAAAAACCCATAAAATCAAACTAAAGTAGATCAAACCATGCAAAATCCAAAAATGATTAAAATCTAGATCTACAAAAATCAAAGCTTCAAAATGAAAATTTCCAAGTTCTTAACTAGTATAGATTGAGGAGAAGAACATGTTTTGGCAAATAGTTTTGTAAGAAATCATTGACAAAACTATGGATCCATCTCTTGAGCAAGTTGGTACTTGCCTTGGTTGATGGAGGAAATATTTGGTTGGTGGAGGAAGTAAATGAGAGGAAGTAAATGAGAGGAGAGAGAATGAGATGAGTATATATAAAGATCTTGGACCCATGGGTTCATGATGAACCAAAGGGTTCATAATGAACCATTGGTGAACCAAGAATGGGTTACCCAAATGAGCCAAAACTGTAGGCCCAAATGCAGAAAATAAATTAGGAAATAATATTTTGTCGAATATTTTAGGGAAATGCATGAAGAAATACTGCATAATAAATATAGTATAAATACAAGGTAAATACAATTTTATCGGTTTACGTATTAAAATACGTATTCCAGGATCGGGGAGTGACACGCAACTTGGCCTGGTTTTTCTAGTTAGGACATACTTATGACTGGGTCTTCCTTGACATGGCTAATACACTAGTCAAGGCACGCCACTGCACTATCCGTGCCATGATTCCTAGTCGTCTGGTACTTCAAAACTCAACCATAGCTAAAGTCATCTACCATATAATTAACTAAATAATTATTTATAAAAATCTAAAATCACCATTTAAATAAAATAAATAATAAAAAAAATATCAAAATTTTCGGGAAGGGGAGCTACAAATTTACCCACCTTAAAAATAATTTTGTTCTCGAAATTCTAATTCATAACTAGGCCTTAAAAATTCAAAGTCTACTATCACCTTAACCTCCTCAAATTTAATTCCTCAAAAATATTTTATGGCCTTCTCTAACCATTTTATAACTCCGAGTACTTGAGGACTTCTACCCACCTTTGGTCATACTACTCCTCAAAATACGGTCACTAAAATCTTATAATCTTCTAACTACTGGCTAACAGTCCTCCCAACAGATATCTAAGGCATATGGCATCTATAATCCCTCATATATATAAACAACCAAATATTCAATAGTCAAGCAATATTATACTATAACTTAAGAATTTCTAATGAATTATAGACAGCATGATCGTTCGTCACTCCGAAATAGGAAGGGACGAGAATCAATGGTACGAAAAGGCAATGGAGAATAATCGAGAACAAATATGAAATTTCAATAACGTAGAGAAGTTTCTAGGAGAATTTTCAAGGCAGAGTGGTTTGAGATTTCTAAGGTTTAGTCAAATTCGCAGGCTCGTATCAGTACAGTTATGTAACCGCTACTATATGCTCTGACCTGCATGGGCCACCAAAAAAAACTTGTCACGACCCGCACCCGCTTTTCAGACGCGAGCTCGTGAGCAAGCCAGCTACGCATCAAGCGGACTCCAGCCCGACTCAAATATGTAAACGCTGTCACGGCTAGGTGTCACGACCCGGTCCCAAATTGTTGGGTCGAATCGGATCATGTCCAGTCTGCACCGTTGTGAGACGGCGGCAGTAAGCTGTATCCAAATGCAGGTAATCACAACAACACAATATATTTGTCACAACTTCTAAAATTGCAAATATTAAAACTTGTCCAACAAAAGATTTATCTGTTACAACTGATAAAAATAAAACTGTCTTTTAATCCAACATCAAAACTAAAAAGGAAAATCATCATCTAGAAAGTTGGCTCATCAGCCCCGAGATTAACATCGTCTGATTGGGACTCTGGCAGCACAGCTGGGTAGAGCTCAGGATCGTAATAGCTATTAATCAATAGCTCTGCCTCATCAATGGAACCTATTGGGGGTGGGGAATCCAGTCAGGAAAGGAGCAAAGTACAATTATGAAAATCTAACAATTCAACTAATAATTAGAAATTTGTAATTTTAAACAGTTTAAAATACTTGAACAATATTTTCCAGCAATTTTTCACAATTGAAAACAATATGATTTGAGTATGTAATGCTTATGACCGGCTTGGATTGTAAAATAGTATCCTAGTGATACGATACGGCTTATCCTCGTGTGAAAAGGAGTAAGCTCGCACAATTATGTAATATGAAGATATTGGTCATAGAACACTACACTACTCCTCCAATCCGACAATCAATAACAATCAATACTCGTGTAGCAATGTGGTTTAATCTTGCAATATTACAATTAATAACTAAATTGAAAAATAAACATAACCGTACTTGCCTTGGTTTATAACTGGATTTGAGATTGGTACCGGGGAAATATTTCATACTCGTCCTCGAAATCCTACAGTTGAGAAGTTCTGACTTAGAACCATATTTGAACCAGATCTAGGTGTTCTAGTTATAATCTCTAAAATTTGATCCTAGTCAAGTTTTTAATTAATCTATCATAACACGCGTATCGATGCGGTTTATAAACATTAATTTTAATGAAATAAAAGTCAAGTTAACTTTATTGAGAAAATTCGCATTTTCCGATTATTTGGCAAAACTTTGTATTTTGTAATATATTTAAAAACTAGATTTTTTCTTTAAATGAGAAAAACATAAACTTTGTTTAAATAATACAAACTTATATTTTATTATTAACTAAATGTGGGAAAATTACTTAATTTTTTCTATATAAAATAAATATTCAATTTATTATTCTACGCGTTTATCGATAACTAACGAAACCAGAAAAATAACCAAAAAGAAACCAAAACTAAAATACGCAATTACAAAACCACAGAGAAAGAAATAAAGACTGGGCTTATGCCCTTACAACACTTTACATAAATTACACGAATTAAAGTAATTGAATTTTGCTGGTGAACTCTGAACGCCGGGTAGCGGTCCATTCAGCAGGCCGATGCCCTGCACCCAAAATACTATTGGCCAGTAACACGTTCTAAAATAATGATTTTTATTTAAAAATATAAAAATATGGTAAGTCTCAGACTTGGTCTAAAATGTCATGTTGCATTCTAGCTCATGCCTCAACGTCCGAAAGTTCCGGTTTCGTTTGCATTACGCTAGTACCCAAAATATTATCCGAAATCCAAACTGTTAAATGACTATAGTTGAACTCAAGAAATAAACCGAAAGATTTTCAAATATTTTAGAAAAATCGGGCAGCATCTCCTTTGTAATCGGGATAACCCAATAATGGGAAAATACAACCAACATATCCCAAACCAGGAATAATGCCAACACCAAAATATATAACTGGAAAACCAACTAAAATCCATCTCAAAACCATAAATGTATACATATACCATAAAGAAATCCACATAGTTAAAGCCACCAGTATATGAGTTCCTAACAGAACTCAATCAGAAAATTCGAAAACTATCGAACTCGAAATCGGAAACAAACCCGACTATTCCAAATCAAATTCAAAAAATCAGATCCAACTCCGAATATGAACCAGAATATGAAATCCGAAATCACAGCGTAAATTCCGAAATTTAATCGAAAACCCAACGAACCAATTCTGATTTAGAAATCAGAACCAACATCAACATTCGAATCCCATAGCGGGATCGAGACCGTGTCATCATCGACACAACGGAAAGGACACAGGGACATAAAAAATATACCTCGGATGCTCGGCTAGAGCTATCAGGTGCAGAATAAGAAATAGAAAAATCCATACGAACTCGGAAACTTCAGAAGTAATCGGACAGTGCTGGAAAAGCGCAAACACGACCACGGGAAGTGGATCGGAACCCGCAAAGTGCTACGGACAGAGGATCAAGGCACGACGGCCGGTTCGAGGCTCGCGGGGAGTGCTGCGAACAGAAACAGCAACAGTGGGAGGCTGTCGCGAGGGGGTCGACCGGTGGCCGCGGGAACAACGGCGGTGGGGGCCGCTCGGGGTCGACGGGCTCGGCGGAGGATGCTGGCCTCAGGCGGCCGGATCACCGGGAGGGCGCGGCACGGAAGTCGCCGAGGGGGCACGGCCAGAGAGTCGCCGAGAGGGGCACGGCCGGATCTAGGGCTTGGGAATTGGGTTTTGGGGAGAGGGCTGAGTGATGGAGAGGGGTGAGTGCTGGAGAGGGTTTTATAGGAAGAATTTTGGGGGTTTTGGAAGAGGAGCAGTCGCTGGAAGGTTACGGAAAGGAAGGGGTGGCGGCTACGACGTTTAGGAACGGAAAGGAAAGGTTTCGTTCCCAGGTGGTTTAGAGAAATGAGAGAGAAAGAGAGTTATGAGAGTTTAATGAAAGAATTTCTTTTCTTTTAAATAATAAGAATAGAATTAAACTCTATAATTATAAACTAATGGACTTAAAAATTAGTTTTGAAAAAAACTGAACTTGGGTTGGAGACGGGTTCGGGACGGGTCAGGTCCAACACTAAAAATTCCATGAATAATAATTTTTCAAAAATACAATTTTCCTAAATTAACAATTAATAATGATTATAATAATAATTTAGCTAATAAATTTATTCAAGTAATTAAAATAAAATTGGAACCGAAAATTATGGGTTTTACAACCTTCCCTCCTTAGGAAATTTCGTCCTCGAAATTAAAGGATAGGGTTAGGAGTTACCTCAGGTCTCAAATAGATACGGATACTGCTCCCGCATCTCGTCTTCTCGCTCCCAGGTAGACTCGCCTGGGGAATTGTGTCGCCACATAACTCTGACTATGGGCGTCACAGAGTTCCTGGTTTTTTTCTCGTCTCTGTCTAAAATTGTCACTGGCTTCTCTGGTACTGTGAGGCTGGGTCCAATCTCCAGCTCTGAATGGTCCAAGATGTGGCTCGGATTCGGAATGTAGAGTCTGAGCTGTGAAACGTAGAAGACGTTGTGCACGCCTTCAAGATTAGCTGGTAGAGCTAATCGGTACGCTACTTCTCCAATTCGGTTCAAAACTTCGAATGGGCCGATGTACCTGGGGCTCAGCTTTTCTGCTCTACCGAATCTGATAGTTCCTCTAGTAGGGGAAATCTTGATGAAGATATTATCTCCTGCTTTGAACTCTAGTGGTCGACGACTGCTATCAGCCCAATGCTTCTGTCTGTCCTGAGCAATTCTGAGCTTGTCTCTAATCACCTTTACCTTCTCTGCTGCAGCAGTCACCAATTCAGGTCCAAGCAGTACTCTTTCTCCTAAGTCGTCCCAAGCAAGTGGAGTGCGGCAACGACGTCGATAAAGTGCCTCGAACGGAGTCATACCGATGCTAGCTTGGTAGCTGTTGTTGTAGGAGAACTCTACCAAGTGCAAGTAGTCTTCCCAAGACCCTCCAAATTCCAAGACGTAAGATCTCAGCATGTCTTCTAGCATCTGGATGGTTCTCTCCGATTGTCCGTCAGTTTGGGGATGGTAGGCGGTGCTGAACTTCAATTGTGTTCCCAAACTGTCATGCAAGCTCTTCCAAAAGTGAGAGGTGAATCTGGTATCTCTGTCAGATACGATACTTACCGGAACTCTATGAATCCGGTAGATATGCTGCATGTACAGTGCTGCTAATTTCTCGGTGGATAGACCAACCTTGAAAGGGATAAAGTGAGCAGATTTCGTCAGTCGGTCCATAATAACCCAAATGGCATCCTTCCCTCCTTGGGATCGAGGCAGTCCTGACACAAAGTCCATCGTTATGTGTTCCTATTTCCACTCTGGGATGTCTAGCGGCTGCAACAGTCCTGCTGGTCTCTATCTGCTAGCTTTTACTTGTTGACAAATCAAACATCTAGCTACAAACCTGGATACGTCATTCTTCATTCCGTACTACCACACTATACTACGCATATCCCGATACATTTTATTAGCTCCTGATGTATGGAATACTGCGACTGGTTCGCTTCTTGCATAAGCTCGTTCCTCAGTTCGCCAGTTGGTATGCAAAGCCTCGTACCATGCCTCAATGCTCCGTCGCTGGCGATTGAGAATCCTTTAAGTGTTCCTGCCAGCACTTGATCTCTGAGTTTGGAAAGCGTCTCGTCTTGAAATTGTGTCTCCTTGACTTTATCCATCAGACTTGAACGCACTTGCAACTGCATCATTGATGATTCAACTCCTGGTATAATTGCTTTTCTTCTCAGCTTTTTTATTTCCTCTTCAGGCAGTATAATCTTCAGTCCAAGCTTTTCTATGTCTTCCAGCAAATGCCGCTCCTTGGTCAAAAACATCGCCATCGGGAATCGACTAAGTGCATCTGCAACAATATTAGCCTTACCCAGATGGTACTGCAGGTCGATGTCGAAATCTTTCATCAGCTCCAGCCATCTCCTCTGTCGCATGTTCAGCTCCTTCTGAGTGAAAACATATTTAAGACTTTTGTGGTCTATAAATATTTCTACTCTTTCTCCACAGAGGTAATGCTTCCACAGCTTCAGTACAAAAATAACTGTTGCAAGCTCCAAATCATGCGTGGGATAATTCTTCTCATGAGTCTGTAATTGCCTAGATGCGTAAGCAATTGCTTTTCCGTGTTGTTGAAGAACACAACCCAATTCTTTACCAGAAGCATCACCGTAGATTGAGAAACCGCTGGTACCTGCGGGTAGCGCAAGTATCGGTGCTGTTGTAAGTCTCTTCTTCAGTTCCTCAAATGTTGACTGGCAAGCTTCAGTCCTGTCACCATCACTTTTCCAAGATAGGGGTAAATGATAATTTTCCATTTTTATAATATTTTGGGAATTTTATTTCATGAATATTAATATTTAATGATTATAAGAGTCGGGTTCGAATTTCATCGCATTCCAACTTAATTCGGGACTCCGGGGAATTTCGACTTGAGTTGTGATTAACACATTAATTAGCCACGGCCCACCAAACTTAACAATTAGGTCTAGGAGTTTGGACTAGTCCCCCATGAGTGTTTAGGCTTAATTAGGATTTTTATTTAGCCTAAACTAACTCCCAAAACCAATTTAGGAGGTTAACTTAGCTAAGAAGTAAAGGGAGGGGCAAACTTGTAATTAGCAAGAAGCCCCACCCCCCCCCCTTTATGGCCGGCCACCCCTTCCCCCATTCTTCTTCTTCCACTTCAAATTTTTACATCTTCTTCTTCTCCAAGCTTTTTTCTCAAAAGCAAGAATAGAAATCCTTGGATTTCATCTCAAAATAAACTTCCTCTTCCCATTTTTCTTCCATCCAACTCTTCCTCTACCCCAAATGAAGCTTCTCCAAGCTTTTGGGAGCAAGAAGTGCAAGGGTGTGTCCTAAACAATTCATCGTGTCGGAGCCATGTCGGAGGACTTTCGAATCGGGAATCCATCTCCCGATAGGTACAACCTATTCTCTAATCTATTATTTTCATCATGTAAACTAGATTGGACCCCGTAGGATTTATCCCTTAGGTTGTGTCCCTCTTCGTGTCAAGTTTGAGTCCGTTTGGAGTGTCCTAGGAGAAGTTAGGAATTGTGGTTGTGTCCTTAAGTTTCCCCCAAATTTGGACACTTCTAGAATAATTAGATTTGTGTCTAAGTGGGTTAGGCACTTTAATTCATTTGTATTAGTGTTATGTGGAGAGTAATATTCATATTTAGTGAGTGTGTTCATATATATATATATATATATGTGTGTGTGTTCATATATATATGTGTGTATGAGAGTCTATATATATATATATATATATATATATATATATATATATATATATATATATATATATATATATATATATATGTGTGTGTGTGTGTGTTCCTATATATATATATATGTGTGTGTGTGTGTGTGTGTGTGTGTGTGTGTGTGTGTGTGTGTGTGTGTGTGTGTGTGTCTATATATATATATACTTGTGTGTGTATTTATATATAGAGAGGGAAAGAAATGAGAATATATGTGTGAGAGTTTATATATATGGAGAGAGTGAATTTAGAGAGAGAATAGAAGAGAATAGAGGAGTTTATAGAAGGTTTTAGAGAGGGGAATTAGAGGGAATGAGAGGGTGAGAAGAGAGGAGAAAGGGAGAGCACCACAGCAGCTAGGGGGGCCAAGGGGCTGCTGCCCCCCTCCCTCCCCCCACAGCAGCAGCTGCTATAGCAGCAGCAGGCAGCAGCAGTAGCACCCCCGAACACCCCCATTTGACCCCCTTTTTGATCCCCCATGAGCCTACGTATGTATACCCATATATATACATATATATATACCCCTATATATACTCTATATATACACCTATAAAACCCACAAAACTAACCCCTAAAACTAGTCCTAAGTGGAGTGGAAAAAAGTGAGATTGAGTGAGTGAATGTTGAGTGAATTAGATTGGGTGAGAGGGTGATTTTGAGTTCCGTGATTCGGAACACGTCCAAACTTGAAGGAGACCTAGCCAATATAAAATAGAGTTTACGGGTAGGCTCCTAGGTGGAAATCAGGACTTCGTGTGGGATTTGGAGAGTGGTATCACGCGATACCATTGAGTATCTTGAGATATTCAAGATAACAGGTAAACGTCCAATATGGACCGTAAGATGGACTGGATGTCCACTCTACCAAGAGAACTTGGTAGGTAATGGTTGTATAGGCTAGTACCCTACTATCCTAGGAAGCCGGGAGTGAAATTCCTAAGGGAAGGCCACTTGGCGTAAATATTAGAGTGGTTTAAGGGTATGTGTATTAAAGGGTAATCGGGTAAATTCAAGATACGAGGTTCGGGCATTCGGATTGACTTGAAACTTAGGTGACTAGTTAGGTACACCCTACAAATGTCATATTTGAACCGATTTTGGCTCGGTTGACCCAGAGTTGACTTTTTACCCAAAAGTCAATGATGAGTCAACCCTTTGTCTAAATTTGACCAAATCCAAACCAGAGTTGACCAGTTGACCAAAAGTCAACTATTGGTCAACATTTGACTAGTTTGACCTAGGGTTGACATATAGTTGACCAGAGTTGACCAGGGTTGACCAGTTGACTGAAAGTCAACTGTAGGCCAACTCTTGACCCCGTTTGACTTGCTTCGACTTGTTTTGACTTGCGTTGATTGGTATGACCTAGGGTTGACTTAGTCTGACTTAGATTGACTTAATATAACTTAATTTGACCTAGATTGACTTGACAGGACTTAGTGTGACTCAGTGAGACCTAGTTTGACCTAGATTTCATATCATTCATTATAAATCATTCATAACTTTGTTAAACCTAAATTAACATGCAATATCTCATCTATTAGGTCTCTGATTACCACTCTGAGCATTGATTTACCCTACAGCTCAGGACAGTAGGCGAGTACATTCACTGATAGTTTTTATTGTCTTGATATCTGCTATATCCGATTCAGTTGTAGTGTCTTACTTGATTTCCAGACACGATAGTTCACGGACTAGTATATGTCGGATCCTGTCATGAGATGTTGTTCCCGGGTTACTTGGTACATTGGTACATGACTCGACTTGTTACTTGTACATGTATAGACATGGACTTGGGAGTGGGCTGATCACCTGCTTTTGAATCCTGTGTCATGACGTGTTATGTCCGGATCCTTTATACTATTCCGGAGATAGGGAGTTATTAGTGGTTGTGTGATCAAATTCTCACATTGTTCTATTGTACACATTGTTCATAGCTATACCCTCGCCTCATGACGGGTAAAGTCTTACCCTACATCGTTCATAGCTTTCCATGGTGA
Source organism: Iris pallida (assembly GCA_029216955.1). NCBI lineage: Eukaryota > Viridiplantae > Streptophyta > Magnoliopsida > Asparagales > Iridaceae > Iris > Iris pallida. The sequence continues at coordinate 3,075,116 of JANAVB010033011.1, read as the reverse complement.
CTGGCCTTACCGCTCTATTGTACACATTGTTCATAGTCGGTCGGATAGAAAGCCTGATCATATTTCCCAAGCCGATCACATAATGCTCTAATAATTCAAGGCATATTTTATATTTACTTATCTTATCACATATCCTGTTCTGTTCTACATTCAGTACTTTCTTACCATGCTATGATGTTCAGTTACTCACATGTTCTACATTCCTTTATATTATACCTTGATTGGAGACTAAATTCTGCTTGGAAGAAGAGTTACAACCCCGGTCCTTGTTTGGTTTACGGGTTGTAACTCAGCTTCCGAATGGCTCCGAAGTCTTCCTATATCTTTGTCTTATATTTTATTATATTATCTCTTATAGAATTTGTCAATTCACATGGAACTGCTGTTAGTGTTTGTACTTGCTCATTTTTCTGACAGGATACCGTTGATATATTACAGATGATTCTGAGGCAGATTGCCCGACCTATTATGGGGTCGAGTCTGATGGAGTAGACCTGGACCATGGCTTGTTAGTAGAGCCACTAGACTTTGCTCACCCTGAGTAGAGTAGCTTAGTTAGGGTTGCCTGGCCTGCGAGCCAGCTAGTACTTTTCAGACAGTAGTATTTCATATTATATTTTGTGACTCTGTGGTGTTGTGTATAGCTTTGGGCTTGTGTGGATCTCGAACTTATTTTCTGCTTTCATCTATCATATTTCCTTTCATGCTATCTATCCTAGTTTGCTTGTGATTGAGACTGTATTGCTATGTCACCTCCATTCAGAGTGTATATACTGTACAGGTACCTTTATCTGTTTAGTTTTAGTATTTATAGATGACCTAGACAGCGTTCTACCGCCGATGCTACGGCGTAGGCTGGACGTAACCACGTACTCGTGCCCCTAATCAGGGTGCTGATCGTGATACGTTTTTGTGGTGGCCCACGCAGGTCCGATGTCGCAATTAGTGCGATCTCGTAATGGTGCTCGACTTAGAGTACTAATTACGAGCCTGCAATTAGGACGTAGGACCTAGGATACGATAGAAGTTTCTCAATCACACCTAGGAAAAATTTTTGATCTTTTGATTATCATGATTACTCCCCTTGTATTAAATTAACTGTCCTTCTTTGATAATATCTTCTCATGTGCCATATTGATCTCCTTGTTTCAATTCGTCTTAAGGATGACGAAGATGCACCCGCAGGCTACTGGATCGAGTAGCTTGTACGAAAGATCTGACCAGGCTGAGGAGAAGGTTCACGAGACTGCCCCTAGTGATTCTACTATCCCGGAGGCCGTGGCAGTTGCACAGGGAGGTCTACCACCTCCACCCCAGAGGGTTTCGGTCGTTGTTCCAGAGATACTGCCGCTACCACCTCTGATACCGACGGATACATACCACATGTTCCTTCTCCTTCAGCAGATGATGGAGACACAGCGAGCCCAGGCAGAGGCATCGCAGCGCCAGACGGAGGCGTCACACCGTCAGATTGAGATGCTGAGGCAGAGCATAGAGAACTCGCATCAGCTTACACTGGCAGCCGTGGAGAGAGTGGTACCGGGTACGGTGCAGGGCCCTACTGGCCAACAGCCATACCAGCAGCAGTCCAGGCCAGGGACAGTATTAGAATTTAGGAAGATGAGCTCCAGGGACTTTACGGGCACGGAGGGCATCCTTTATGCAGACGACTGGTTAGAGGACGTGCAGCAGAGTATGGAGCTAGCAGAGCTTCCTAGAGGACTTTGGGTTTCAGCCGCAGCCAGCCGATTCTTCGACATCGCGCTGACATGGTACCGTACGGATCCTCGTGCGTCGGTGAGAGGGCTGACATGGGAGAACTTTCAGAGGCTCTTCAAGGAGAAGTTCTTTCCGGACGTGGCTCTTACAGCATTTGAGGGCCAGTTCGTGGGTCTAGTGCAGGGGAACTCGTCGGTGGACGAGTATGCAGCAGAGTTCTTCCGTCTTTACAGGTTCGCTCCCGATATGATCCAGGATAAGGGGAAGAAAGCTTGTAAGTTCTGTAGGGGACTTATTCATGCAGTACGCACCCGCACCTCGGGTCGCCGTGACACGACGTTCGATCCGATATTGATGGACGCGCAGATTGCAGAGGAGGACTTCGGCCTCAAGCCGAAGAGGAGCGGAGATACCATGGGGACGAGTTCCAGTACGGGACCGGCCAAGCGCCCCCACTTTTAGCATCAGCAGAGGCCATTTCAGCAACAGCAGCCTCTGTTGCAGATTCAGCAGGCACCAGCACGTGCCCAGCAGCACCAGGGACAGGGCCAGAGGCAGGCCATCCAGTGTGCCTTCTGCAAGAAGATGGGGCATACCCGGGAGGTTTGTAGGATGAAGCAGGTGTTTGCAAAAACAAAAGTTGATCTTTATTTCACAAACTTTGTAGGAAGATTACAAGAATTCTGGAAAAGTACAACTGTAGAAATCCGATCTGAAGACGATCGCTTTATCCCTTGGACGATGTGAACTTTGAAGACGGTAGCCTCTGAAGAATGCAGCAGCACATTGGCAAGAACTCCTGATCTCTGGTGATGATTCTGGTCTGATCTAGGATGATCCCTCTTTGATAATGAAGACTTGAAACTCTATTTATAGAGTTCTGGAAATAACTAATTTTTAGTTATTCTGAATTGCACAGGATGGATTGTACAGACATTGGATTGCACAAGCAGCGAACTGTGCTGGCAGTTACTCGATCGTGGACCACATGTATGTGACGTGTGGCATTGTTTGATTGAAATACGCTTGGTCGTGTACAGACGGTTACCACATGGTGTGTAATTGCTGGCATGTAGGCCACGTGTAAATTGTCAGTTGTCTTGATGGAGTGTGCCACATGAACTGCGCTGGCTTCAGATTACGCTGAAATTGGATTATGCTATAGAGAGTCTGACAGATTGTGCTTCGATTAAGCTGGTAGCTTACGCTGCATGTACAGCTGTCCTCGAGCGCTGTGCTGCACGAGAAACGAACAGTTTTCCTCATTCTTCGGGCTGTCAGTTGTCAGAAGATCTGATTTTCTATCAGATAATGATGACAAGGCCACGTCAGCTTGCGCACTTGGATGAGTGCGCAGTTCAGCCTGCACATTTGAGATGTTGTGCAATCTATTTCCTGCGTAATTCATTTGAAGGGTACACAATTTGATTTTCCTTGCTTTTGATGTGTGCAACTTGATTTCTAGGACCTACAAGACCCCCTTCAAAGTTTTCAAAATTTGAAAGGGTTTCAAAGTTTCGAAATACTTTGAATTTTGATTTTAAAATCAAGTTGCGCAAGTAATACCCTGTCTGCGCAATTGGAGGAATTAGTTCCTATTTCTTAGGCGCAATCTAAGGCGTTTGTTTACTTTCGAAAAGTTATAAATAGTTCTCATTCTTCTTTCTGTTAATCTTTACTTTGTTTCCAAACGTTTGAGAGAGAAAACTCCTGAGCCAACTCCGACCCTTCTCCGTCTTCTCTGTCGACACCAATGGCTCCGAAATGCTCCGCCGCCGAGAAGGGCAAAGCCCCCGCTGAGTCTTCGACTCGGGCTGTGCCTCGCATGTCTCGTCACGAAATCGGTCATCCCGTACTGCAAGGTAGTGAACTCGATCAAAAACCCTTTTTAGGGTTCTTTGACATTGTCGAACTTTCAAACCTTTCTCTTTTTAGAGATTTGGTTGTATTGCGCCACCCTGTTTAGGATTTTGGTTGCACAAACTCAATAGTTTTCATTTTTATGAAAAACTATTTTCTTGCGCAATCGGTTGGAAAGCGCTGGCAAATATTCAGCGCAATCTACGATTTGCGCAAGGCTGTCCAGCGCAAACTGATGCTTTGCGCAAGTTGTTCAGCACAATCTGATGGCTTGCGCAAGTGGATGAGTTGGCACAACTGGATAGTTTATGCACATAGGCTGCATTAGCGCCATCTGATGCTATGTACCTAGCGCAATCTGATGCTTGCGCACTTTGCTGATTTTTTGAACAAACCTCTTTGTTTTGACATGTACTGAATTCTGTCTTTCTGTTTGATGCAGTTAATATCAGGGAAGACCCAAACTATGAAGTCTTTGCAGGGACCCTAGCTGAACCTGAATTTAAGAAGGATCTGTCCCATGTGATATTTCCTCAGTACGCCCTGCCATCTTCCCGACTGGCCATTCTAACAGCACAGGATAATGAGACATTGCTAAGTCTGATGAAGGGGCAGCCTTTGCAAACCGCTGACGCCGTGACTCATAAGAAGCCTCTATTTCTGTTCGGTGAGGCTTTTGTTAAGCTTTCTCAGCCGAGGCCTCGAGTTGAACAAAGACTCTTTCAGAAAGGCGAGAAAAGAATATTGTTACCAGACATTGCCAGGTGCCTCCCTTTATCTCGCTATGCTCATGCGAGTTATCCCAGGAGGATGGACTGGGATATTACTCCTCTCCAGCAAGCCAGAACAGGAAATATTTGTGTAAAGAAAGGACCGAATAACAAGGATATGTTCTACATCTCCTCTGAGCGTCACAGCTCACTGCTCAGAGGATTGAAGCCTGGCTGTATTTCGCCAGAGAACTCCTCCCTGCTATTGCCAGTTAGAACACCGATCTTTGCGAATAAATTTACAAAGGTTAAGGGAAGATATCCGGATCAGGATATCCGGTTGACAGGTCTGGTGAACCCAGATAACAAAAGATGGAACTGCATAACCAATTGGATATTGGTTCAGTTCGAAGAGAAGCTCAAAGAGATTGAGCTGTACCAGCCGATATTCTCTACCGTATACGGCTTCCATCCCAACCCTCATCTGTTCCTTGCTTTGGCGGAGAGGTACAACTTTAGGACAGGGACGTTCATGACACCCTGTGGAGAGATTGGACTAGCTCTTCATGAGATAAAGTATATCTCGAGCTTGCCAATGGGAGAATTCCCCTATGAGGAATTTGTTCCAACAAATGATGAGTTGGACCGACTTCGTCGGGAAAATGCTGAAATGGTAGACGTTTTTGAAGAACTGCTGTGCCATTATAAGATCTGCTCATTGTATTACAAGAGTGGTTCTTCTGGTACTTGTTACTCGTCAAAGTGGTTGTCTTATCTCTTTCTTAACCATATCATAGAGAAGAAGACTAAGGATCATGATAAGTGTAACCCTAGCTTCTTCAGACCACTCAGCCATAGTGAGGTGATAAGATTGATGGAGGAGAACAAAGAGATGGATATCAGGGTCGATGATGAACTTCAATATCATCCTTTCAAGACATGAGATGTTATTGAAAGTTTTATAAGAATGGGCTATAGGCCCATGTCAAAGGAAGCCCAACTGGCGGGTTTCCTCACATACTGGCTTCGACGATTCGTCGTCCCCGGAGCGAGCGCCGTAGACCGCTTCCATCGCGGCGTGCTCTTTGCTGCCGTCCGTCTAGTCTTTGGCTACCGGATGGATCTGCTATCGGCGATGACCTGCAGAATGAATGCGGGTCTTCGTCTTTTTGTTGATTCAATGCTCAAGGGGAAAGGAGAGAAAGGGAACTTCCCTCGGCTGGAGCTTCCCTACACTTATTTGTTCGGATGGTTGCTTCTGCACCATCCTTCATTAATGAACCCCGATATGGGGACAGTCAGCGGAAGCTTCTTGCAGAGATTCTCTAGGAGCAAATGGATATATACCAGCCTAAGAGATTGCAGACGAGCTTTGAATCTCGAGAAAGGGTAGAATTTTTACTGTGTTCCCCCTCCGACTGGTTATGAACATATGTCAACAAATCTAGTTGATCTTGGGAGGCAGCCTCTAGGTCGTGCAGTATTTGAGTGGCTGAAGACGATTAGGCCGTCGCACTTAGTTTATAGATTTGAAGATGAATGTTACTTGGAACCATATCTTCCCAGCTGCTTTGTCCGTCAATTCGGCTATGACCAGTTCCACGTGGGTAACGCCATAACGTGCCTACAAGGACAAGGTTATTTGATCGATGGCGCCCGGGCTTGGGCTTATTATAACGCTCGAGACACAAGAACAATGTTCTCGATGCCGACGAAGAGCAACCACGGCCCGCGGATGCTGTACACATATTCCATCTTCTACACATCGGCGAACACCTTTGCTGAGAATTTCAGTCTTGCCGATAGCTTCGCGACAGCTACCAGATTAAAGAAGGGAACAACTGTTGTGGTGGCTCCTGGCAACGAAGAAGAGCGTGAACCGGCCGATGCGCCGTTGGAAGCTTCAAGGGAAGCCAACTTCCCGGAAGAAGTCAACGAACCATTGCGCATCTCTTTGAAAGTTATCAAATCTTCCGCCAAGGAGAGAAAGAGAAGGAGAGAAGAAACTTCTTCTCCTGTTGCGAAGAAGAAACTTGTCTTGGAACCATCAGAAAGGGTCACGACCCGATCACAATCTCGGCAATAGGCCGAATCAACTCAAAGAGAAGAGGCGGCGACCCCGACCTCTATCCAAAGACAAGACAATGTTATAGATGTAGAGAGTCCAGAGAGACCTCTACATAGAAAGAAGATAGTCTTCCGGAGAAAGAAGATAGTCACTCCTCGACCTATGTCATCGGTCGTAGCTAGTGCTATTGCCGGAGTTACAATGTCATCTCCTACTCCTGCCCCTGAACCCAGGCAGGAAACTCCTAGTCCAGAATGGAGGGATGAGGCTGTAGAGCCCCGGGAAGACATTGTGGAGAGGGAGCAAGAAGTTTTGCGATTTACTTCACTGGCGGTAGAAACTACCCAGCTTCCTGCTACACCAGGAACACTCCGTGAAGAAGAAGATCGTTTAATAATTGAAGCTCTAAATGATTGCGACTTCGGGTTGCAGGATGATGTCGATCAGACCGCCGCAACTGCCAGCGAGGAAGCACCAGAAGATAGTATAAGCAATAAAGATACATCAACAGAAGCTGTTGATGATACTTTAAATCCAGATGAGGACGCTGATGTCCATATATCTCCCGAAACTGTTGATGACACACTGGATCCTGAAAAGGATGTTGAGGTACGTGTGTCTCCAGAAAAGAATGTGGGTGAGGAAGTAGCACCAGAGGAAACTACTACTGCCGATCCTAAAGGTATTGAATGAGATTATCAATTTTCTTTTCATAGATTAAATGGCTGACATCTCTATTTTTATCTATGCAGAAATCAAATCATCTCCAATTCTTCCCCCTTGCACTGACATAGTGCCAATAGCGGCGATAGCTAGTGGTAGCCGACCTTTCTCGGGTGGCTCCGAGGCAGGTAGTAGCTAGGCAGTAATGTCTGAGGCTACTTCTGCCAGGTTGGAACCTGTGCCAGCAGATGATAGAATTGTCACTGGTCCTAGCCATGGTAAGATGATTGCCTTTACTTTTGATCCTTTTCGATAATTGCAAATGACAGGCAAAATGATAAGGTTTATTTGATTTTGCAGAGGAACAACTGGGAGGAGCAGCCAGCTCTACCTTAGCTCCCTTGTTTAAAGAGCCCTCCACTCACGTTCAAGAAGTTGCACGTCTATCTCCGGCACCTGCTGCTTCATCGTCAATGGGAGTAGCCGCGACACCTGGTGCCCTGGCTACTAACCGATTTATCATTAACTCCTTCACTAACCTTTTCTTTAATTCTTTGGGACCCTTAGTAGATAGGGTGATAGAGAAAGAAGATGCTGGTTTCTCCACAGTTAGAGGTCCAACCTCTTATTTGATAGCTGCCATCCGCAGTCAAGGCGACGACGCTCACGCTATTTTTTTGGAACATGTATTAGATAAGCTGGAGGCATCGGTTAGAATCTACAAAGAGCTTAATAGAGGAGAGATGGAGCCCTTGGTACAGGCTGAATTTGAGAAGATGTCACAAGAGGTTGCAGTAGCGAAAGTTGATCTCCAAGTTCTCTTGGACGCTTTCTCTACTAAATCTGCTGAGTACAACTCTCAAGTGGAAACAATAGCATCTGTTACTGAGGAGAGGGAGAGGAAAGTTGTTGAGCTGCAAGCAGAATCTGCCCGTCTTCAAGAAGAGTTAAGACTTGTTCAGCTTGCTCTGGAAGATGAGACTATCCAACATCAGACTGCAGTTCAGCAACTGGACGCTCTGACTCGGGAAAGAGATGAGTATGTCACAACTCATCAAGCTGAAATCTCTCGCAAATTAGTAACCATGCCGTCTTTCGACGATAAGTCTGGGATGGAGGAAGCTAGGAGGCGAGTGATGGACTCTCGTAAGGAGCGACTGCAAACTCTAAAGCAGTAGATGACTAACTTGATGACCCCGCCAGCAAAATGAGAAAGACTTTTCGTATCTTTTTGTTTTGTGGCATGTATCTTTGTAATGTCTTCCAATTTTGATCAATAAAAAGACATTTTCTTTGTGGGTCTATTATTTATTGCATATCTTATTCAGATATAAATAATAGCGATAGAAAATATATTCAGAGGTGCAAGACATGATATATTTCTTGATTTTGGAAAATAATTATATTTATTATATCTGCTCAGAGGTAATGTGGACATGGCAGAATATAATTTATTGAATATCATTATTTCAGTAGACAACTTAATCAAAAATGACAAGTTGCTAATATGAACGAAATGAGTGATTTGTCAAAATGTGTGAACGAAATAAATCGTCAGGATGAACGGATGGACCGTCAAATGAATGGAATGAACGGATGAACCGTCAGATAGATGAAACGAACGAGCGAACCGTTAAATGAATGGATGAACGGGTGAACCGTCGTGATGAACGGGCTAACCGTCAGATGAATGTGATGAACGGGCGGACCGTCGGAGGAATATGATGAACGGGCGAACCGTCAGATGAATATAATAAACGGACGAACCGTCAGATGAATATGATGAACGGGCGAACCGTCGGATGAATGTAATGAACGGGTGAACCATCAGATGAATGTAATGAACGGGCGAACCTTCGGATGGATGGAATGAACGGATAAACTGTCGGATGAATGTAAGGAACGGGCAAACCGTCAAATGAATGTGTCGCTTTGTTGTTTTACAAATCTCTGTCTATAAATAGAATAGTAAATCAGATGACATGATCACTTTCACTTTTCAACATAAAGATATCGTCTGGAGATGCATCCAAGAAGACTGAGATCGCCTCAAAGGTTGAAGCGATTACTGAAGAACGTCCAGTCGAGCCAGCCCAGCCAAAGCAGACAGAGGCAGGCGAAGGTTCGTCTGTACCAAAGCCACCAAAGGACATCTTGGACTTCCTTCTTGAACCAGGAAAGACAGAAGAAGAAGAGGCCATGAGGATGGCTGCTTGCAAGTTCCTGGTGGATTCGAGCAAGAATGTTTTCGGCTCTTTTGCCGACCATGTCTTCGATAAGGACGGCAGTGGCCCGCGTCCTAATTTTGAGAAGGATGATAGTGACCTTCCTTGATATTATGTACTATCATTCATGATGAAATAAAATCAAATTTTATTTATGAACTTGTCTGATGATTACAAGCAATGTCTTTTACATTTATACATAATACTTTTTGAGGAACTTGCCATTGATGGGCATCATTGCAACTCGACCATCCAGCTCAGAAAGTTGATAGGCTCTATTTGAGAAGACTTTGCTTACGATATAGGAACCTTCCCACTTTGCATCGAACTTGCTCTTGCTCATGTGAGTCATAGTCATGGAACGTCTGACTGTAATAACGAGTTCTCCTTTCTGAAAAGCTCTGACTTTAACTTTGCGATTGAAAGTCTTTGATATATGGGCTTGGTATAACTCAATATACTGTTGAGCCAATAGCCGTTTCTCGTCGAGTGCTTACAATTCTTGGAGTCGAAGAAGATCGTTGTTCTCTGTGGTGAGCTCATTGGCGATGGCAATCCTTAAGGACGGAATTTGAAGTTCCAGGGGTAGAACTGCTTCACAGCCGTACACTAAAGAGAAGGGTGTACAGCTTGTAGGGTTGCGGACCATAGTACGATAGGCCCAAAGATATTCTCCAAGCTTTTCACTCAAATTTTGTTTGTTGGTAGACACAAACTTCTTGAGGAGCTTGATGATAGTTTTATTGAAGGCTTCAGCCAAGCCATTAGCAGCAGGATTGTAAGCTGTCGAGGCGACATTGTCAATCCGATGATCGTCACAGAACCTTATGAATTTTTGACTGATGAACTGTGGTCCATTGTCATGAATGATCCATCGAGGTACACCAAATCTATAGATGACATGGTGTTTGACGAAGTTGATGACACTGCTGGTCTTGACTTCAGCCAGAGGTATAGCTTCAGCCCACTTAGAGAAGTAGTCGGTTATTGCTAGTATGAACCGATGTCCTCTAGAAGAAGGAGGATTGATAGGACCTATGATATCCATGCCCCAAGCTTCGAAAGGCCAGGAAGCGGCAGTCGGATGAAGGAATTCCGACGGTTGATGTATGAAATCTGCGTGGATTTGACAAGCTCGATATTTCCTTGCATATTCGATGGCATCAGATACCATAGAGGGCCAGTAGTAACCCATGCGTCATATGCGATCCTGTAGCTTAGGACCAGGTTGATGTGCTCCACAAATACCATCGTGAGCTTCACGCAATACTTGCTTTGCTTCATCACCAGCAAGACAGCGCAAAAGTAGGCCGTCATAAGTCCGTCGGTAAAGAGTCTTAATAGTTTGATTGTAGTAGAACCGGAGAGATCGTCGGCGAATACTCGTAGCCTCCTTACGATCTTCAGGGAGTATGTCGTGAACTACAAAGTCGATGAAAGAAACTCTCCAATCTTCATCGATAACATTGGCTTCAGTAAGATTACTGAACTCAATATTACGATTGTTTTCGATGCAGAATAATTCTCGGTTAGAGATAACCACCACCTGCTGTCTTTTGATAGGGATGGCTAATACTGCTGCAAGATTAGCTAAAGCATCGGCTTCAGTATTGCAAGCTCGACGGACATATTCGATATAGAAGGCTTTGAATGATGTAGCCATGTTGATTGTCGTTTCATAGTAAGGCACTAGATCTTGATGGCGGACTTCATAGGTTCCTCTAACCTGGTTAACGACCAGCTTAGAGTCATCGTAGACTTCAAGATATTCGATGTCCAGATGTTTAGCTAACTGAAGGCCAATGAGTAGAGCATTGTATTCTGCTACGTTGTTGGAACAAGGTTCATCTAAGGAGTAGGCTCTTTGAATAGTTGACCCGTCTGGAGAAACAAGGACAACTCCAACTCCTGCGACAATGGCACCATTGGGTCCAATCCTGGATGCACCGTCAAAGAATAGACGCCAAGTAGAAAATTCTTCGGAGATCATGTTTGATTCCAATGTCTCGTCTGGAATTTCATTGTAAAGTTTGGATGTCTCTGGAACAGGATGAGCTGCTAAGAAATCCGCCAGTGCTTGACCTTTGTGTCACTACCACTTTTCTAGCTTGAGGGTATTTTGGTCATTTTCAAAATTTTAGAATTAATTTGGAATTATTATTATTATTTATAATTAATGTGATTTTTAAGTGATTTTAGAATAATTGATTTTGGTGTTTTAGAGACTTTGACTTATGTTGACCTTGTAGACTAATCTACTGGAAAACCTAGGTCTTGACTAAGTGATTAGGATTGAGAACCTAGGTTGACTTAAGTTCATGAGGATTAACTCATTGGGATTAATTTAGGGAAAATATGAGCTAGTTTGATTAGGGAATGACTTGTGAAGTCACAAGTCATTTTATGACTAACAGGCTTAATGGCCCATAGCCCACACCCATTGAACCAAGCCCTAACCCTAGAAAATCTGACCAGCCCCTATGGTCAGCCTCCCCTATTTATATGCTCCTAAAATTAGGGTTGCCTCTTTAGGAAACTTTGCCATTTGGAAGAGGTGAGTCCCCATCTTTGTAAATCCTTAGAAAATCCATTTCTTCTCCAAATTCCTTCAAACAAATTGCAATAGGACCTAATATTAGTATCCTTGCTGTTATTGATGAGTATTTGCAGGAAGAACACAATTTGGAGAACTTTTGGTGGTTTGAGGAATCATTTCATTAGGGCTTTTTGAGAGCTTGTTCACCTATAGGTATAATCCTTTCCTTTGCTCATAAATTCTGTTAAAAATTATTTCTAGGTTGTCCTAACCCTAACCTAACAGTAGGATAGGCTAACCCTAGAATTTGGACCCATTTCGTGTCCGTATCGGATACGTATCCACGTGTATAGGAATGTGTTCGACGAAATGCCTCAAAGGGCATTTCGTTCGATTTTTGTGATTGTGTTTGAATGGAAAAATCCATTTTAGTCTCGCTTATACATTTCTTGGACACTGAGCATGTTTTCGTGTCGGGTTGGGCCGACACGAGCGCGTGGACACGCGGTCGTGCACCCACGCACGCGGGCAGATTTCTCCCCTGCTGCTCGTGCACGTTTTCTCTGTGCACAGAGGGTTTCGACGCTTGAAACTCGACATAGGGGTCGTGTCCATGACTGACACGAGATCCCTAGAGTTTTAGGGACTCTCGTGTCGTGTCGGACACGTGGTGGTCTGTGCAAGTGATGTACACTGTGTAGTTCAGTGTTCGTGATTGGTGTTCACTATTTAATCATTTTAATGATTGTAAATTGTGTTTAAATTTGTTAAATAGATTCTAAATATGTTGTGTAATTCCTGTTTACATTAGGTTACATATTAGTTTTAGGTTTAATGATTGCGATTTGATTCGAACATGAGATATGGGGTTATTCTGATGAATGCTCTGATACTGATTTTCCCAGTTTTCCCAAACCAGTTTAATTCTCTTTTATGTTATGTTTTCAATTGATATCGATTCCCTCATGTTACTTTTCATATTAGCTAAGTTATTGCATTCAATTAAAGGCTTTTGGTTGTGAGGTTTAGGTTTGGACTTTTGAGTTCATTTCGAAATTGTATAACAACCTGAGATTCAAACTGTATTTCACTGAGTTCATTGTAAACTAAAGTTCATGTGTGTAAATCTGAGTTTAACCCTTCATTGCACTGTTAACTGAGTATAGGATTGGAGGTTTTGTTTTGAATTTAAAAACTGAATTCATCCCTTCCTGAACTGTCAAAAACCTGAGAGGGGATTTTGTGTTCCCAGTTTTCAAAACCTGGGATTTGTTTAACTGAGATTTTGTTAAACCTGGGATTTGTTAAACCTGGGAAGAGTTCTTCTTTTTAACTGATATGAAAAACTGAGATTTAGTTCCCAGTTTTCATTTAACCTGAGCATATGTGAACATGAGTTTACATTATTTTGATTCAATGTTTTTCCCTTTTGCTTAACTGAGAATTCAATTATAGGTTTGTTTGTGAACCATTTTACTGTTGTTTCAGTTTTCTAGCTAGTTTAGGACTGTTCTTTTTCACTGTTGATGATTTCCTAAACTGTGTACTGAAATGAGGGGGGGAAATGTTCACTGTTGAATCTGGAATGATATATATATATATATATATATGAACTGACCTGGGCTTTATTGGAACTAATTTTTGAGCTTTGGGTATTGTTTGAACTGTTGGGGATGTGTTGGATTGAATGAGGTTGTTAAATTCAGTTTTCTTTCCACCTATATAGTACGCTGATTTTCCCATACATTGTTTTCTTATACCTGTCATACAATACATCCCTCCTGCCTCACTTCACATATTACACTACACACAAGTCACTCACTGTTAGCTTTTTGTCACTGTTTTCCCATTCCTTGTTTCACAGCTCTTTTCACTCACACACACATGTGTATCACTAACACCCACACACCCACACACTTGAGTATCATGTATCCCTCTCTCCTTTCCTATGTATATGTATATAATTATGATTTGAGATACAAATATATATATATAGGTTTCTATATATATGAATGTGTGTCAATATAAATATATGATTTAGTGCATGGTTGATATTGTATAATGGTATAGATATATGTATATATGTATCCTATATAGATGTGGGATATATCATAGGTAGCCTATATGTGTATTCCTATATGAGATTGCATGATGTACTAATGTGTGATTTCCTATGTTAGAGTATATAGTCATATTGTACTTGTGTATTATTTTAGATATGGAACTGAATGTGGTATTGCCTATTGGCCCATGGCCTAGTCTTTTAGCCTATGGCTATGGTGGTGTTTGCTTAGCTAGTGAGTCTAGTTTAGACTTGTTTAGTCTTATTAGACCTAGAATGGACTAGTTAGCCTAGATTAGACCAGTTTGACCTAGATTAGACTTGGTTGACCTAGTTTGACTTCCAGAGTTGACCAAGAGTTGACTTTGGTCTAGATTGACCTAGATTCATGTAGAACGCATTGTAGTGCATTATATTTCTATTCTGGACTTATTGTGACTCGTACTGTTCCAAATAGGAGCCAGACACCACTCCTCGGACAGTACTTTCATCTCGGACTTTCAGATAGCAGGCGAGTACATTCTCTGATCTTTTCATACTTGTCTGGACTATATTCTTGCTCTAGATTACTCTACATGATGCTGACACGTATCTTCACGGATTAGTACTATATGGATCCCTTCCTGAGATGTTATCCCTCTACGGGTGCATCGGGTATTTCATGTTCATGTACTTTATCATGTGCATCAGGTACTCCTTGTACTCGTACTAGTTCATGTTTTTACATGTTCTCATGTGCTTTCACGTGCCTCATATACTACTCATTACATGAGTTCACGTATCTTAGTTGTATTCATGCGCTTATAACGTAACTTGAATGGATCCTTGTGTACTGATTGGGGCGGGGTGAGTAGAATTGGTTATGTGAACACTATCCCCAGTAGCTGTATAAATGTGCCTCCTTATTTGTATTCATGTGCCCCTAAGCCGTTTATATAACCATATTGTACTCTAAATCACGTAGTCACTTACAGTCTTTACTATCATGTATCTATTTCCAGTTACAAAATATCTCCTGTTTTACCTGTACTTCCATTCAGCACTTCCTGTATTTTACTCTATTGCATGATTTATTTTCCTAACCTGCTATGAATTGTTTGAGAGATATGTACTCGTTCCCGTCCTGACTAGACCTGTTGAAATATTACAGAGGACGAGGCTGAGGCGTTCTGCCCTACTTACTACGGTGCCACACTAGATGAGTGCCAGGATTTGGACCAGCAGCAGGATCCATTAGCTGTAGACGATACTCCATTAGTTTAGGATTGTCTTACTATTTTGGGATTACTGTATTAGACTTTGAGATATTCTGAGATGTATTATTTTAGACACTTAGAATTCTGGATTGTATCTCTGTGATTCTCTGTTCTGGATATTTTATCTTTCATTATCAATCTATCTTACCTGTTCTACCTTAGCTGTGGTTGAGTTATATTTCTGTTATGTCACCCCCATTCGGGGAGTATAACTGTTGTTACCTTCAATTGTTAGTTGTTGTGACCTAGGACAGCGTTCTACCGCCGACACTGCGGCGTAGGCTGGACGTACCCACGTCTCGTGCCCTTACTCTAGGGTGCGGGTCGTGACACTTTGACAGACTTTTGAGGAACATATACCATGTCATATTGGGCTAGCAGAATGGCCCATATAGCCAGCCGAGAATTGAGTGTGCTAGGCTTCTTCATCAGTACCCGAAGAGGATTAACTCGGGATATGACATGAATAGTTTGGCCAATAATGTAATGCCTCGTATTTTGAACAACAAACATAAGATCTAGGCATTCTTTTTCGACCGGACTATAACGGTGTTCGGCACCAATCATAGTACGACTGAGTTAATATATGGCCTGTTCATGACCTTCTTTTTTCTTTTGGGCAAGTAAAGCCCCCAATGAATGATCCATAGCACGGACATACATTAAGAACGGTATGCCAGAGATTGGTGGCACCAAGACTGGTGGGTTCATGAGATATCGCTTTATATCATCAAATGCTCGTTGACATTCTTCGGTCCAAATGAAAGACACACCCTTCTTCATTAGCTGAGTAAATGGTCTGCAGCGTCCAGACAGATTCGAAATGAATCTCCTGATGTACGTAAGTCGACCTTGGAATCCTCGTAGCTCTTTTAGGTTGCGTGGAGGACGCATCTCTTGAATGGCTTTGATCTTCTCGGGATCCACGTGTATACCCTTAGAGGTAATGACGAAGCTGAGAAATTTGCCACTAGAGACACCCAAGAATGACTTGGTGGGATTCATTTTAAGTTGATGTTGGCGCATGAGATTGAAGATTGTTCTCAAGTCTTGGATGTGATCTTCCTTTAGACGACTTTTGACAGCAATATCGTCAACGTAGTATTCGACAGTCTTGCGAAGATGATCTCGAAAGATGGTACTCATGGCTCGTTGGTAAGTTGCACCAGCGTTCTTGAGACCAAATGGCATTACAGTATAGCAATAGACTCCGCGAGGAGTGCGGAAAGAGGTGTGTTTTTTCATCTTCAGGATTCATCCGAATCTGATTGTATCCGGAGAATCCATCCATGAAAGATATTCGCTCAAACCCACAGGTGTTGTCAATCATGACGTCCGTGATAGGGAGAGAAAATTCATCTTTTGGACATGCTTCATTAAGATCCCGAAAGTCGATGCAAACTCGAACTTTGTCGGTTTTCTTCAAAACTGGGACGACATTAGCTACCCAATCTGGGTGTTGTTCTTCTCGGATAAAGCCACAAGCGAGAAGCTTCTTGACTTTATCGTCGATTGCGTCCATCATTTCTGGCTTGAAGCGCCGTTGTTGTTGTTTGACCGGTCTTGCATTAGGCAAGACATTCAATTTGTGAGTAGCAACTTTGGGATCTAGACCTGGCATGTCTTCATAGCTCCAGGCGACGACATCAATGTATTCTCGAATAAGAAGAATTATTTCTTGCTTATCCGCTTCTGGAAGGTTCTTGCTGATAAATATCGGACGAGGCGACCCGCTTTCTCCTACGTCAATTTGAACTAATTTATCTTCGATAGGAGGTTCTCATTGTTTGAATCGGAGTTCCCATTGGGTATCCATTCTTTGAGCCCAAGGATCTGTTTCGGGATTTTCTTCAATATCCTCGTCATATCCTTCTAGAAGTTCAACGGAGACCATGTTAGATGTCACGACCCGCACCCTTTTTTTTTAAAACGGATACGAGACGTGTCCAAGCCAGCCTACGCCGCAGTGTCGGTGGTAGAACGCTGTCACGGCCATGAAGATCAAAATCACAAATAATGCTCATTCACATAATTAATTTAATTTATAATATTCACAAAATTCATATTTGCAGAAAATATAAACTTGTACAATGACTACGACTCATCCATCTAACTAGTCTCTAAGCTTTTCGTCTACAAGTACCCCCGTATCTCCCATGCTAAGTGAGTCCACGGCTAACCTGAAAATGTTGGTTTCCAGTCAGGAATGGAACGAGCACAATTCACTGAATGCAATTTCAAATAAAGAAAATGACTATAGAACAAAGGTTAGACATTAATTATGAGTTTTGAAAATAAACATGAAATACAGAAAACCAATAGTAAATAAATAGACACAACAGACTTTCTCCAACTGCTAGAAGTACCTTTGATATGTGATCGGTCTGGGACACTACACCGCACGGTCTACGATATCTACTTGCAGAATTTAAACAATGTCTACGAGATCTACTGCATAAAATAAACAATGTCTACGAGATCTACTGCATAAAAATAAACAATGTCTACGAGATCTACTGCATAAAAGTAAACAATGTCTACGAGATCTACTGCATAAAAATAAACAATATCTACGAGATCTACAATGTCTACGATATCTACAATGTCTACGATATCTACAATGTCTACGATATCTACAATGTCTACGGTCGGATCACACATCCTTGGTACTTCTCATTTCCGACTCAACAATTTATAATATAGTATAAAATCACATAACCAATGACTAATCAAGGAAATATAGTAAAGATCAATATCGAAATGCAGACAATAAACTGTACTCGCCTGTGGTCCTTTGCTGGTGAAACCGACAATCTGAACTACTCAATGTGCCACTATAGTCAAAACCCGTACAACAGTCCCCGGAAGCTAAAATAAACAATACCAGTGATCTCAGAATAGTCCAATTAGCTAGGATTGCCTGTCCTTACGTCCAATTCTGGACACAGGGGCAAAACGATAATTTCGAGCCAAAACGGTGTCCGCCGTTGGATCCGCTTTGCACCGAAAAGTATGCCAGAGTCAATGGTCTCTAAAGTCGTCAAACTACATGTCTATGGATCCAGTTTTTTGATACGAACCCAACCGTATGTCCAAAGTTAGATTTCGGCGGGCCGTGCACAAAATTGCCCGTTGAGTGGGACCGTGGGGCCCGCAAAACGATGATTTTATCAACGGTCTCAGAATAGGACCAAACTTGGCATACAGGACCAGAAAAATAATACGGTTCTGTTGGTGCAAGTTTCGTCTCGATCTGACGAGCGTGCACAAAGTAATTGGAGAATTTGCAAAGTGCACGATACGGTAAATTTCGACGGATACGCATCAAATTCGTCGCGCACACGCGACCAATTTGAATTCTGTCAAAGCTCACACAACCACAAAGCCGTTACGCAGCTTTCGATCCTTTTGGTACGCGACCACGTCGTCCGGATTGGCGTGACGCACGTCGTATCGAAGGATTTCATTGATTTTAAAATAGGTTTTTGTCCAACTTCGGAATCGGATTTCTCGATGCACAGTCAACGAAATCCGATTCTACAAAAAGGGATGCGGAGCCCTATAGGTCGTCTAGGTCTGTCATTAACTAGTTTTTGAAATATCCTACTACGTTGTTCAGGAAGTGCCTGTAAACTTGGGTCGATGGACTGTCCCACGTTCTGTTTTCGAACGAGTTTTTCGCCTGACTTTGCGTCGATTTCATGGGTCGGTTGTTCGATTTTCATCCAAACGGATCATTGGAAATCCTAGATGGATAGGTTAGCTACACGTAGGATTTTGTAGATCGAAATTTTATCGAATATACGACAAGATATGGGTCTCGATAGTGGGTTACCTGGTAGCCGCTGCTGTCATTTCTGTTGGGTTGTGCGCGCTCGCGCGCAGATCGGCGGCGGTTCCCTGCCGCCAGTGGTCGAGACGCCGGCGGCGAGCGACGCGGGTCGGTCGCCCAAGCATCGGGGTGGATTAGGGTTTGAGTTTTTAATCTCTCGATAACTCCCTCAATCTCTCGGCGTTATATATATATATATATATATATATATATCTTATATATATACGACATGTATACAAAATATAAACCGAGGCTGTAAACCAAGGGCTCGGGTTAGTCTTAGCCGAGAAGCTGGGACTAAGGTGTTGGGCTCGCATTTGCTGTGGGGATTTGTTTGCTGAGGCGGTTTGATTGCCACTTGGGGAAAGGGTGAGCCCACGTGGGCCGGTTGCTACTACATCTCTTTCTTATTCCATTCTTTTTTTTTTCTTTTATTCTTAATCAATTCTATATATATATATATATATCTATACCTGTGTATATATCTAAGTACATGTAGATATGTATACACACACACCATATATATTTGTATATTTACATATACAAATATAACATACACATTTCTATATATATATCTATATATATATATACATATACACTATAATATACACTATTTTATACACCAATACACCCCTACACATATTTTTATATACACAAACGAATACGCATATATTTTTACTTATTTATTCATACATTCCCATTTACATATACACAATATTTATTATATATCTATATATACTCATATATCTTGAGGATAACAACCAATAATAATAAATAATTTATATTTAATATCCACAATAAAAATAGTAATAATAATAATAATAACAATAATAAATAATCCCAAAATATTTAAGAAAATTTCGGGAAGGGAGGCTACATTAGACGATACGATCAATCGATGAACTTGACCGATGCTGGTATCAGAATCCCATGATCTGGAATCAGAAGAGTTAGAGCGCTCTTCACTATCGGATTCGGAGACTGCTGGAGATAAGATAGGAGGTGAAGCATATTCGAGACCTCTTTTGGTCCTGCTGTAATAAATCTCTGATTTTTCTTTCGGAACAATCGTACGGATAGGAGTTCGTCTACCTTTACCGTAGTTGAGGCCATTCTTGAAGTCGTAACCCATTTTTCGAATGATATCTTTTGATTGGTGACTGTAACGACGAAGTTGGAGATGTTCTGTATCGTTACTTTTGCTATCATCCATATAGCTGAACTCTTGTTCTGGTCTTTTACTGAAAAATATTGGACTCTCGTCTCTTTTTCGAGCGGGAACAATACGATATGAGTCGTTCGGATGTTCGAGTGAGACTTCTGTTTGAAGAGACTGTACAACTCCCATTGTAAATAACTGAAAGCTTTCTAACATTTCCAAATAGCACTTAGCATGATAAAGGACATCAGTATACTGGAAACGAGATGCTTTTTCATTGATTTGTACATCTGTATTTACAACAGGACCTTTCGCCTTAGCAGGCTTGGTCAGATTGATTACAAGAGGGGGAGAAGAAGAGCGTGGAGGAGGATTGGTCTTGTTACGATGGAGGTCGATAACAAGCGGCTCAGAGGAGGTGAGCTCTCTTTTATCCTTGTTATGAGATAAATCAATAACAAGTGGCTCAGAAGAGGTGAGCTGCCTTTTTTCCTTATTACGATGTAGGTCGATAACAAGTGGCTCAGAAGAGGTGAGCTCCCTTTGATCTTGACCTTCATCAGTTGGTTGCTTCTGGACTGGCAAGTGAATAGCCAGTGCTTTGGAAGATTAAGGACGAGAAACACGCCCTTTGACAGGTATGATGAGAGTGTCATTGGGCACTGCTTCTTATTCTTCTTCAGTGTCTAGAGACAGTACTACTTTCATGAACTCATCCTTGTACATACGAGCATCATTGCAGTATGCTTCGACACCTTTGAAAGGATAGAGATCAGCAACCTCCTTTTGAACCTCTCCATTGTCATCGACATATTTGAAACATTAATGGAGAGTCGAAGGGAAAATGTTATGTTCATGCAGGAATGGTCTCCCCAACAAAGCATTGTAAGAACAACCATGGTTGTCAATGATGTAGAAGGTCACCTTTGTACGGAGATTGCCTATTTGAAGTTTTAGGCGAATCTTGCCTAGAAGTTCACTTCTTCCCTGATTAAACCCAAGGATGGTGGTGATTGTATTGGAAAGACTATGCACTGGGATCTTCAATGCATCTAACATTGTCTTCGGCATGATGCTAAGGGCAGACCCTGGATCTATCCGAATACGATCGACTTTCATCGAGTCGACGTATCCTGTATAGTATAGAGGACGATCGTGCCTATTGTCTTCCAGCAGCATGTCATCCTGTGTGAAGGTAATGTTTGGAATTAATTCTAACATACTGTGACAATGGAGGCAAGAGACTGGCTCTGCTTTCGGCTTCTTCAGAAGGGCTAGACAAGTTTCTGCCTGCATGAGATCTTCACTCAGAGTTTCTCGAGTCTCTTTGGAGAGGCGTAATAGCTCAAAGATTGACAGCCTGGCCAGTGTATTAGCTAGTTGAGCCAAGATATCAAAGTTGTAAGGCTTTTCAAGT
Source organism: Iris pallida (assembly GCA_029216955.1). NCBI lineage: Eukaryota > Viridiplantae > Streptophyta > Magnoliopsida > Asparagales > Iridaceae > Iris > Iris pallida. Next base: position 3,053,609 of record JANAVB010033011.1, on the reverse strand, counting down.
CCTGAGGGAGATGACTTCTTCAAAGGCTTGTCGAAACGGACTTGTTGTTTGCCTTTGTCAGCTACCGCCGGCTTGGAGGGAATGGGTACTACAACCGGTGAGGATGCAACAGGAATGCCCTCAGTAGATGTAGGTTGCACTGGAGCAGGCTCAGAAGAAGAAGCAGGATTTTCTTGAGTCTCGGGGATTTCCCGTAGATAGGCTTTCCCTGATCTGGTACCCAGCAGGATTTCCTCTTCAACTATGGGGTCGAAAGACACCATATTGCAGATCTTTATTTTGTCTTTGGAGCGTTCTTTCTTCTTGGAGGAAGAGGGAACTTCGAACTCTGAAGCAAGATCAGGGTGAATCTACATAATCTCGCCGTTGTCAAGAGACAAAGGGACGAGACCTTCACTTCGTAGAGGAGGGAGATTCCCAATCTCAAGAGAAGCCTTGGGGATAGGGATGACACCATGCTGTATCATCTGCGGAGGGAAGTTACCGAAGTTAACTGAGACCATGTTTGCGGTAACCGTCTTCTCGTCTTGCTGCAGAGTGACAACACCAGCGTTGACTAGCTCCTGAATTTTGCCTTTGAGCACATAACATGCTCGAGTGGGATGTCCAATGAACCTGTGATAGACACAGTATTTGGGATGATCAGTCTTACCAACCTCATCAGGCTTCTTTGGGTCTGGGAGTTGGAGCTTATTGCTTTTAATCAAGCAATCAAAGATGTTGACTGTGTCATTCTCGTCAAAGGAGTACTCTACTTTCGGACGAGGTTCCCTTGGTGGAGGAGCAGAAGGAATAGAAGTAGACGTAGGTGGAGCTACGTTGACCGCCAGAGATTCTTTGTTCTTCAAGTTAATGTTCAAAGTTTCTTTTTCCTTGCGGTTGTTCTGGCGATTACCGCTACTTGATGTCTGGTGTTCGTCCCGGTCGGAGTTAGACATGTGTACCCCTAGCTGCTTGAATTTGTCAGCGCTAACTTCAGCTGTTTTAGCATTGACAATGAAGGATGGCCAGTCTTGGAACTGAGTTGACCCTGTCCACATGCTGATGATAGGCAAAAGATTTGCCTTGCAGGTATCAATAGTCACAGCGGTCGGAGTTCCAGGAGGCATTTTTAAAGCTTCTCGGTGGAACCTTTCAATGAAACTTTCAGCAGTTTCATTATGCCTTTGTTTGATTTTATTGAGGGCTGACATGGTCATGTCATTGATCCCCTCATAGAAATTTCCAAGAAGATTTGTTTTAGACCTGAGAAAGAAGTGATACAGCCATCGGGCAAGCTTCTGTACCAATCGTATGCGACACCGGCTAAACAGCCGACGAATACTCTGGTAAGAAGAGCGTCATTTGGCTGAAGTTGGACAGTCATTACCTCAAAAGTGGTTAATGAACTGACTGAGAGAGGTGCTGCCATCAAACAGCGAAATTGTAGGGATCTTGTACTTAGGAGGAAATGGGACTTCCTTCCATTCAACTGGGTAGGGTTGTTTGATCCCCAACCTCTGCAAATTGTCCTTCTCTTTGAAAGCCTCAAACTGAGTACGAAGGAGTTTGACAGCTTCATTAGCATCCTCCAATGATGTAGAAGGAGCAGGCTGAATCAGAGTGTTAGGGGGAGGAACAGCGTGGTAAGCACTACCCCCAGCACCTGACTGACTGGGTGTAGGTTGAATCTGTACAGGAGGTAGTTGAGGAGATGCTACCCCCAGCCCTGCATTGACAGGCACCGACGATGCTATGATCTCAGGATTTACAACAGGTATAGTCGGTGGTACTGTATGTTGGGCCACGATAATAGAATGCATACTTGCAACCATTTCAGCCATGGTCTTCAACTTGTCTTCTAACGCAGCTATTCGTTGTTCTTGACTAGCTGAACTGGAAGCATCTGGGTCTTCAGTGACAACATAAGCTGTCATTTCTCTGGGTACAGTGGAGGACACTGTCTGTTCAAAACTTTTGCTGTATGCATCATAGTCGGAGAAAGAATCATCTCCTGAATGAGAAAGAGGGAGATAACCGGAAGGATCTTGAAGATTTCTTTGACCGATTGTATCTCGGCTTCGGGATATGGTATGTCGAAATACTCCTTCAGAAGATTCTTGGAGTAGATCTAAATACCGCTGACTGGGCTTGCGAGGCTTGCCATGCTTAGAGCACTTCCTACCCCTAGTGTCTCGGGAAGTCATGTTGACAGAAGCGTACAAAATTTCGTCTTCATCTTTTGACATAGGTTCAGAGTTTGTAAAGTTCAGATGATCGAAGATAGATCATTTTGTTGTCTGACAGCAACACTTGATGACAACCTTGTGATTACAATGGTGTCCAAGTGGTTGCACTGGAGGTGTTGAGATGTTGTCCCATTTTTGTTTGAGGTGTTCTCGGAGATCGGGAACAATGATGGGACAAGAAGAAGTTTGAGGGATATGTTCTTTGACAACATTCGGAACATGGTTTCGGTTCTTCAGATATTTTGTCCCTTGAGTGTACAGGAAAGTACTCATTTCATTAGCATAGGTGTCAGGATTTTTGATCCTGGAAGTTTGCCTCTGATGCTGGTTGATCTTCGGCATTGGCTGTTTACGTTTCGCCGAAGTTGGCCTATTGAGATAAGTTCTTAAATCAGCAAATTCACCCCCAGGGGTTTCTGTCTGAGACACCAACAATTTTCCCTATTTTGAACGGGATATCCTGAGAGTTGGGAGATCCTGGAATTCTGCTACCAGAGTAGGCAGAATACCTCTTTGATCAGTACACTTTCCTTTGGCAAGGAGGGAAGAACTCTTGTTTGAGAGAGTTCTTGTACTGACTGGTGCCGAGGCATATTCAGATTGATCTTCTACGGTAAAAACCGAGGAAGACTGAAAAAAGACCAAAGGGCCTTTTCTTTTGTTTTGTGAAGAAGGGTTAGCTAAAGAGCGTTTCCCCCTGTTGTCTTCCAAGTCGTGGGACGAGGAAATTTGAGAAAAGACCAACGGGCCTTTTCCTTTGTTCTGAGGCGGAGGAGGAATAGTCAACAGACTACCCCCAGTGGATTGTGCTGGAACACCAGGGTGCTTGGGAAGAGGAGCAAAATTTTTTCCCTTACTGTGAGAAGAAGAGAGATTAGCCAAAGGGCTGTCCCTCTTAGACTGCGCTGGCACAGTTTACGCAGGGGTTGAAGTGGCAGTAGGCGCACTAGCAGGTTGCGCAAGAGAAGCTTTGACAGATGGTCTTTTGGCCACAGTCACAGCAGATTGTGCAGCAGGAGTCTTGATTTTAGAGTGCTGGAGTTGCATTCTGGTTGCTGGAGTGGTGGACTGCGCTGGCAGAGTTGCAGCCAACTGCGCCAGAAGAAGTGGAGTCTTACACTTTGACAGAGCAGCATAGGAAGTGGTTTGTGCACTCGCAAGAGGAACAACACACTGCGCATGGGCAGCAGCAGCAGACTGCACAGCAGTTTTGGGAGCAGAGACAGTAGACTGCGCAGCAGTCTTAGCACAGAGGAAGTAGACTGCACAACAGTCTTGGGGACCCACCCTGGGTGCACTTTGCTCGTGGCAGAAGTTATTGTAGTGCGAGGGGTGGTCCTGGTGTTGATCATTGCCTCGTAGGCCATCTGGTTGACCTTTACAACCAGCGTCTTCTACGTCTTTCCGATAGACGCAACGTCACATTGAGTTGTCACTTCCTCGTCGGAGGAGAAAGTTGTCCCCAGCAGAGTCGCCACTTTGTTTGCAAAAACAAAAGTTGATCTTTATTTCACAAACTTTGTAAGAAGATTACAAGAATTCTAGGAAAGTACAACTGTAGGAATCCGATCTGAAGACGATCGCTTTATCCCTTGGACGATGTGAACTTTGAAGACGGCAGCCTCTGAAGAATGCAGCAGCACTTTGGCAAGAACTCCTGATCTCTGGTGATGATTCTGGTCTGATCTAGGATGATCTCTCTTTGATAATGAAGTCTTGAAAATTTATTTATAGAGTTATGAAAATAACTAATTTTTAGTTATTCTGAATTGCACAGGATGGATTGCGCAGACATTGGATTGTGCAAGCAGCGAACTGCGTTGGCAGTTACTCGATCGTGGACTACCTGTATATGATGCATGGTATTATTTGATTGAAATGCGCTTGGTCGTGTACAGACGGTTGCCACATGGTAAGTAATTGCTGGCATGTAGGCCACGTGTAAATTGTCAGTTGTCTTGATGGAGTACGCCACATGAACTGTGCTGGCTTCAGATTGCGCTGAGATTGGATTGTACTGTAGAGAGTCGAACAGATTGGGCTTCGATTGAGCTGGTAGCTTGTGCTGCATGTACAGCTGTCCTCGAGCGCTGTGCTGTACGAGAAACGAACAGTTTTCCTCGTTCTTCGGGCTGTCAGTTGTCAGAAGATCTGATTTTCTGTCAGATAATGATGACAAAGCCACGTCAGCTTGCGCACTTGGATGAGTGCGCAGTTCAGCCTGCGCATTTGAGATGTTGTGCAATCTATTTCCTGTGCAATTTATTTGAAGGGTGCACAATTTGATTTTCCTTGCTTTTGATGTGTGCAACTTAATTTTTAGGACCTACAGCAGGGAGTTTATTTATTCTGTGGAGCTCCAGACCACCAAGTGAAGAACTGTGTTGCCCGTGCAGCCAGACAGGCAGGCTAGGACGGAGTGCAGCAGGCTAGAGGTGGCCAGCAGGGGCAAGCTTTCGCCATGACAGTTGAGCCCACTCAGGCAGTAGCAGAGCAGATAGCAGGTTCCAATCTTTCGATCTCATTTCTGCGTTTGCCTTCTTTTAAACTGTCTTGAAATTCGATTCCATCTGTTCCTTGATCGTTTGATAAAATTTTGTCCTTGTGATGTGATATTCTTCTGAGATAAGTCGTATGGGCTAGGTCGCCTCGATTATGAGATTTTAGAATCCTCTAGAGTCATGCTAGCAGGCAGAGTGAGGACATATAGTCGGATTATGGACGTATTTCTCGGGTGTGGGAATTTAAGGTTTTCGCTACCAAGCTAGCGGCAATACAAAAATTTTAAATACCATAATTCTAGAGGTATGTACTTTAGTCGGGAACTCTGTGATTATCGTAGCCTTGCTCACTGGCATGACGGAGATTCTGAGTATCATGATGATTGGACATACGCATACGATTATCGAACTGCATGATTTTTCTGTGTTTACTTTGTTTTAATTTTTGGAGGATGAATTCTTTTAAGGTGGATAGACTTATAGCACCCAGTTTCTATTTGAGAGTAATTTTAAATTTTATCATTTTAGTCATTTAATTCATGCTTTGATTTTTGAGATTTTAAATCATTTTAAATTTTAAGCCAAAACTTGTGATTTTGATAATTTACTATTGTTTGGTTTCAATTTCGAGGACAAAATTTTTTTTTAAGGTGGATAGACTTGTCACCATCACTTTTCCAAGATAGGGGTAAAATGGTAATTTTCTATTTTAACAATATTTTGGGAATTTTATTTCATGAATATTAATATTTAATGATTATAGGAGTCGGGTTCGAATTTCATCGCATTCCGACTTAATTCGGGACTCCGGGGAATTTCGACTTGAGTTATGATTAACACATTAATTAGCCATGGCCCACCAAACTTAACAATTAGGTCTAGGAGTTTGGACTAGTCCCCCATGAGTGTTTAGGCTTAATTAGGATTTTTATTTAGCCTAAACTAACTCCCAAAACCAATTTAGGAGGTTAACTTAGCTAAGAAGTAAAGGGAGGGGTAAACTTGTAATTAGCAAGAAGCCCCACACCCCCCCCCCCCCCTTTATGGCCGGCCACCCCTTCCCCCATTCTTCTTCTTCCACTTCAAATTTTTACATCTTCTTCTTCTCCAAGCTTTCTTCTCAAAAGCAAGAATAGAAATCATTGGATTTCATCTCAAAATAAACTTCCTCTTCCCATTTTTCTTCCATCCAACTCTTCCTCTACCCCAAGTGAAGCCTCTCCAAGCTTTTGGGAGCAAGAAGTGCAAGGGTGTGTCCTAAACAATTCATCGTGTCGGAGCCGTGTCGGAGGACTTTCGAATCGGGAATCCATCACCCGATAGGTACAACCTATTCTCTAATCTATTCTTTTCATCATGTAAACTAGATTGGACTCCGTAGGATTTATCCCCTAGGTTGTGTCCCTCTTCGTGTCAAGTTTGAGTCCGTTTGGAGTGTCCTAGGAGAAGTTAGGAATTGTGGTTGTGTCCTTGAGTTTCCCCCAAATTTGGACACTTCTAGAATAATTAGATTTGTGTCTAAGTGGGTTAGGCACTTTAATTCATTTGTATTAGTGTTATGTGGAGTGTAATATTCATATTTAGTGAGTGTGTTCATATATATATATATATATATATATATATATATATATATATATATATATATATATATATATATATATAAAAAAAATATATATATATATATATATATATATATATATATATGTGTGTGTGTGTGTGTGTGTGTGTGTGTGTGTGTGTGTGTGTGTGTGTGTGTTCATATATATATATATATATATATGTGTGTGTGAGAGTGTCTATATATATATATATGTGTGTCTGTGTGTTCCTATATATATATGTGTGTGTGTGTGTGTGTCTATATATATATATATACTTGTGTGTGTATTTATATATAGAGAGGGGGAGAAATGAGAATATATGTGTGAGAGTTTATATATAGAGAGAGAGAGAATTTAGAGAGAGAATAGAAGAGAATAGAGGAGTTTAGAGAAGGTTTTAGAGAGGGGAATTAGAGGGAATGAGAGGGTGAGAAGAGAGGAGAAAGGGAGAGCACCACAGCAGCTAGGGGGCCAAGGGGCTGCTGCCCCTCCCCCCTCCCCACAGCAGCAGCTGCTATAGTAGCAGCAGGCAGCAGCAATTGCAGCAGCAGGCAGCAGCTAGTAGCACCCCCAAACACCCCAATTTGACCCCCCTTTTGATCCCCCATGAGCCTACGTATGTATACCCATATATATACATATATATATACCCCTATATATACTCTATATATACACCTATAAAACTCACAAAACTAACCCCTAAAACTATTCCTAAGTGGAGTGGAAAAAAGTGAGATTGAGTGAGTGAATGTTGAGTGAATTAGATTTGGTGAGAGGGTGATTTTGAGTTCCGTGATTCGGAACGCGTCCAAACTTGAAGGAGACCTAGCCAATATAAAATAGAGTTTGCGGATAGGCTCCTAGGTGAAAATCGGGACTTCGTGTGGGATTTGGAGAGTGGTATCACGCGATACCATTGAGTATCTTGAGATATTCAAGGTAACAGGTAAACATCCAATATGGACCGTAAGATGGACTGGATGTCCACTCTACCTAGAGAACTTGGTAGGTAATGGTTGTATAGGCTAGTACCCTACTATCCTAGGAAGCCAGGAGTAAAATTCCTAAGGGAAGGCCACTTGGCGTAAATATTAGAGTGGTTTAAGGGTATATGTATTAAAGGGTAATCGGGTAAATTCAAGATACGGGGTTCGGGTATTCGGATTGACTTGAAACTTAGGTGACTAGTTAGGTACACCCTACAAATGTCATATTTGAACCGATTTTGGCTCGGTTGACCCAGAGTTGACTTTTTACCTAAAAGTCAATGATGAGTCAACCCTTTGTCTAAATTTGACCAAATCCAAACCAGAGTTGACCAGTTGACCAAAAGTCAACTGTTGGTCAACATTTGACCAATTTGACCTAGGGTTGACCTATAGTTGACCAGAGTTGACCAGGGTTAACCAGTTGACGAAAGTCAACTGTAGGCCAACTCTTGACCCCGTTTGACTTGCTTCGACTTGTTTTGACTTGCGATGATTGGTATGACCTAGGGTTGACTTAGTCTGACTTAGATTGACTTAATATAACTTAATTTGACCTAGATTGACTTGACAGGACTTAGTGTGACTCAGTGAGACCTAGTTTGTCCTAGATTTCATATCATTCATTATAAATCATTTATAACTTTGTTAAACCTAAATTAACATGCAATATCTCATCTATTAGGTCTCTGATTACCACTCTGAGCATTGATATACCCTACAGCTCAGGACAGCAGGCGAGTACATTCACTGATAGTTTTCATTGTCTTGATATCTGCTATATCCGATTCAGTTGTAGTGTCTTACTTGATTTCCAGACACGATAGTTCACGGACTAGTATATGTCGGATCCTGTCATGAGATGTTGTTCCTGGGTTACTTGGTATATTGGTACATGACTCAACTTGTTACTTGTACTTGTATAGACATGGACTTGAGAGTGGGCTGATCACCTGCTTTTGAATCCCGTGTTATGACGTGTTATGTCCGAATCCTTTATACTATTCGGGGGATGGGGAGTTATTAGTGGTTGTGTGATCAAATTCCCACATTGTTCTATTGTACACATTGTTCATAGCTATACCCTCGCCTCACGACGGGTAAAGTCTTACCCTACATCGTTCATAGCTTTCTATGGTGACCGGCCTTACCGTTCTATTATACACATTGTTCATAGCCGGTCGGATGGAAAGCCTGATCATGTTTCCCAAGCCGATCACATAACGCTCTAATAATTCAAGGCACATTTTATATTTACTTATCTTATCATATATCCTGTTCTGTTCTATATTCAGTACTTTCTCACCATGCTATGATGTTCAGTTACTCACATGTTCTACATGCCTTTATATTGTACCTTGATTGGAGACTAAGTTCTGCTCGGGAGAAGAGTTACAACCCCGGTCCTTGTTTGGTTTACGGGTTATAACTCAGCTTCCGAATGGCTTCCAAGTCTTCCTATATCTTTGTCTTGTATTTCATTATACTGTCTCTTATAGAATTTGTCAATTCACATGGAACTGCTGTTAGTGTTTGTACTTGCTCATTTTCCTGACAGGATACCGTTGATATATTACAAATGATTCTGAGGCAGATTGACCGACCTATTATGGGGTCGAGTCTGATGGAGTAGACCTGGACCATGGCTTGTTAGTAGAGCCACTAGACTTTGCCCACCCTGAGTAGAGTAGCTTAGTTAGGGTTGCCTGGCCTGCGAGCTAGCTAGTACTTTTCAGACAGTAGTATTTCATATTATATTCTGTGACTCTGTGGTGTTGTGTATAGCTTTGGGCTTGTGTGGATCTCGAACTTATTTCCTGCTTTCATCTATCATATTTCCTTTCATGCTATCTATCCTAGTTTTCTTGTGATTGAGACTGTATTGCTATGTCACCTCCATTCGGAGTGTATATACTATACAGGTACCTTTATCTGTTTAGTTGTAGTATTTATAGATGACCTAGACAGCGTTCTACCGCCGATGCTGTGGCGTAGGCTGGACGTAACCACGTACTCGTGCCCCTAATCAGGGTGCGGGTCGTGACAAGTCCACACAAATTCTTCGTTCTTCCTTGTGAGCTTCGTCATCGGCTCAGCAATCCTGGCGAAGTCCTTCACAAATTTCCGGTAGTAGCCATCTAAGCCCAAGAAACTTCTAATTTCAGCAACTGAACTTGGTGTACTCCACTTCTTAATAGTAGCTATCTTTTTTGGATCCACCAAAATTTCTTCTCCTGTGACAACATGGCCCAAAAAATCTACCTTGTCTTTAATTCACATTTAGATAGCTTACCATAGAGCTTCTCCTTCCTTAAGGTTCCCAGAACTTTCCTCGGGTGCTCTTCATGCTCTTCTTCAGTCTTCGAGTAGATCAGAATGTTATCGATGAAGACAACAACAAACTGATCCAGATATTCATGGTAGACCTTGTTCATAAGGTTCATGAATACTGCAGGGGCATTCGTAAATCCAAACGGCATGACCAAAAATTTATACTGACCATATTTGGTGTTGAACGCCGTTTTTGGAATATTCTCCTTTCTGACCATGATTTGATGGTAGCCAGATCGAAGGTCTATCTTCGAGAACACCTTAGCTCCACTTAGTTGATCAAACAGGTCATCGATCCGGGGCAGAGGGTACTTGTTCTTGATGGTGATGTTGTTCAGCGCCCGGTAGTCAATGCACATCCGTACAGTCCCATCCTTCTTGGGCACGAATAAGGCAGGTGCTCCCCAGGGTGAGGCTCCATCTCTGATAAATCCAAGGGCCTTCAGCTCATTGATCTGGTCCTTCATTTCCTTGGCCTCCTTAGGGTTGACTCTGTAGCATCCCCGAGAAATAGGGGCAGAGCCGGGAACTGGGTCGATGGTGAATTCTACATCTCGATCTGGGGGCAATCCTGGAAGACTATCAGGGAAAACATCCATAAATTTTGCTATGATAGGATGAGAAGGTCCAGATTCTTTGGTGATAGAGGAGTAAGTAATACCCTCCATATCTTCTGGAGCTCGAGAGATTTTAAACTCCGGCTCTCCAGGTGGGCTGAAGACTACACAACCTCTGTGACAATCTATCAGCGCATGCTGCTTACTTAACCAGTCCATTCCTAGGACTATATCATAGTTAGGTAAGGGCATCACAAGTAAGGGTGCTAAGAAATTGTGTCCTGAGATAGTTATAGGGCAGTTACAGGTCTCAGTGATGGGTATAGGTCCACCACCAGTCATAACTCTACATATCTTCTTGCTAAATCCCGTAACTAGGTGGTATGCAGAGATGAATTTTGTTACTATAAAACTGTGTGATGCACCCGAATCAAATAATGCTAAAGCAGGATATGAATGCACATAAATGGAACCTGTGATGACATCAGCGGTGGGTTCCTGCTCTGGCTCTTGCTCATCTGCGGTTAGGACAAAAGCTCGCCCAGTCTTCTGTTGGCTCTTGCTCATCTGTTGTTAGGACAAAAGCTCGCCCAGTCTTCTGCTGTGTTGGTGGGTGGCAGACCCACAAACTAGGCAGTGCCCTAGTCTCTTCCTGCAGATGTTCGCCTGATGCCCTGGCCTCTTACAGAAATCGCAGACAGGAATCTGCTTCTGAGGTGCTCTATCATTAGTCCTCGCCTGGTGGTGGTGCTGCTGGTGGTGAGAAGGCCTGTTGTTATTGTTGTGGTTGGGCCTCTTCTAGTTACTCTGGAAGTTGCTAGTTCCAGAATACTCCCTCTTTGAGCGAGCAGGCTGACTCTTCTCTATATCCTGAGCTCGTATTAAGATCCTTTCATACGTCTTGGCACCACCTGCGATCACAGGGGTGCGAATTTCTTCCCTCAATCCATACCTGAATCTTTCAGCACGATCGGTGGGGTCAGCAACCAAGTTCTTGGCAAAGCGACTAAGTTGACCAAACTCTGCCGTATATTCACCAACCGTCGTGTTCCCTTGCTTCAGATTCTGGAATTGTCTTTCCATCTTCCGTAACTCTGATATTGGGAAGAACTTCCTGCGGAACAACCTCTTGAAGGTGTTCCAGTCAAGCTGCCTGTCCTGGAGTCGAGGTTCATTCCGATACCAGGTGCTTGCTACATCTAGCAGTTGGAGTCCCACAGCTTCAACTTGGAGGTCATCAGGAAGTCGAGCGACACTGAGGAGACGCTCCATGCTGTCGAGCCATTCGTCAGCATAGATAATTCCCTCGGTTCCCTTGAAAGGTCGAGGGCCTAGCTTCTTGAATTTTTTAATATCGCCGACTTTAGCCGGCCTTGGTTCCGATTGTGCTGCTTCTCCTCTCTCAAGAGCAGCCATAGCCACGTTATGGGCATTCTCCATGCCTTCTCTCATAATCGTCGTCTGTTCGCGATGAGCTTCAGCTTGAGTTCTCTGTGCCTCAAGCACTCCTCGTAGCAGGCCTACGAGGTCGATAGGGTCCACGGGCACTGGTGGGGCAGCTGGATCGGGCACCACCGCAGGGGCTTGCTGTTCAGTCCGAAAAGATGTAGGATCTAACACTTGAGTAGTAGTGTAAAATCTACGGGGTGCTGGTGCATTATGGGGACGATCGGTCAGTTACCGAGGTGTAGGATCCGAACTTGGTTTAGGAGGTGGGGTGTGATCGGGTGATGACAACCCATCGCCAGCAGGATTGGTCTTGTCTGTGGCCATACTCTGGAAGGTTTAGGATTGCAAAACATAAGAAAGGTAGCCTACCAGTCTATAACAATCAAAAATATTTATTTATAATATATTTCGGTCCTATGTTGTGACAAATTAATGTTCTAGTGTTCTAAAATGTTTCTAGATATGTTTACCTAAGTTGTTGATCAAACCTGCATGGGCCACCACTAAAAATATGTCACGACCCGGTCCCAAATTGTTGGGTCGAATCGGATCATGCCCAGCCTGCACCGTTGTGAGACGGCGGCAGTAAGCTGTATCAAAATGTAGGTAATCACAACAATACAATATATTTGTCACAATTTTTAAAATTTCAAATATTAAAACTTGTTCAACAAAAGATTTATCTGTTACAACTGATAAAAATAAAACTGTCTTTTAATCCAACATAAAAACTAAAAACGAAAATCATCATCTAGAAAGTTGGCTCATCAGCCCCGAGATCAACATCGTCCGATTGGGACTCTGGCAGCACAGCTGGGTAGAGCTCAGGATCGTAATAGCTATTAATCAATAGCTCTGCCTCATCAATAGAACCTATTGGGGGTAGGGAATCCAGTCAGGAAAGGAGCAAAGTACAATTATGAAAATCTAACAATTCAACTAATAATTAGAAATTTGCAATTTTAAACAGTTTAAAATACTTGAACAATATTTTTCAGTAATTTTTCACAATTGAAAACAATGTGATTTGAGTATGTAATGCTTATGACTGGCTTGGGTTGTACAATAGTATCCTAGTGATACGATACGGCTTATCCTCGTGTGAAAAGGAGTAAGCTCGCACAATTATGTAATATGAAGGTATTGGTCATAGAACACTACACTACTCCCCCAATCCCACAATCAATAACAATCAATACTCGTGTAGCAATGTGGTTTAATCTTGCAATATTACAATTAATAATTAAATTAAAAAATAAACATAACCGTACTTGCCTTGATTTATAACTGGATTTGAGATTGGTACCGGGGAAAGATTTCAGACTCATCCTCGAAATCCTACAGTTGAGAAGTTCTGACTTAGAACCATATTTGAACCAGATCTAGGTGTTCTAGTTATAATCTCTAAAATTTGATCCTAGTCAAGTTTTTAATTAATCTATCATAATACGCGTATCGATGCGGTTTATAAACATTAATTTTAATGAAATAAAAGTCAAGTTAACTTTTATTGAGAAAATTCGCATTTTCCGATTATTTGGCAAAACTTTGTATTTTGTAATATATTTAAAAACTAGATTTTTCTTTAAATGAGAAAAACATGAACTTTGTTTAAATAATACAAACTTATATTTTATTATTAACTAAATGTGGGAAAATTACTTAATTTTTTCTATATAAAATAAATATTCAATTTATTATTCTACGCGTTTATCGATAACTAACGAAACCAGAAAAATAACCAAAAAGAAACCAAAACTAAAATACGCAATTACAAAACCACAGAGAAAGAAATAAAGACTGGGCTTATGCCCTTACAACACTTTATATAAATTATACGAATTAAAGTAATTAAATTTTGCTGGTGAACTCTGAACGCCGGGTAGCGGTCCATTCAGCAGGCCGAGGCCCTGCACCCAAAATACTATTGGCCAGTAACACGTTCTAAAATAATAATTTTTATTTAAAAATATAAAAATATGGTAAGTCTCAGACTTGGTCTAAAATGTCATGTTGCATTCTAGCTCATGCCTCAACGTCCGGAAGTTCCGGTTTCGTTTGCATTACGCTAGTACCCAAAATATTATCCGAAAGCCAAACTGTTAAATGACTATAGTTGAACTCAAGAAATAAACCGAAAGATTTTCAAATATTTTAGAAAAATCGGGCAGCATCTCCTTTATAATCGGGATAACCCAAAAATGGGAAAATACAACCAACATATCCCAAACCAGGAATAATGCCAACACCAAAATATATAACTGGAAAACCAACTAAAATCCATCTCAAAACCATAAATGTATACATATACCATAAAGAAATACACATAGTTAAAGCCACCAGTATATGAGTTCCTAACAGAACTCAATCAGAAAATCCGAAAACTATCGAACTCGAAATCGGAAACAAACCCGACTATTCCAAATCAAATTCGGAAAATCAGATCCAACTCCGAATAGGAACCAGAATATGAAATCCGAAATCACAGCATAAATTTTGAAATTTATTCGGAAACCCAACGAACCAATTCTGATTTAGAAATCAGAACCAACATCAACAATCGAATCCCATAGTAGGATCGAGACCGTGTCATCATCGACACAACGGAAAGGACACAGGGACACAAAAAATATACCTCGGATGCTCGGCTAGAGCTATCAGGTGTAGAATAAGAAATAAAAAAATTCACACGAACTCGGAAACTTCAGAAGTAACCGGACAGTGCTGAAAAAGCGCGAACACAACAACGGGAAGTGGATCGGAACTCGCAAAGTGCTGCGGACAGAGGATCAAGGCACGGCGGCCGGTTCGAGGCTCGCGGGGAGTGCTACGAACAGAAACAACAACAGCGGGAGGCTGCCACGAGGGGGTCGGCCGATGGCCGCGGGAACAACGACGGCGGGGGCCGCTCGGGGTCGATGGGCTCGGCGGAGGGCGCTGGCCTCAGGCGGCCGGATCACCGGGAGGGCGCGGCACGGAAGTCGCCGAGGGGGCACGGCCAGAGAGTCGCCGAGAGGGGCACAGCTGGATCTAGGGCTTGGGAATTAGGTTTTGGGGAGAGGGCTGAGTGATGGAGAGGGGTGAGTGCTGGAGAGGGTTTTATAGGAAGAATTTTGGGGGTTTCGGAAGAGGAGCAGTCGCCGGAAGGTTACGGAAAGGAAGGGGTGGCGGCTACGACATTTGGGAGCGGAAAGGAAAGGTTTCGTTCCCAGGTGGTTTAGAGAAATGAGAGAGAAAGAGAGTTATGAGAGTTTAATGAAAGAATTTCTTTTCTTTTAAATAATAAGAATAGAATTAAACTCTATAATTATAAACTAATGGACTTAAAAATTAGTTTCGAAAAAAAACTGAACTTGGGTTCGAGACGGGTTCGGGACGGGTCAGGTCCAACACTAAAAATTCCATGAATAATAATTTTTCAAAAATACAATTTTCCTAAATTAACAATTAATAATGATTATAATAATAATTTAGCTAATAAAATTATTTAATTAATTATAATGAAATTGGAGCAGAAAATTAGGGGTTTTACCCTAGGGTAAACTGCCAAATCATGGCAAACAAATCTATATCTCAAATCCACAATAAGTGTACGAAATATGAATGAACAAGTATGGGTCGTGGTCTGCAGCCCACTAGCATATATGTCCGATAAGACTCTAAAGAAAGTAACAAGAGTCTAAAACGGAATCAGGAAACATGATATCTCATGATAAGGTATAAAAAGCACGAAAGGATAATAATGTAATATCACTAACAAATACCTGAGACATGCATCCCAATCATCTACCATCCCACTCTGCCACTAACTCCATGCAATCGCTAAACCTGAAGAGATCATCAGGTCCTCAGAGGACATAGCAAGATACATATAAACATGCCTATCTAGCAGTTTAATCATGCATGATAATATATATACAGGATATAACAAGGAACGACACTTAACATGGTAAGAGACTACGACCAAACTGCTAACAAGTGACTAAGGACAAGTGGCTACTGACAGGTGACTATGAACTGGAATACAAGAACAACTACACATAACTGAACTGCTGAATGAACAAGCGAACACGAGATCAATGGAATACCAAACCCTCGCCCCGAGTAGACTCGCAGGTTTGAACTAATCACTAACCCTCATCCTGAGTATGGACTCTCTGGTTAGTACTAACCCTCGTCTCGAGTGTGGACTCTTTGGTTAGCTCACGGTAAGGCACCCTTGTCCCGAGTGTGGACTCTCTGGTGCAAGTATAACATCCTCGTCCCGAGTGTAGACTCTCTGATGTAAATACCCTCGTCCCGAGTGGACTCTCTGGTGCAAGTCAAGTCAACACCCACGTCCCGAGTGTGGACTCTCTGGTGCAAATAATCGACATCCTCGTCCTGAGTGTGGACTCACAGATGTAAAATAGATCAAGGCAAACACCCTCGTCCCGAGTGGACTCTCTGGTGCCAAGAAAACAATGACAAGGATTTAGCAGTTCAATTACACGTACTCGTTCTATGACATGACTCAAGCAAAGTACTGGTGAGATAAGGTACGACTCAGTCAAGACACAGTCAAGTCCAGTATAACTACACTGTCAAGTCAAGCAAGACCATAAACTGGTGAACACGGTATGTAGAAACTAGATAAAGCAAGTAGACAAGAAAGCTAATGAATCATGTAAAATCTATAACAAATATAGTATCTATGATAATACACTAATAACATAAAAACTATAAACATGAAATTAAACTGTAGAGGGAGGCAAGGTATCGTGCCTGGAGTTTGCGCGCAGATCCAACAGAATATAGTCAACTGCTAAGCCATAAAGTCCAAATTATCACAACTGTCTCCAAAAGCTGAAACAGACATTACCAACATTTTTAGAATAGTCAAATTAGCTAGAATTGCCTGTCCTTAAGTCCAATTTTGGACATAGGGGCAAAACAGTAATTTTGGGCAAAAATGATATCTACCGTTGGACCCGCTTTGCACCGAAAAGCATGCCAGAGTCAACGGTCTCTAAATTCGTCAAACTATTTGTCTACGGATTCGTTTTGATGATACGAACCCAACTGTATTTCCAGAGTTGGATTTCGGTAGGCCGTGTACGAAATCGCCCGTTGAATCGGATCGTAGGGCCCGCAAAACGGCGATCCGATCAACTATCTCAGAATCGGACCAAACTTGGCATACAGGACCAAAAAAATGATACGGTCCTGCTGGCATAAGTTTCTTCTCGATCTGACGAACGTGCATAAATTAATTAAGAAATTTGCACAGAGGCCGATACGGTAAATTTTGACGGATACGCATCAAATTTGTCGCACACACGCAACCATTTTGAATTTTGTCAAAGCCCACACATCCACGAAGCCGTTACGCACCTTTCGATGCTTTCGGTTCGCGACTACGTCGCCCGGATTGGCGGGACGCACGTCGTATCGAAGGTTTTTTGTAAACTTTTAATATTTTAAAATAGATTTTTTCTAAACTTTTAGGACTGTTTATTCGGCACACATTACATGAATACAGAAATGAAAAGAAGGGTTTCCATCACCTATATATTGTCTATAAGGGTCTTCAAATAGAATTTCGAAATCGTGCATGGGTTGGAAGAAAACTAACTGTGAACTAGAGTAGTTGGACTGGGTTTTACTCTGCTTACAAGCAGGTTTTTCGTCGACTTCGAGTCGACTTCCCGGGCGATCGAAGGCATCTATGTATGAAATAAAGGAACAGGGTTGAAGGGGGTCATGTCGGGATCGTACCTAATAAATCTGTTCATGATTTGGTGGAGCGACGAGGGAGATATCGCGTCACGAACTCTCTGCGCTCCCGCCATTCGCTGCTGTTGCTGTTGATGCGATTTCGCTCATTCTCGGTGGCCCTTGGCCACGTACGGCGTGCCCCAGGCGGCGGGTGAAGCGTAGGGTGTCAGAGAGGGCGGCGCGCCGTCAGTTGGAGTAATGGTTTAGGGTTTTTGATGAGAGCCCCTTCCCTCTCGCGCGTATAAGTACGGGTGGCTGTGTTCGGTTGTTTGTGCGAGATGGGGGGTCGGGTTGAGCTGTTTGAATGGAAAGAATTTAGCTGGGCTCGGCTCTGTTTGGCTTCTGGACTTGTTCGGTTGGGCTGGGATCTCCTCCACGGTTGGGCCTATGGTTTTATTGTTTTCCTTGTTTATTTGTTTTTCTCAATATACATCCTATATTTACATATATCTATATATATATATATATATATATATATATATATATATATATATATATATATATATATATATATATATATATATATGACTCTCTCTCTCTCTCTAACTATATGTATACATACCTAAATACTCTAATTAATAAAAAAAATCTGGAAATACTCTTATTAACTATTATCATAATGCAAAAGTAAAATATTATTATATCTAGTAATATTATATATATGAGATATAGATATATTTATATGCTTTAAAAGCAATAACCATTTTAATAACAATAATAATAAAATAATGAGGATAACGAAATTTAATAAACCAATAACGGATGTACATACAATTATAGATACAACCTAATAATCCAAAAATGTACAATGACACATTTTATACAATTATCATTGAATATCAACTAATATTGATATCTATAATATTTATTAATAAAATACTTATAAAACATGCATTAGATCATAAAAATGGAATACGACATAATCCTACCAGAAATATATCAACATGAACATCTTTGGACGGGCCGCACGACTATATGGGCTCGATTTTGGTTCGGGTCTAGTCCGAGCTAAATCGACACAACCGGGTCTCCTACAAGTCAATAATATAATTAATAATTAATTAAAAGTCTTTAGAGGTTAAGTCGCAACTTGGCCTGATTTTCCTAGTTAGGACATACTTATGGCTGGGTCTTCCTTGGCATGGCTAATACACTAGTCAAGCACGCCACTGCACTATCCGTGCCATGATTCCTAGTCGTCTGGTACTTCAAAACTCAACCATAGCTAAAGTCATATACCGTATAATTAACTAAATAATTATTTATAAAAATCTAAAATCACCATTTAAATAAAATAAATAATAAAAAAAATATCAAAATTTTCGGAAAGGGGAGCTACAGACCTTGTCTGTAAAAGCTACCAGTCTAGTCTTGTCTTACATCATGTCTAGGATATGGATTCCTGGTAACCACGGTCAGGTATTCATACTGAATATGACTAGGTTAATGACTAGATTGATCAAATAGCTCATATAGAGATAGATGTTTCCGGTTACAGGCGATCCCGTTATTCCGGCCACACCTCATGGACTTGCAGCCTGTCGTCGAGTAGGGCACATTTCCATGCACACTGTTATGTGGGGCACTTCTTGAAACAAGTAATATGCACACTGTCATGTATTACACCCTTAAGTCACCTAATAGGGTATATTTGTCTCCTGGGCGATGTATCCACTATTATATGAATACAAGGGATACATTTGTCTCCTGAGCGATATATCCACTACCAACTTGTCACGCCCCGCTCCAACAGGAGCGATCATCCTCGCTAAGTCGTGATGTCGTACGGGCCTAGGTTGTGCCCGTGCAAGGCTAAGTCCGGAAACGGCCGATTCGAGCTAGGCCACAGAGTCGCACAGACTGTCCCCATTTGCAGCAGAAAGTAAATGAACACAAATTGAAGCGAATTCAAACTCTTTATTGACATTCAAGAAGTTTATAAGCGGCACTAGGCCGAGATTACAAATTGCTCAAGCTCTCTCTCTCTCTCTGAAACATAAAAGGCGTGCCAAGTGGCTTACATGATGGAATGATTCATGGCGATGTTCCAATACATTATGTCCTGTATAGGGTGCTTCAGCTTCTTGTAATGCTCCAAGGCTCCAGAGATAGCTCCGCGCCTTAGCACGTTCGAGGAAAGCTCTGCACCCGCTGGCGTCTCCTGCATCCTACAAGCAGACTGTGGGGTTATCAGTACATTGTTATGCACTGGTGGGGAGGCTAGCTCGCCCACAATGCTATCATTACCAAATACGTTCTATTTACTTTTGTGCATCTCTATCATTCATTGTCTTTCTAATCTTGCCTTAGGATCAATTTTATGGCATATTTTATAGCCTATCTCGTGTTGCCAAATTCAAGTGTGTGCATGGAAATACATGCACGACTTACCCATACTTACCGTCCGGCCTTTCCTGTTCAAAGCAAACCAAGTTAGTCAACAATTCATATGTAATAACTTATCGTGATTTACGTAAGCATTCAATGTCAAGGGCATGTCCCTGCCTCAGGCCTAGCGCGTCGTAGGCGTGTTTTCTAACTCATTTGCACGAAGTACTCTTTACCATTTTGGTGGGTTATATTCAAGCCTGTTTCAGAAGGCGCTTTGTTCAGTTAATCTTAGACTACTTTGATTTTAATGCAAGGACTTGCAAGTGGATTGCCACCAGCAAAGACCACTTAATCTATATGCACCGGTCGCTGGCACCACAAACCAATTTGGACCCTTTTCCCCCTTGGTAATTTCTTACCTATCAAAGCGTGCGGCTGGTACACCCTGATAGTCTTTTAAAATATCCGGCCTTACGTCTCCTGGGTGGCCAAGCCCACACCCAGGCCTGGACATAAGCCATTTTAATTTTCGTCCGGACCGACACGTCCCCCCTTTGACCGTGCCGCTGGAAATCCCTTATTCTGCCTCTCTCCCGTATACGATGGGAGTATCCACGACCATTTCGTATTGTTTTTATCATTTTAACTTAACGGATGTCTCTGAGCCATAGGCTAACCCTTAGCCATAATATGTTATCGACTAGGTTGGCGGCGGCGTCCGTGCAGCACGGGTAGCGATCCCCGATGCACGTCCCCATCATACATGTCGCTAACCGTTCCTTTTCTTCTTATCTTTTATTCATTCTTCTTTTGTTTCTTTCACTTGTTCGTTCATTCATTGATTCATTCACATATTCATTCATTCATTCGTGGATTCATTCATTCACTTATTCGTTCATTCATTCATTCATACATTATGCAACTCCCCGTGCGGGAGTCTCCTTGGCGACCTATCGGTCCCGAAGTCTTTCAATGTTGCTATACTCTACTCGGAACGACTATGTCGATAGTCTTCCATTTTATTGTTGTAAACCATTCATTGTTTCATTGTTAAACGCGTAAGGGACTTGAACGTAAGCTTGTGCCTTAGCACGAGCGTGGAGCGCGGTGCGAGAGTTCTCACATTTTCTATGTTCTTTTCCATATTCTATACAAGCATACAAGATGGGATTATTCCCTTAGCTAGGTGCATTGAGTCATTCATTTATTAGCATGTGCGGTGTTAACGCCTAGCAATTCTAGCAATAGTGTCCGTATTGTTATGTGTCTAGGCTAAGCAAAGACGGGTTCATCGGAGCCACCCACCTTAGCGATGTTCGCATCGGCCGAGCGATACTCCGAGCGCACCTTTGAAAGTCTAAGTCTGGATTCATCTTTGATGGGCCAATGTAAGCCTTGCATCGATTTCTTCATCAGGTCGATGCCAACTCTTCGGGTCGACGGCTCGTTTGAGTCGTTGCACTTGCCGTTTGAATCGACGTTCCACTAGGGCGGAGCGGGCCATTATATAATACACCACTCAAAAAAAGTCTCGTCCTCGAGACTTCCCGAGTGTAGGTCATCCTACAGTTCCCTAACTCATGTCGTGTGCATATCTTAGACAATTCTATCGAACGGCTCTATCGTTTGATGGCATCGAATTACGCTCGGTTATCCTTCCAAGTTTTATGTTGCATGCGTTTGGTGAATTTTATTAAATGACTTTTCACTCATTTAGAGTTGATGGTACTTATTTAATTGTCGTGTTTCTTCAACTTGGTTGCTATTTCTTCGCATCGTGGGGCTGTAATGGTCGTACGAGGCATGTTATAATTCATCAAATACGAGGGTCGTAGGCTGAGGCAAACTCACTTTCGTTTATGCGCATCGCAACACCCACTTGTAGCTGCATTCGAGTTCATCATATCGCTGAGTTTGGATCGTGCACGTATCCAAGGCGTCCCCCGAATACGTACATTTCAACCAAGCTTAGCGATTAGCAAAGTTGGACAAGCTACTCGTGATAGTTTTAATTTGACGATCGTTTCATTAACTTCGATTTAAAAGTGAACTCATGTGTATCTCACTATCGTTTATCTCGGTCCTCGAGATGATTCGATTCTCTTCTCAAGCATTCTTGTCCACGAAATCAGTATGATTTCTTCTTAACGGGGGTCGACCAAGTCTAAGTAATTCTTGTCCGATTTCGAGACCAAGTATTGCACTATCATCGAGTACGTCTTCCAATCAACGATTCAATTCGTTATACCAACTTTACTTGCACAATATCGATTCCATATCATTCACTTATTTAGGGCTAATCTCGCCGTCGTTCACGTATACCCCCAGTTCCACGTCCTACTCTAAGTCTTATTGCCCAAAGTCTATCGTCCGTCCAGACGATACTGTAATATCAATCGCACAGGTTCAATCACTCAGCATAGGGTCGTCCGCCTATCCGCTAGGTCAGCTCATCAGGTCATAGTTACAAGTAAAGTCTGTGGCTCATTAGGAATGTCATCCTACGATAGGTTATCCTCAACCAAATCCTCGACATGTTAATATCATATGTCCACACTAACAATTATCATAGTCTATCTCTTCATGTATGTTTGATACAATTTACCTATCCATCCTATCCAGTTCATGTAGTCGATCACAAGGTCGTCTAGCATTACAATATGTCGCATCCCGATCTCACGCAAGTCTGATTATCTACGGCGGACATGAATCACCATGTCAACGCTCCCACGGAATAATCGTTCTCATCGGGACGTGACTCTTGCGTTGTGTCTACACTTACTCATTTTCGATATGCGGATTGGGCCTACTCAATCCTCAACTTTACTTCGCCGTCTATCATAAGTTCGATCAATCCTCCAATTCGCTTTCGTTTCAAACCACAAGTCGAAGCAATCAAAATTGCCATGTCAAGGTATTTCGAGTTCGATCATTCTCGTTGGACATGAATCACCATGCCAACGCTCACGCGGAATGATCGTCCCAAATCCGACGTGACCCATGTGCGAGGCTGGAGTTGCGCTCGCACAAGATAAGATCGTTGTCGTTGTGGTTATCACCGAACAATCAAGTCACTTCCCTTCCTCATTCCAAACATTCATCTCTATCAAAATTCCCCAACATAGTATCCTTCAAAACAATAACTTATAACACGATCATCATTCATCGAATCGGAGTACCCCCGAGTTATCGTACATCGATCTTTGATACGCCTCAATACCATCGATGATGTACATAACCTGACGATCTTATTTTTACAACAAATTCCGAGTCATTCAACTTAATTTCCTCAATTCACATTGTCTCGTGCTAACTCTTCATTGAGCAACATCTATTCCAATTCTTTAGTCATTCTCGTATCTCCAAATCAACGTTTTCTATGCACGCTATCTTCCGATCGTGCTATCTTCGATCTCGTCCATGGGTATTTCACCTTAACTCAAGTCTCAATCTCCTCGACTAAATTCAAAATCGCATGCACGATCTTCTATGTTTCCTCGACCAAGACCTCCATTCATTTCATCGTTCCGACTCTCTATTCAATCATTTCGTAATTCGTACTACGCATTCTTAATTCGTCCGAATGATATCTCGTTTGAGACTATCGAAGTCAAAACCAACTAAGCGTTACTCGTTCTAAGGCTTTGTGCGATATCATCGCTTGTCGACATACTCGTTCTATCCGTATATCCTTTAGTCTCGCTCGAACAATTCTATGACGTCCATACACCACTCAGGGTTCGAGCCACTCGACTAGTCGTCGACACTCATTTTTATTCTTCTTCAAAGCTATTACATACACCACTCGGGGTCAAGTCATTCTACAAATCCTCAAAAGATCATTTGATTCCCAATCGATATGTTCAATCGCGCGTTCGCCCATTCCTCAAAGTCTAAGAACCATTTCCCGTGTTCGTTTTAGCGTTGGTCAAGTAGCGTCTCTATCGACATACGTTCTAAGTCTCACTTATTCTCGTCCAAGCGATAGTCGGTCTCGCTCGCAAACTCGTTTTGCACCAAAAGGTCTAAGTATGCGACACTCGGCACAACTTAGCCAAAAGGCTGCGTGCCTAATCATCCTGCTCGAACAATACTTCGGTCTCGCGTACTCGTTCGCTATTGTCAGCGTAAGGTTATTCAAGCATGCACTGCGTTTGCTAACTCTTAGCATTAGTTTTCTCTCAACTCAAGTCCGTCGTAGTTTGGCACAAAGGCCTTCGCCTATCGATCCCGTTCAACCGAGTACTCGTACGAGCTTTTGAAAGTATTAGACTTATTGTATGGAACATCCCAAGGCACCACGAGAGAGAGCGTCTTTTGTTTCAAAATGAGCTTTCAAAACTGAGAGAATCGAAATGAAGTCCAAAGACGTAAAGCCGTGCTCTGATACCAATCTGTCATGCCCCGCTCCCGCAGGAGCGATCGTCCTCGCTAAGGCATGATGCCGCACGGGCCTAGGTTGCGCCCATGCAAGGCTAAGTCCGGAAACGGCCGATTCGAGCTAGGCCACAGAGTCGCACAGAGTGTCCCCATTTACAGCGAAAAGTAAATGAACACAAATTAAAGCAAATTCAAACTCTTTATTGACATTCAAAAAGTTTACAAGTGACGCTAGGCCGAGATTATAAATCGCTCAAGCTCTCTCTCTCTCTTTGAAACATAAAATGCGTGCCAAGTGACTTACATGATGGAATGATTTATGGTGATGTTCCAATACATTATGTCCTGTATAGGGTACTTCAAATTCTTGCAACGCTCCAAGGCTCCAGAGATAGCTCTGCGTCTTAGCACGTTCGAGGAAAGCTTCGCACCCGCTGGCGTCTCCTGTATCCTGCAAGCAGACTGTGGGGTTATCAGTACATTGTTATGCACTGGTGGGGAGGCTAGCTCGCCCACAATGCTATCATTACCAAACACGTTCTATTTACTTTTGTGTATTTCTATCATTCATTGTCTTTCTAATCTTGCCTTAGGATCAATTTCATGACATATTTCATAGCCTATCTCGTGTTGCCAAATTCAAGTATGTGCATGAAAATACATGCACGACTTATCCATACTTACCGTCCGGCCTTCCCTGTTCAAAGTAAACCAAGGTAGTCAACAATTCATATGTAATAACTTATCGTAATTTACGTAAGCATTCAATGTCAAGGGCATGTCCCTGCCTCAAGCCTAGCACGTCGTAGGCGTGTTTTCTAACGCATTTGCACGAAGTACTCTTTACCATTTTGGTAGGTTATATTCAAGCCTGTTTCAGAAGGTGCTTTGTTCAGTTAACTTAGACTACTTTGATTTCAATGCAAGGACTTGCACGTGAATTGCCACCAGCAAAGCCCACTCAATCTATATGCACCGGTCGCTGGCACCACAAACCAATTTGGACCCTTTTCCCCTTGGTAATTTCTCACCTATCATAGCGTGCGGCTGGTACACCCTGATAGTCTTTTGAAATACCCGGCCTTACGTCTCCTGGGTGGCCAAGCCCACACCCAGGCCTGGACATAAGCCATTTTGATTTCCGTCCGGACCGGCACGTCCCCCCTTTGACCGTGCCGCTGAAAATCCCTTATTCTGCCTCTCTCCCGTATACGATGGGAGTGCAACGACCATTTTGTATTGTTTTTATCATTTTAACTTAACGGCTGTCTCTGAGCCATAGGCTAACCCTTAGCCATAATATGTTATCGACTAGGTTGGCGGCGGCGGCCGTGCAGCGCGGGTAGCGAGCCCCGATGCACGTCCCCGTCATACCTGTCGCTAACCGTTCCTTTCCTTCTTATCTTTTATTCATTCTTCTTTTCTTTCTTTCACTTGTTCGTTCATTCATTGATTCATTCACATATTCATTCATTCATTCGTGGATTCATTCATTCACTTATTCGTTCATTCATTCATTCATACATTATACAACTCCCCGTACGGGAGTCGCCTTGGCGACCCATCGGTCCCGAAGTCTTTCAATGTTGCTATACTCTACTCGGAACGACTATGTCGATAGTCTTCTATTTTATTATTGTAAACCTTTCATTGTTTCATTGTTGAACGCGTAAGGGACTTGAACGTAAGCTTGTGCCTTAGCACGAGCGTGGAGCGCGGTACGAGAGTTCTCACATTTTTTATGTTCTTTTCCATATTCTATACAAGCATACAATATGGGATTATTCCCTTAGCTAGGTGCGTTGAGTCATTCATTTATTAGCATGCACGGTGTTAACGCCTAGCAATTCTAGCAATAGTGTCCGTATTGTTATGTGTCTAGGCTAAGCAAAGACGGGTTCATCGAAGCCACCCACCTTAGCGATGTTCGCATCGGCCGAGCAATACTCCGAGCGCGCCTTTGAAAGTCTAAGTATGGATTCATCTTTGACGGGCTAATGTAAGCCTTGCATCGATTTCTTCATCAAGTCGATGCCAACTCTTCGGGTCGACGGCTCGTTTGAGTCGTTGCACTTGCCGTTTGAATCGGCGTTCCGCTAGGGCGGAGCGGGCCATTACACAACTCTTACATAAACTTCGCCTGGATAACCTGGATAGCTGCAGGGCTTGTGACTGCTGGAACATCTCATTGCATCTTGCTAGTAACTAGGCTTGTGATAACCCTAGTTAGTTAAAGTATCAAGCCGTACTCTTTGCTTGGCCGTGAATGTTGGATGGAGTCCTATCTTGTCTAGTCTTGCCTAAATCCAGTACATGCTTATCTCCGGACATGTTTGTTTATGCCTTACTCTTGTCGATAATTGGTTAGAGACTAAGTTCTGTTCAGACGAAGGGTTACAACCCCGGTCCTTGTTTGGTTTACGGGTTGTAACTTGGTTACCGAAATAGTCCTTTAGTTATCTTATCGTTTATCACCATGTTTTCTCTAACTCATGTCTTTTGTTATTTTATTCATGCTTTGTGTTCTAACTTGCTGGTTTTAGTTCTTAAGTGAAGCCTCCCTTGTGGCACTTGCTCTTTCTGGGGTCTGACCCAGCTGGTTTTGTATGGCCAGATTTTGGAGCAGCACCCGAGGATCTACCTGCCTTCCAGCCAGATGGTGACCACTAGAAGAAATCCTAGCAACGAGTGGGTTTTATTTTGCTCTCCCGCTCCATTGTAAAATTATTCTTTTGAGGCGTTTAGCCGCCGAGCAAGTGTTAGCTCGTGTTGAATACTTATGTTTCTTGTCTGCCTACGGGCTGTAACATGATTAACAAATCCTAGGGTTGATCATGTATGACTTAAACTCTTGCTAGTCCTCAAATTTTGTATGACTAGCTTCATGATCATCTGTATATGAAATGTATGGGATGCCTTACTATTGAGTATCTGATGGTCTAACATCTTATAACTATTATTGCTTGCTTAAGATTAAGACACTAGGCTTGTTCTTGACCATAAGAGACTGATGGCTTGTAGATAAACCCTCATACATCTAGACAGCCGTGACCGTATATGGAGGTGAATTATACTTCTATATACGTAGCTGGCTGTGTCTGCCCCCGCTCTCCAGTATTCTGGTTCTGGGGCGTGACACGGTTAAAGTGGTGGCCCATGCATGGTCTTGTAAATCAAGATGTGTGAGGGTTTTACCGAATAGATGTCTCAATCAGCTTTTGCCCTTGATCTCTACTCGTATCTTCTAATCTTCCTGGAATCTTGACCTGATCACATGCTTACATCCCCGATCTATCTTGGTCCTTCCTTATTGTCTCCTATGTTATTGTTTTTCAGTGGCATTATTTCTGGTCCTACCGATCAGCCGGGAGGAGCTCAACCAGTACCTCAGCAGCAACCTAGGGATCAAGCCTAACACTTAGAAGCAGCCTCCCGAGTTATGCCTTCCAGAGATCATGAGCCGCCAGTTCAGCTGGTTCAGCCAATCCAGCCTACAGAGCCTGATAATGGAACCTTGGTACGACTTATCCAAGAATTACTTGCATCACATGATCGTCGAGGTGATGCCCTACACCAGACAGTACAGACGGCCATGAACAGAATGGGTTACCAAGATAACAGTGTAGCCAACAATTTCAAGCACCTAGATCCTCCATTCTTTGACGGCAGCGAGGACGCGATCGCAGCTGATGCCTGGCTCCAGGACATCGAGATTATCTTGGGAGCAGCCAAGACTCCAGAGGAAGAGAAGGTGGCTATAGTATGCCTACAGTTGTTGGACTTAGCCCGCACCTGGTGGGCGATGCTAGCAGTGGGTTTGGCGATGACCGTCCTATGGGCGATATTCAGTGACAAGTTTCAGATCAAGTACTTTGATGCAGTGGCTCGACATGATCTGCGGACGAGATTCACCAACTTGAGGCAGATGAGCAGGACGGTCGATGGTTATACGGCCGAGTTTTCAAGGCTTAGTCGGTTTGCTCCTACCTTGGTGGCAACCGAGTTGGATCGAGCCCAGCGATTCCAGCAAGGGCTCCACTTAGAGATCATTCTAGCCGTGGAGCAGTTTGAGCACCAGACATTTGATGCTGTCTTGAGGGCAGCTAGGAAGCATGAGTATACATCCCAGAGAATAATAGATCGAACCGGAGGACGGAAGAGGTCCCATGGACAATTGTTCCAGTCATCAGCACCAGCCCCGATAGCTAGGGCCTTGACAATTGGAGACCCCAGGAGGACGACCACAGTTTCGTCGGTTCAGCACTCGACACCGACGTACCCTCAGTCGCAGAAGCAGAAGCAGTCTCCCGCAATGGGCTGCACTCATTGTGGGAAGCCAGGACACGTTGTTTCGGAGTGTCGCAGAGCATAGGGATTGTGTTTGGCTTGTGGAGAACCGGATCATAAGATAGGGTCCTGTCCGAATAGAGCCAGCTCATCGTCAGCGAACCTAACAAATCCATCGGTTAGGGCACCAGCACTAGTACAACAGCAGTATCAGCCTCAGAGGCTATTGTCGCCTCAGAAACAAGCCTTTCAGCAGCAGAGACCCCAGCAGTATGCCCAGACCCAAGCTCAGATTCAGAACCGGCAGAGAGGTTTCCAGCAGGATGTCTTCCTTATGCCTCATGCCTTCGATTCCCTCCTTGTATTATTGATTGTTTGAATGGTTGCTAGTCGTAGATTGCTTGTGCTTTAGTATAGCTTGCCCCGACACCTCTAGCCTCTTGATTAAATTTTGAGGACGAAATTCTTTTAAGGTGGATAGAGTTGTCACTCCCATTTTCTGTTATACGTATTTCCAGTATACGTGTACGGAATTCCGATCCGTAGTTTGACTTGTCTTGCTTAGCTTGATCCTGGTTTAATCTTGCATGACTTGGTTTATTTTGGTTTATTTTAACTTGGGTTCGGCTTGGGTTGGTTTGTTTTGGTTTAAGGTGGTTCATCATGAACCCAACCCCCTACCTACCACCATCTCCATTTAAACCCATCAACCCTTTCTCTCTCTTCATTACTTTCTTACTTTTTATTTACTCCTCCTTCTTCCTCATAACTCTCTCCACCTACCAAAAGCTTAGGCAAGTGCACCTTGCTTCCACATGAGAACCCATTTTTATGGTTCATTTATCTTCCTCTCGTGATTCTATGATAGTTTAGAACTTGACATTTTGTATTTTGAAATTTTATTTTTTGTAGACCTAAAAATTTGCCATTCTCGGATTTTGGTGGTTTTGATCTATCAAACTTCCTTATTTTTAAGTTTTGATCGTTCCAGGTTGTTGAGATTTGTGTTATACCACATTTTGATCTATAGAAGTCCCATTTTGGCTTAGATTGAAGGATTCATGGAATTTGGAGTTCTGGAGGTTCCTTACGCCCATGTTTATTCGTGTCAGCGTGAATCTGGATTACGCAAGTCAAGACTGTTTTACGCGTAAAACAAAATCTATCCAGCCTTGGCGTAAAACAAGTTTCACGCATAAACTTTACTCCTTGGGCGTGTTTCCTTTACGCGTACCTCCTTGGGCGTAATTCTTTACGCATACTTCCTTTACGCGTACTTTCTTTATGCGTATTTCCTTTACGCGTACTTCCTTTACGCGTTTTTTTTTTACGCGTACTTCCCTTGGCGTACTCCTCTGGCTTGGCGTACTATTTTGGCGTACTCCTTTGGCGTAGTCCCTTTGGCGTACTCCCCTGCATGGAGGCTTCTTAGCACTAGTGTATCTTACCCCCTTGCCCGACACAGTATGGCCCTGGCATCCATTGCCCTAGATTCACCTTTATTGGGCGTATGGCACCCCTTATTATATCCTTACGCCTTTTTGACATGAACTCGATATAATCATGATATGTTATATTGTAATGATAATCTGTACATGGCATTATTTTGCGACAACACATGATAGCGGCCCGTCGTGGCGCACTCCTAACAAGTAACAAGTACAAGTAGCATGACATGATGGTGACCCGCTGTGGTGCACCCCTGACAAGAAATCCTGACATAAACTCATAAACACCGTTGCGACGGTTATCTTGACCTGCTAAGTAATCTTGACATGTAACCTTGAACGCTGTTGCGACGGCTAACTTGACATGCTAAGAACATTCTCGTCTTGACACCGTGGGTGATTGCTTTGGACCTTGTCTGTAAAAGCTACCAGTCTAGTCTTGTCTTGCATCATGTCTAGGATATGGATCCTTGGTTACCACGGTCAGGAATTCATACTGAATATGACTAGGTTAATGACTAGATTGATCAAGTAGCTCATATAGAGAGAGATGTTTTCGATTACAGGCGATCCGGTTATCCCGGCCACACCTGATGGACTTGGAGCCTACCGTCGAGTAGGGCACATTTCCATGCACACTGTTATGTGGGGCACTTCTTGAAACAAGTAATATGCACACTGTCATGTGTTGCACCCTTAAGTCACCTAATAGGGTACATTTGTCTCCTGGGCGATGTACCCACTATTATATGAACAAGGGATACATTTGTCTCCTGAGTGATGTATCCACTACCAACTCTGACATGAACTTCGCCTGGATAACCTGGATAGCTGCAGGACTTGTGACTGCTGGAACATCTCATTGCATCTTGCTAGTAACTAAGCTTGTGATAACCCTAGTTAGTTAAAGTATCAAGCCGTACTCTTTGCTTGGCCGTAAATGTTGGATGGAGTCCTATCTTGTCTAGTCTTGTCTAGATCCAGTACATGCTTATCTCAGGACATATTTGTTTATGCCTTACTCTTGTCGATAATTGGTTAGAGACTAAGTTCTGTTCAAGCGAAGGGTTACAACCCCGGTCCTTGTTTGGTTTACGGGTTGTAACTTGGTTACCAGAATAGTCCTTTAGTTATCTTATGGTTTATCACCCTGTTTTCTCTAACTCATGTCTTTTGTTATTTCATTCATGCTTTGTGTTCTAACTTGCTGGTTTTAGTTCTTAAATGAAGCCTCCCTTGTGGCACTTGCTCTTTCTGGGGTCTGACCCAGCTGGTTTTGTATGGCCAGATTTTGGAGCAGCACCCGAGGATCTACCTGCCTTCCAGCCAGATGGTGACCACTAGAAGAAACCCTAGCAACGAGTGGGTTTTATTTTGCTCTCCCGCTCTATTGTAAAATTATTCTTTTGAGGCGTTTAGCCGCCGAGCAAGTGTTAGCTCGTGTTGAATACTTATGTTTCTTGTCTGCCTACGGGCTGTTACATGATTAACAAATCCTATGGTTGATCATGTATGACTTAAACTCTTGCTAGTCCTCACATTTTGTACGACTAGCTTCATGATCATCTGTATATGAAATGTATGGGATGCCTTACTATTGAGTATCTGATGGTCTAACATCTTATAACTATTATTGCTTGCTTAAGATTGAGACATTAGGCTTGTTCTTGACCATAAGAGACTGATGGCTTGTAGATAAACCCTCATACATCTAAACAGCCGTGACCGTATATGGAGGTGGATCACACTTCTATATACGTAGCTGGCTGTGTCTGCCCCCGCTCTCCAGTATTCTGGTTCTGGGGCGTGACACTAAGGTTGGGGGAGGAGTAAATAAAGAAGAAGATAAAGAAATAAATGAAGTAATGAAGAGAGAGAGAGAGAGAAGTTGGTTTTTATACAAAACCCTTCTCATCTAAAACCAACCCAAACCAAGCCATGCCAAGTTGAACCAAACCAAAATAAACCAAGTCAAGATTAATACTAAGTCAAGGCTAAGAAAGACAAATCAAAATACGGGTCACCTGACAAATGTCAGAATCCCGTACACGTACACTGAAAATATGTATAACAGAAAATGGGAGTGACAGGCATGCCGTCGGTATACACTGGTATACTGGCAGTATGCCGATTAAGGAGAAAATCTATAAGTTAAATTTTTTTTAAACATTCCGAAAACCAAGAAAATACGAAATACAGTACAAAAATACGTTTCCGTATATAAATACTGATACGGTAAGACGAGTCTCCCATATTGACCGTATAAGGCAGGATCCCTAAGTAGTTAGTATTTACCATTTGATACAACAATATTTTTGAAAGTATATAAATTAGACAATACTCGCCACTTTAAATCATGTTGATCTCATCGCACTTCATGATGCCACTCGGGAGTGCATATGATTGCAAGGCGTTATTGTGCATATTTGGACTACGAGCAAATTCTCTTATATTATATATAAAAGACAACACCATATGCATCGATTATATGAAGAGGGGCTACATCAAGGAAGATAACATCAAGCACATTGTACCGAAGTTTTTTTCCTCTCGCATGAGCAACAACAACATTAAAAGATTATAGTCAAGCAGATCCGATCCCAAGACAACTTAGCTGACATCTTCACAAAGCCCTGTCGAAGTCCACTTTCCATAAGATCATTCATGGCACGAAACTGTGAAGGCTCTCTGTATTGCAACGCTCGTAATTTAGGATAATGTTGAAATCGGAGAAAAAAATCCAGAAATATACTCACTTGACCTTAATATACATTTTTTTCTAACTTATGCACATTTTCCCACCGGCACCCTAGCTAAGAAGGTTTTAATGAGGCACGTGCATCAGTATGGTTATACCTAACTATTTCACATCCTAAAGACATCTCGAGATCGGTTAACTTTTTTCTCCTTTGATTACATTTTTTCCCATTAGATCATTCAAATTAAAATTTTGGTGAAGTTTATCCACATATTATATCTCTATTTACTCGTGTTAATATTTACTTGAAGATTGGTGTTAAATCATCCCTGAAAAGTTGATGTTGATCATCCCTGAAGACTGATACTGATCATCCTTGAAAATTGATGTTGATTATTTTTGAATATTAATTATTGAGTCGTGCACACTCGAGGGGAGAGTTGCAGTTAGTTGTAACTAACTATTGGATGATTGTGCCAGCCAATAATATAGATACTTATCTCTTTGTGATCTCATAAAGATACTATTGTATCCGATTGTTGAATCATCAAACTATTATAAATAAAAGCCTATGGATAACCCTTGAAGGGTTCAACCATTATCCATCGCTCTCAAAATCACTTAGGTCAAGAAATTGTCTACAATAATTTGTTTAATTTGAGAATATATTGTACTGTTAAGATAATGTGGGCCTTGTCCACTAGTTGGGAGGGTTGATGAGCTCTAAACTAGTGATTGGGAACTTTATTTCTTCCTCCTTCAATCACACTCTTAGGGCTTGTTTGGTAACAAGAATTTGGATTTGGATTTGGATTTGGATTTGGAAATCCAAAATTCAAATTAAATTCAAATCATGAATTTTCAAATCCAAATCCAAATTCAAATCCAACTCCAACCAAACATAGAATTTCGTAAATTATAATTATAATTAATAATTATGTTAATAATATATTAATTAATAAAATAATAAATGAATAAATAATTAATTACTTATTATAATTATAGTTATGATTATTAATTATATTATTATTATTATTATTATTATTATTATTATTATTATTATTATTATTATTATTATTATTAATTAAGACTATAATGATGATTAATAAATTTTTAATTAAAATTTTAATAATATATTATACTAAATTATTAAATACTAAATTATTAAATAATAAATTATTAGTTTTGATGATAATTATGATTAATATATTATTTATTAATATTATAATAAAATAGTAATTAATATTTATAATTAAGATTATAAATAAGACTAATAAATTATTAATTAAGATTATAACTAAATATTTATTAATAAATTATTAATTAAATTATAGTTATGATTAATAAATTATTATAATTATGATTAATAAAGGTATAACTTATTAATTAAGATTACCGTAAAATATAAAAGTAAATCATAAATTAATAAAATATTAATCAAGATTATAACTATGATTAATAAATTATTAATTGAGATTGTGATGAAATATTAATTAATAAAATTAATAGTTAATTATTTAAGTGATGAACGTATTTATATTAATTAAGAAAAAAATTATATATAAAATAATAACTAATTATTACTTAAATTTTAATTAATTAATTATTTAATTAATTATTATTTAGTATTAATTAAATATTTAATAGCACAAT
This sequence comes from Iris pallida, assembly GCA_029216955.1. NCBI lineage: Eukaryota > Viridiplantae > Streptophyta > Magnoliopsida > Asparagales > Iridaceae > Iris > Iris pallida. The sequence goes on along the minus strand of JANAVB010033011.1, from coordinate 3,019,402 downwards.
AAAATTATTTTTCAAAAAATCCAACTTTCTTCCAAATCCAAAATTTGGATTTGGTACCAACTTTCCATATCCAAATCCAACTCCAACCAAACATAGAATTCCATGGATTTGACTCCAAATCCATGAAATTCCAACTCCAAATACGATTTACCAAACGGGCCCTTAAAGATTATTTTAGTAACTTTTGTTTCCATTTGGAATCAAACGTTATTCCTTTCATCAATATATTGACCTAAATGATGTGTGAGATATGTTTGTTCCCATCATTTGTCATTTTTATCATATAAAATGACTAAACGTCAAATGTCAAAAGCTCATGAGAGTATCATTTGACGTATTGTCATTAAAATAGAATATATGTCATTTCGAATTGGAACCAAAAATAGTTCTAAATCAAGAGACGTGCTTTCACAATTGAATTTTGTCAACAATACAAAAATGTCAATATTGAAAATAACATCGAGTAGCCATGGCATCACTCTATGTCTTATACCTATATGGTTATATGACTAATTAGGCAGAATATTATTATGACATGTGTCTTTTAAAAGGAAAGTTAATGGATATGAAGTAAAAAAAAATATAAGTTCGTATATCAAGGAGCATAAATATTTTGAAACATAGAATATAAAAAGGTGGATTGTGCTATTCCTGGAAAGCAAATGGCAAAAGTATCTCAAAAAATATATGAGGATTTGGTAAATATTTAATACAAATATTTTCTTTTAAGCATGTAATAGGGTAGAAAGAAAACAAAAACATTTTAAATAAACTAATATAGAAAGAGTGTTAAATGAGATAAAAGATACGACGATTCATTAGAAGTTCCTAGAGTTGAAGCTTGCCTTCTAAGCGTCCTATTGTAGGATGTTATTTTTGATGCTAGTAGTTTTTGTCATACATCTAGACATCGGAGGATAAAACTTGTAATTAATGAAAGATAAAGTGGGTAGGACATTGGAGGAGGAAATGTGTAGTCAATGAAAGATAAGGTAGGCTTTGAATATCAAGGAAATAGTACAAATGTATAAGAGAATATTTGACTTGAAGGCAAACTTTATGTTTGCTCCTTCACCAATCTTTCAAGAAATATTATAATAATTGATTGATGCATATAATAGAATTGAGAGTCGAATTAACACAAGTATGCTTACTCGTGGTATTTTGATTAATGTAACGAATGAAACTAAGGATTGAATTTTTCCACATACGTCGACCCATGGAAGAGTTATGTGATGATTATATTATAGTTTAGTTATTTTGATAACAATGATTCAAATCATATTTGGATTGTAACTCTGTAACACTATGATTGAAGTATTGGTGGGCTTTACCTTGTCGATTCACAATCTTTGTCTAGTAGAGGGGCTTAGTAATCATGGCACAAGCAATTCTCTTCAAAACTCAACAAATGAAGGATAATTGGGCCAAATTGAAAATCATGTTCCAACATTTTTCAACTCATCAATTAAGCATAATTCTCTTTCGTCAAAAAAAACCAATTAACACATAAATGGATATAAGCGAGTTATTCTAACGGTTTGGACCCGGCCCGGCCCGGCCCGGCCAACCGGAATTAACAAACTGAACAATCGCAACCGTTAATTTGCCTTCTCATCCATCATTCTACACGGCCAAGATGAGCCCCAAATGGCAAACAATGTATAAAGAGAGGGTGAGGTTTTCTTTGAGAGAGCAGCAGCAGCACTTCCCACTCGGGTTCAATTAGGGTTAGGGTTTCGGCAGCTCCTGACCACTTCTATCAACAAAAATGGTACGCCTCTATAGTTACGAAAAACCCTAATCTTGAATGTTTCTGTCATGCTCTACTTATTATTTGGTGGTAGAATTTATGGCGGGAAGCAAAGTGGCTAATTTTATGATAGTAGTGTCGTTGCATATGATTTCTCAAGGCATCTGTGTAGTTATGATTTGTCTAAAAATGTGTCATTTGAAGTTTATATAGCACAAAGTGCGTTAAATAGTGGGGTGGAAAAAATGTTTTTTTTTTGGGATAGATTTGGGGTTAATTTCGAGGAGAGTGTTATGTTTATGGGATTTGTCATTGTGAAATATGAGGTCACAGTATGTGCTAAACTTGGAAGACCTGATTTAGAAGCATTGGCAAGGAAAATTGTTAAATTTGAGGATTTTTGGCGTCGAATCTAGCTCAAAATTAAGTTGGATCGAGTAGAACTTGAACATGGAACGACCGACTTGGCGTGAGAAAGACCAGAACTGATCCTATCCACTATGAGTATTATATACGAGGTTAAACCAAGTTTTAAGTATCATCCCCAAACTGCCGAAAGTGACTCATAAGAAGTGTTTTGAGGTCCTGATATTGCCAACCTTTGGTTAACCGTTATCGAGGATGCTTAAGAGGTGCGTAAATAGTTACTTGAAGCGGCCTAGCTCACGACCCATTGAACCACACTCGAGTATGAGATTATCGGTTCGTGGTACATTTGCAATCCGGATTTGTTACGGCGCATGGTCAGATCTTCAAATTTGGCTATCTTATCTTTCGTTGAAATTTTATTCTAAACTTGCTTTTGCAAAAGACTTTTTCAACACTGCTTTTATTAGTTTGTAGGAAGTTTTTGAGTCTTCCTATTTTGTTGTTGCACAAATTCTTTTTTGACATGCTTATTTCTAGTTGATGACGGGTAATTATGAAAAATCAATGTTTATTTCTTTTATTGGATGAAATGAAGTAATGAGTTTTGTTATTTTTTAAAAAAATTTCCCCCATATGATAGACACATTTATTGAGTTGAATTTGAATTAATTAACTACATTTACCCAAGTGGTATTTAGGTGTGTTTGCAAACTGAATTGGTGAATGAACATGGAGCCTACCCCGTACCTAAAACAAAGACAGTTGGTGTACCCCATTGTCAAAAAAGCATGGTTTAAAGTATCGGCCGATACCGATCCGATACGGCCGATACCGATACGGTTTGGCATGTCCCGATCCGATACCGACCGATACCCGATACCGACCGATACCTGATACCGACCGATACCTGATACTGACCAATATCGACATTGGGGGTCTCTTTTCCGGTCAATTCGGCAAAGAAAATTAAATGAAAAAGACAAATCAATAAGGGTTTAAAGCATAATAAGGTTGTAAAAGCATGTCAAAGAAGAAAATCAATCTATTGTATGTAAACCAATTGGTAAGGGTGACTACTATTTCATTTAATTTCAAAACTACTAAGAAATAATACTTAAAATACTTAAAATTATGCCTAGATGTATAAAATATATGTTTTTAAATGTAAATAAATTATTAATAATTATTTGTTTTCCGATACAAAAAAATCCGATACTCCGATTTGAAACCGCCGATACTACCAATATCGCCGATACCAATACTCGATAGGAATAGTCCGATACTGATTCCGATACCGATACTGTGAAAAACGTACCATGACTCATGAAGTAACTCTTTCCATGTAACTGTGTGTCCTAAATGCGTAACTGTCATAAAGTGGTATGGCAAGTTTAAGATTCACTTGATCTAATAATACGTGTTCAAATGAAAATTTAGATATGAGCACATAGTAATCCAATAACGGGATAAGAGTTATGTGCACTAAAATGTGTATGTGAGTACGAAGTTATCGACTTTTTGATGTATCCAAAACAAGCTTATCTAAACATGCCTAGCAGGCGAACAGCTTTAACTTGCAACAATTCAACAAACAGTTGCCATGAAGACGATTCCTATGTGTCAATACTTGAAATGAATAAGTTTTTTTTTTCTTGATTACACATTTGCAATTTGTAACAAATGTCCTAGTTAAATGATCAGATTGATACTAGCTGCAGCTCGACAGTTATACCTTACCGTTTCTGTGAGAATTGTTGTGTAGACTACTCTATAAGTTTCACTAATTTAATTTATTGGTTGAATGATCTTTAGGTGTGTAAACATGGTAATCCACAATCAAGTTCGGGTTTGTTGGTTTCTATGAACAGTTCGATACCATTTAGTGGACAGTGGCTAATGATTGTTACATGGAAATATTTAATGCTTTCATAAGTTTCTAACCATTATTGACTAATTAAAGCATATGATATGTCTACAATGAATCTGTAAGATCCTGTATCCATAATTTGTTCACACAATAGCCATAAATTTATTTAGGCTTATTCCTCAAAAGGGAAAAGTAACATATTTATGAACCATTCATATATAGTCAATTAGCAATCCTGTTACTACTGGTTCCAGTTCTACATGCTTGTTCTTTGGCACTTTTAGTGAAAGTTATTATACTGTTATATGTCAAGTGGAACTGTGCAAATCTACAGCTAAATTAGTTGTGCACGTGCACTTAACATGGAAGAAAATCATCTTAATAAATTATACTTTATCCTAAAATACCCTCTACTTATCATCTGAATTAAATCACTCAGTCACTCCTAATATAGCCCTCTTCCTCATTGGCATCTACCATATAATATCCTCTTCCTCATCTGCACATATAAGTACCTTCAGCACTCTCATGTGATTCTCTTTCCATGGCTACAGAACCCATCTGGTCCACCCTATAACCAAAGCAAACTGCATATGACTCTTGCACAGTGTTTCCAAAACCTTTCTTATTAGGCCATCATCTTGTTTATAATTTGCAAGGACCATAGGCTCATATAACGGTGTCAAGCACCTAATTGTTGCGCATGAAGAGTTTCACCTTAAATGCTTCGACCATCTCCGAAATTCCCTTATTGACAAGAGACCTCTGATCTTCCCCTACTGACAAGAGTCTCAAACTGTTGATCACCCTTGGTCTCATTTAGATCAGAGCCGACACCGACTACACCATAGCCATCGTCTTAGCAAATCGTCGAGCACAAGCACTCTATTATATATCCATAAGGTTGCCTGAATATAAGCATTTTACTTAACAAAGGTACAGGAGTTCGCATTAGAGAAGATATATATTATAAGAGAAACATGTATTATGAATTTTTTCTTCTTCTTCCAATTAGCTTCGACTGAGATATTTAGATGGACTGATGTATGTATAGCAACAGGTTTAATGTTTTGGGATGAGGATAATATGGGTTAGATAGTAGCAAAACTGTAGGAAAATAGGAGTATAATTTTCATGAGATTAACACAGTAAAATAATTTCCTAATAGAAAGGGATATGTTAATTCGGATGATTGTCTTCCATTTTAAGTGCACATGCACAACTAATTTAGCTGTAGATGTGCACAGTTCCTCTCTCTCTCTATATGTGTTTGTGTGTGTGTGTGTGTGTGTGTGTTGATGTAGTCCTTCAATAATGAAAAAGATTCTTGAAATTTCAATACCATGTTTTATGCTCCATTTAACACAGCTATATGTATCCTTCAAATAAGGAGAGTATATTATAGTTTGAGTGAAAAGGAGCATTTGCATACAAATTCTACTGCCACCTAGCTTTCTTTGCTATAGTATAGCTTTTCCGGCCATACTAATTCTATCTCCTATAACTAATTGTCGTATAAACTTCCCTTAAAATTATGAGTCATGATACATGCTTAAATCATAAATTATGATTTAAGCATGTATCATTTATACCATTTTGACTTGTGTTTGTTGGGTGTTCTGTTTGGATAGCTTATATGATGATTGAACACCCTTGTCCGAAAAACTCTACATGTCATTTTTTTTATCTTACTAATCTTAACAAATTCAAACACTTTTTTTGACATAAGATCGTGGTTTGCTTGACACATCATATTTTGGTTTCAGACTAAGAGAACAAAGAAGGCTGGAATTGTTGGGAAGTATGGTAAGTCCTGAGATTACCTTTTTATAGCTCTTAGTTTGTGAATGTGTTGAGCGTACTGAAAAGTTTTACATTGCAGGCACCCGATATGGTGCCAGTTTGAGGAAGCAGATCAAGAAGATGGAGGTCAGCCAGCACGCTAAGTACTTCTGCGAGTTCTGTGGCAAGGTACATCTGTCAAGCAAAAAGTTATAATCTGTTATTAACTTTTTTTAATTACATATGAATGGTAAAAGTAAGGGCAATTGATGATTTCAGTATGCTGTGAAGAGGAAAGCTGTGGGCATCTGGGGTTGCAAGGACTGTGGCAAGGTTAAAGCTGGCGGGGCCTACACATTGAAGTATGAATTACTTTGCATTTTGTTCATTTTTCTTGAAAGTGGTTAGGCTAAACTAGTGCTTATATGCTGCTTAATAAATAGTAGCAAAATTTCTTTGGTTACACCAGCTTTTTGAAAAACAGCAGCAATGCCAAACCCAACCTAAAGGCTAAAATATCCTTCCGCCAAACATTTTCTACATTCTTGGGGTTTTCCCGCATTTGGTTAAAAATCAAAACTATAAAAAGCTTTGGAAATAGGTTTCATAAAATATTCACATAAAGGGCGTCCCAGTCACCATGATATAATGTGTCATATTACTATGTCCATCATAATGCCTTTGTATTGCAATTATGTTTGTTTTGTTGGTTTGTGTCCTTTACAGTCTACTGTTCATAGTTTTTCTAGTGCTTTTGCTTCAACTTGTTTGCTGATTGCAACTGACATTATCTTTCTAAATTTCAGTTCTTCTGGCCTGTTTTGGTTATTGGAGAGGGTACACTTTCGCATTTTGAATGTCAATAGCAAACCCAATTCCATATAATAGTGTTCCTGTATATTATTATAACTTACTGAATGTTTGTTGTCATGAGACCAGCATCTGCTTTCCAACCAAACAATATGGATTCCAAAGAGTTTCATCATTTATAAACTACTATAAATTGCCAAGCAGCATAAGTTGGAATTGCAAGAATCTGTCATTAATTTCAAAATACATGTACTTGATTCTATACTCTTCTAGAATGACTGACTAATTATGTTGGCCAGTTTCAATGTTGATTCTTTATTTACGAAAAAAATTATTACTACTGTTCAAATCGTTCAATACTTTGTTTTCTTTTCAGCACTGCAAGTGCAGTCACAGTTCGCAGCACCATCAGGAGGTTGAGGGAGCAGACCGAGAGTTAAAATTTACTATTAGTATTCCTTTGCTCTATTGGTGTTTCTGCTGTAAGGGATCAAAGATGTTCTTCACGTCTGACAATTTTAAGGCTGTCTAATATTCTGTACTAACAGTGAGGATATTTCCTTTTATATTTTTGTGGCTTTGGTATTCCATTATGGAGGATATTTCCTTTGGTATTCCATTATCGAGGATTAACTTAAGAGTTAAGGGTCCTCTAAGGGCTTGAAGTTAATATTTTTGTGGCTTTGGTTTGCATAATTAGTTGCTGTACACATGGTACCTCGAGTTTATATTGGGGATTGGCAAGGTACTCTGTGGTTTGTCCTGGAGCATTTACTTGCTGATTGTTGCTCGGTTGAGCTATGGCTCACCCAATTATACTGCAGGTTTACTGTACATAGGATCTCATTCCATGGGCATCAGTTCTGAAAATTATGGATTAACAAGTAGGTACAAGTGTAGCTTCTGGTGCTGCAGTGAGATTGCATTCCTCTTGGTTGGAGGTTTCTTAACATTTGCCATCCCTGAAACTTGAAGACTAATTATAGGGGGAGAGGTTTTGCTGCAAGTGTAGTTTGCTTCATTTGCTACAAGGAGAGGCTATACAAATGGAACTTATCAATGGATTGTCTTGTTAGGGATAAATTGTGATCAAGGTGCAATAATGGCCTAATGCAAATGATCTGCCAAAATTTCTTCAGGATAAGTTGCATTTTGTTGAATAAAATGAGATGGTAATAAGAGTAATTACTGTTGGTGCTGCTGCTACAAAAACCAAGTTTCCATCCTTTCAATTTCCAAACGTTTCTATACATTCAATTTCCATACGTTTCTTTCCTTAATATTTAACACCTATCTATATTATTACTCTCTCATTAGACACCATTCATTTCATTGAGGTGTTGGGTTTCTTATATAATGCATGGTTTTTTCTCCTAGAGAGTACACTTGACACAAACAATTATGTACGAAACCTTTCTCAAATTCTTATCTCCTCCGAAACGCTGTTGTTCTTCCTTTTTTTTGTTCTGGGCAGAGCTAAGTCGAGGGTCACTCTCTCCAAGTCGTGTGCGACAAAGAGATTCCGGTGGAGCGGAGATTTTACCATTAGGAGTGTTCGGATAAAGTCTGCACGTAGACCCGGATTAACTCTTAGGGCAGTGCTACGTGCGCGACTTTTCCGGAGGCCGGTAACATTTAATTTAAATTTTATTTTCTTACAGATTTTCAAGGAAGAAAGGTGAACAAAATTCTAACATTCTAAGAGTTTATCGTCTTGTATATCTAATTATGTGACGTTTTTTTTTTAATATTCGTGTTATCGGATACGTCTCTATTTCTTAATATTTGTTCATGCCAATACCTCACATGGGAAGTTTTCTCTAATCATGTAGAGATGTTTGCTGAGTTGGGATAGGATAGTCGAACGTCTGACTTTTTCCTTGAGGTCATAGTTAGAACAAGTGTGATTTGTGTGTCCATTGCATCTTAGTGTAGATAGTTCTGTTGTCTGCTTTATACGTGCAAAACAAAATAGCAAACAAACAATTATAAAGGATTATTTAGGAGTAACTTATGTACCATGATTAGAGTAACTAAATCATGCTTTAAACAAAATTTACAATTGAGATTCTTATGCATTTGCTGACCTCTATTCATACAACATATACACTGTGTCCTCTAAATTATTGGAAAAGAAATAAAGGTAAAAATCATCAGTTTTCTTTATAAGTATGGATCTATAAATTATTTGTCAAAATTAGACTATTCATGAGATATTCAACCTAGAAAGTAAGAGCATTCTAATATCATGGCCGGATCCAGACATGTACAAGTGTACGACACTCCAAAGCGCACAAGGACACAGACAAAATTAATGTCATCTGCATGTCACCATGTTCGTATCATGTGTCATATTTTGTCATATTCGGCATTGAACTTTAACATTCCATCAGTTTCATATCTTGTATGAATTGTTAGTGTTTAGCCCTATGAAGAGTACATTCTAATGGAAGAAAATAAATGTTGTACCATAGTACATCTAGATATATCAATAACAACGACACATGCAATTTTTTTGCAAATTGGATATCATAATGTTAACAAAAATTGTTTGTCAGTGTTTGCATCCCATCTGTTGTGAAATTATTCTCATCCCATAGGAGATGGTAATGGGCTGGCAGACTAATTTCTTGCAAGGATCAATCCCTTTTATGGCTTTAAAGGCTGATGTTAATTCATATTAGTTGGCAGCTATTATTAGGCTGCTTAGGAAGTTTTTTTTTTCTTCTTCCTTTTGTTTTATTAGCTACTTTATTATTATTATTATTATTATTATTATTATTATTATTATTATTATTATTAATGCTAATAAATTCTATTAATTCTATGGGTCTATATAACTTTTTTTTGTCTTGTTGAGAGGACACTTGAAAAAGAAGCAACTTATTCTCATGCCTGGGAGTTTTGTATATGCCGTAGCTTCTCACTAAGGAGAGGTTTATAAATTTCATGTTTCCAAATCAAGTCAAGTATCTAGTTCATTCTCAACTTCTGAATCCTTGGACTAATATCCATATCAATTAAAATTTGAGTAGACACTTTTACTAAAAAGAACGTCTACTGTTGGATATTTTCTTTTTCGAAATCAACAATTTTTTTCTTCCTCTTAGTTCCCAAAGCAGATTCATGATTTAAGGACACTTCACTTGTTAGTAATTCCAAAAAGTTGGAAATCTTTATACTCTGGAACCTCAAACCACACTAAAGAAACTACTACTTGCAAGCAACCATATAATGCTAAGTATAAACTCTAGTTGGCAATATTCTTGTTGGTATTACATCTACACTCTGCTATATATATTAGGGATCTTGCTTATAAACTAAATTCTAAGAGCAATTCCATTAAAGAATATATATATGATAAATACTCTATTTTTTTTCGAAATGCAATATTGGTAGTATATTGAATCAAGCATATTATGTGAAGAGTGAACATATACTTCGATTGCTATGGAAATTTGGACTAGTCTCATCATTTTCATTAGACTCATGGGACCACTGATTGGTCTTTTGCCTACTTAATATTTGCTCAAGTCAGAGTTTATATTGTCTAAGGCCCAATTCCTAAATGCCTAAATAAAATTTTGTTTTACTCTTTTTATCTAGACCATTTCTTCCGGTTCAATTCTTGGACGCTTAAGATAAAGTTTGCATCAAACTATGTTGGTTTGTAATATCAACCACAACAGTACAATTTCTTTCGATTAATATTCCCTTAATCCAATGTTTGACAAAGTTTTTGTTTGTGTGCTTTTGGCAATTCAACTAAATTTTTCTGTCAAAAGTTTGCTTGTGATGCTGCAATATTTATCGATCTTCACTCTCTGATCTTGTCTGATGCATGTTTAGTTTTTCAATTCATAGTAAACCATAAACTTTTAGTTTGAGAAAAACAGAATTAGTCACAATATTTGATCATTATTATTCTGTAGCAGCTCAAGTATTTATAGTTTTTAAGCACTTTAATGCTTTGTCCACATTATGTACGTTAGCCAATGTTTACCTTTTGAATCCTTAATTTGGATTCTTTAAACGGGCCTAACGTTTCCAATTGAATTCTCCATTTATTTGAGCATTCAATGGTTCAAATTTAATGACCATGAATTCTCCTTCATGTCCGAATACAAGCATGTTATTGTGGAGTCTTACATTTGTACAACATTATAGTCTGTTATTCTATTATCACACCCACATATCTTGGATATGACACTTCTAATGCATTCTCAAGGAGATCAACAATTCATGATGATCTCATATCACATTTATGTTTCTTTAAAATAATAATAATAATAACTAATATGCAAGGCCTAAATTATGTGTTAAAAATAAAATGTTGTCTTCCTTAGCATTTTCATATACATATACATCTTTCATACTCGTAGCAATACGGACCGTGAACATTCATTGATCATTTCTTTTTTCAGAGACTCAGGCGCATGCCTTATTATACGTGCCTAAAACTAATGATTTTTCTCTCATTAGTTAATTATTTGGTAAACTTATTTAGTTTACAAAAATTTTACATGACTGTTTAGGCATACTAATATAGTTCAAATTGTTGCAATGGGCCTTAAACATAATCAACCATTATTTTATTGACTAAAGTCATTGAATCATTTATCACCATTCATGTGTTTCCACATTCATTAGTTTTGTCATATGTTAAGTTTCTTTTAAATTTATGATTTATCTAGCAATGATAGCTATCGAGCGTGAATTGTGCTCACTCCATTGGGCATCAGTCCTTTGTTTTTGATTAATTTGACATATTGATATTTAATTCGCAAATTTATTACCTCTATTTTCTTGAAGACAGAATGATTAGAAATGTTTCAAATAAATAAATAATATTCATAATGACATATCCTCTGAAGTGCAATTGGCAAGCCAAAAATCAAGAGGTACAAAAATGTTTCGATCATATGGAAAGGTATTTTTCATATTTACAACCTACATTTTTTAGTCATTTTTTATTCCTAAATTTAGTTGGAAAAATATATGTTGAAGTCTATGAGCCAATTTATCTTGGTTTACATATATGGTTCTGTATATTATTGTATTGAAGTGATATTCTTCGCATATTTTTGCATGTTTGAACCTTAGTTGATCATATTATAATTTCTTCTCAGACAAATAAATCACAATATTATTCTGTCACAATACTAGGATTATATTATGCAAGCATTGGTTTGCATATAAACTGTGACATTATAATTTCCTTTGACACGTTCAAACAATTTAGTCAAAAGGAAAATAGTTTAGTGATATTGCAAATCCCAATAAATCTAAAGTTTAAAAGTTGAGATTATTTTGGGTATAAGCCGAAAGGGTCCTTCTGTCAATCGGACGTAAATAGCTCTAAGCGACACGGTATTTAATCGTCCCCCTGTGGACTTCCGCTAGCTGGGAACCGGCCCCTACAGCTAACCCAAGTTGATCAAAACTTGATAAACTAAAGATTTGTTAAGATAAATTGGCAAAAATCACTTAAACTATTATTCTAGTACACTAGACTGTCATATTTCTAAATATGATTGATAAAGATGAATCTTCTAGTATCAAGCCTGAACGTTTATTTGATACTACTTCAAAAGTTTTGACTCACTATTCTTTTTTTTTGGGCTTATATAACTATTTAGTGAAATCACAAATATGTTAAATGACTCTGATGTCACTAAGTCTGATTTCAGAATCAGTCAAACCAGTTATTTTGTTCTATATTAGAAAGAATATTTTATGGTTATTCTAGACTATAAATTGTATCATATCAGATACTCTTATGTCATAGAAGGTCATTGAAATGCAAACTGGATAATTGACTATATGACACCTAATCCATATATATATATATATATATATATATATATATATATATATATATATATATATATATATATATATATATATTTTCCATATATATATATATATATATATATATATATATATATATATATATATATATATTACTCTATGAGGAGTTGTCATCTCTTGAGGTTTATTTAACAAACCTATCATAGCTAAGAGTATTAAATATTCCAAAATGTTATCTTCAGTCACATCGTGTACTGAAGTTGTATGGCTCATACATTATATACTTTACATAATATGCATATTTTTGTACCTATTATTTATTTTAAAATTGTGCTAAAAGTATGATCTTGTGAATTCTAAGATGAACAGGTACATGCAGCTGTGTTTCAAGATATTAAAGAGCCTAAAAGGCAAAAATGTGGTTCTTGACTATAAAAGTCATAAAAATGACTATACGGATCTCTTGACGAAGAGTCTGTTTTTCCTCTTGACGAAGAGTTTGTCTAGGACATTGATCCTAGAATCATCGAGGGGGATGGGGTTAAGCCCATAGTATAGTCACCAGCAGTGGCAACCCAACCGAGTCTGACTGGATATCCCACGAAGCCGGTTCAATGGATAGAAACAAGCTGGACTAGGTGACTATTATGGAACACTGACCTGAGATTAAATTCTCTTTAAAATAAAAGCCCAGGAGGCTGTACATGTGTACATTCATACCCCATCCCTATGGTGATAGTGTTCCTTTTGTGATATAGATAGGTTGAGTTTAAACTCTTAATAAGTCCAAGCATGATATGCAGGGTTGATTCCTATCACCAACCCTTAAGGACTTACCTATATGAGAGGTCGTGAGAGCCGCGACTATAGGACAGGGCGATCGTAGACAACTCTCATGAATGTGTAAAAGTGCGCATGACCAATCAAACGCGCCACCCGATAGACCCAAGTACCTCTAGCATACTATGTGTGTTATTTCCGAGTCTGGTTCAAGAAGACTGATTCAAGGCGTAGTCCATCAAGCTCTTCTTCAGACAAAGACAATAGTCACTACGTGAGATTCAAGGCTGTAGTCCATCTCATTTATGCATAGATGTCACGACCCGCTACCCAAATTGTTGGGCCGGGCCGAGTCATGTCCAGCCTGTGCTTGAGATAAAGCGCAGTAAGCTGTTCTAGAGATAACAAGATAAGACTAAATGTGCTAACAGTTCTATAAGTGAATAAAAGTCATAAATGCTCCAAACACAAAAGTCGTCTCATATAGAAATAAGTCCAAAGTACAAGTCTGAAATGTAAAACTGGATACATGTCCAGTTACAAAATACGTAGTCTAATACATGACTACACTAAATATCCCAAGCAACTACGCAAACTAGACGAGTTTCCCTGCAGGAATATCCTCGTAAAGCAAAGCCGGGTCCTCGGCAGTATCTCCATAATATGAGTCGCAGAGTAACTCCTCCTCAGTAAGGACACCTACAACGTTATCCTGTCAGGACGGGAGCAAGTACTGATTCTCGCAAACTAGCATATGAAACATAGAAATGAACATAAGAGGAATAACTGGAAACATGGCATCACATAATCTATCATGGCAAGGACACATATGTCATAGAGACAGATGTATATGTAATGTTTAAAACTGTAGCAGGTACGTGATCGTTAATAGGTATAAAATGTACTGTGGTACAAGTATATAAAATGTACTTCCGTACAAGTAAAACAAGCGATAGATGCACATACGTACAAATACAGCTGGTGCGCCTACGACAAGGTATACATAAAATGTCAACCTTGCTCGGTACGTACGTACGAGTATGGGGGCATGATCACGTACGCTACTATCAGTTTCCCCATAACCCAGGTTCTAATCATGTGAGAGATACATAAAGACTGTTCTAAGCATGGTAGTAATGAAAAGTACAACATGTGATATTTTAACTTGCTACCCCAAGGATCAGCATTTAACATGGTTGGATTTGCAGTTCATTTATGTAACAGTATGTAAAGTTTATAGAAAGTACTTGCCTCTAGCAAAGCAAGCTGCGATAAAAGTGTTATAGATGTCTGGTAACTCATCACTGTAGAAATAAATACATAAACTTAGTCTTTACACTAAGCTAAAACACTAAGACACTAATTGGTACAACACGACTTGTGACTGGACACCTAGCCAAAATAATGACTTTAGCATAGGAGACCAATGTGGGGTGACACACTACTATAACTAACTTTCTAGGGTCTTTACACTAGTGAGGGGTGAGGTTCAATACGGCTAAAACTCAAAATAACACAAAAAGTTGCAAGTCATAATTATTCAATAAATAAATTAAATGAACATTGTGTTCCAACAATTTTTGAGATAGACAAAAAGCTTAATTTTACATAAAATAAGTACCAAAATGATTCTTGTTAATTATAGAAATTTATTATAATTTTTCTGGAATTTATTAACCAGTACAAGTATTTTATAAAAATCAGTTTCTCAAAGTACACAGAAAATGAGTTCTGGTTTCATATGCCAAAATAGTGGCAAAACTATAAATTAAATACTGTAAAAATTATACTAAATTAGCTAAATTAACATAGTATCTAAATACTATTTTTTCAGAATTTTAACAGCAATTTAAGTATTTTTAGAAATTCAAAATCAGCATTGTACACAATTGAAATTAAATAATTAATTATCTGCGTATTTTGTCCATGTACATAATTTGAACCAAAGTTCAAATACAGGACCCAAGGCCATGAATCAAGTCCAATATGACTTGTACAGGTCTTGAATGTGTGAAAACATATTTGGGCCCAAAAACCCATGCTAGGCTTGGACACCAAATGGTTGCAGTAATTAAAATACACAAAAATACAAAGACGTAAAAATAAATAATAAATATTAATATTTTATCTATGTGAAATTATACATAGCAGTCACGTAAATATGACAAGTATATTTACATAATAATAATTTACACTAGGTAGGGTGAAATACATATATAAAATGTATAACTACAATATTTATATATACATATAAATATATAGATATTGACATAATGGATATAGACATACATATGTTAAAAATCATAATATATATATAAGAAAATACAACTAGAAAGTAATATATATTACAATATGGTATACATATATTAATAGTAATATATAATAATATATATACACATAACATATATACATATATACATTTTTTTTACATATATGTATATATATGTATATACAT